>CM042670.1:38650589-39889516 GCA_023638005.1 Forsythia suspensa
CTTGAAGCATAAAATAAATAGAGTTCCACATATTGCCTATATATGTACACAAAGATTTTGTTGGAAGATAATTTTCTACACATAATTCATCAAATACTTGTTTTCGATAAGGTAAAGCAATAATATAATTTATGGTATATCTAATTTTTTCTAATTGTGGGTCTATATACTTTTAACCATCTTGGACAATAAAATTAAAATATGACATACACATCGAACATAAAACAAACTTCTACCAAAATTCAGATTTAATTCACAAACTAATTTATTTATTACTATGTTATTAGGCGTAGCATTATCAAATGTGAAATTGCGAATTCGAGATTCACAATTAAATTCTCTAATAATATTTATTAAATAAGTAAAAATTTGTATCACATTATGAGTGTAGTCAATTACTTTAAAAGAAGTTATTCTTTTATGTGTAATCCATAGTTTATTAATATGATGTAAAGTGACAGGAATATATCATTTATGGTTTATACTGGACCATAAGTCCATAAGTCCGAAGTAAGTGATACAACACTATAATATTTAGTTAAATTATTTATTATATTTTTATTATTTTTATTATATAAAGCAATAGTATCAGCACGAAGAGTGTTTCTAGCAAATGACACATACCTTTGTTGAAGATATCTTTGTACGAATTTGGTGAAATTAGGGCTTTTCACTATGCTAAGCAGGAACTCACTACTGGCCACCAATTAAGTTATGTCTTCCCCGCGCATAGAATCTTGTGAATACACCCAGTTGTTAAGATTCGAACTAGAACTAGAAGATCCACCGGGATATTCGAACTGAAGTTGAGCTTGATTGGTATCAACTTCTCCGTGCTTTTGCATACACTTAGAAAAATATCGGTTTAGATGGCTCGTGCCACCACCTTTTTACCTTATAAATTTTTGTTTACAATATTACACATTGTCTTGAAGATCGGTTGTCTGTCTGCGGTTGCACCAATCTGCACTATTTTGAAATGATCATAACACCGAGCCTTTTGTTTTATGACTCTTCGTTTAGTAGTCGACACAATCATTGTAGTAGTGTTGGTTGTTTCTAATTCTTCATCGATATCATCTAAATCGACAATAGCATCAGTGCTTCCAATCCCATAATTCAAGATTTGAAATATCATTTAATTCACTAAAATCATCATGAATTTGGTGGTCGGCACTTCCTTGTGAGTTTTATTGATCCATGTAGAAAATAGAAATGTAGAAGTAGAATGTATAATTATAAAAAGCTATAAATGTAGAAATGTAGGAATTCAACTATGAATTGCACAATAAAAGAACTAATATTGACAATATAATTTTTTTGGATTGTGTATGTTGAAAGAGTTGTGAATGTGAAGAATATGAAAGTTTAAGAAGGTATTTATAGAAAAAAAAACTAGCCGTTAAAAAAAAAGATCAAAACGGTTACAAAAGTGACCGTTGGATTTGGTCCCCAACTTTTTAAAAGATGGAGACCGTGGGCTGGCTTTCCAATGGTCGAGCCACCGAGACCACAGACGGCCCAGTCCAATTTCCATCCCTAAGTGCAAGTATTTGAAAATGACATTTTAGCCAATAATTTAATTGTTAGTATTTGTTGATAGCTTGAAAATGAATTTCTAACTCTTAAACAAAAGAATTTAACATCGAGACGGACGATACAAACTAAATAGAATTTTCACAATTTATCGTGAAATTTTATTTGAAAAATATTATTTTTAAGGTGAGATTATTGTTTTGCGCTTTAGATAATTTTAGGAAAACTTGCATATATCTATATTATCTATATCTATACTACACAGCCTTGTTTTCCTATCCACAGTGGGCAACAATTATCTTGCCCACTACCTACGTAGCAGGCCCCGTCAGCAAAAATTGACCACGTGGAAAGATGACACATCAACAAAAAAATTACAATCTACCACCCCACCCCACCCCACCCCACCCCACCCCACCCCACCCCACCTCTCCATCTCCTTCCATTTTCTTTCTTTTCCAATTTATGTCCTAATCACACCATCACTCATTCTCCTCTGCCCTATCCACAACCATGGCCAAAGTGCTTCCGACAACCACCACCCACGTCGCGCCAATCGCCACGTTGTCGCCACCACCACCACCACTACGGCTACTCCAACTGGTTCTCTTCTCCTTCACTTCCCCCTACACACATATGCCAATTGCGTTCTCCTCCATTACCGGACTCGAACCAACGCCGAACCATTTCATACAATTTGAGAGACCACAACCCAACACCACGCCGCCGCTATCACCACTACCCTTTCCTCATATTTTTCCTATTTCCCAATTTCTGTCATAAACACGGAGGTCATTCCAGAAGCAAACAATAGAGGTACGCCGGAGGGAGGCAGCGTTTGAAAGTTCAGATGGCCATAATAGATTCAGAGTAAGTGAGCTTTGAAGTGGGTTTGCTGAAATTATTGATTTGAAAACGGAAATGGTGGTTGGTGATTTAGGGTAGGAGATGAGAGTTGTAAACATGCGAGAGAAGTGTTGTTGAGACCGAAGATGAGAGTAGTGGGTTACGACGATGGCATTGGTGGGTTCGATGACTAACAGGTGGTGGTTCCGGAGAGGCCAGAAGGTGGTGGTGGGTCAAATGGTTGTGATTGTGGTTGTGGTTTTGGTCATGGGTGGGGAGAATTTAGGGCACATGATTTGAGAGAGAATACGGGGGAGATAATTAGGTAAAGTAAGTAGTGGGGTGGGGTGGGGTGGGGTGGGGTGGGGGTGGGGGGTGGGGTGGGGTGAATTATAAATTTTGTTGCTGACGTGTCATCTTTCCACGTGGCCCATTTTTCCTAACGGGACATGCCACGTAAGCAATGGGCAAGATAATTCTTGCTAAGAATGAGGCTGGTATACTACGTCTAAAATGTCCTAAAAGGGAGAAACTTTTTTTGGACCAAAATATCCCCACTCATATTTTAGATTTTTCAATTTACCTTTGAATAATTTAAAAGGTCTTTAAAATTGATTCAATTAAATCTTAATTAATTAAGGCATTTAAAATTCTTTACCTATACATCTACGTCTAATAATTAAATTTTAATTAATTAAGACCTTTAAAATTCTTCACATATATACATCTACATCTAAAATGCTCTAAAAGAGATAAACATTTTTGGATCAAAATATCCTCACTCATATTTTAGATTTTCTAATTTACTTTTGATTAATATATATACACTACATCTAAAAGTCTCTAAAAGGAGAAACTTTTTTGGACCAAAATATCCTCACTCATATTTTAGATTTTTCAATTTACCTTTGATTAATTTAAAAATTATTTAAAATTGATTCAATTAAATCTTAATTAATTAAGGTGTTTAAAATTCTTCACCTATACATCTACATCTAACAATTAAATCTTAATTGATTAAGTCCTTTAAAATTCTTGACCTATATACATATACATCTAAAATGCCCTAAAAGGGATAAACATTTTTGGATCAACATATCCTCACTCATATTTTAGATTTTCTAATTTATCTTTGATTACTTAAAAGCCTTTAAAATTGGTTCAATTAAATCTTAATTAATTAAACCTTTAAAATTCTTCATCCATACATCTACACACCCCTTATTTCATGAATTGAATTTAAATAATTGGAAACACTAGCCTTCAACTCTAATCATCACACATAACTTCAATTCACTATTATATCAATTTATTCATGGGTCGGATGCTTTTCCAACAGTAGGTTTAAGATCGTAAAAAAAATTGTGAAGGAACCGTGGACATAAAAACTTTAGTGGAAAATTACTCTGTGTGCAAATTAGGTAAAGCCTTGAATTGTTATTACCACAAATGACATAATTATCTTGAAATAAATATTGATATTGGTAGCTCAGCAATTGCCACTGTAATTTTGTGCCTGGCTTCGGGGTGCGCTACGACAGTGATGTTAGACACGTGTTTTTTGGTGGAGGCACAGTCGGATGAGGAATTACCTGAAAGATTGTTTGGTGTTGTCAGGATTTATCAAATGAAGGTGGATTCTGCAACATTTGTTGATAATGCTATGCCATCAATTAAAGTTTTGCTCTGTGAAGATGAAAATGAAAATGAATATGAATAATGAGTTTTATTGTAAATTTTATTATCAGTAAGTTTATGATTTTTCTCAATCATGGTGAAAATGGAGGATAAAATCGAAACTTTTGTACACATTACATATCTGCAATTTTGTATATCTTACATTGAAGACACATAGTCCTAATAGATACATAATCATTGGAATAAAGGATATTTAGAATACTAACATTACCACGAGTGACAATATAGCATCAAGTGAATAAAGTTGTAAAGGAAGCTTATACTTATGCCTTAATTTTTATATACGAAAGATAGATGTACAAAACATGGAGATGTGTTACCAATTATTCTTGGCTTATTAACGCATATCCTTATATGGAAATGCCAATTTTAGTTTTTTTTATGTTTGAACTTTCGTTGTAAAAGTTTAAAATGATATGTTTGGACCATTATTTTTAAATTGAATGATCTCCCTACAATATGTTAATTTTAAAAGGGTAATTTGTAGCTGCCATCCCTAACTTTTAGAATTTTGGTACTTTTATCATCATTCTTCAATTTTTTGCACCATATCCTCAACATTTCTTAATTTGGTGGCTAAAGTCCTTGTTGACGGATTTACCTTTTAATATATTATCAATTTAGGGTAATTTGCAGCCTACATCACCAACCTTTTGAATTTTGGCACTTTTATCCCATTCTTCATTTTTTTGCACCCAAATCATCATTTTTATCCCTATTTATTAGTTTCTTTTAATTTTTAATAAAAATTAAAGTATTCGGGCTCATTTGTACTTGCAAAAGTTAGGAATTCAATTAAAAAAATTCTATTTAAAAAAAGTTATGATCAATTACACACCAAAACACATTAGTTAGACACTTCTGTATCAAAAAATAAAACTTAGGACCGTTTGCGCACTGAAGACGAATATTAGGGACCATTTGCACAAATTTTTCGTTAATTATTTATTTATTTTCATTTAATTAATAACAAGAGTAGAACAAAAAGTTAGTTTTTTAACATTGACTTTTTTCATTTTTATACATAATTAAACCAAGCAGGATAATGATAAACTTGTTATCTTGATAACTATTATTCAGATAAATAGTTTTATCTACAAGTCATAAAGATCCTTAAGATAATTAATAGATTTTATTTATTTTTGTTAAAAGTAATAATCAAAATATAGAAATCAATTCTATTACAGAAAAAAAATGTATGGACAAGATTTGTAGCATATTTGGGATGGGTGATCTCCTACTTCTAGCTTCTTCTGACCTCTCAAATTTTCAATTGGATTCTAACATTTGCAAGTACAAGTGAGTCCAAATACTTTTATTTTTTTATGAAAAATTAAAGAAAACTAATAAATAGGGATAAAAGTTATGATTTAGGTGTAAAAAAATGAAAAATGAGGATAAAAGTGCAAAAATTCCAAAAGTTATGGATGGAGGCCAAATTACCAAATTGATAATATATTGAGGGTAAATTTGTCAGTGCTTCAAAAAAAATTAAGAAAGAATATGAAGAAAATTGAAGAATGAAGATAAAAGTGCTAAAATTCCAAAAGTTAGGGATGGCGGCTGCAAATTACCCATTTTAAAATGTGATGGTACTTGAAGTTTTTAAGGTGTTTACAAGAATTTTATATAAAAACGATATCTAATCTATACTACTTCTAAAATGGGCTTAAATGGAGAAACATTTTTGGACAATTTTACCCTTATAAATTTTTAAAATTCCATATTCACCTTTAGTCATTAATGTATAATTATTTTTAATTATTTTTACTCTTTTATTTTATTTATTACTCTTTTTTTGTTCATCCTTATTTCAAACACTTAAATTTTCAATTACGCTTCTCATTTACTAAATATACAATTAAAATTTTGGTGGGGAAACATTAAATTTATTAAATTAAATGAAGAAAGTGAAAAGATGATCTCAATTTTTAAGGATTTTTTTTTTCTTCACCATTCAAGTAGATGAAGACAGCAAAATAATGAGAAAAAAGTAAAAAAAAAATGATAAAAATGAATGAGAAACCAAGAGGAGGCAAAAGAATTGCCACAAGAATGTCGATGCAAGTTGTTTATTTCAATTAAACATTAAATTTATTAAATTAAATTGAAAGTGAAAAGATGATCATTTTTATTTTTGTTAAGTAGATAAAAGGAATGAAAATGGAAATAATAGATTATTTTAAATTACATTGTTTATTACCGATTAAAATTCACATAGTTATTACGAGCATGTTTGGTTCAATTCTTTTTTATTTTAATTCTTTTTTTTTTAAATTCATGTTCAATTACATATTTTTTTTGGGACATCAACTTTTATCAACTTTTCAACCACATATTTTACTATTTTTAAAAAAAAATTTAAACCCCCATAAAAACATATACTATAGTTTAGAACTAACGATTTTAACTTTTTTTTTTTAATTTAATTTAATATATATATATATATATATATATATATATATATATATATATATATATATATATATATATATATATATATATATATATATATATATCGTTCTTCTCATCTTACTTACATCATCAACAATATTAACTACTCTTCATCAACAAAATTCTTACAACATAGACAAGTATTGACACCTATTTAATTTTTGTTTCTTACTTACATTTATGACATTTTATTTACGTCGTCAAATCAAACACGTCTAATAAAAGGAAAACATACACAAAGAATATTGTTTACAATGAATTACTACTCCAACAAATGTACAATATTATGTAATCAATTATTACATTTTTTCATAATAAAATTAGTAATTATTAATTTTATTTTTCGTAAGATGTAGCTCTGGAGATCATTAATACTATAAAATTTGATATCAATATTTCATTAATCATCAAAGTTTAAATCAACCAAAAGGTCTTAATTGGGTTCAAGTTATTGTTGGTATTATTATCATATAAAACTCATCTCTAATTGTAATTGTACTTAAATGAATACAATTATCTTTTAATACTTATTTGTTACTATTTTATTATTCACTATTATCGTACATTAATTTTTTAACAATTTATTAAATGTACATTTAAAATTTGTAAATATTTAATATATTAAATTAAATATGAAGATGAAAATACAATCTCAATTTTTTTTGCCTTATGTAGATTAAAAAAATGAGAAATGGATTTTGAAAAAAATGAATGAGAAAATTGGAACTTTTTTTTATTACCGGATTAAAATTCAAATCATGAAGATGAAAATATTGTTTTGAATACATTGTATTATAATGATTATAATTGACAACTAATATATTAAACTTTTTTTAATTTTTAATTTAATTAATAATACATCAGACGCATTTAATAAAAAGAGAACATACACAAATAATATTGTTTACAATGAATAACTACTCAAACAAATGTACAATATTATATAGTCAATCATTACATTCTCTCCAATAAAATTAATAATTATTAATTTTTTTTCATAAAATACAACCCTTTAGATCCCTATTAAAACATTATTAATTCTATACGATTTGATATCAATGGTTTGTCAATCATTAAAGCTCAAATCACCAAAAACTCTTCACTGAATTCAAATTACTATTTGTATTATTACTATATAAAATTCATCTTTGATTACAATTGTACTTCTATAAATATAAATAAAATATCAACATCAAACAATACAAAACAACATGTTATCAATAACCATGTTTTTTTTTCTTTATTGCAATTGCTACTTTAACATATTAATTATTAACAATTAAAAAATTAAAAATTAACAATATGATTAACAAAGTGATTACAAAAGTACGTGCAACACACGCATGTCTAACTAGTATATCAATTGTACCATATTAACAAAAATCAACTTCAAGCACACAAAAATATTACTAAAGACTGATTCGAGTTTAAATGGCTGACAATCAGACTAAAAATAAATCAAAAACTTTTAATTATTGAAAAATTATGATTTACTTGCTTGTTGCCCTCTCAAGTCTCTTTTAATAAGTTCATGATCAATCATGTTCATCAATTGTTTTTTTCGAATTTACAAGTAAATTGTCAATTTCTATAATTTTTTAATCCAAGTGACCCGATGTACTAATTGATGGTTGAATAGATAAAATAAATGAATAACTATTGAACTTTAATCATTTAAAAAATTTAAACAAACAAAAATAAATTTATAATGTTATTATAAAATCACTTGCAAAGCACATGTTTTTAACTAGTAACCTAAAAAAGTAAATTATTTTCAAAATTATGTCCAACCATTTTTTTATACCACCACTTCACGTTTTTATAATAAAATTAGTACATTTTTGTAACATTACGTGTTAAATTTGTGTAACGCTAATAACAAAGTGTGTTTTACCCACATGGCGCGCCACAATCACCTCAATCAATGTTAGCACACTTGTGTAACGCTTGTAAAAAAGTGTGTTACACCGCCATCACCACCACCGTTGACGCCATTACACAAATGAGTCACACTTTTAACACACAGTGTTATGCCGCAGCTGCCACCACAACTACCACATCAACACCATTACATTGCAGCAGCCGCTATACCACTAAAACCATCTCCACCAAAATCCGAATCTGCCACCGCCACCACATACCACCACCTCCAAAACCTAGCCCATCTCATTGATTACCACCATCACCAAAACTAGATTTTTACGCTATCACAATCTCTGCCACTGCCGCTACCACCCCCGTCACCAAAAACAAAAAGAAATCACCAAATCCTAAAATGAAGATTCCAAAATTATTCAAGTTTTTAATTGAATTGCTATTGAAGATATGTGGTGCAGCTGCAACTTGAAGATTAGTGGTGGAGATCTCGGTGAGATTTTCTCCATGAGATTGTCACGGTGGTAGTGGAAGGATGATGAACGGTAGCTAGGGTTTTGTGAGTGATGATATAAATAATGATAGTTGATGTATATTATTTAGCTATGGTGGCACGCCCGCCTCAACGATTCACTTGCCTCACCAGCTTGCCCGCTTTGTTGGTCTCATGAGTACGCTTCTGACAGATAGACTGCAACAACCCAACTGTCGTCAGGTTAACTAGGCAGGCGACCAATAGAATAACAATTACCACCAATTATCTGGAATATGAAACATTCTCATTAACTCCTAATAATGAGGGAGATGAAAGGACACCCGTTATCAAATGAGGGAGATGAAGGGACACCCATCATCAATAACTGCATGTCATCCCTATAAATAGAGACCAACCCATCAAGTAAAAAAAGGACACAAAATTCTTATATACTCTATATGATTATTCTACATATCTAGTTTTAATCATATACTGATTATCACACCGGAGTGGCCACGGGAGAAAAAGCCCCGCCACATTTTGCAGGTCTCTACCACTATCGCCGCCGTGCTCGGAGGAGGAGAAAATTATTTATCATCATTTGGCGCCGTCTGTAGGAAAACGCACAAGAAGTTATAGCTAGACCCAAAAGAGCAAGGAATGTAACTGTTCCATCGGCCCCTGTCGGAGATGTAGGCACCGAGTCCAACGCCGCCACTAATCACCCACAACCAGAATTTGCCTCTGCCGCTCATTGCGACACTGCAAGCTCAGGTGGCGGCCTTAACGGCTCTACTCCAAGATCAGAACGATGCGGTTTCTCAGCTACCACAGGGTCCTAACCCTCTCCCGGTAGGATCTTCACTACCAGGGACTCTGCCCCAGGGTCCTAGCCCTCCATCGATAGGGCCATCACCGCCAGGGGCTCCTCTCTAGACTCCTAACTTTCCAGCAATAGAAACACTACCAACGGCAGCTCCACTGCAGGCTCCAGTTTCATTGACATCTGGCCCAAATCCATACAGGGGGCAACCATCATGGATGCCCACGCCTACGCTGGTTGAGACACCAAAGATGTTTAAGCACGGCAACGAGATTAGAAGAAATGATGGGTAGCAAAATAGCTGAACCTATGTCCAATAAAAGTAGTAGGCAACAATTCATGGTGTTGGAAGAAGACCATTTTTCCCTAGAAGTGATGGCAGTCCCCTTGCCACGAGACTTCAAACAGCCGATGATGGAGAAGTACAACGGATCTTCTCTCTCCCGCCGATCACCTCAGGTCTTTTGTTGACTTGATGAGGTTACAAGCACCTCTGATGCAATTACGTGCAGAACTTTTCCGCCAACGCTTAGGCGGGAGGCCGAGGATGGGTAGCCACCCTTCCTCCAAAATCGATCCGTACATTTGATAGGTTTTCAAAGTTTTGCTACACACTTTGCCATCAACAAGCGTGTTAAAAAACTACTATCGATCGATGCAATTGACACAGGGACAAGGGCAAACTATCGAAAGATTTTATTGCCTTGCTCAATAGTGCTACGGCGAGAATCAAAGATCTGCAAATGTATCTTTGTGGTCACCGCCATGATGAGTGAAACTAGAAGTCGCCTTTTTCAAGATGTCACTCTCCAAAAACTCACGGATCACGATGCATGAGTTACTCAATAGAGGGATAAGTATGTGGATCTTTGAAGAAGCATATCTTATTACCAAAAGTATGAAAGATCAAAATGAACCTGAGTTTAACAAAAGAAAGATTTAAGGCGGGCCCGAACCTCGAAATAATAGAGGTAAGCTCACCCAAGACGAGGTGACTTCGCCATAGCCGGGGCGAGTCAACTAGGCTACCTAGAGAGCCAAGCTGGAAAAAAAAAATAGGCGAGGTTACTTGAGGCGGGCGAGGTCACTCTAGGCGGGTGACCAGGCGAGGCGAGCTCACCTCTAGGCGGGCGACCTCACACAAAAATAAAAAAAAAATAAAAGGTCACTTATGGGTGACCAGCCACCCCTGAGGCGGGCGACAAGGCGGCGGCGAGCTCACCTATAGACGGGCGACTTCACACAAAAAAAACAAAAAAAAAATTTAGGCGAGGTCACTCGAGTGAGCGAGCTCACTCAAAAAAAAAAATAAAAAAAAAAAAATTTAGGCGAGCTCACATCTAGGTGGTGGGCGACCGGAGCTCACCTCGAGGCGGCGACCACACACAAAACAAAAAAAAAATAGGCGAAGTCACTCCAGGCGGGTGACCTCACCCAGGCGAGCTCACACGAAAAAAAAATTGTGATGAGCAGGTGCGTTAGATTACTTCTACTTTTCATTAACGATAGTCTATGAAAAGTAGAGGAGCTTATAAAGCCAAAAACCGGTCACCGCTCTTTCGTCTGAAAAACAATGACAAATGCTCTTGTCTAAAAAAATAAGGTCACCACTCTTGTCTCGAAAAATAAGGCGATGAGCCTATGTTAAAAAATCAAGATGATGAGCCTATATTTAAAAATCAAGCAATAGCCACTATTTAAAAATCAAGGTGATAGCGACTATTGAAAAATAAGGCGATGAGCCTATGTTTAAAAATCAAGACAATGAGCCTATATTTAAAAATCAAAGCGGTAGCTACTATTTAAAAATTAAGGCGATGAGCCATATTGAAAAATAAAGCGATGAGTCTATGTTTAAAAATCAAGGTGATGAGCCCATATTTAAAAATCAAGGTGATGAGTCTACTGTTTAAAAATCAAGGTGATAGCCACCATTTTAAAAATCAAGGCGATGAGCCTATGTTTAAAAATTAAGGTGAGAGCCTCTATCATTGAAAATCAAGGCGATGAGCCTATGTTTAAAAATTAAGGCGATGAGCCTGTGTTTAAAAAACTAGGCGATGAGCCTCTGTCAGAAAAACAAGGTGATGAGCATATGTTTAAAAATCTAGGCGATGAGCCTCTGTCAGAAAAACAATGATGAGCCTATGTTTAAAAATCAAGGCGATGAGCCTCTATCCGAAAAACAAGGCGATGAACCTCTGTTAGAAAAATAAGGCGATGAGCCTATGTTTAAAAATCAAGACGACCCTCTGTCAGAAAAATGAGGCGATAAGCTTATGTCAAAAAAATTAGAGAATAGCAGGTGCAGTAGATTATTTCTACTTCCCATTGACAACAGTCTATGAAAAGTAGTCTATGAGAAGTAGAGGGGCTTATGATGATATAAATAATGACAATTGCTGTATGTTATTTAGCTATGGTAGCATGCCCGCCTCAACGATTCACCTGCCTCACCAGCTTACCCGCCTTGTTGGTCTCATGAGTACGCTTCTGACGGATAGATCAGAATAACCCAACTATCGTCAGGTTAGCTAGGCAGGCGACCCATGGAATAACAATTACCACCATTTATCTGGAAGATGAAACATCACTCATTAACTCTTAATAATGAGAGAGATGAAGGGACACCCGTTATCAAATGAGGGAGATGAAGGGACACCCATCATCAATAACTGCAGGTCATCCTTATAAATAAAGGCCTACCCCTAAGGTAAAAAATGACACATAATTCTTATATATTCTATATGATTATTCTCGCATATCATTTTAATCATATCACACATCGGAGTGGCCACGGGAGAAAAAAGCCCAGCCACATTTTGCAGGTCTCCACCACTGTCGTCGCTGTGCTCGAAAGAGGAGAAAATTATTTATCATCAGTGAGGAATTTTGAAAATTGTAATTGAGAAATGAAAACAGTGTATTTGAAATATATAAAATATTGAAAAGTTTAGTTGTAATTTCAATTTAAACAAAATTGCCTCGTAAGTAAGGTCTTGGTTGCATAAAAATAGAAGATTAAGAACAATAACATTAAAAAAACAAACTTGAGGACAAGAGTAAAAAAATAGGATAGAAGTTAAACACGGCGATAGCTATAATTTACATTTGTATTCTAATTCATTCGTTAATCATTTTGCCTCTTTTGTGTTTGAAGCACACAAGTGATGAACCAATGGTTGTGGTCAAGTCAACCCAAGCCCAATTCATTTTTTCATATGTAAAACAGCATTTATGTGGATTTCTTTTTGTGACAATTTTAGCGTGTACTACAAAATATAAAATAATTTTAAAAAATACTATCTTTTATAAAATTAGTAAAATAGAAAGAAAAAGATAAGAGAATAAAGAGAGTCAAAACTCAAATATGTAAATTTACTATAACAATGACCCTTATTTATAGGGTTCCAAAGAGAGTTACAACATTATTAGAATACACTTCTTCTAGAGTAAGTAGATAACTACATAAATATTTAGATAAAACTAAATAGTCATTCACCATTATCTATAATTTTAAAACATTATTCCTTGAATGACTTATTACACAATAACTACTTCGTTGTTTAGCAAAAACCCAATAGGACAAAAATACCAATAGAAGAAAAAAAAATATCAAAAATTGGAGTACTCAAATGCTGCCTCATTAAAACCTTGTCAAAAAATCCAATTGGGACAAAACTTGAGCGAAGGAAAAAAATACATCTACTCCTCCTGATTTCAACCAATGGAAAAAAACTTGTATCGAACTATTCATATCTTGTGCGTCAATGTCTTCAATGCCACAATCTTTTTAAAACTTGTATAAAACAATTCTGGTGAAATGTGCTACATGTTATAACCTCCATCAATATCATCTTCTTACACTATTTTTGGTTGACTGTAGTTAGCATGATGGTCTGATGCAATTATATTACAAATAGATCTTGTAATTGTTCTCTTCAGGGGTCTCATATACAATTTATAATACACGGGAGTATAACTATAGGGTTATGATGAGAGAAAATTGTTTTGTAGGTTATGAACATCCATAACTATAATATTTATACAACTTCCAATTGTATGTCATTTAGATTAAAAATATGCCTCGTTAAAATCTTACTAGAAAAAAATCCAGTGGGTAAAAATCCTAGTGAAGGAAAAAAAATACATAATTCTTTTAATACGCCATTAAAATTGTCTCATTAAAAATCTTGCCAGGAAAATCCAATTGGACAAAACCTTGTCAAGAAAAAGAGTACAACGCGTATTTACTCACTCCTCATTATAATATCACTTTAGATATGTACTTCAATCGATTAAGTTCTTAAAAATTTGAACTATATGCTTCAGGCATATTAAATCATCCAGGGATTTATATACATAGTTTTATTAGTCATGCGAGATGAGTTGGTTATAACAATATTCATTGTATGCATATATATCATGCATTGAAAGGCTAACAAGATATCAACTAGTGATTACTTTACATAAGCCTTTGTGGAATTCATAATGTTAAAAGTCGTGTATTGCATGTTACGACTTCATTTTCCCATTTCCTTTTCGCATAAATATATACCTTTAGGTGCTCTAACTATAGGTTCGGAAACTTCAGGTTTCTCTAGTCAGTTCAATTACTTGGATTGCATCCTTTTATTTGGCCAATTAATTCTATAACAAATTTTTTTCAATATCTTCGCTACCTTTTATAATATGAAGCGCTTCATTATGTACAATAATGTTGTCAACAACATTTATTTTTGAATCCATATCTTTCTTATAACGACATAACTTAACGAGATCTTTTCGTTTTATTATTTCAGCTAGTTGAACCTCTTCTAGAGTTCTATAATTAGTTATGTCTATATACTCTCAAAGAGTATATGCCTCCTCAATATGACCATCTTTAAAATTGGCTCCATTTTTAATTTGAGAATTTTTTTAGAATCAAATGTCACCACGCTTCAAGCGTGTAATTAATTTACTTGATATAATATTAATGGATTGTCCTTCAAGGATGTTAATATAAATTGGAGTATTTAGAGCTGGTATATGAGATTTGATTTAATCTCTTTGGTTAGTAAATGCATTTGTTAATTATATAACCTACAAATGAGTTATTTGTCAAACTTCTGGTTCATGTTGTCTTGTGCAAGAATCTAGAAAATATAATATGTTGCATTTTCATGTATTCTTTCCAACTACTTAATTTCTCTCCCATAATATTGAGAAAATTGTCTTATCAAAATGACATTCAAAAGACCGTATTATAAAATATCACCCGTTAGGACTTAAGATATTTTATAATGTCCAAACTAAACATGTATTCTCAACATTTTTTAAGGCCCATCTCAGTGCACTATGGTGGACCGATTGTACATATATTGTACTATCAAAAATCATTAGATGGGTAATATTAAGCTCTGACCATAAGCCAACTATAGTGGGGTAACTTTGATGTTGGCATGATATGTATAAATGTTTCTGCATATAAAATAGCATTCCCTAGATAAAAATGGGAAGCGCTTTGTTTTCAATAGTAATGGTTTAGAATTTAATTGGAGGCGTTGAAAAACAATATTGCTAAACCATTTAATATCATCTCAACTAATATTTATTAAAAGTTTGAGATTTAGACTCACTAGCATTGACAAAACACATCATCATCTTGGTTGTATAATCTGAAAATTATGCTCATGATTTAAAATTTGAGCAAGTAATCTCGCAAACTTCAAGTTGCGAACAATAACACCATACAATTATCTAGTAGATGTATCTATTAGATACAAATAATATATAGATTGTAAACATGGAGGGTGATGGGGCCCCATAAATCACCTTAAATAATTTTCAGAAATGCAAGAAATTCAGTCCCAATATTAGCTAGTGAAGACCTACACGTTTATATACCATGAGAATAAGCATCACGTGAGAATTCATTATATTGAAAAAAATCTTCTAGTTTTCAATAGTTATTTTCATTAATAATTCGCATCATATTGATCCGGGATGGTTTAACCGGTATTGTCAATCAATAAAATTTTGAAGTATTGAACTTCTGGTTCAATACAATTTAGCAAGTATATTTTTCATTTATTTGAGGAATAAGTTTATGTTCCTTGTCTTACAATAATATATCTTATAAAATTACGTCATTCGAGAACAAGTAATATTCAGCTGGAATATTAATTTAATGTTGTGCCACTTTATGAGCAACAACATATTATTATTTAAAGATTTACTCATCATGAGCAAAATTCTACTAGAAGTTAGATATTTTACAATTATACTATTCGAGAGCAAGTACTATGCCAGAATATTAATATAATGTTGTGTTTCTTCATGATCAACAACAAATAATTTTAAATATATTAAAATTTATAAAAATTCGCATTTCAGGAACAATAGCTTAATATTAGATCTTATGGATTATGCTCTTATATTCTGCCAGAATATTAAAGTAACGTTGTGCTTCTTTAGAAGCAACAACAAATAATTTTAAATATATTAAATTTTATAAAAATTTGCTCTTCAGGAACAATAGCTTAATAATAGATTTATAAAATTACATTCTTCAGGAGTAATAACTTATTTACGCTCTTCTAGAGTAAATGTATTCTATTGAAAAATTAATATCATATGAAGTTGTACTTCTTCTGGAAGACCAACGAAATATTCTTCTGGAATATTAATTTGTATAAATTGATATTTTTCAGAAATACTAACACAATATTATTTTAAATATTGATATTAGTAATTAACAATATTCAATAAATATTTATCTACTATTTATCAATATAGAAAATATATAATCAAATACAATAGTAAAGAGAATACTAACATTTGTTAATTCAATTGGCTTCATCTTCATATTCATAATTTAAATTTTACGTCTGTTCATATAGTGATTTCTCACGAATGAACCGTTGGATCTTAATTACAGCCGTTGGATTTCAAGAACAATGAGTTCTAAACGTTTTGTCCAAATTGTCACGACGATCGGACCACGGAGCAATGAAATATCAACGTTTGATCTCAACTCACAGACTATCCAAATTCTTCCAACGAATTCAAAAATAGTTATTGTTCACGCAACGATTTCTCAAACATGATCCTAATCATAACCGTCGGATTTTAAGAACAATGAGTTTTGAACTTGCTGTCCAAATTTCACAATGATCGGCACACGGAATCTTGAGATATCAATATTTGATTACTACTGCATAGGCTGCCAAAATTCTACGGATTTTCTAAACTAACTCTCGAGTTTTCTCTCTATTTTGGATGAGTTCTATCGTGCAGATAACGTGTTATGAAACTAGAAAAGTAGAGAGAAAAAGAGAAGAGAATAGAGAGAGTCAAAACTCAAGTATGTAAATTTACTATAACAATGACTCTTATTTATATAGTTCCAAATGGAGTTACAACCTTATTAGAATACACTTCTTCTGAAGTAAGTAGATAACTATATAGACATCTAGATAAAACTAAATAGTCATTCACCATTATCTATAATTTTACAATACTATTGAACTTTTTTTTTCTAAAAATACTGTTTTTATTTCTGTAACACTTGTTGTATTACATTTGTTATTTTAATTACAACAACAACTGTTATAAAAATAAAAAATATTCCCTCCGTTCCACAAAGATAGACTCGTTTTCTTTATGTATCTGTCCCAAATTATAGGCTACTTACTTTATACAGAATATATTAAATTTTTATTTTTTCTATTATACCATTATTTAATTTATATTGTTATCAACCAAAATATCTCTCTCTAAACCTTCATTTATTTTTTTCTTTTTCCCAATGTAACACTCTCTCTATCTATATAACTTTCTCTCTCTAAACTTTCATTTATGTTTTTTTTTTTCCCGTGTAACTCTCTCTCTCTCTCTCTCTCTCTCTCTCTCTCTATATATATATATATATATATATATATATATATATATATATATATATATATATATATAATATAATGTCATCATCATATATTTACTATTCACCTTTCAATCAACACGACGTAGTTTTGATAGTTTATTATTCTTAATTTCATCTAAATCTCACCCTTTTGTACTACAAATTTTGTTTAACTTACTAAAAAAGCTGCCTTTGTTGACTTTTTTCTTCTTCTTTGGGAGCCCTCATTTTTGACATTTTTTTTCTGACAAAACATTTGGTTTTCTGATCAAAACCAAAGTCTGCTTTGTTGACTTTTATTTCCTTTTTATTTTTTATGTTTTTTTTTTTTCTCCTTATCCAAATCTTAGAAAGCAGCCGCTATTGTTGACTTTTATTTCCTTTTTATATATATATATATTTGGTTTTGGTTTTGTCGAGGTAGGCTAATTTTTTTGTTGATTGTTTGTCGAGTTGCTCGACAAAGTTTATTTTGACCATTTTTTTTTTTTTTTTTTTTTTTTTTGTCACTCGGCATAGGCCAATTTGTTATGATTTCTTTTTTTGGCTATTTGTCGAGTTACTAGACAAAGCCCATTTTGACCATTTCTTCACTTTTTTTTTGTACTTTGCAATTTTAGTCATAACATTTTAAATCTGTAACTAATCTACTCTCAACCTTTATGTTTTATTCAATTTTTATCATGTTTTTCTTTGATCTTATAAACAAATTGTACACAAATTTATTTATTTTTTTTTCATTTTTTTTCTTTTTCCTCATTTTTTCTTTCTGTCTCCAATCCCAATTGAAATAGATTTAATTTTTTTCTTATTTTTATCTAGCAACTCGACAAAAAGGAAAATTTGTTTTTTTGTGAAGAAGCTCGACGCTTCGAAATACCAATAAATTTTTTACTGTATCTTTTTTCGTCCAACACGACGTAGTTTTGGTATTTTACTATTCTTAATTTTGTCCAAATCTCACCATTTTTGTAATAGCCGCAATTCTTGACTTTTGTGTGTATAGTGGAATCCCATGTTTTGTTTACACGTTAATGATGTGAACTTTAAAGGTTTTGCTAAACTTAATTTTTTCAAAATTGTAGTTTTTGTTGTCCAACTCAAAAATTTGCTGTACATTATACATTAAGTATTTTTACATAATTCCAGTTGGAGACGATATCTCTATGGGTTACCTAACCATTGGCTTTGGTTTCACATAATTTCATGTTATATAACTCAAGTTATGGACAATTTTGTAAACTGTGACAGCATGAATCCGAGAAACTGCCTATGATGTTTCGGTGAGCATTTTAGTATGTCGAAACATGCCGTCGGACTACCAATTTTTAATATGTGGTAGCTACCTGAGTATTATATGTCCCCTGAAAATTTTGTATTGTTCGGTGATTGTTTTATATGTCAAAGAAATTTTTGTTACTCCATGACCGGGTGAATTGTTTCTCTAAACTGCAGTTTCTGTTGTCCAACTCAAAAATCTGCTGCACCTTATACATTAAGTATTTTTACATAATTCTTGTTGGAAACGATATCCCTATGGGTTACCTAATCATTTGCTTTGGTTTCACATAATTTTATGTTATATAACTCAAGTTATGGACAATTTTGTAAACTGTGACCGCATGAATCCGAGAAACTGCCTAGGATGTTTCGGTGAGAATTTTCATAAGCCGAAACATGCCGTCGGACTATCAAATTTTGATATGTGGTAGCTAAATGAGTATTCTATGTTTCCTGAAAATTTCATATTTTTTCGGTGACCGTTTTCTATATCAAATAAATTTTTGTTACTCCATGACCGGGTGAAGAAATTTTAGTAACACCGCCTTTATTTTCAAAATTTTCTTCACTTGGTCATGGAGTAACAAAAATTATTTGACATAGAAAACGATCACCGAACAAAACGAAATTTTCAGGGGACATATAATACTCAGGTAGCTACCATATATTAAAAATTGGTAGTCCGACGGCATGTTTAGGCATACTAAAATGCTCACCAAACCTCCTAGGCGTTTTTCAATTCATGCCGTCGACGTGTTTTAATCGCTATTATAAACCAATCAAAAACTTTAAGTAGTGTAAATATCTTCTTAAACTTTTGTGGACCTTGGTTTTGTGGTAGTTTTAGTGGATTCTCATGATTTGATTACACGTTAATGATGTGAACTTGAAAGGTTTTCCTAAACTTCATGTTTATCTAAGCTGCAGTTTCTGTTGTCCAACTCAAAAATCTGCTGCACCTTATATGTTAAGTATTTTTACATAATTCTAGTTGGAGACGATAGCCCTATAGGTTACCTAACCATTGACTTTGGTTTCACATAATTTCATGTTATATAACTCAAGTTATGGACAATTTTGTAAACTTCGACCGCATGAATTCGAGAAACTACCTAGGATGTTTCGGTGAACATTTTAGTAAGCCAAAACATGCCTCGGACTATGAAATTTTGATATGTGGTAGCTAAATGAGTATTCTATGTTTCCTGAAATTTTCATATTTTTCGGTGATCGTTTTCTATGTCAAAAAAATTTTTGTTACATGACTTAATTATGCAAGCCTAAAAATACATAAGTCACATTTCTAATTTTTGTTACTGTTCATTGCTCGGCAATGAACAGTGACCAAAGAAATTTTATTTTTTTTTATTTTTTTGTAATACATATGTGTGGATTTAAAAAAAAATGTGAACAGTAATATGTACTGTTCACAGTAACCAATTTTTTTTTTTTTTTGGGTAATACATGTGTGGATTTTTAAATAAAAAAAATATTGAACAATAATTTGTCTTGCTCATTGCCGAGTTAATCGGAATAAAAGTTCATTGCCGAGTTGCACAAAGAATGAACAATAACCAAATAATTTTTTTTTTTTGTAATACATTATGTGGGTTTTAAAAAAAAAATCGTGAATGATAACCACAAAAAAATGTTTTTATTTTTTATGTAATACGATGTGTGTGGGTTTTTTTTTTAAAAAATTGAATGAAGATAATTTGTTACTGCTCATTGTCGAGCAACCCGGCAAATGAACAAAGAACAAAGAATTTTTTTTTTTTTTTGTAATACATATGTGTGGGTTTGTTTTAGAAAAAATATTTCATGAACAATAATTTGTAATGTTCACACTAACCAATTTTTTTTTTTTTTTTGTAATACTAATGTGTGAGTTTAAAAAAAAATTGAACAAGATTTGTATCGCTCATTGCCGAGTTGTTCTCAAGAATGAATAGTAACCTAAGATTTTTTTTTTTTTTTAATTCATATGTGTGGGTTTTAAAAAATAAAATTTCGTGAATGATAATTTGTTATGCTCACAAGAACCAAATTATTTTATTTTTGTAATTTGTATTTGCTTATTGCCAAGTTGCTCGACAATGAACTTTCATTGCCGAGCAACTCAACAATAAACAAGAACTAAAAATTTTTTTTTTAAAAAATACATATGTGTGGGTTTAAAAATATATATATATATATATATATATATATATATATATATATATATATATATATATATATATATATATATATATATATTGTGAACAGATAATTTGTACTATTCATATTAACCAATTTTTTTTTTTTAATACATACATGTGAGTTTAAAAAAAAATAAATTGAATAAGATAATTGTATTGTTCATTGCCGAGCAACGCGACAATAAACAATAACCAAAGAATTTTTTTTTTTATAATACATATGTGTGGGTTTTAAAAAAAAAAAAAAATCCGTGAACAATAATTTGTACTGCTCACAATAACTTAATTTTTTTTTTTTTTTTTTTGTAATACATATGTGTGAGTTTAAAAAAAAAAATGAACAATAACTAAAGAAATTTTTTTTTTTTTTTTTTGTAATACATATGTGTGGGTTTTTTTTAAAAAAAATCGTGAGCGATAATTTGTACTTTTTTTTTTTTTTGGTAATACATATGTGTGGGTTTTAAACGATTTTTTTTTTTTTGTAATACATATGTGTGAGTTTAAAAAAATTTGAACAAGATAATTTGTATTGTTCAATGAAATTTCATTGTCGAGCAACTCGGCAATGAACGATAATTTTTTTATAATACATATGTGGGTTTTAAAAATATATATATATATATATATATATATATCGTGAACATTAATTTGTATTGTTCCCAAAACTAAAAAAAAAAAAAAAATTTTAAAATACATATGTGTTAGTTTTTAAAAAAAAAAAAATTGGTGAACAAGAATTTATATTGTTCATTGTTGAGTTGCTCGGCAATGAACAAGAACCAATTTTTTTTTTTTTTTTTTTGGTAATACATATGTGTGGGTTTTAAAAATATATATATTTCAATCACGATAATTTGTACTTGTTCATTGCCGAGCATGTAACAATTTTTTTTTTATGGTAATACATATGTATGGGTTTTTCATTTCCTTTGTCTTTTCTAATTTTTTCACTTAACAAGATTTTTTCTTATCGAAACTTCGGAAAAATGTTTAGTTCTAAGCATTTTTGACGTCCAAGTAGTTCTTATCTCGATTGAATTTTTTCACCATAATCACGACACCCAATTCAATTGCATTGTTAAAAGGTAAAACTATTTTCCTTTTGCATATTATTTTGTTTAATTGCACATTATATTTTGAGGTTGATTTTTATTTACGAAATATGAAATGAGTATTTTTGCAATGATTGGTTGGTAATCAAATATAGAAGACCACCGAAATCTCAATTGGACTCACGATTGTTTATAATTAAGACAAATATAGTAATAGAGAATTCAAGAGAAATGTAAGATTCGAGAAAATATGAATAGTAACTTTAGTAACTCTTCATCTAATTTTTTTTTTTTTTTGTGTTTTTTTTCTAATCTTTTGACAAATTTTTTTTCTTTAGTTTATTTTTCTTATTTGTTTTATTTTACACATTTTCATTCAATTTTTTCATTAATCTTTTTATTTTATCTTATAAGCAAATTTGAATTTTTAATTTTTGATAATGTTGTCGAGTTACTTGACAACATTGAATTTGAATTTTTTTTTTTTTTGTCGAGTAACTCGACAACATTGTAATTTGATTTTATTTTTTTTTTATACATGTTGGGCATTAACCCATTTTCATTTTTTTTTAAAGATGAGCTTTTCCATTTCTAATTTTTTTTCAATGAAAAAAATCAACAATTAGTGATAATGTTTGAACATTTTGTCATGGTGTATTCCCTCTCATTATAATGACTAAAGAAGTTCAAAACAGAATCAAGAATACAATCCAAATCATTTAATCACATCTTACTGCTAAATATATGTGTTTAGCGCCCTAATTCATTTTGATTTTATATTGAACAGACAATTTAATACAACATAATTTAAGTATCTAAGTTCATTTACTTGTTAAATGCCATCCTTTGCTTTTGGCCAGAAGTTGGTAGCTTGACATCAGTGGCCAATCCAATAGATTCAAGAAGTCTAATTACATACCAAGTGATATCAATCTGCCACCATTCTAGACCTTGTCGTGCTAAATATTCGAAAGCATGATGGTTATTATGCCAACCCTCTCCAAATGTAATCATAGCCACCAACCTACCAAATATTCAAAATATCAAGTTTTAAGATTCAATCAACCACCGTAAGAAAGGTCAAAACTTTATATGTACACACATAGAAAAAAAGTTATTGCAAAAAATTTAGGTGAATAACAGGCAATGAGACCAAATCAGTATATACCCAAATCTACACTACTATTGCTTTACTCAATCATAAATGTGCCATTTGAAATAAAAAACTTGTCAAGTGAAAAAAATTATAAAAAGACAAAGGAATGAAAAAGTCCACATACAAAAAAATAAATAAAATTCGTGAATAGTAACTTTTTCGAGTTACTATTTAACTCGAAAAATTGGTAGTCCAACAACATGTTTAGGCATACTAAAATGCTCACCGAAACCTCCTAGGCAGTTTTTTGGATTCATGCCGTCGACGTGCCGGAATCGCTATTATAAACCAATCAAAAACTTTAAGTAGTGTAAATATCTTCTTAAACTTTTGTGGTCTTTGGTTTTGTGGTAGTTTTAGTGGATTCCCATGTTTTGATTACACGTTAATAATGTGAACTTGAAAGATTTTGCTAAACTTCATGTTTCTCTAAGTCAGATTTTCATTGTCCAACTCAAAAATTTGTTGCACCTTATATATTAAGTATTTTTACGTAATTCCAGTTGGAGACGATATTCCTATGGGTTATCTAACCATTGGCTTTGGTTTCACATAATTTCATGTTATATAACTCAAGTTATGGACAATTTTGTAAATGCGATCGCATGAATCGGAAACGCACGAGATGTTTTGGTGAGCATTTTAGTAAGTCGAAACATGCTTGTCGGACTATCAAATTTTGATATGTGGTAGCTAAATGAGTATTCTATGTTCCCTGAAAATTTCATATTTTTCGGTGATCGTTTTCTATGTCAAACAAATTTTTGTTACTCTATGACCCGGTGAAGAAATTTTAGTAACACTGCCCTTATTTTGAAAATTTTATTCACCTGGTCATGGTGTAACAAAAAATTCTTTGACATAGAAAACGATCACCGAACAATACAAAATTTTCAGGAGACATAGAATACTCAAGTAGCTACCATCAAAAATTGGTAGTCCGACGGCATGTTTAGGCATACTAAAATGCTCACCGCGAAACCTCCTAGGATATTTTTCGGATTCATGCCGCGTCGGCGTGTAATCGCTATTATATACCAATAAAAAACTTTAAGCAGTGTAAATATCTTCTTAAACTTTTGTGGACCTTGGTTTTGTGGTAGTTTTAGTGGATTCCCATGTTTTGTTTACACGTTAATGATGTGAACTTGAAAGGTTTTGCTAAATTTCATGTTTCTCTAAGATGCAGTTTCTGTTGTCCAACTCAAAAATCTTTTGCACCTTATATATTAAGTATTTTTACAGAATTTCAGTTGGAGACGATGACCCTATGGGTTACCTAACCATTGGCTTTTTTTTCACATAATTTCATGTTATATAACTCAAGTTATGGACAATTTTGTAAATTGTGACAGCATGGACATTTTTGTAAACTGTGTAATGATTGAGGGAGTACAGATGTTTTTGAGATTATCTCAGTAAATTTTAAATTAATCTTGATCAACTTCAACACGAGCTAAGCTTATTACTACAACATATTTTATTTTTTATAACTTTTAATTATAACATTCTTTCTAATAATACTATAAATTAAAAATTGATTAGAATAAGAGGATTATCCACAACTTAGATTTTAATGGATTTTAGAAGTTCATATCAATTGAGGTGTTCCCAACTTAAATTATAATAAAATTCATAAAAATTTAGGTGAATAACAGAAAATGAGACCAAATCAGTATATACCCAAATCTACACTACTCTTGCTTTACTAAATCATAAATGTGCCATTTGAAAAAAAACTCTTGTCAAGTGAACAAAATTATAAAAAGACAAAGAAAATGAAAAGTCCACATACAAAAAAAAATCGTGAACAAGAACTTTTTCGAGTTACTATTCCACTCGACAAACTTTTTTTCGAGTTGAATAGTAACTCGACAAACTTTTTCGAGTTCTTGTTCACGCAATTTTTTTTTTTTTTTAAAGATGAGCTTTTCCATTTCTAATTTTTTCAATGAAAAAATCAACAATTAGTGATAATGCTTGAACATTTTGTCATGGTGTATTTCCTCTCATTATAATGATTAAAGAAGTTCAAAATGTAATCAAGAATGCAATCCAAATCATTTAATCACATCTTCTCGCTAAATATATGTGTTTAGCGCCTAATTCATTTTGATTTTATATTGAATGACAACATAATACAATATAATTTAAGTATCTAAGTTCATTTGCTTGTTAAATGCCATCATTTGCTTTTGGCCGGTTGGTAGCTTCTCATCAAGGGCCAATTCAAAAGCTTCAAGAAGTCTAATTACATAACAAGTGATATCAATCGCCACCATTCTAGACCTTGTCGTATAAATATTCGAAAGCATGATGGTTATTATGCCAATCCTCTCCAAATGTAATCATAGCCACCAACCTACCAAATATTCAAAATATCAAGTTTTAAGATTCAATCAACCATCGTAAGAAAGGTCAAAACTTTATATGTACACACATAGAAAAAAAGTTATTGCAAATTATTTTGACATTACAAGATTCGATCAGATGAAAATATAACTTTTGAACCTCAAGTTGGTAAATATGGACAAATTTATAGATTATGCGAAGTCATAGAAAATGTGATAGATATCGAACACCTTTTGAATTATCTTAGTGAAAATGATAGAATAGTAAAATTGTGTACTGATTAAGAGATTATTAAATGGAACTAAATACATGTATCAATAGTGATCATGATCTATATCATAGTTAGAGCATCTCCAATACACTCGTTCTATTACTTTCTAGAAGTGCTACATAAGCATACATAAACAAAATTATAAAAAAACTCTCTCCAATGCATGTTGACGATAACTTTGTCTAGCTGATGTGGCATACAAAAAAATAGACTCCGTCTAAAAGTCCATCTAAATTTAGACGAATTTCTAGGTTGAGTGACTCATCAAATTTAAATCCAACGCAGCATTTTATTTTTAAAAAAATAAAGTCAGACGAGAGAAATAAAAATTGAAAATCCGCCAATTTAAAAAATATATAATACCACATAAGCGGTAATATTAGTTTTAGACGGAATCCATTGAAATGAATTTAAAATTTGATTGTTTATTCAATATATGTAGTGCCACATAGATCGAATCACGTAGATTATAATGGACGAAATGCATTAGAAATGCTCTTAGTGTTTTATCAATTGTTTTCTCAAAAGAAGTCTTTCAAACAATCGTAATATCAAATAATTACTTTCTACAAAATTTAATAAAAAAAAAAAAAAACCAAATGCACGTGGTGTGTGCATAGCAAAAATTAGAGATAATATTGAGTTTGATTTGAGTACAAATAAAAAGTAAATGACTTTAGATATATATGTTGAAAAAGAACTGAATTGGAAAAATAAGAATTGTATTAGTATTATGAACTTTTATATATTTTAATTTGATCATTATTATTTTGTATATACGTTGGGCTTTAAATATAATTTTAAAAATAAATTATCTTATGTATATAGCATGGTTATTGATTTAGTACACTAACAAAATTTTAGTATTTAAGCGAGATTATTACATTATCAAACATTTATTTATTGAGATTTTACTTTACTATTCTAAACATTCAACTTGTGCCTCATATGTCAACTCCGATAATTATTGAATGTTTGATAATTCTACTTAATCATGCTTCTAATATAGAAACGTCGACCACTAGCTTCTTCGATGGCGACCCTCATGACAAATCAAATGCAGTTCTGCCCTTCAAAATAGATGAAGGAAGCCGCATTAACATACATTACAATACCTCAAGAATAAAGGCATTTCGCTAGAAATATGAAATTATATACTCGTATTCATGTTAAGAAACGAAAAAACAATAATTATGCACCTAATGTCCTTGTGATACCATAATTTACGTAAGTTAATAGTATCTTAATTAGAGTAATTTATAAAACTTGTAGAAAGATGAAAAATTGTTGTGCACTACAATAGTTAAATGTGAAATGCATACTAAACATATACCAGTTATTTTTGGTTAGATTGCATGTGTTCCATGCCTGCTTTCCCCAAGTATGGCTAGCGGAATTTACTAGCCAAGTGCCATGGTACACATACACAGTTCTCACTCCCTTGCATAGTCACATTACATAGATTTATCATTAACTAAAAGTACAAGTGTAAATGTAGACGGAACTAGCTCTCCTAGACTACTAAACAAACCTTTTTAAATTAGTGTTTATTAATCCCTATATATGTGTATGTGTGTGAATATTACACTCTTGAATTTTTAAGACCACGAAAATTAGTATTTGTACTTACCATTCCCCAAACAATATATGGAAATCCTCCCAATGCATATAATAGTGCTCCAAGTGCAATTGGATGTATAAAATAAGTGCTTTATGCCATTGTTGCTTTCTTCAGTACAACTTCTCAAACACAATATACATACCTTTAGCAATCAAATGTTGGTTAAGCAACTGTGTAATGATTGAGGGAGTACAAATGTTTTTGAGATTATCTCAGTAAATTTTAAATCAATCTTGATCAACTTCAACACGAGACAAGCTTATTATTACAACATATTTTATTTTTTATAACTTTTAATTATAACATTTTTACTAATAATGCTATAAATTAAAATTGATTAGAATAAGAGGGTTATCCACAACTTAGATTTTAATGGATTTCAGAAGTTCATATCAATTGAGGTGTTCCCAACTTAAATTTTAATAAAATTCATAAAAATTTAGGTGAATAACAAGCAACGAGACCAAATCAGTATATACCCAAATCTACACTCTTACTTTCCTAAATCATAAATGTGCCATTTGAAAAAATAATCTTGTCAAGTGAAAAAAATTATAAAAGATAGAGAAAATGAAAAGTCCACATACCAAAAAAAAAAAAAAAAATCGTGAATGATAACTTTTTTCGAGTTACTATTTAACTCGAAAAAGTTTGTCGAGTTACTATTCAACTCGACAAACTTTTTGAGTTGAATAGTAACTCGACAAACTTTTTCGAGTTATTGTTCACGCAAAAAAATTTTTATTTTTATTTTAAAGGATGAGCTTTTCCATTTCTAATTTTTTTTTTGAATGAAAAAATCAACAATTAGTGATAATGCTTGAACCTTTTGTCATGGTGTATTCCTCTCATTATAATGACTAAAGAAGTTCAAAAGCAGAATCAAGAATGCAAACCCAAATCATTTAATCACATCTTCTCGCTAAATATATGTGTTTAGCGCCCTAATTCATTTTGATTTTATATTGAATGCATAAACATAATACAACATAATTTAATTATCTAAATTCATTTCGGACATATTGAAGGTTAAAATTAATTTATAGGTTAATGACACCATTCTTTTGAGATTGTATCTGCAACTATTTGCTTGTCTCCTACCAAAACCACGAAATAATTAAATAAAACTCTAATTTCCCCCACCCATCTCCTCACTTTTTACATACAAATGTTGCACTTCTTCATTGTCAATTAAGCATATTCATAATCAGATGAAGATACATGAAAAATGGAGACAATTCTTAGTTATTATGATCTATTAAGTTTCAAGAAAAACTCACTACCCATGTTACTGCATTGGGAGATGGGATTCAATAATCTTCTCTATCTCATAATAAGTGTGGATTAATTATAGTATGTTGGTTCTCTATTTTTAAGTTGTAAGAATGCTTAGTGCACACAATTTGTTATTCTTGACCTATATTGATGAACATTCGTTCGTAACTTCCGACATGGTATGCAAAAGTAGCATCAAGGTGAAACTTCCTTGTAATTAAAATGAAGTTTTCAATCATAATCACTGCTTTTCTATAAAAAAGTAGAAAGTTATCCTCTTTGTCCAAAATTAGATGTTTAACTTCTCATTTGAAAATATTTTAAACAATGGTTTTTCCTCAAATCAGATGTTCTTTTGACACGTTACTTTATTAAATTGAAGCAATTATTATCTTCAAAATAGAATAAATGTACAGAATGTAAAAAAAAAAAAAAAAATATATTTATTGAACAGTAATTTTTTTTCACTTGACAAGATTTTTTCTTGTCGAGTGTAAATTTCAGAAAAAATTTCTTTTACATATATATTTTACTCGACAATAATTTTTTTTTCTTTTCCTCTTATAGTGTAGATTGTAACTAATTCACTCACAATTTTTATTTTTTTTGCCATTGACCATTCCCAACATTTAAATTTTGTTGAAAGTCCAATTTGACCATTTTTTTTTTCTTTTTGTGGGATTTTGTCCTAAATTCTACAATATTCATTTATTTGTCCTAATTTGTACAATGTTATAATTGTTATACGTGCAACGCACGGGCTTAAAACTATATATATATATATATATATATATATCTTTTTTATTTTCATTTAACTTAAATAGGGGTCTAATGGAAAAATTGTGTGAAAATTTTATAATTTCAATTACATTAAATGAGTTTTCTTAATCTGTGTGTGGAAAAAAAATGGGTCTATCTTTTGTAGGACGGAGGGAGTAGTATTTTTATAATATAAAAAGTATGACAATTATTTTAAGAAATATTTTATTTATTGTGGTTATTTGTGAAAAAATCCCCTTTTTTTTTTTTGTATATATAAGTCCAATCCAAATAGTTTTTTTAGTTCACTCCTGGCTCGGCCCGTGGTGGTTTTGTAAGAATGATGTTTAGTTGTCATCTTTCTTTTCATTGTTCTATGCTATTTTTTTTTATTATGACAAAGTATTTAACTATTATATTTAATGGTGGAGTTAAGATTTTATATAGAGTGTGATATGATGTTGGGGAAATATATTTGTATAACTTTAAAAAAAAATTAAAAATGTTGAGAGGGCAGTCGCTCCCTTTATTTTTTGAAAAATCAACATACTGAGATTACAAGTCTATTTAGCATTATAGTCCAAGGAATTTTCCCGCTATTTTACATATAAAATAGAGTTAAAATCCTAGTTCATCATTGAACTTGATAAGTATGTTTGCACATAAACTTTAAAATGTTTTTGATAAGTGCAACTGGTATAAAAAAATTCTATTACAAAATATATTAAATATATATTACGTAAATAATAAATATGAAAAATACATACTATTTAATATAATTAGTTAAGTAAAAATAGAGCGAAATAAACACATAATTTGTACAAAAAAAATTAAATAACTAAGATTTGTATGGATGTTGGTAAAGTGATGTAGTAAAGTGACTATTTTTATATTTTTATTGAATTGTACCACTTCAAACCCTCGTTATTCAAATTCGGCTCCAACTTTTTCAACTTTTATACTAATGACCCAAAAGTCAAATGTTAAAGAATTGTGTATAATTCACTTATAACATCAAATAAAAAAAGATTGGTGAAAAATCGAATGAAAATTTCGACGAATACATGAATAGTAAAAAGAAAAAAATTAAGGAAAAAATAATAGCATTTTTTAGAATAATCTGTAATAAATAATTCAGTAAAAATAAATTATAATTTGCTTATAAGATAAAATAAAAAAGATTAATAAAAATTGAATGAAAAGGAAAGAAAAAAAAATTGTCAAAATAATTAAAAAAATACAAAGGAAATTGACTAAAAGCCCGCATATAAAAAAAAAAATGTCGAGTTACTGTTCACTCGAGGAATTTTTTTTTTTAGAAGAGAAAAAATTTCTTGTTGAGTGAATAGTAACTCGACAAGAAAAAAAAACTTGTGTACAGGCAAACACAGTGTTTATCTATCAGGAGTCTGCTCCCATGGATGAGACTACCATCATACAGAAACACAAAGGTGTGGAGATTGTCATACAGCCATGAAATACATATTGATTGCAAGAGGAAGAGAGATAGTGGTGAGGGATTCAAACAGGTTTCACCACATTAAAAACGAGGCGTGCTCTGTAACAATTACTGGGAAAGCTTTTTGAATCTACTGCAATGAACGGAAAATGCAACTTTGGGTATGGATTCTACATCCGGGAAAGCCACCATATCTCATGTGGTTCTGTACACTTTGCTTTATTTTTTGGAAAAAAGTATTGCAAAGAACATGAAATTTATGAAGCCTGAGAGTCTTCACTTAAAAGAAGGCCTAGTGGATCATGCAGGTTCTGCTTCAATTTTGAAATTAGAAGAATCTGAAGTGATTTAATGTTGCTTCAGACAAGTATAATATTATTCTCTCCCCAGAGCATCTTATCAGGTCTAGTGAATCTAATAATAGATGCAAATTACCCCTTTTCTTATGTTTATTTATACTGATTAGTCGTGTTCAATAATGCGTACAAAATTTACATTAAGTTGCTAGACTTCAAGCTGGCCTAGGTCCTGCTCCCTTTGAGGTTTATGATGCAATTTTTAGCTTAATTTGTGTTATTCATTTTGCTAATTGTTTGTATTTTTATCTGGTGAGAGGGGAATTGTTTTAGTGCTCTAACTCTAAGGCTCTTTTAGTTGCCTAATGCACTTCTTTTTATATAATTGCACAAATTTAAGGGTTGAAATTTGTTGGTTGTCGAGTAATTCGACATCACACACAGTGTCTCTCAAGTTGTCCACCATTACTCTGCAGAAATATATCTCCTGCTGAAGAAAATGACCAGTCCCTTTCAAAATTCACCAAAATATTTTCCGATCACAAAACAATGTTTAATAGAAGAAATTCCTTATACCCAAAATAAAAAAAAATTCAAAATTGAACACCAAAAAGAGTTTCAAATGCAAATAAAAAACCCAAGTTATATTTCTAATCACATAAAAACTCAGATGAAAATTGATAGAATCCTCGTATGAAAATTGATAGAATCCCAAATTACCAAAATAGAGATTTTCCAGTTACCACGAAGGTACAAACCCTTCAACAAACTAATCAAATCAACTTCTTGAAGTAACTCAACTAATAAAAAATGCTTTCAAATTTTGGCTACTCTAAAATTGAGCTAAGCATGAACTTATTCAAAGGAAGAAACTCAAGTGACCCATTACTTTTCTTAGAGTGGTAAAGAATCTTGATTTTGTGAAAAAGAAGTTACGTGACCAATGGTGAATGGGATTATCGAGTAACTTTCGAACAAGCCCACCGCGGTTGAATTCTAAGCTCCAATGGAACAACTATGGAAACAAATATAGAAAATGAAGATAAATTTGGCTGTGAAAAAGTAGAAAGTAGGTGAGTGAAATAGGTAATACAATTAAATGGTAGTTGAAAAACGACGACGTATTGGACGAAAATTGTACAGTGACAAATTAAGACAATTATATTATTGTAAGGATATATAGTCACTGAAATGATTCCATGACTTCAAATTAATATTGAGGCTAACTTGAACAAGTAATCAAATATCTAATTTTGTTATTGTTTATTACACTATAAAACTTTATATTTGCTTATGCATCTTTTAATTGTGCATTCTCAATTTTTATTGGCAAGTAGCATTATAAGTTTGTCAAGCGTACAGCTCAAATTAAGTATGATTCAACGACTATCTTAGAGCATGTTAGGTTGAATTTATTTTTTTAAATTTATTTTCAACTAAATATTTTATTGGACCCATAATTTTTATCAACTTTTCAATTATACATTTTATCAATATTTTTTAAAATCTCTTAAAAAATTAATTTTAAATTACAAACGAGACGGGAAAGGGCCGGGAATATTTTTCAAGATAAATTAATAAAATTATGCTCGGGAAACATTTAACTTTGAAATGAAAAAAATAATAACTTTAATATTGAGACGGAGGTAATATATTATCTTTAATTTTTGAAATAGAGATTGTTGGTGTCACAATGAATTTAGTTTGTTATATGTTTTTTGCCAGGATTTTGTAAAGGAAAAATAATGTATTTTGGTCCCAAATTCTAAAAAATGTAAGGGTTATACTTTTAATCTTTAAAAATGATATAAGACATTCTAATGTTTTAAAAAATAGACATAGTAGATCTTTTATGACAAAATTGTCATCTATTTTAAATAAATAAAACGAAAAACTAAAAGACAAAAAAGAATAAGAAAAAATGTAGGGATGGTAATGGGCGAGGCGTTCATTACTATCCCCGCCCTGTTGGGGATTTTTTGGGAATCGAGGCGAGAGCGAGTATTGAAAAATTCTTATTTATCGCGCCTGTTTAATTAATTAATTAATTTTTAATATCATTTTTTAAATACAATTAAAATTTTAAAACATAAAAATAAAATAAAAGATTCAGGGGTGGGTTCAAGGTATTCGGGGCTAGAACTATGATTCTCATCCCTGTTCAATTTGGGTTGGAGTGGATTTTTTGGCTATCCTTCAAAAAAAGACATTTTAAAAAATCACTAAATGTACCCCACAAAAAATGAGGAATAACAAAAATGTCTTCTTCTTCTTTCACGCGAATCCCCACATACGGGTAAATTTAATCAGTGACCACTGAACTTTAATTCAGTTTCTACTTAATCATTGAACTTTAAAAGGTATCTCAGTGGCCACCCAACTTTCAACTAAGTTTTATTTAGCCACCGAACTTTAAAAGGTATCTCAATGGCCACTCAACTTTCAACTAAATTTCTCATATATCACCCGTTACTCATTCGCATGCAATACCTGACGAAATATCCTACGTGACAAAAGCTCTTTCAATATAGCATAGTAATATTATTAAATATCTCTCAATAAGTAAAAGTGCACTACTTATATTATTAAATCTCTCTCAATTAGTAAAAGTGCACTACTCAAATACGCCATATTTCAAAGAAATTGAAAACGCTTTTAGTTTTTTTCAACCAAATTAATACAGATTAGGTGTGTTTGAGTAGTGCATTTTTGTTGATAACATTATTACTACACTCTGTCGGAATATCGTTTGCTACATAGAATATTTCGTTAGGTATTGCAAGCGAATGAGTAACAGGTGATATATGAGAAACTTAGTTGAAAGTTAGGTGGCCATTGAAATACTTTTTAAAGTTCGGTGGCTAAATAGAAATCAGTTGAAAGTCGGGTGGCCATTGAGATACTTTTTAAAGTTCAGTGGTTAAGTAGAAACTCAATTAAAGTTAAGTGGTATTGGTTGAATTTCTAGTTATTTTTAAATACATTCATATGTCTAAACACAAACAGATTCATCTGTTTGTAAATTTCATTGCCATTTCAAAATTTAGGCTTTACATTATTTCAAAAAAATTTATTGTTAGAACAGATTCTTCTGTTTGTAAATCTTTTCTAAATTGTAAAATACATCCAGATTACAAACAAGGAAGGTTAATCAGGATCTTTTAATTACTAGGAGTAAAATCTCCTATTGGTCTTTTAATTACTAGGAGTAAAATCGTTAATTTGTGGACTTTGAGTGTCCTTTTGCCCTTGCGGGTTTGAAACAGGATTTTGATTATCCTTGAGCTCTTGCGAGCTTGTTTCAATTGTATTATCTGCCTGTAATGGCACTGTATTTGTAGATTCATTACTTTTGGTAATGTTACCTTCTTTTGTTCCTTTCTTTTTCAATAAGTGAGAAAGTTTTTTCTTTATTACCTGTATTTCCATTTCTTTGACTTCCAGTTGATTGTTAAGGTCTTCAAATTTAAACATCTTCATCTCTAATGATGAATTAGAAACTTTTCAAATAAACACAAAAAGACAAGATATTGCAAATCTTTTTGAAAAATGCTGTTCTGAAAATTCTCTTGATCCAAAGATCAATAAAGGATCTTTCACAACAAGAATTGAAATTCTTGATGAATTCAAAGGAAAAGTCATCCGTGCGAAAGCCATGACTTACAGTCCAAAAGATAGAAAAGAATTATCTATTATTTATTTAGCCACCGAACTTTAAAAGCTATCTCAATGACCACCCAATTTTTAATTAAATTTTCATATATCACCCGTTACTCATTCGCTTGCAATACCTGATGAAATATCCTACGTGGCAAAAGCTATATCAATATAGCATAGTAATATTATTAAATATCTCTCAATAAGTAAAAGTGCACTACTCATATTATTAAATCTCTCTCAATTAGTAAAAGTGCACTACTCAAATACGCCATATTTCAAAGAAATTGAAAACGCTTTTAGTTTTTTTCAACCAAATTAATGTGGATTAGGCGTGTTTGAGTAGTGCATTTTTGTTGATAACATTATTACTACACTCTGTAGTAATATCGTCTACTACATAGGATATTTCGTCAGGTATTGCAAGCGAATGAGTAACGGGTGATATATGAGAAACTTAGTTGAAAGTTGGATGGCTATTAAGATACTTTTTAAAGTTCGGTGACTAAATAGAAATCAAAAGTCGGGTGGCCATTGAGATACCTTTTAAAGTTCAGTGGTTAAGTAGAAACTCAATTAAAGTTAAGTGGTATTGGTTGAATTTCTGGTTATTTTTAAATACATTCATATGTCTAAACACAAATAGATTCATCTGTTTGTAAATTTCATTGCCATTTCAAAATTTAGGCTTTACATTATTTCAAATAAATTTCTTGTTAGAACATATTCCTCTGTTTGTAAATCTTTTCTAAACTGTAAAATACATCCAGGTTACAAACAAGAAAGGTTAATCAGGATCTTTTAATTACTAGGAGTAAAATCTCCTATTGGTCTTTTAATTACTAGGAGTAAAATCGTTAATTTGAGGACTTTTGAGTGTCCTTTTGCCTTTGCGGGTCTGAAACTAGATTTTGATTATCCTTGAGCTCTTGCGAGCTTGTTTCAATTGTATCATCTGCCTGTAATGGCATTGTATTTGTAGATTCATTACTTTTGGTAATGTTACCTTCTTTTGTTCATTTCTTTTTCAATAAGCGAGAAAGTTTTTTCTTTATTACCTGTATTTCCATTTCTTTGACTTCCAGTTGATTGTTAAGGTCTTCAACTTTAAACATCTTCATCTCTAATGATGAATTAGAGACTTTTCAAATAAACACAAAAAGACAAGATATTGCAAAAAAATTTCAAAAATGATGTTCTGAAAATCTTCTTGATCCAAAGATTAATAAAGGATCTTTCACAACAAGAATTGAAATTCTTGATGAATTCAAAGAAAAGTCATCCGTGTGGAAAGCCATGACTTACAGTCCAAAAGATGGAGAATTTGTCTAAATGGTCTTGTCAAACTAGCCTTACAAAGAAATGACCTAGTTTTTTATAAATAAGTTGTAAATGCCTCTTTTTTGAGTAAAGTGCCTAAATTCCCCTTTTAACTTCTTCTATGTCTAATTATTTACTCGTCACTTAATCTTTCTAATAACTTTAATTTAGTTTCTATAATATTTTCGAGTCTAACTAATAACTTATTTATGATTCTAGTTTGTTCTAGATATTCTAAAGATACTTTATTTTGGATATTATTTAATTTTGTGAATTCTTCTTCTAATAGATTACACACGTGATTTTCAAGATTATCGTAACCTTTCAAATTATATCCTGGCATTTAAGTATTCTATATATGTAGATAATTTCTTGAATGCGTTAGGATGTTTCTTTTGAGTTATATATCATAAAACAATTCCTTCTGATACTTCTTCTTCTAAATCTTTATATTCAGAAATAATATCTTCAATTCTCTTTATATTTTTGGATGTTTCAATAGAATTAAATTTTATATTATTTTTACAAGCAAAATCTATGCTAGTATAAATATCTTTGAGTTTAGATTGACCAGTAAAATAAATTTTTTCTAATTTATTAACCAGAGTTAATAAAAATGAAATATCTTTATCATCTAAATATAATTTAAGATCACAATCAGTGGATGTAGATGCTTGTGCAGTGTTTATGAAAATAAGAACGTCAAACCTGGAATTATCCTTCAGAATAAGAAGCTAGGTTTCCCTTGAGTGTTCTTCTTCAAGTCTTTGTGTATACATGTGTGTATTCTCAAAACAAGATATGCTTTTCTCTATTGCTCATAGGATTTTAATAGGGTCCAACATGACTTCCGCTCATTTTCTTTTCTACTTCTTCCTCTTGCATTGATAGTTCAAGCTAACGGATATGATTCCAAAGGGATTCAATCCTGCCACGGAAATTCAAACTAGTTGTTTTCACCCCTATCGTAACAAATCTTCAGTTTAAAACCTACTTATTTTTCCAACGACACTCCAAACACTCCCAAACGAGGCAACACAAGCCAATACGGGAAAACAAGGAGATTAAATGGAAATAGCACAAGACTATCTTACTACCGTCGGGGACTGGCTATCAAAGGAAGCTTTTTAGAAAAGATCAAATACTTTTATAGAAATCAATATGAGCATATTACAAGATTATATCATAAGCTTTAGAGGTACACACTTGATATACAAAGACTATAATAAGAAACACTCTTGGTACTCCCTAAGTTGAAGTTTAGAACTCCATAGGGATTACCTTATTGACGCTTGAAGAAAGGACTGCTAGACTGGATATGATAGTATGGAGAGATATGAGAATACTCAGTGATTGTCTCCAACTTTCGATATCTTACAACTTGATATGTAAGTGGTATATAAAGACTCAAGTTACAGATTATCTTCAATAATTGAACTTTATCAAGAATGAATCTCCTTTTATCTTGTCGGTAAGTAGAGACCACATCTTTTCCAAAGTGATAAGATTATCACTATTGGTAGTGAGTGAAGGGTCCTACCCGATCATTTTTCCTTCAAAGTAATCTGGTGGCATGTCGTCTTCATTGAGGGAGACGTGGTCCATATCTTCAATAATACAATTTGGACAGCTATGTTCAGCGTGACTCACCATTATCTTACACATTTCTTGAAGGAAGTTTGGTGATCCATCATTTTCATTATTCATTATTTTGTCGCACCAGTGGTCAAGTAGGGCCCAATCCTGATCACGAGTCTTTCTAGTACAGTTGCTGAAGATTATGTGGTCTTCACATGGATATATCCAGATATTTTCATTCTTTGCTCATGGTGTCCACTAAGAAATCAAATTGATCTTTGAATCCTTTAGCTTATCTGAAATGTTCAATCTTCAAGATTTCCTGAGGAGTGACTTCATGAGTATTCTGACTGTTTGGATCGAACAATTTTCTTGTTAATCCAATTTTAATAACATTTTTGACTGGAATGAGATAATGATCATAAATATCCTATTCTGGAACCGCAGAGAATAATCTGATATAGATATTGGTGGGCTTAGTAATTCGAACAAACTCTTTGATTACAATTTTGATCATTGCTAGTAACATGGAAATTTCTTTGAGATTTTGGCTAGGATATATACAGAGTATGTTTCCAATATCATACATATGGCGAATCTAGTTTGATGGTGCTTCGGGATAGAAATCCACTTTGTTGTATTTTTCGTAGTTTAAAGTCTTCATCCATGGCTTATTACCAATTTCAATGAACCAGCAGGCCACAAGATTGAAAAGACATATTTTGTAATTATATCCTGCTTTATCTTTTATCCCAAAGGATAGGAGACTGTTGCAAAGCTGTATGACATTTGATTTGGTAATTTCAGATATATTTTGTACAATGGATGGTGAAGGTTGAGAGGAGGAAGCCTCTTTATTTTCTTTGATATCTTGTCTGATCTTTTGAATATTTCGTGGAATATCTTCTTTTTGGAGGTTTTCATTCTCTATTTTGTATATTTTTCTTCCATCTCCTTTATTTTGAGTTTCATTGATTGCAACTCTTGCTTGATCTGCTCCATCCCTGGAAAGGAAATCAGGAAGAAAATTATCTTTACCACGAATATATTGAATATCAAATTTAAAGTTAACCATCCAAGATTGTATTCTAATTAAGGGCTTGTTAGCAACATTTGGCTCTAAATTATTTTTAAGAAAATATTTAACTTGAGTATATCTGTTCTAATAGTAAATGATTTTTAATTAAACAATATTCATATTTGGCAACTCTTTTTTGACAAAGAATTAACTCTTTTCTATTGGAGTCATATCTGGTTTTAACATCTTTGAAAGTTCCAAAAGTATATGCAACTAATTTTTCAGGATAGGTTTTTGAATAATCTTTATGACATGGATAATTTTCTCCATGTTTTGGTATTGCTTTTAAGACTGCTCCCCAACAATAATCTGAAGCATCTGTTTCAAGAATAAAATAATCATCATCTTTTGCTATAGACAGTTTAGGGATATTAGAACAATATTTTTTGATGTGTTGGATCTTTTTAGTATCTTCATTGGTCCAATTCCAAACTTGATCCTTTTTGAGTTTATTTAGAAATGACTTTTTAAGTAAAGCACATCATTCGATAAATTGTTCACAATAATTTAATAATCCTAAAAAGCTTTGTAGCTACTTCTTGTTTATTATTTCATCAGGAAATTCAAGTAATTTTTCTCCAATATGAGATTGTAATTGAATTTTTTCTTCTTTGATGATGAGTCATAAAAACTCGATTTTTGTTTTAGCTATTTCAGCTTTTTTTTCTGAGAGTATTATTTCATATTTGTTGATAATATATGCAAATTTTTCTAGGTGTTCTAGATGCTCTTTATAAGTAGTGGAATGTATAAGTTTATCATCAATATATACTACACATAATTTTTTAATTGGTTTAAAAACTTTGTCCATTATTCTTTGATATATTTGGGGTGCATTTTTTAATCCAAATGGCATTACATTCCATTTGAATTGTCCTAAAGGATTAGAAGTGCTAAATGCTGTTAGTGGTTTACTTTCTTCATTTAGACATATTTGCCAAAATCCACTTTTGCAATCAAACTTAGAATATATTTTGCTATTCTGTATGACTTTTATGAGAATATCTTTATTTGGTAGGTAATATCCATCAAATTTGGTTTTCTCATTTAGTTTCTTATAATTTATAACCATTCTGGCTTTATTTCTTTTTATTTCAGCATGATTTCTCACCATAAAGGCTGCGCTACTATGGGGACTTTTACTTGGTCTAATAATTTTAGCTTTTAATAATGCTTTTATTTGTATTTCAAATTCTTTTATGTCTTCTTGACTATATGTCATATGTTTGACTCTAATTATGACATTTGGTTCTATTAATTATATTTTTGCTGTTGTTTTATTTATGGACCATTTTCTAATGGGTTTTCTCGAAAAAGTTATTTTTGAGATTGTTTTTATTCTTTCTAACTTTTCATTTTCGATCCACTTATTTGTAGGTTTATCTTTGTTATATAATAGTGATTTGAAATTTTCTTTTTCTATTTCAGTATAACATCCATCACTGTTGGGTTGAAGATCTCGATGATTTATTGGTTTCTGAGCTATAGATGTAGCTTTTTGTATTTGTGGTACAATTATTTTGTGATTACAGGGTGTTGTAAATTCAAATCTTGTGGGATTTTTATATTGTGTAAAGGGTGCATAATCTTCTAAGAGGAAAGTTTGTCCTAAAAGAATGTCGCATTCTATTTTGGGAGCATAGTAGAGTTCTCTAATTATGACTTCTCTATTTCCTAATAAAAATGGTATATTTTCAACATATAAAGAGTATGGTTCAAATAGGCCACTAGCTGTTTGGGCATAGTATTTCTTTTTAGGGTTTGTTTTCCAGTAAGAAGCTGGTAAAACATTATATTGTATTGTACATAATGTTGATCATGTATCTAGATAAGCATGAAATGTAATTCTACAATATTCTGGTAGATTGAGTTTTATTTCAACATAGGGACTTAACGGATTTGTTATGTTCTTTGTAATAGATTTATAACTAATCATTATATAGTTAGTAAATCTTTTCTTTTCACTAGTAATAATTGGGATATGTTGTTCTTCAAGATTGATTGTCATTTGTAATCTATCCTCTTGAATACTATATGGTTTGAACATATCTAAAAAGTCCATTCCTAACAAAATTGGTGCATTTGTTTCTATACTATTGGGATCTTTATGTATAACTATGGTTATAGGAAATTGTTCTCCTCTTATATTAGTAAGTATAAGATTCATTTCTACGCATTTTCTGATTTCATATTCTATTCCATGATAGTTTTTATATTTATATCCTTGAGGTAGGTCTTGTTCAGGTAGCATATTAACTATGTTTTCTTTTGAACGTGACTTGATCCTGCCACTGTATTGATTAGGGCAATCATCTCTTGTATTTCTCCTGTAGGTCTTATCCATTCAGTTAGGATAAAGAATTGTTCTTTTATTCCATGTTTATCTAATTTGGCAAGTACTGGTATATTCTTTTTCCAATGGTTTTTAGAATAGATGATTCTCCTATATAATTTTTTCTAGAATGACTGAGACTTTTTCGAGGGGGAAATTTTGCTATCATATTTCCTATCGGATCTATAGAAACATTTCCCTGTAGGTTATTGGTTTGTCCCGTTTCTCTAATTGTTTTAATTCTTTTTTGAAATCTAAAATAAATTCTTCAGGTATCTCGATTTCGTGTGATTTGAATTTCCTAAGTGGAATAGCTTGTGCTAATTTTTCAAATCCTTCTTCAATTTTTATTTCTTCAAAACTTCTTCTTATTTCTTGATGGTGACTTGTAGTAAAAGCAAATATAGATATTATGGTAAGGCATACTGCCTTAGATTTTTCTGGCATATCTAATCTATCTATTTTATGATATTTTATGATATGTCTATATTTTCATCTAATAAAGATACTGCAAATCCTAATTTTAAGGTAAATATTAGTTTCTGGTATACTAAATTACATGAAACAACTCTTAAAAGGGCCTCTATAGGATCATGCAATATTCTATTATCCATGAAAAATATGTTGACTGGTATATCCATATCTTGTCTAAAGAATCCTTTCATAAGGATCTCGATTCCTCTAATTTCTACATTTTTTATTTTATTTCTAATATGATGCTTTATTTTAGCTAGTTCTTCATTTATCCATTTCCTATTTAGTATGAGAATTGTTGTAGATCCTTTTACATTTTCTATATAAATTGGAATTTCATTATGTTTTATAACATAAATAGTTTAGTTTAGTTTTGGTAGTATGTTCCAAAAGATTTTATTTTTGAAGACATCCTTTTAGATTCAAAGATAAAACTTTCTTCATAATTTCATCATATTTTTTTCTTCGAATGTAACAGTTTGACCTATTCCTTCAATATTATATATGTTAGTTTCTTGTATTTCCATACTTTCTTCAATCCTTACTTCATTCATAAAGTTATAATTTATATTTCAGACTTCTCTCTCTCTCTTCTCTCTCTCTATCTCTATATATATATATATATATATATAATCATATATATATATATATATATATATATATATTCTTCGAATCATATATGGTTTCTTCGTATACTTCTAAAATTTTTGAATTGGTTTTACTTTTATGTTTATCTGGGCAGTTTGGTGCTATATGTCCTAGTTTTTGACATATAAAGCATTTATATTTTTTAATATATTATTTTTTAGGTATCCAACCTTTTGGTTTCGCTCTTTTTAAAGGTTTTCTATTAGGTTTCCAATTATCTCTTTTCTTTCTAAAATCTTTCTTTTTGTAGGGTTTAAGAAATTTTTTGAATTTCTTTTTCTTCTTATATTCTTTTGGATAACATCCTCATTGATGAGTATGAAAGATATATTGATTACAACAAAGAGGTTTTTTCTTTGTCATCTTCTTTATAGCTTTGTTATAAGCTATTTCTCTACACTATTTATTATTTGTATTGATAACAAAATGTTCTCTATTACCAAAAGTATCATTTATTTCTGGTTGAGTCATGACAGACCTAATTTTTTCATATTCTTAGTGTATTTTTATGCTCCAAGGGTAAGGAAGTTTTAGGAATATTATTTTGAGATAATTTAACTTTTCACTATAACTCATATCTTTATTTAAGGCTTTTATGTAGATTTTTTCAAAATCTCTTAAGTATCCTTTTAGTTCGCACATATCACAAATTTTTAGATTCTCTAATTCTATTTGTGCTTCTAATTTTTTTCTTATTTCTTTTTCTATACAAGTTTCTTCTGCAATTTCTCTTAGAAATTTTGCTTTCAAATATTTTTCTAACCTTTTAATATATCCATAATTGTTTGGTTATTTAAATGTTCTCTTGAATCGACAATCAATTCTTCTCCATATTTTACATTACTCTTTAGTTGGTCAGTGTTTTCTTCCATAATTTTCAACATTTGCTCTAAAGATGTGTTCAAGAAAATTGAAAGCTGTATATGTATCCCATCATTTGCTAAATTGTATAGCAAGGCTAGAGGCTTTAACCCAAGCAGATTTCTTTTTATCTTTATCTCCTGAATCCAGATCTAACCATATTCCTGTTGTTAGTATTGGCTCTGTTAGGTTTTCCATAGGACTTTCTTCTTTGGTAGTTATTTTGAAGTTGCTTTTTAATTTGCTATGATTTACCCTTTTATTTGGGTTTTCTAATTTTGGATTGAATTTATACCAGGTATATAATTTTCCTTCATCTATTGGATATCTATAACTATTATATTCCTCATTATCCTTCTCTTTATTTATACCACTAGTTTGTCCTGGTCCTTCGTATCTTGGTGCAATGGGTGGTACAGGACCTAAGCATACTGTAGGGTATATTCCTTCAGTTTTTGGTAGTGTAGTAGGTGTAAAAGGAGGTTGGCTTACTGTAGGAGGGATAGTAGAGCTACTAACTCTCGTGGTACTGGTATTTATCTTAGTATTTCCTAAACTTATATTAGCCATTTGTATTTCTAGATTTTCTAACATTTTCCTATATCTTTCAAAGATCTTCTCTTGAAGTTTCAAAGAATTTTTCTTCAAGATCTTGTTTTGTTTCATTCATTAAATTATATACTGATTCTAGAGTTTGTAGTTCTTCTTTAGTATAGAATTTTATATGTTTTCCTATTATAGCTATTGATATTTTAATGTTTTCATTAATTTTTAAAAGATTTTCTGAAATATCTTTTAATTGTGTATTCATATTTGGATTTAAGTTATAAGGTACAAGTAGTTGATAGTGTTTATTATTTTGTTCAAGAAATTCTTCTATTATGGTTTCTTGTTCTTTTAGGAAATTTTGTTTTACTTCATTCATCATAACAACATTTTCTCCTTAATCAATCCAAATTTATATATCAAAAGTTTTTTATCCAATTAATTTGTTCAATTATATTTATTTTTGATATTTTGTTATAATTATCTGACATAATTATAATTTAATGAGGTTCTGATACCAGTTTTGGGTGCGGAACCTTAAAATCATAATTTTAGGATAACAATATAACAATAATTGAAGTTTTTATATCTAAGGGTATTTTAGGTATTATTTGTTTAAAGGCTATTCTTAAGATTTAGCAATTCTTGGAGGCTATATTCTATATATGCCACCCAAAAGATTGAAAAGAATTCTCTATTAGAATTAGGATGTGTTTGATTGGTTAACATGGAAATGGTGGAAAATGAAAATCTTTTCCATCTTCCATGGAAAATACAATCCACCAAATAGGTGAGAAATTGTTTTTCAAGAAAGTTGGAAAAATTGTGCTTTAAGGTTGTGTTTGATTGCAAGTGGAAAATTTGGGTGGAAAGAAAATATTTTCCATAGAAATAAATTACCAAAGAAATTATGGGATGGAAAAGGTAAACAAATTTTCCATAGAAAATAAATTCTTCTTCACAAAGAAAATATTTTCATTGAAAACAAGGAAAATGTGGCCAAAAGTGGGAAATTTTGAAAAAAATTTCCATGGAAAAAAAGGTTGCAATCAAATAAAATAAGGAAAATAAGTGGAAAAATACATTTTCCATGGAAAATTTTGTCGATCAAACAAATCCAAAAATTTGGAAAATTGGTGAAAAATTTTCATTTTCTATGGAAAATAAAGGGAATCAAACACGTTTAAATATTTGTCGTGAAAATCAAAATTATTTTTCATGTCTTTGTCAAACAAAAAAAAAGAAAAAGAATTTTTTGAATTTGACAATATTTTCCATGAAATTTTCAATGTATTGGATGTGCAAATCAAACAAACCCTTAAAAAATTTCACCCCACTCCACCCCACACCCCACCCACCCCTACTGGTCATCTCTCTTCTCATCTTCTCACCCAACTCCCCCATTTTCTAAACCCATCGTCGCCACTTGCTACTTGCTAGAGTGTTCATCTAATGGCATCTTCCTCACTCACCGTCGCTTTCTCTCTCCTTCGATCAACCATTCACAGACCCTCCTTCTCATCTTCACTCCCCACACTTCTCACTATCAAACCAAAGGTCCAAAAATCGAACCCTCTTTTCTTAAACCAATTAATTTCCTCATTTCTACAGTGTTTCTCCCGCACCTCAAAATGTGATACCCATTTTTATATTTGAAAAATTTAGAACCTTTTTTTTTTAATGTGCAGGTATTAAATCAACCTAGAAGTTTTGTATCAACAACAGCAATGGCTTCCAAAGAGTCGTCCTCTAACAACCCAGGGCTTCACACTACTCCTGATGAGGCCACAAAAAGTTACTTCTTGCAACAAACCGTGAGTTTTACTATGACACTCCTATGTCATCACCTTCATTTTTAATTGTGATTATGATTGTTATTGTTGTCATTAGTTTCGTGTCCTTCTTATTGTCATTGGCACGGCGGATGTCCTGAATTGAATGTGGTTATTCGACTTTTGGAGCCAAATGATGGTTTCATATTTGACCTAGAGCTAAATTATGTAATATCAATTCCTTTGCAACCACATTAGCCTCTATCAAAGTATTTGATTTCACTGAATCGACATATACCAAAAACTTCAATAAAATACAATCAGATCATATGCTACCAGGATAGAGTTGGCATCACTTAACAGAGCTGATTTCGTTGAATGCTTCCGTGGATGCAACAATGACTGAATCAAACAATGAGAACTGATTCATGTAGCTAATTTATATTCACTGGGAACAAAGAGTAATAGAATTTTACTTAGCAAAATTTGCAGCCCAACATTCTGGGACCAAGAAGTACATAATTCTATGTATGCATGTATATTGATTTCGTCATTGTAGTTAAATACCCACAAATACTCAATTATGTAGAACTTTTGGTTGATCCAAAATGTATTTTTGGGTTCAGATGATTCGAGTAAAGGAACCCCAAAGTCAGCCTTGATTTCTACTCTCGAATAATGGGCATGTCGTAAGTTTTTTTAATATTCAGTAAGAAATATTCCCCATTTCTTTTGCTGTTTAGTTTTTGTGGATAACATGGATGTCTTTATCAACTTTGTTGACCTTTCTTTATTTGTTTCTTTTTTGTTTCAAATGCGTTTATAATTTTTATTCTTCTCTTCATAAATCCTGTAAGCAATGCTCTTTTTTGGGTAATTTATTAATGCATATTGTTTGTAATGGTGCTATGGATAGACTGGGAGTTGTTGATAGGATTTTCAATTGGTAAGAATTGTGCTTTTAGTTTCATTGATGTTATCAACTTAACCTGCTTATTATTTTTAGCAGCTCTTCGATTTTGTGAGACTATATAATTAAAATCATGTTGTTTTCAAATCTTGGAAAATACTAGGATGTCCATTGTAGTGTTTTGTATAAGTATGCTCATCCTTCCACAAAGGGGGAGGGGTTGAATGGCCTACCACACTCCAATACTGAAATTAGTTTGTTCCGAAAACAAATTGAAGAGTTTTAGCTTGTATGCGACTGTGATCTACCTGGAGTGCGTGGACGTGGATATTTTATAGTTAGAGTTAAAAAAATAAGTTCTACTTGAATAGGTGCTAGGCATGGGTTTAATCAGGTGTTAAAGTGATCCGTTTCATCATTTCCTTCACCAATAACCTCTCCCCTCAATGCAACGAAAAAATAAGAAATGTTTTTTCAGTTGGGATGAAAATCAAAATGGTACTTGAAGTTTTGCATAATTGTCATTTTGGTATAGACTTGTGCAAATGGGGGTGGTCAGAAATGTCTGAAAAAAATAAAACTAAAACTAAAACTAAAAGGGGAACCACTTCATATTGAAAGTGTGGAAAGAATATTTTGAGACAAAAGGATTCAAATCAATCAGAGTAAGACTATGTGGTGATTGGATGTCATGAGATACGTGAATGTGAGCAATTTTGGTAGTTGGGTTAAGTTAATTATGAAAATGGGGATATTAGAAATGATGTAACCAAATGATCAAGGTGCTCACGTTTAGATACACGCCTATGTTTCTATGCAATCAATGACTTTATAAGATAAAGGAAAAATTCCAGAGGACCATAATGCAGTGATGTTACGTCTAAATTTTGGCAGCTTTGTATACCTAAGGGTGTTCGTATGTGTCAATCTATCAATAGGCAAAAACCCTTCTTTTCTTTAGTGAAAAAATGTATTTTGAGAGGAACCATGTGCGATGGTGCTTACAATGGAGAGAAAGTCAATGCCTTGATGGTGAGGTGGCAGTTTTGGGAGTTGGTGAGGGATGGGGAGGAGTGAGGACACACTTATTTGTGGAGAAATTTCTCGATTCTTTTTGCAATTCATTCAATTTTATATTTACTGATATACCATTAATTTGACATCTGATATCTCAGTTATTAATTCATTGTGGAAACATTTCATTTTTTATTGATGATTGTTTCTGTTTTTGTCTGCAATTAAACTTCTATTACATGTATTTCACACACCAAACGAGTTGATATTTTACAGTACAAGTCGAACCAAAATTTTCTTATTTTGCATATCACAGATTGCTTAAGAGGTTGGATCTTCCAGAACTGAAGTGTACCATGTACTTTTTGGGATATGAGGTAAAACATCTAACACCATTTAAAAGTATTTTCATGAGTATATTTTAGTGTACTTATGTTCTTATTTTTCATTTGTTCTGATGCACTTGTGTGTGTTGTGTGTGGACGTACATGTATGTGGGTTTGATCTCTTAATCCATTCATGTATGGGTGGTTTAGGACACTTCATCTGCTCCCAACGATCCAGTTGAGCGTACTGCTTGGACTTTTGGTCAGAAAGCTGCCCTTGAGCTTAGACAGTAAGACTTGCTCCTTTTTCCAAGAAATGAAGAAATTGTTGTGCTAGTGGCCCTCTCATGACATCTAACTGTCAGATTTTTGTTACAGTAACTGGGGCACTGAAACTGATCCTGATTTCAAGGGTTATCACAATGGGAACTCAGAACCTAGTGGCTTTGGTATGCGAAATATTTAACTCTAAAGCGCTTATTTCTTTTTCCCGCACTTAGCTCTGTGGGAAATTTTGACACTGTGTTTTATACAACACGTGTCAATGTTTCACATCACATGTATTTGTATCTATTTCTAATTCACTTGGGATAACTTTGAAGAGAATGCCTTGTTTTATGTGGCATCCTTTGGTCCCCTGTTTGTGATGAAACTGCTAGTCATTGTTTCGTGGCCTTTAGTGCATCAAATGCTATGCATGAAATATGAAATGTTACAAGTTGTTAATCTGGTGGATGTTCTGTGGGTGGAAAATTATGTCTGTGCTTGCTTTATTGTCTTTTATCATTTTACACATGTAAAGAGAGTCAACAATTCCACCTTTTTTGGTGTTAGCTGACAAGTTTATTGATTCCACAGCTGCTACTTTAACTAACATTGTTATGAATATTTATGCTTTGTCCTTTATAAATTCGTTTACTGGGAAATGGATTGCCTATCTAATATCTATGTGTTAGGTTGCAGCTTCAAAAATCAGAAAGTAATAAATTTTTTGAACTGAGAGTGAGATGAGATGAACTAACAAAAAACTTGTCCATATTCTGCCATGAATAGGGATCTTATTTTCATTCTGGGGGTAGTTACAGAATTCAATTTTGACTAGCTATTGTTTGTGAAGCATTGTGCTTGGTTCTTCTTTAAAAATCTTACTCTAGTTTGCTTGAACCCTGTAGATCTACACTCATGTGTGCAATTTTTAATTGCTTATCATGTGTTCTAAGGAATTAATTCTTATATGATATGCTGCTTTGTTCTCTTCTGGTTGTTTTGATGTCTGTACCTAGAATTAGTTCCATAATGGGGATTTTAATTTTTAGGGGATGCTTGTCCTTATTGGATATTTGAATGACTAACTTGTCTTGTCTGGCTTTCAGGACACATAGGCATCACTGTTGATGATGTCCATAAGGCGTGCAAAAGATTTGAAAGTTTAGGCGTGGAGTTTGTAAAGAGACCTGAGGACGGTAACTCAATCCTTTAAATTTCATAATATATATGGAGTGGCTATTTTGAGGCTTCTTATCTTAATATATATTACATGATGAAGTTCTATTTGAGAAGAATTATCATCTCGTCCAATGCTGAATCTTTTATGTCTGAAATTTAAAATTTGAGTTACACATGTAATAGTGTTTTTGTCTCAGATCCTTCTATCACAAATTAATGCATTTGTTCGGGGGCCAACCATGATGAGAGGAATAGACAAATTTAAAAGTTTGCTAATGAGGCAAGAGAAAACTGAAAAAATAAAGAAAACGTGGTCTTAACTTCTAACATCTGAGAGTTTTAGAGTTAAAAAGAGACTGCTTTTCTTTGTATTTTTTGCGTGTTTCATACAGAAAATCTCAGGCAGAGAGTTTAGAAGAGGAAAGTGGTGTTGAATTTATTTCAACAGGCTTTCCATCTATTTGAAAGCTCCTGCGCATTCATGCTGCTCATTTCCATTTTCAAGTTGTCTTCTTAGAGTTGTCAATCTGTTTCTCTCCTTTCCCAAACATATTGAACTTCAAATAGTCAATGTATGACATACTTCTCCATTTCTTAGTTCACTTTCCACTTCTATTGGAAGATTGATGCTGATTACATGGTGCCATTTATTATTTGTGTTAAACCACTTGATCTTAAAGCTCTAGCTTTAATATAGGGCCAAATGTATAATATTTAAATATTGTCTTTGCCTTCATGTGTAAGTGAGGTTCTTTTTTTTTTTTTTTCCATCAAAGCCTAACACATGCGCAATTCATTTAAATGGGTGGCGGCGATGTTTAAACACATGACCTTTGCCTGCTCTGATAGTAAGTTCAACCACTTGATCTAAAAGGTAGGATGACATGAATATCATTTAAATATTATCTTCAACAATTTGCTTATTACTTGAGGTAACAAAAATTAAGTAGAAATAACAGGCATCTGTATAAATGGTGCAATCTTGGTTCTTGAAAATCTTGAGTCTTTCAGGGCTTGAGGAATGTAGGGTTGAAAGCAGAATGAAATCAACCAATCTTTCAATAACATCAGATCGTTTACATGTCAGTTTGTGTGGATATGTGATTGCATTTTGATATTATAATAATGTACTTTCAGAGGTGCTATATTAGAGTTTTGTTTATATTTGTTTTATGATGTAAAAGAGAATTCATTAAGACCGAAGTGGAGAAATACAAAAAGTAAAAAGGAAAGAGGAAAAGAAGTCAATAGCCAAACTAATAATAAAAGGTTATCTAGTTAGATAAGATAGCAATTCAAGCCCCCATGTGATTCAGTCAATGAGGTCATCATGAAAGCTCCTGCAGCCTTAGTTCAACTAGAAAATAGTACTCAATCCTACTACAGTAATTGACATGGAAGCATAATTGAAGTATTTGCTCACCCTTATTCCTCCCAAATCCTGTGAAATTATAAGGACCATTTTGATTGGTAGATAAATGCTCCTTGTAATATAATATCCTGTCTGCATAGGCTCTATCAAGCATCGACCTGTTAAGATGCTAGTTGTTCGGTAATGAAACCTGTTTTCAATTTCTTAGCATCAATTAAATTCTGCTAGTATGCTTTGTGGATGATTATACATTCAGTTAAAGTCCACGCTACTATATTTTCCTTTATATCACATTTGTCTTACTTGTACCTTTGCATTTTATATGGTCATTAATTACCACTTCCTTAAAGGTGCAAAATGAAATGCCCCAATTTTCAAATTCCCAAAACACAATGTATTTATACAAAAATATGAAATTAATTTTAGCTGGAAGTTGGTGAGATTTTATGTATTTATTTTTATAACATAGAAAACAATTACATATGCAGGGCCATTTAAATTTTTTCGTAAAATATACTGACAATGATTACACGACATTTTCACCCAAATGAATAAAATTTCATAACTATGTAGGCAATACATTCCACAGGTTTTTATCTAGGTATGCTGCCATTCCCAAATCCCCAAGATGCAACTACCGTCACCACAAAACACACACCAAAATGCGAGAACAAATGACCTACGGGCTCGGCAAGTAAAGATCTTGCATATGCATATGAATGCAATCATGTTAAAGTCATTTTACGTACAAAAATCTTCATTTATGTATTTCTTTCCCACCTGAGATAAACATTTCTTGTCATAATACATCATTAGGGCCCTTCACCCATGCTATGTCTAGACACCAGCATAACATCATAATCATAGTGGCGGTAATCTCATGCATAACCTCAAGGTGCGTGTGGTTCCTCCTTCTGACATCACCTAAGATCATCCCACTTCATGAATTAGGCAAGTTCATGAAATGTTTGTACCACAAATTAGGCAAGTTCGTCATTCCGAAAAAAGGAAAAAGGTATTTTTCTTATCAACTCTCAACATGTCATACTCACATCATCACTTTAATTATAGACACAAACAACTTTATAAATTATATAATTTTAATGAAATGTCATTTAGTTCCATTGTTCCACATATTCATAACTTATCATCAATGCATAAGTTCACATATGGTATGTGCTCATGGATCTTTACTTACCTGGCGTCTAAGTACCATGCCTCATAAACATGCCCTGTGGGGTCCCATCCAAATATCCAATTCACATTGGTGCCAAAATATTATTTCTTATCATTAGAAAATATGCCCAACCCATTAGAAATGTAATTCCATCATCCTCAATTGATAAACTATAATTAAGATCATAAAATCACTTGGCCCCTTCTCATAATCCAACACCCAAATCTCATTTGGGGACCTTAAGTTTCATTAGTTATCCAACATACACCATTGAAATTGGTTCTAGGTGTCAAAACCCGCCAACTAAATTGCAATGGAAGTGTTGTTTTTGGAATGAATGGTGTGATATTCTCAGTTCAATTTTATCTATTTGAAGTTTGAAGATTGAATACAAATTTTTATGTTCTTTACAGTAGCCATATTGCTAGTTGAATGAAAAATATCTTCATGACCTTTTTCCACGCAGATAGCCTTCACTGATGTGTTAGGATGTTGAAGTTCAGCAGGATTTACACACTATATTTTGTATTTACTTTCATTTTAAATGGCTCTGATCAAAAGTATATGTTACATTTGGAGAATTAAGCAACAAACATGCATATTATCATCTATGTTGCTCGGACTTTTCAAAAATGGCAAAGTACCTGTGTCGACACGACACGACGCGGATATCGACATGGGATACGGGTCGGATCCTTGGTGAGAAAGGTGGACACGCGTTGAAAAGAAAAAGACGAGGAAAGATGAAAGGATGAAGACGAGGAATGTTGAATTACCATTGTTGGGCGACTTGATCTTTGTGGAGAGAGAAGAAGCGGCGAGAAGAAGAAGAAGCGACCTACGAGAAGAAAAGCCACTGAGAAGAAGAAGAAGAAGAAGAAGAAGAAGAAGAAGAAGAAGGAGGAGGAGGAGGAGGAGGAGGAGGAGGAGGAGGAATCCATCATTGAGAAGAAAGATGCAATGCATTTTGTTTTGTTTTGATTTTTAGGGTTAAGGGTTTAATTAGAATATGGGCTATTTTGGGCCAAAATAGAATATGGGCTCTTTTGGGCCAAAAAAATTATTGGGATTAGTTAGGCTATGGTTTTAGTTGAATTTTTTTTTTTTAATTGCAAAAATATCTTTATAATTTTATTATCAATTGCAAAAAGTCTATGAAATCTTAAAGATCAGATAACAAAAATAAAAATATTTTATAATATAAAAATAAATACAAAATTAATAATTAAATTAAAAATACTTTAATATTATTTTAAATTAATTTCTATTAAATTTTTTTTTGTAAAACGTATCCCCGCATGCCGTGTCCGAAAAACCACCCGAGTCAGCACAATAGATTATCATACAATGTTTCGAGGTTGGTAATTGAAATCATGTGAATTCAATGAATTTTCTTGAATTTGCACTCATTGTGAAATTGTATATATGTTTATCATTTTACATTATGAATAATTCCAGAATTTAGTTTCAGCTATTTTATCAAGATATTATGTTCTTAACTGAAGCATGCTTGTTGCAGGGAAAATTAAGGATATAGCGTTTGTTAAGGATCCTGATGGTTACTGGATTGAAATCTTTGACACTACATCAATTGCAAAAGCAACTGCTCATGCTGCTTGATCTGATGCTGCGTGTATGTAATGTAATTATCCTTTTCCTTTGATGTCTTAAAATATTTTGGGTTCTAATGATTTAGGGCTCTTTGCCACAATTATATGAACAGGTCTTTTTACAACTCCTAAGGTGCTGTTAGTAATTGACGACATCTAGTACTAGAAACTGGAAATTGTTTGTGATTATTACTTCAGTGTGTTGATAATTGACATCCATCTCACTTTCCAAATTAAGTTGCACTTAAATTAAATCCAAAATGTTAAGTCCATTGTCCATATAGATTCACTTCGGAATCTAAACTCAAACTGCTTAACATGCAGAGAGGAAGCGACTTATCATGATAGTATTTTGTGCTTTGAATTTTTTAAACATATAGTGCTCAAAAGTTGTCTTTTTGCACCTTCCTTTTCCTTCAAGAAATTGTTGACAACATTTGAAAGCTGAACTAGGTTATTCTTGCTATTCTTGCATGTTGCATGCCTCGTCAAAACCCGGAATTCTGCTCATTTCAATTAATTTTGTCACATTATATCCTCAAAGTTCATGTTTAATTTGAAGCTTTTCTTCATATGATGGTTTATTCAAGAATTTATTACGCTTAAAGTTGCGTGTAATAATAGACAAAATGTCCGTGCATCTTGTTCTTCTCTCCATTTTTTATTTATTTATTTATTTTTTGGCTGCAGGAGCGTGGTAAGTGGTTCAATGATTCCTTGAAGAGCTTGAGCAAAAAGGAGGAGAAGACATTGATGTGAAGTGTCCTCAATTCCTTTTTAGTTTTTGCCTCCTCAAGTAGATATAATATTGAGTACTTGAAATATATTTAATAAGTGTTTTAATATCACCTATGTATTGTGAATTGTTAAAATAAACTTTTAATTCGCAAACTCGGGAGCTATGGGTTTGTTCGCTCTCCATCTCTTGATGCTAGAAAATGGTTTTCAGTTTCGTCCTTTATGTTGTGGAATGGAAGTTAGATTTTCGGTCATAAGTTGTCCATATGGACTGGCTCGACTGGAACCTAATAAATCTATTTATAGCAAGAATGTGATCTAGCGAGAATCTTACTTTTTATTATTATATGAAGAGATTAAAGGTGAAGATTCCAAAGTTTTATCTGTTGGTTGTGTTTGTATGTTTGACACCAAATTATAATCCAGAGGGAGAAAACTGTTTATACAAATAAGCCCACAAAATATTTTATTCGTCAGAGTGTCAGTAATTTCCACAACTTTTGACCTTTACACTTCACTAGAGAAGACATTCCTAGAAAAAACGCTTCCCAACAATCAATTTAATTAAGTAACTAATATATCTCCTTATTCCTTGTCCTTCCCTACTAATATATAAGAGTGAGTTTTCCCTGATACTGTTCACGCGTCGACCAAAACGACGTCGTTTTGGATGATAAAAAACGACGTCGTTTTGGTTCAATTATAAATGGTAATTTTTCTTTTCTTTCCCATTTCCCACTTTTTCTTCTTCCCTTTTCACATTGCATCGGTGGTCAATGTACAAACCTAGAAATCCTCTCCCTTAAACCTTCGCCCTGCTTGAAGGTTTTTTATACGAAAATTGTTGTTGGTTTTGAAGGGTAAGTCGATCTCTCGTTTTCTTCTCCTTTTTATTTCGATTAATACATTTTTTGGGTATAGGCATGTTGCCATCTTACAATCAACCTTTTTGCGGTTTCGTTTTTGTCTGTTCTATGCTAGAAGGATAATGTTGTAGCAATCTAACCTCTAAGGTGCGTTTTGGCTACAATATTACACTATTTTCTCCACTTCCCTTTTTTCTTACAGCTTGCTCGTTTGTGCAGCAGATGTTGTGTTTGTCCGGATCTGTGCAAAAAGGTTTGCTCTGAAGCTACGGTTTGGCCTCATTTTTTATTGGTTTTTTCGGTTTTTCTTTTTCCAGTTTCTTACGGTGTTGCTTTTCAAAATCTTTGCGGTGTTTGAACAAAAAGAAAATATAGTTGTTGTTTGATTCTCTGGATATTTGAGTTAGATTATATTTTTCCTTCCTTGTTTTGGAATGTTTTTTTTTTTTTTCAGATTGCACTTTGCGCCTAGGGTTATTTACCATGTATGTATACTTATTGTTCTTTCATATCATCATATAATTGGTGCAAAGTTGTGCATATGATGGTTTGCACTTGATCGCGAAATTTCAGATAAGTTTCATGTCAACAATATAGTTTTGCTGATGTAAGGCTACCGTAACAAGGAAAAAATGGTCTTGGATTTGGATGGCATGAGTTATGAATTGAGTAAGACAATAGCAATTTCTATTCCAGTGTTCTATAAGATCTCGTGAAATGATCCTCTTATAAACAAGTGAGACATATATATATAGTAAGCGGTGAAGAATAATTCTTACATTTTTTTTTTTTCTCGAAGGGAGCTTGGACAGTTGTAATTTATTGGTGGAAGAAGAGAACTGGCGATAGTTCAAAGAACTTAAAAATTAACGACAATCCGTTTCCAACACTCAGGTATTTACTAGAAGTCATACTCTCTTCGTATGAATTTGATTAGGACACGCCTCCCGAAATGCAAATCGAAATTTCGGATTGCCAATTCAAATGAGTTATGTCGATGGAATGTGAACTTTTATGTTGAAGAAAATTCAATTCTGAATATATGATCCTATTTTTGTGTCAGACCCAGTACTTCGCGATCCTATTCATTCAGACTTTCTATTGTCTATTTATGATTCTATGGACTTTACATAACCATCCTTAAGGAAGGTTTTTGTTGTTTGATTTTAATATGAAAATCCTTGTTTGTGGAATTCAACAATTATTATGCAGCATACGTCATTAACATGACGATGTGACTCTTGCCTTGGTATACTTATATGCAATAATGCGTCCTACACGTGTATATTGTATCATTCTTTTCGGACATTTTATTGTGCTTATTTGGTGTTTCTTCTTGCTAATATCTTTGATAGAGCCTTAGAAAAGCACTCTTGGGAAAGATTGCATCTATTAGGGAAGTTGTATAGGCACGCACGAGAGGCTGATGCGAGACAACTTGTCTCGAGGATAGTTAAGCTGATTTAAATAAGCTTATTTCCCTCTGTGCATCGGCCAAACGAGTCCTTTTTCGTTGTACCTCGTCAATTGAGTTTTCTTTTTTCACTTGAGTTACTTTTAGTTCAAAAAAAAAAAAAGTTTTACCCTGAAAAGATTTATCAGTTTCAAGTCTCTATCATTAATATGTTTCAAAGTAATATTAGCTTGATCCTAAGAATCTATATGTGCACGTGTATTTTCCTCTGCTCTGTCTATTTCCATACTAATCTGCTCACTGCTTACATCAATTGTTAATCTGAAGCTAAACAACTACCGTAGCTGTAACCCCCGCCCCCCATCACTACCACCACCTCAAAAACTTGAGGATACGAAAACTATGGTTACTTCTTGTTTAAACTACTTGCGCATTGTGTATGATGTTGGGTGCTTTAATGCTATCATATATTATCAGTGTGAGTGTGCTGTGATCATGTCGGAAATGAATAACTTGTTGCCGTTGGTTGCAGGCAGAAAACTACTTGCGCATTGTGTATGATGTTGGGTGCTTTAATGCTATCATATAATATCAGTGTGAGTGTGCTATGATCATGTCGGAAATGAATAACTTGTTGCCGTTGGTTGCAGGCAGAAAAGGTGACTGTAGTTTTCCCCATGAGCTTCAAGAATTCCATAGATAGCATTCTTGCTACTTCTTTCCTCCAGGTACTAATAATCTTTATATTGGAGATTCACTACTCTCATTCCTTTGCTTTGTGTCTTTTCTTTTTCTATTCTTGTGTCTCCCAATGTGGATCCCCCCTCCTCCAACACCTACTAAAAGAAAAAAATAACACAACTTCAACTGCCGCTCAAAGGTAAATAAATGAAAGAAACCAGACATCCAGTTGCAATTGTCAGACACTGAAATTAACTTATTTATTGTTGTTTTAACTTGATTGATATGGTAAAGTTGTTGGGTTTTGAAAATTCAAATTACCTGCTGATTCTGTATTTTTTATGTTAGCCTAGGCCATGCATGTCAGGGTCACAGGTAAGCATCAAAGATATTCAGATCGTCTGTTTTCATAGGTTAAGGAATAAAAAATTTTGCTTTAAATTCCTCTGCCTCCATTGTGACATCACAGTTACGTAGATCATTTATCCTACTTTTTGACATGGAGAGACTTTTCGATCTACACTTTTGAGAGCAAGAAAGATGCATGTTGAAATATTTTACCATTGTTTCTGAAGGTTATAAAGCAAGAAAAACAGGATCAATATAAAAGGTGTATCATGAATGCGAGTCTTGGATTCTCTGAACTTATTCAAATAATATGAAGTGAAATATGAATAAAAAATGTCACTTGATTGGCCGAGGGTATACAACTAAAACTTCCTGCTATAGTAAACCCATTTTATTCTAATGCAGATTTAGTCCAACACTCCTACTTTCCATTTTCTTTTCAACCTTGAAAGTAGTTCTCCTAAATATCTGTCGTTTTGGTTATTATTCACGAATTTGTGGACGCAAGGCGAACTGCTGGACTTGGCAATGCCCCTCAGTGTATGTGGTCTCCTTCTCCCCTCAAGAACTGAAAGGAGCTCCCGCTGAAGCATTATTGGCATGCTGGATTTGTCAGTTTTGGTAATGCTACCGTAACAACAAAATTAAGTGCGTTTCTAATCTGTAAGTTTCTCTTAATTTCGAATCAATAAATCTTTTTTCCTCTACATTATGTTAAGCATCGCGTTTTTCAATTGTAGGTAGTCTTTAAAAGCCTATAAGATGACAACATGGCTGGTCATAAATATTAAATTTAGCGTGGTGTTGTGCCAATGCAGAGTTTAAGCTATGTGGAATTTTATGAGTAGATAAATTGAATTCCAGTCATATGTGATCCCTTCGCCAGATCATTTTTTTTTTGCTTTCAAATACATATATTCTAATGGTGATGTTGTTCCTTCTATTGTTGACCATGATATTTCTAAGAGCGTGTTTAACTAAATTGAAAAATTTACTTGTCACTCAATAAGTAAGTTTAAGAGGTTTTGATGATAATTTCCTTTATTTATTTTTAGCTAATGAATTGGCCAGCGAGATGATCTGTACCTTGGTGGGACAACCTAAATGGCGTGTCAGTTGGATTTTCCCTTTTTTTCATGTGCAACTGGTGATTTTGTCACCATGGTGTGGTTGGCCATCTTGCCTGACCTAACATGCCTTTCTTTTGATTTGATTACTATTCCATGTTTATTTTGTTATGGATGCATTGCTTAAAGGTGGCCTGTGTTACTGAACATGATTGTGGATTTTATTTTGCTCGCTTGTAAATATCATAGGCTTCAATTACTGAATTTGTTCTAATGCTTTGAAAGAGAATGTCGCAACAATATGGCGAGGCCAATGGTTCTATTGAAATATTATAGGCTTTATATTTCAAGAATATTGTTAGATGGGAATATTTAATATGATGGAAAGAACATGTAAATTGAAATAAGTAACAGAATGTTTTTTTTTTTTTAATTATATGTTTGTGTTAAATTTTAATAGTAGAAGAGTGTATAACTCGTGGAAAATTGAGAATGTATAGATTTAACTCTTCATACCTACACTTTTCTGGAAGTGAGTGCCACCAATAACTCTCTTTTGTTGAGTTCTAGAATTAATTTGTGTATTTTATTTGTAATAATAAACAAACAAAGGAATTGATGTAGATGTCTTAGGTTGAGCTTAGACATCAAAGGTTGGTTTCGTAATGAAACCGTTTTGGATATTTGATGTAGTATTGTTTTTATGTTTGAAATCATGTTATACTTTGGTGCAACTGAGAATTGATCAATATTAATTTTTTACAATCTTGTTTAGCGCTTAAACCTGTATCGTGATTTCTTAAGGTAAATTAATAGTTGGTTTTTTCTTTTTGTATAATGTCAGTTTTCTTTTGGTGAGTAGAGTTTCTATGTTGTAGAAAATCAGGGCTTCAAGCCTCTCTTGAAAAGTTTGAGATGGGCAGTAGGAGATTGGATGATGGGTGTAATGCCATTGTGTACCCGTGCAATGGACTTTCAAAAAGGAGAAAATAGGAACGGATATGCCGTCTTTCTCATAACTTTAGCATTTTTTCCTTTTTACTTGGCAATGCTCTATCTTCTACGGGGACATTTTGGCATTAGTACAAGTATCAAAACGCTTTTTGCTAACTCATGATTCAAATATCTTAAACTTGTGTAAAATATGGACCATTGTTGATTTCTATCATTAGACATTTAAAAGAGGTATTAAGTGCTTGTGATGTACTTAACCAAAAAAATTTGTTTTATACTACTAGGTTTCAACGATCACTTCCCTATATTATTTTCTAAAGTTTGTTTTATACTACTAGGTTTCAAAGATTGCTTTCCTATATTATTTTCTAAAACTTGTGTGAGTTTTATGTTATTAGGAACTGGAATGGAGAAGCCAAATTATCTTGCTACAGTAGACATGGATCTAAATTCACCGACTTACTCTAAAGTCATTCACAGGCTACCTATGCCTTACATTGGTGATGAACTACATCATTCGGGATGGAATGCCTGAAACTCTGACCTTACCAAGGTGATCCATCAGCTATTTTATTGTAATTCAATTATTTACAAAAGAATTACTTAGTTGCCTATTGGTGTATATATTAAATTTTGATCACTCTATTTTGAAATGCTTAGATATTTAACACATTAAATTAAATCAGTTAGACACTGCATTCATACTTTATTTACTATATTTTATATTACCTACATATATTTTTTATTAATCAAATCTTGCCCAAAACTTTGATTATTTAATTTAATTGTTTGTTTATTAAATTTTACAATGCTGTTAGATATGCAATTACAACTACAAAACATGCAATGCACGTACCTCAACTAGTATAATATATAAGAGTGAGTTTGAATGCACTGTTCATGCATCGACTGAAACGACGTGGTTTTGAATTTCTTTTTTCTTTTTTTTCATTTGTCTAAATGTGGCCCAATTTAATTTCATTCTTAGACCTGACACACGCAACTTCTTCTTACACTCCAGAATCACCCAAATTTTTCTCCCTCTACATTCAGACTTTTTCCCAAATTCCATCTTCCTTTCCATGCTGCAGCTATTGGTTTATGCTGTTTTCTTTGTTTACCGCTGCATCGCCGACCCCTTCGACCACGGATGATCTAACGAGATCCGGTGCTGCCTAGGCTATACTGTAAAAATGGCAGCCCAAATTCCACGACTCATTTACGCATGTGTACTGTATTATTTCAAATGAACGACTTTAATTCAAGCTTTGAACCATAGATTCCATTGCCTAGGTTTCTTCTAAGTACTGGTGAGAAATCCTAATTTTTTTTCTTTACTTCATTATTATATCCTCTCCATATGTCCTCTCAATCTGCGATTACCATTGCCTTCCTTGCAAATCCAACACTATCATCAGCCCAATCCACTGCCGCACTCCATTGTGTTTTGATCGATGTTGCATTGATTTTTGAAGTATGTTTCAATTTGTAATTTTTCCCTTATGTTTTATATGACGTTTACCTATATTTGCCCCTTTGACAAAAAACCCTACAATGGCTAGACCTGCAACCGCTCCCATTCTTCGCTACAGTGTTAATACAAGTTTCGATTGAAGTCAATCTGGCTTTTGAGGTATGTTTCGGTTTCATTTTTTCCCCTTTTTTTCCTTTTTGTTTTTCTCTTAAAATTGTTGTGGTTTTGTTCTTCTTTCAATCGTATGAATATTTATTTAGTGACGAAAAGATTTGACCTGGTCGGCTCTTAAATTAGAGGTAAATTATTGACATCTCTTTCATCTTTTTATTTAGGGTTTCTTGAGATTGAATTTTGGCTACGATTAGCCCTATTTATGCCATACATTTACATGTTATATCATGTATTTGTAGTTATTAAACACATATTTTTAAAATAAAGAGTCTTGAATTTTCTGAGACCAAGCTCTTGAACTTGAAATGGGTTTTAGATTTTTTTACGAAGTGATCTTTGTAATTCTGAAACATAGTGATTTTTTTATACAAAAAATCCAGATTAGGTTATTATTCAAATTTGATTATTCGACCACATATTGTGTTTTTCCTGAGCCCACAACCACAACCACTACCACATTTCTTTGATTTTTCCACGCTCTGTTTTTTATTGTGCCCATGGTTGGTGAATGTGTTAAATTGTACCCACAGGCAGTACATTTACGAGGTGAAAATTTGATATTTTGCTACAAGATCTATTTAAGTGCGTTACATTAAGCAAGAAAGGATTGGCGAATGCAAATTATTAGCTTTTTGAATTCTTGAAGGGTAATTGTTCATTTGTCTTTATGATTGAATTATCTGCTATCTTTTTGGTTTTTTTATGAATTAACTGCAATCTATGGGTGATGATGAATAAAGAGACGAGGAGGTTGGCCAAAATTCCAGATGAGGTCCAAGAAGAAATAGGAGGTTGTTTTGTTGATTCTCTGCCTGTTGTTGATGAGGACAACAGAAAGCTACCAAAACTCAATGATGATACGTTCATACTGGTTTAACTGTAAGTAACACACCATTTCTCTATGAAGAACATTACTTTGTTTATATGACAATTATCACCATACACACATCCCTTCACCTGTCTCTCTCTATTGAAACTCATCTATGAATTCAGCTAAGATGGAGCGATATAGACGTAAACCAACACGTTAATAACGTGAAATACGTGGGAATGATTCTTGAGGTAAATATTCTTCTTTCCTTCTTTCATTATTTTCATATATCCTTGTTTTCTTCATTCTTGGTAAAATCTTGGAAGATTTTACGTACTATGTTACTTCCTATTTAATGCATAAAGTTGCTACGAGCATGTACTATGGTTTGTTTTGATTTGATGAGCTCTTGGCTCAAATGCTTATTATCTTAAGTTTTCCACATGGTTTCATATTAAGTTGTAATCTATATAAATTTTGAATGGAGCTTGCGGGAGAAATTCTCACCATATCATTGAGGCAACCTTCAAGGCTTTTGCTAGGGCTCTTTGCCAAGCCACAGAATACGATCTACATCGTCGTGGAAGTGTGCCAAGGTTTGAATATTTTTATTTACTTAAGTGATTTGTATAGTCTTGTGGCCCCAGAGTTGGGACAAAATGGTAGGGCGGAGCATTCTATGGAATTTAAGTGCATGTTTGGTCGTGTACTGGTCGGTATAATGAAGTTGTGAACAAAATTTTAGCTTCTTTAATAGTGTCAACACCATTCAATCTCCCAAAAAATGTGCACATAATTATGCATTCAACATTTAGTGTTGTTGATTCAACGAGCCTCAAAGTTTACTTGCAAATATGTAGATTATGTGAAACTGAGCACATAAATTTTTCTGCATGCAACTCCAAAGGAATTCTGTCGCTAGGTTGATTCTTACAAGTCATGCTGAAGGGAATTTATGGTAAGCATAAGTTGATATTATAAATTTCTTCATGAAGTTGAATACAATGAGGTTTTAATGACCATCTCCTCTTTGCAGCCATTCTCATTTGTCGAAACATTACTATCGTAATACAAGTCATAAATTATCAGATCCGTGCTATTTGGCTATTACAATGAAGTGTGTTCTAGATGTTGAACTTGTAATGAAAATTTGTATATTTATTCGGGTCTTTGGGAAACATGGAGAAATGCCCTTGTTGTATATTGCTTGCAATAAAGTTTAATTATTGAGATAAATTATAGTTGTGAAATTCTTCATTTTTTGGCTAAGCTTAAATTATAATTTAAGTTGGTTGAACATAGTTTTTACCCAACCCGAAACCGACTCGGTTTAAAAAATAAAATAAAATAAAATTCTTTAACCGGGCCAAAATCGAAAACCGACCCAACCCGACCCACGCCCACCCTACTGAGAAGATGTTCCATTGATAAGCAACAATAATTGGTCCTCAAGATAGTCCTTATGCCAATGAAGTGTTTTAAATTACTATTCATATCTCACTGATTACTGCTCAAACCTCTGAAGGTATGACATTCAAATTTTGAAACGTGTGATATTTAGTCAAAAGAATGCTCTTTGAATCCCCGAGTGTTTTGGCAAAATAAAGAACCACAACACCGATTTGTATCTTGTGGATTCCTTGGTGTTTTTATTTCCTGTTTTGTTGCTTATTTCTTTCAATTGGAATGATTTGCTTTCATATTGTCTTTTGTTGTATGGATATGGTTAAACTTGATTTTTATGCTCCAGTATGTCATTCATCTGATGATATCCAATAATTAGTTCATCTGATGATATCCAATATTTAGTAAGTTCCAACACTGAACAGTTCATTATCTGAGGTAAAGAATTTTCGAGTTAATTGATGCAATACATAATTATAAACTTGAAGAACAATTTTGTCTAATCTCTTATCTCAAATAAATCTTGAGGATATAATGAAGCTAAAGGATGAATAAGAATTGGCACGAGCTTATGATAAGAAGGCCACTACTAACTATTCTCTATATTATGAAATGTTGCTAGTGAAATCATATATATTTTGAATTCAATTGAGTTTCAAAGAAGGAATGGCTATGTGATTTTCATTAAATAAGTTATTATTTGTCTTTTTCAAAACAGAATTTCATTTAACTCACACAATTTCTCTTTAGGAAGGAATCACTACTGCATCATAAAGTCTGGACAATTATATGCTTTCTTGTTTCGTTTGTCTGCAGAAGATGTTTATTTGCATCATGCCTTCTATTATATAGCTGACTTATAGATTCAATTTATTCTCAAGAAGAGGCATATGATCCAGTTATGATTGTATCACATGATTTGTGCTTATATTTTGATGTGATTCTCTCTTTTAGATAATGGTTGATTTTAGCCTTTCTTTAGTTCACTTGCTCTTAGTAGTCTCTCATGTAACAACAATGAGTTATTATTATACTGTTGTGCTCGAGCAGTGTGTTTTTAATTTATAGGACCTTTAGGAAGTCGGCAAGGGAACCCAAGTGCACTGAGAAAGAAAAATGACAAAGGGAAGATATCTTTCTTCCAATTTCCAGATTTTCACTTACTAAATTCTCTTGCAACGTTTCCTTATTTTGTACTGGGAAAACCACGAATCAATTCTCAAGTGTTCTTGTTGTTTGCATATAAACAACAATGGTGGTTAAATTAAGCTTTTGAGAATTTTGTATATATAAGTTGTAATGCTATAATTATATTTCAAGGTTTTAGTGTTGGCTGATTTTTTTTTTTTTTTTTTTTGTATAATTATTAATTGTTCTTCAAATTAAATTCAGTGTTGGCTACATGGATATTGTCAAATTGTTAAAACATGTTATTGGTCAATCATTGAGTAAGGGTGGGTTTGATTCCTTTCATTTTCCATGGAAAATGAAAATTTTCACCCATTTTCCGAACTTTCTAGTCTGTTTGATTGGCAAAATTTTCCAATGGAAAATCGTTTCTCACCTATTTTCCATCTTTCGTTTGATTGGAACTTTTGTTTTTCCATGGAAATTTTTTTCATGTTTTCCACTTTTGGCCATATTTTTCTTGTTTTCAAAGAAAATATTTTTTGTGGGATAGGAAAATTTATTTTCCATGGAAAATTTGTTAACATTTTCCAATCCAAATTTTCTTGGTGATTCATTTCCATGGAAAATATTTTATTTCCACCCAAATTTTCCACTTGCAATCAAACGCAACCTAAATGTATCTCCTATTGCGTGGATGTAGTAAATTTCATCCAAAATTAAAGTTAGTTAATATTTTTCCCCTATCTTTGCAACACTGTTAAGAATTAAATTACAACTACCAAACCACGTCACCACGTGACATAACTAGTTTAGTAAAAAAAGGGAGATGTAGCTGTCAGCCCCATCTTCTTCTTCAGTTGTGGTTGGGTAAAATTAATGAATGGCCACGAACTTTCTTAAGGTTACCACTTACTCACCGTCTTTAAAAAAGTTCACCAACTCTTTCACCCAACTTGTCTAACGATTTCACATCCATCACTCTATAGATGAGCGTTAGTAATTTCAGATGAAATTTCCACGTGGCAAATGAAAAGTACAAGTGGCAAGAGAACAATGTTAAAAATTACACCTCATCAAAACTTATCTTTCCAAACATGACTTCCATCTTCCACAGCCCAAAATGTTGCTCATCCCAAATTATATGTGCAGCAAAGCCAACTAAATCCTAAATCTAATAGCAAAAATCCGAAAATTTCAAAATCCCCAAAATTGAAGAACCTAATTTATCTATCTTCAACCCTAATTATCTCATGATTTGTAGGACAAGGGTGACCCACCATCAATTAGAATATTCTTAAATCAACCGAACCCTAATTATTTGTCCGCTTTGGTTCGAAAAAAGTGATCTACATTCGAGTAAATGGATAAAGAATCCTTCGTTGAAGACTGCTTTATTGGAGGAATTGGTGAAGAAGAACATGGAGGTAACTTCCAAAATTTATATTATTTATTAGGTATGGGCATCTGCATTGTTGACATGTCTTTGAATTAAGAATGTGTCTATATTGCGAGCGCAGAGAATGAGGGAGACAATGAAGAAGCCGGTTGTCGCTTACGGGATTGCATTTTTCCGATTCAAAGGATGATGTGAATGATGGAGAGTTTGAATTTGACAAGAATGCACACGAGCGAATAGTGGTTGGACTAAATTCGGATCAATTTGTTGACATTTTTATGGGGATATTATGGCTAAACAATATCATATATTCGTCATTGTAGGATTGGTGCGCATTCCCGGTGGAACCGACGCGATGAGAATACTAACACAACACAAACAAAGGTATAAGTGACATAGTTATGATTGAGTAATTGTAAAGACTTCACGCTTCATTAACTTGAATTTATTTTTCTACATAGAATAAACTACAAGTAAGGAGATCAAAGAAGAATCTGAAGCCAATTTACGAACACCAACCTCAACCATCGAATTCCAATTTATGCCAACTCCGAAGCTTGAGACACGCCAATGATGATGTACTCAATAGTGGACTAGGCGTATATAATTAAGGAAAAATGATGTCGTTGAAGTTCAACCTCATAGCTTTTCGTGGGGCTGAAATGTATTTTGTTTTGTCTTGGAAAACATCGTTGTAATAGAGGGACATTGTGTATTTTCTTTTTGTGCAAATATGAATCAGTATGCATAACTGATAGTAGAATGGCAGGAAAGTCCATTATTTTGTAGAATGGCAGGGAACATGATTTGCTGTTCGGTTATTTTGTTGATATGAATGGCATGGAACTCCATATATTTGTACAATGGCAGGGAACTCCATTATTTTGTAGATGGGTGATAAAATTAATGTATGTAAAGGTTATTTTGTTGATATGAATGGCAGGGAACTACATTATTTTTATCTCTTATCGATATTTTGTCTTTGTTATCCTATGAATCAATATTGTGGAACTTCTTAAATTACCATCAATGATGATGTACTCAATATGAATTAGCATCAATGATAATGTACTTAAGGCAAATTAGTACCAATGATGATGATGAAGAATTACTGTTATCCTATGAATCAGTTTTTAATTTGATGAACTTATTTTTATTTTTATATTTTATCTGGATTAGTTGAAGTACTACAGTACTCGTGTATCTAAGAATAAAGCTTGATTAAAACTTTCTCCAAACCAAACCAATGTGATTAAAGCCATGGGAATACTAAGAGATGCATAACAATTGTGTGCTATTATACAAATGTTTTAAAACTGGCATTGGCTAATTTAAGAGTCAATCTCAAATGGTTCATGGAATGGTATATGCTTGAATGATTCCTTAACAAAAATTTCATTTTGTAAAGAAAAATGTAGACAAAAAATCCAATCAAGCCGTGACCAGTTCATTGGATTTTCAAAGCAGTGGCTTAATTATATCTATCGCATAGTAAGGCTGTTGTAGCAATAGGCAGAAGCCCATATTAACGTTTGATTGTGTAATGGGTGGATATAATTTTTCAGCCCTACTTTTGTTAGAATATGGAAGAACAAATCTACAGAGGAGTTATGAACTGCCTTTTCTGGATCTTCTATGGTATACCAGTGGTGCATCCTGACAGCACCCTTGTGATCACCATCAACAGCATTGGGCTCGCCTTGGAGTTAATTTATCTCACCATTTTCGCCATTTACACCACCAAAAGGAACAGGGTAAGCACTATTTCTTTGCTTAACCACACACAATGAGTTAGCATCAATGATAATGTACTCAAGATGAATTAGTACCAATGATGATGATGTATGCAAGATGAAGTAGCATTACACTCATGCTCACCAGATTACCAGATGATCACAAATGCCCACATAATTACAGCAAGCTAAGAGAGAATTTGCCCTCTCCGTCCGCTCGAGCGAGCTAATTTCACGCTCGAGCGGACAGAGAGGGGAAAATTCTCCTCTCTGCCGGAAGTTAGTCGTGCTTGGAGTTTCAGTGCTGAAGTTGAAAAAAATCATGGCAGAAAGTCTGAGGCCCAAATCTCCAATAATCAAATTTTTCACAGTGCTGTCAAAGTTAAAGGTGGATCAAGTTTGGATGAATCACATGTCACAGATAAATCGCTTAACACATAGAAAATTAATATCAAATCACAAGATTCAAAGTCCCGCCGCTGCCAAATTTTCAACCGAATCTAAATGAGCAGAAGGTTCCCAGGCGAACAAGGTCATCAAGTTTTGGCTCTAAAGCTGATGATAATGCTTCTTAAAAGATTGCTGGTGACTCTTCATACCAGAACAAACCACACCAGATTGCACAAACCAGATAAGTTGGGATGAGCAACTTTTTGTGGAAGATGGAAGTCGTGTTTGGGAAGATAAGTTTTGATGAGGTGTAATTTTTAACGTTCTTCTCTTGCCACTTGTACTTTCCGTTTGCCACGTGGAAAATTCCGCCTGAAAATTACTAAAGTTTATCTATAGAGTGATGGATGTGAAATTGTTAGAGCCAAGTTGGGTGAAAGCGTTGGGTACCTTTTAAAGAATACGGTGAGTAAGTGGTAGCCTTAAGAAAGTTCGGTGGTATTCATTAATTTTACCCGTTGTGGTTACAAGTGTATGCACAAGTGGCCGTTGATTGAGAGTTGGCAGAAGAAGAAATTGTTTATGTTTCACACACAATTATTTAGCTGTAGCATTGTTTAAACAGGGTCCCGTTCTCTTTCAACCCACTGTTGACATGGCAAGTTCCATGTGAGCAGTGGAACATTTTAATTCAAATGGGCAGACCCATTTCATCCCCCCATTCAAAACAGCCCCCTTTTCATGTTTTTTCTCCCATTGTTCTTCATGTTGCTGAACAGCCGCCAGGAATACGACAATCCGGCGGATGAAAGGCCCATTTCATCATCCCATTCAAAACAGCCTCCTTTTCATGTTTTCTTCTCCCATTGTTCTTCATGTCGCTGAACAGCCGCCAGGAATACGATAATCCGGCGGAGGGATCCACCGTAGCCGCAGGTGGGTCGCCGGAGAAGGCGGTGCACGGGAAGTACGACCACATTTTGGAACGGCTGACCCGTCTCGTGCGGCAGCTCGAATCGGAGAAAACACGAAAAAGAAGAGAAAAAATGGAGGATATAGAAGCAAAAATAAGGTCTCTAAGAGAAGAAGAAATTGCCGATTGCGTGTATGAGTATAACTTAGGGTGAGTACAGAGAACAATACATTGCATTGCAGAGAGATGTCGAGGCGAAAGAGATGAAGTTAATGGAAGCATGGTGCAGTAAGCATGTGAAATTGACAAAACTTGTTGAACAGATTGGGGGCCACGGCGGCACTGGTGCAAGGTCCAAAGATTTTCGCTTATAATCTAATTTAAATTGTAGTGGGGACGTCGGCAGCGATTTTTCTTCCACTTGTTACTGTACTTTCTTCCTCCGGCGTCAATGTCCCCTTCTTGGTTGGGAATTGAGAATTGAGACCAATTTTTTTATTGTCCACAAGATCCTTATTCAGGGAAAAATAACGAAATGAAAAATATAAAATATGGAGAAAGATTTACTGATGTCAAAAGTTTTCAAGATATGAAAAATTATTCTGATCATATAGATTTCACTCTACACAAATTCTCCAAGTATCTCAAAAGAAATAATATACTAAGTTTTTCACCGTCTCTTCACTAATTTCTATTCTTTGTACAACCCACAAAGAAAACAAGAAAAACAACTAAGATCTTTATCTTACAATTTTTCTCTCGGAAAATCCTCAAGTTACCACAACAAAAAGAGAATAAACTACGTTAATTTATAGTTAACGAATGACCTAATTTTCATACAAGTTTAAACTGTCGAGGAGTCAAGATTTGAAAACTTGTTCTAATTTAGTCGACTTAGATGTCTTCCAAATTTCAACTACCAAAGTGTCCAAGATTAAGAAACTTGTAATTTTAGTCGACTTAGATGTCTTCCAAGTTTTGAGAAAATATTCCAACAATCTCCACCTTGGTGAAAAAGCGAGTCAAAACTCAATCATCTCTTCTGCACTCTTCATCTCGATACTTAAAAAAAAACTAAGACACTTTGACAATCCCAATTCTCAAAATGTAGAATTAACATACTCCACTATATAAGTATAATCACTTAGAATTAACGAATTCTAAGAATTTCATCGGCTCAAGTCGAATAAATTTGTTTGAAATATTATGGTGCAACTCCTCGCTTGACTTACTTGGAAGTTCATCGTGTATCGACATCAATTCCACCACACACCTTGCATTAATATCAAGCCAACGCACGTGTGCAAATATGTGGACCCGCTTAGAAGTAACACATCCTCTATCATGGCAACTAGCGCATGCCACAAGGATGTAAATATTTACTCAAGCGACATCATCGTCTCCCATAAAGAGAGACATATTATGCATGTCGATGTCGAGCAATTAATGAGCTGCTCCACCTTTTGGACAATATTTCTTCGCGTGACTAGGGTTTTCAGTATCTTTGTCAGAAATAGGGCCAAAACTTTGTGTAGTCCAGATTGAATCAAAACATTCTTGACTTGTACTTGCCACAAGTCAAAATTGATTCTTCCATCAAATTTCTCCACGTCATATTTGATAGACATATCTTCTCTGTGCGCCAACACTCTGAACGACCTGATTCTCTGATACCACTGTTGGGAATTGAGACCAATTCCTTTATTACCCACAAGATCCTTGTTTAGGAAAAAATAATGAAACAGAAAAATATAAAATATGGAGAAAGATTTACGGATTGTCAAAATTTTCACTATATGAAAAATTGTTACAATCATATAGATTTCACTTACCCAAATTCTCCAAGTATCTCAAGAAAAATAATATACTAAGCTTTACCGCACCCACCAATTTCTACTCTTTGTACAACCCACAAAAAAAACAAGAAAAACAACTAAGATACTAGACTTACAATTTTTCTCTCAAAAAACCCTCAAGTCACCACAACAAAAGAGAATAAACTACGTTAATTTATAGTTAACGAATGACCTAATTTTCATACAAGTTTAAACTGTCAAAGAGTCCAAAATTTGAAAACTTGTTCTAATTTAGTCGACCTAGATGTCTTCCAAATTTCGACTACCAAAGTGTCCAAGATTAGGAAACTTGTAATTTTAGTTGACTTAGATGTCTTCCAAGTTTTGACTACCAAGTTTTGAGAAAATATCCCAACATCTTGATGGGCAGCGATCGGAACTTTAATGGGCAACGACGGGAAGAACAATTGGCAACGCAAAAATGGGCAGCAGCAATTGAGGGCGATTGTGAATTAGGAAGAAACGAAGCATGAAAAAGGAGCTGTTTTGAATGGGAGGATAAAATGTGCTTGCTCATTCAAGACTGATCTACTCCCTACAGTGGTGTGGGGAGTAGATATAAAGGTTACCGGACACGTGTTCGGTAGTCATTGGATGAGTGCATGACTTTTATGTCAAGCACTTTTTCATTACCCAATGGCACCAGACACGTGTTCGGTGACTTTTATATCTACTCCCTACTGTGGAGAGTAAATTATTTCCACTTGCTCATTTGAATTAAAATGGTGATATGGAGCTTGCCATGTCAACAGTGGGTTAAAAATGAGAACGGGACTCGTTATTTTATTTTGTATTTTCATATTGATTTTTGAATCATACACTACATATTCAAGTAAGTATATACTCCATCCGTTCTACAAAGATAGACTCGTTTTTTTTATTTATCTGTTCTAAATTATAGACTATTTACTTTATACAGGATATATTAAATTTTTATTTTTCCTAATATACCCTTATTTAATTTACATTGTTATCAACTAAAATATCTCTCTCTCTTTAAACTTTCATTTATTTTTTTCTTTTTCCCAATGTAATTCTCTCTTAATCTATATAACTTCCTCTCGTTAAATCTTCATTTATATTTTTTTTTTCCGTGTAACTCTCTCTCTCTCTCTCTCTCTCTATATATATATATATATATAAACACACACACACATAGATACATATTTTTTTTTTTATTTCCATTTAACTTAAATAGGAGTATAATGGGAAAATTGTGTGAAATTTTTATAATTTCAATTACATTAAATGATTTTCATTTATGTTTTTTTTCGTGTAACTCTAACTCTCTCTCTCTCTTTATATATATATATACATATCTATCTTTTTTATTTTCATTTAACTTAAATAGGGGTATAATGAAAAAATTGTGTGAAATTTTTATAATTTCAATTACATTAAATGATTTTTCTTAATCTGTGTGAAAAAAATAGGCATATCTTTGTGGGACGGAGAGAGTAATATTTAAATTTACATGTCTTCTTAAAAATAATAAATTAATAAAGTGCCCGATCGTAATTCGAACAAGAAGAGGGGTTGTATTGGTCTTTTTCACATAGGGCTGTGAATAGTAAATGCCACCAAGTCAATGCAAAAAAAAAAAAAAAAAATGGTAATTTCGGTAGTAGAGCGGTGATAAGAAACTCACATCCTCTCTTCGAATTGACAATGCTTACTAGTTGGATGTTGGAGTTGGGCTGGGTTGGGTTGGGTTGGGGGTGGGTTAGAAGAAGATGATAGATAAAGCGAGGTTCTAAAATCGTGTCGCGTGACGACGCCATGGCGCGGTGAAAGTCAAGAATTATAAACCTAAAGCGCTTTATCAAGCCTATCGTCAAAAATGAGTTTTCAATTTTTTTAAATGCTCAAATTTAAAATTTTAATAACATAGCATATAATATCTTGATTTAGATTACAAAATTACATGCTTAATTTTCAAAAAACACAAAAATACATGAGTTTTCAAAATTAGATGCATCTTGTAACAATGAAGAAAAATTAGATTTATATTAAGCACATATCATGGTTGAACATATCACATTCCACGTGGTTTAAAATCAAAATTGCAAAACTAATTTTAATATCATAGTTTACAATTAGATTACAAAATAAAAGCCCAACATAATAGTTTTTAAAAGTTAGTAAATTTTAAGCGCCACAAATATAAACACAAATTACTCAATAATTTTCTACAATTTTATTACATACCAACATAGCTTAATTTTTTTTAACTCTTTATCGGATTCTAAGTCAAGCTCTTCTTCTTCATCTAACTCATCTTGATGTCATCCGATACAAAATTATTTTCGTCGGGTTCTCTTATTTTATCTTTGACCATTTCTAGTATCTCTTGTAGATTTAAAAAATGTTTATTTTGGCCAAATTTGAAAATAAATTTAAAAAGAAACTTGCTTGCTCTAATGCGTGATTATTCGCGCTTATTCTCGCTTAATCATGTTTATTCTCGCATATTCTTGTCTATTCATATGCCTGGCGGTCAACAAAAGAGTTGACCGTATTTTAACGTCTTACCCTCAATGCGATGCGTTTTGCAAACGCGCATTGAGCTTAAGCGTGCCTAGACGAGGCCTAGACGGGCCTTTTAGAACACCGAGATAAAGTAAGGGTGTGTTTGATTCATTGCCATGGAAAGAAAAGATTTTCCATCTAAGGTGGAAAAAAAATTCCACCAAATAGGTAAGAAAATATTTTCCAAGAAAGTAGGCAAATATGTGCTTTAAATAATTGTATCTAGAAAATCCATTTTCTTTTCCATGTGTAATCAAACAACAAAGGTGGAAAATAAAAATTTTGGATTTGACAACATTTTCCATGGAAAATGTACCAATCAAACACACCCTAAGTGGTGGTTAGAGTGAATGAAAAAAATAACCTCTTTGTTATTCTTAATTTTTTTTGGGTACGTGTGATTATTTTTATATTTTTTTCTTTTGTCTTTTGTCTTTTTTTTTTATTTAAAAAAAATGGTAATTTCGTTATAAATGATCTACCATACTTATTTATTCAATTGTTGAAAATGTCCGTTGGTATTTATAAAAATTAAAAATATATCTCTTAAACTTTTAAAAATGTTGGAGAGCAAATACATTATTTTTTCTTTTCTAAGAGCATGTTCGGCATTGGAGCAAAAAATGCATTTTTTTGGCTTGAGATTGTTGACTTTTCAACATTTTGCAAGTAAAATAACTATATTGTCCCTTATTATTTTAAAATGGAAATGTATTGATTAAGGATAAAATAGTCATTTCACAAACAAAAATTTTGAAAAGTCAAATTTGTCAAGCTACAAAAATGGAATTTTTGTTCAAAAATTCCAACCGACCATGCTCTAAATAAGAACACGAGAAATGTTCTCTTTCATCTTCTTCATTGCTTACATGGTTTGTTTCTATTGGTCAAGTAAAAATTATTTAATATTAATATAATAAAAATTGATCAATAAAAACAAGTCATGTAAGCATACGTTAGAGAAGATAAATCTTTCCATCTTCCCATGGAAAGAACATTTCCCATAAGAACGTAGGAATGGTGCTGAATGGCCGGGTGACCCAGCCAATTTTCTAAAATGGTCATTGACCAATTTTGATGTGTAAATTACCAAATATAACCATGCCTTCTTCTCCGCTTATAACCATTTCAAACGATTTTAAATTCATTTGTCTATGAAAAATAGAAGATTTCAAGGTTAGAATCTAACCCATTTCAATGTTAGAATCCAACATATTTCATTCATATAAGAAATTTCATTTTAAAGTAGAAATTCATCATTCTCCATTTTTTTCTTTTAATTCACAGTAGAAATTGTGGATTTTGTAGTATAAATCATAAAAAATATATAAACCTGAGTATGAATTATGGTTTTTATTTTAAATTCCTACAAATCTGAGTTGATTTGAGATGGATTAATTCAAAAATTTGGTTATAATTGTATAAATCTGCGTTAACAAACTCGATCTCACATAACACACATTAACGTATATCTCGATAAAAGGCCCTACAGACCTTAGGGCACATATATGGCACCCATGTCTGATATGATTTGGTTTGTTAATGGTGGGTTAACGTACCATCTATTAATAGACAATTTTGGCCTTAACAGATTGCGTTAGGACGCAATCTAATTAGACTGTTAATGATTAAAATAAAGTAGAAATAAAAAATCATTTATGTTAAAAATTAAAGATTTAAAATCTACCTCTATTTTTTTGTGTTTTACATTTTTTAAATTTGAAAATAAAAAGAATACATAATCGAAAATCGTTTATGTTAAAATGTAAAACTAAAAACCCTCCTCCTTTTTACGAGCTTGGGACCGGCTACTTTAAAAGTAGGCGGAGTTAAATATTACACGAACAAGATGTTACGTGTACAATTTTTATTAAAATAAGAAAAATTCTTCAAATACGAAATATTAATGCAAAATAATACTTACTACGATTCTCTGAATATGATTAATCCATATTCAAATCTTCAAGTTCTTGAGACATTATTACATCCACTTTGTCTTGGATTCAAGTTCGGCATCATCCCAATCCTTTAGACACGTAAGAACTTTCTAATATAATCGGCTTTGAGTCTTGACCGATATCGATAAAAACCCACGCCACTTATACTAAATGCGACGCTTCGATGCTACGGATTGACACCAGGAGGTGTTAGTAGATCACGTGCCATTTTGGAAAGAATTGGGTAACTACGTTGATGTTGTTTCCACCATTTAAGTATATCAAAATTTTTCTCTCCTCTTCATCTAACATACTAAGTACATCATGTGCAAAATACCTACCTAACTCTACAGTATATCATTATAATAATAGGAAGGGAAGAAGAACCAACTAATTGTTGATTTTGAGTGGTCCATGTGTCTTGGCACGACGTAACTCCATAAGTCGATGTCATGATTGATGACGAAGTATATGTTGGATTAGGGGTGGTGTTAAACGCTTGTACTGAAGCCTTTTCGATAAATCTCATACATAGAACATAAAGTTTGTTCTAAATTAGAACACGTGTTGGATTTCCAAAAGTTAATTTATCTCGAAATTGCCATTATTGTTACTGTCGAGGATCCATGATACATGCTAATGGAAATAACATAGGTAATTGTTCCCAATATTTTCTAAATTTAGCTTCCATGACATGTATAATACTAGTAAAAGAGCAAAATTCTTATACTTATGAAAATTGTTAGCAATATAATATAAATGATTTAAAACAAGTGGAGTAGTTGGGTAATAAACACGGAACATGCATTTGTTGCGTCGTAAAAACTTTTAAAAATTTTCTAACATGACCACATATTTCCCAATCATGTAATTCTAAATCATATTCTCGAGCGTGTGAGTGTAAATTCCATTTATAATATCTGATGTGCAATCTTCATAACCTTCACACGATTCAAGCATAAGATATGTTGATTCCACCTATTACAACATCGGTTGCAAAACATTTTGATTGCAGCCCATTTTCTATACATAAAGCGACAAAAACTTGTTTTCTTGATGGTGAAACCGAAATATAATTAATAGCAAATCTAATTTTTTCTAATTGTGGGCGTATAAATTGTAATCCATCTTGTACAATTAAATTAAACACATGGCACACACAACGAATATGAAATAAAATACCATCAAATTGTAGATTACAATGTTGCATTAATTTTCAATTACTATATTTATTGATATTTTTGGATGAATGTAGTCCATGAGGATTGTCCACCAAGTATAGTGGAAACAGGCATTTGCTATCAATTAGGTGAGTCCTTCATGTCGCATGAAGTTCTTGTGAGTATATCCGGTTGTTGAGAGTAGGATCACTAGACCCCGGTCCGGAGATCAAACCGGAGATGTGCACGATTTGTATCCACACCTCCATGTTTGTATTGACACTTTTGAAGTGTCTGCTTTAGATGGAGTCGTGCGATCCTTCGCCAGCAAACTTCTCTGCGGTGTTTACACCGCTTTGAACTTCGGGGACTCGTTAATCTAGTTTACCGGTTAACCAACTCAAAATGCTCCCCAGCATTTAGCCTTTTGTTTTGGGCTTTTCGTTATGTGTATTGGCGTCGTCATGAATGTCTTCCAAATCAATTGGATCGGCTTTCGATAATGTCATCTAACATTAAGACCCATTTGAAATCATCATCACTTAACCATAATGTTATAAAATAAGAATATTTTAGTAGAAGTAGAAAATTATAGCGTAATATCTAGATATACTAATTACTAAAAAAAAACCATGTATTTAAAACTTATTTAATATAAATTAGATTCTTATGCAATTATGAGTATTTGACAAGGTCATTTCAAAATACACACTAAACATGTTTTTTGTCTTTGCAATTGGACATTTTGCAAAAAAATAAAAAAAAACCGACCACTTTTTGAACCGACCAGAGATAAGAAGCAGTACAAGAAATCCCAGGACCACCAACTCCAAACTCCTACTAGAGTCGTCCGCCAGGTATTTCTCTCTCACTCTCACTAATGGCATCTTCCTCACTCACTGTCGCTTTCTCTCTCCTTCGATCAACCATTCACAGACCCTCCTTCTCATCTTCACTCCCAACACTTCTCACTATCAAACCGAAGGTCCAAAAATCGAACCCTCTTTTCTTAAACCAATTAATTTCCTCATTTCCACAGTTTTGCTCCCGCACCTCAAAATGTGATACCCATTTTTATGTTTGAAATTTCTAGAACCTTTTTTTTTTAATGTGCAGGTATTAAATCAACCTAGAAGTTTTGTATCAACAACAGCAATGGCTTCCAAAGAGTCGTCCTCTAACAACCCAGGGCTTCACACCACTCCTGATGAGGCCACAAAAAGTTACTTCTTGCAACAATCCGTGAGTTTTACTATCCTATGTCATCATCTTCATTTTTTATTGTGAATGTGATTGTTATTGTTATTGTTGTCATTAGTTTCGTGTCCTTCTTATTGTCATTGGCACGGTGGATGTCCTGAATTGATTGTGATTATTCGACTTTTGGAGCCAAATGATGGTTTCATATTTGACATAGAGCTAAATTATGTATTATCAATTCCTTTGCAACCACATTAGCCTCTATCAAAGTATTTGATTTCACTGAATCGACATATAACAAAAAATTCAATAAAATGAAATCAGATCATATGCTACCAGGTAGGGGTGGGCATTTTAATCGAACCGAAACCTGAACTGTCAAAAAAATAAAATTAGGAACCGGAACCGAGAACCGACCGGGTTCGGGTTGGGTCGGTTTTTGGTTCTTGAACTAGAACCGTGGATCGGTTCTCCCGATCTGGTTCGGGTCAGTTTTTGGTTCTTGAACTAAAACCGTGGGTACTCGATTGGAACCGAATTTGTCATTTTTTATATATTTTTTTATTTTTACAATTTATTTACCATAACCCAATGACCCACGATCTAACACCACGGTACCAAAGACAAGAGTCGAACTGTCCAAGATTCAAACAAAAAGTATAAAACCCATTACTCTTAAACTCAAATTCAATTACCACAATTCTAATTATTCAAATCTTAAATTTTCAATTACTATTTGATCATATGCTCAATATAAACATTGTCGTCTTCTCGCACTTTTTCTCATTTCTCTTTCTCGCTCAAAACACAGTGAGACGATAAAGGCGAAACTCCTTTTTAACCAAAACGAATCTTCAATTATGAGTTTGCAATTTTCATGCCTATTCTTCCAGTTGATGTTTATATTTTTCATAAATTGTTTTAATATCTATTGTACTTCAATGTTAACGGGTTTGCAATTTTAATTTTTTTCAAAATATGTTGTCAACTAAAGATTTTTTTTAAAAAAAATGTAATGGGTAGAACCGGAACTGTCGGGTTTGGTTCCAATAATTACGTGGAACCGAATGGTTCTATTTACGAAATGCCGAACTATACTGGTGGTTCCGGGTATTGAAATATCTGGACCGACCCACCTGATGCCCAAGTCTACTACCAGGATAAAGTTAGCATCACTTAACAGAGCTGATTTTGTTGAATGCTTCCGTGGATGCAACGATGACTGAATCAAACAATGAGGAACTGATTCATGTAGCTAATTTATATTCATTGGGAACAAAGAGTAATAGAATTTTACTTAGCAAAATTTGCAGCCCAACATTCTGGGACCAAGAAGTACATAATTCTATGTATGCATGTATATTGATTTCATCATTGTAGTTAAATACCCACAAATACTCAATTATGTAGAACTTTTGGTTGATTCAAAATGTATTTTTGGGTTCAGATGATTCGAGTAAAGGACCCCAAAGTCAGCCTTGATTTCTACTCTCGTATAATGGGCATGTCGTAAGTTTTTTTAATATTCAGTAAGAAATATTCCCCATTTCTTTTGCTGTTTAGTTTTTGTGGATAACATGGATGTCTTTATCAACTTTGTTGACCTTTCTTTAATTTCTTTTTTGCTTCAAACGCGTTTATAATTTTTATTCTTCTGTTCATAAATCCTGTAAGCAATGCTCTTTCTTTGGGTAATTTTCTAATGCATATTGTTTGTAATGGTGCTATGGATAGACTGGGAGTTGTTGATAGGCTTTTCAATTGGTAAGAATTGTGCTTTTAGTTTCATTGATGTTATCGACTTAATCTGCTTATTATTTTTAGCAGCTCTTCGATTTTGTGAGACTATATAATTAAAATTATGTTGTTTTCAAATCTTGGAAAATACTAGGATGTCCAGTGTAGTGTTTTGTATAAGTATGCTCATCCTTCCACAAAGGGAGGGGGTTGATAGCCTACCACACTCCAATACTGAAATTAGTTTGTTCCGAAAACAAATTGAAGAGTTTTAGCTTGTATGCGACTGTGATCTACCTGGAGTGCGTGGACGTGGATATTTTATAGTTAGAGTTAAAAAATAAGTTCTACTTGAATAGGTGCTAGGCATGGGTTTAATCAGGTGTTAAAGTGATCCGTTTCATCATTTCCTTCACCAATAACCTCTCCCTCAATGCAACGAAAAAAATAGAAATGTTTTTCAGTTGGGATGAAAATCAAAATGGTACTTGAAGTTTTGCATAATTGTCAATTTGGTATAGACTTGTGCAAATGGGGGTGGTCAGAAATTTCTGAAAAAAATAAAAATAAAACTAAAAGGGGAACCACTTCATATTGAAAGTGTGGAAAGAATATTTTGAGACAAAAGGATTCAAATCAATCAGAGTAAGACTATGTGGTGATTGGATGTCATGAGACACGTGAATGTGAGCAATTTTGGTAGTTGGGTTAAGTTAATTATGAAAATGGAGATATTAGAAATGATGTAACCAAATGATCAAGGTGCTCATGTTTAGATACACGTCTATGTTTCTATGCAATCAATGACTTTATAAGATAAAGGAAAAATTCCAGAGGACCATAATGCAGTGATGTTACGTCTACATTTTGGCGGCTTTGTATACCTAAGGGTGTCCGTATGAGTCAATCTATCAATAGGCAAAAACCCTTCTTTTCTTTAGTGAAAAAATGTATTTTGAGAGGTACCATGTGCGATGGTGCTTATAATGGAGGGAAAGTCAATGCCTTGATGGTGGCAGTTTTGGGAGTTGGGGAGGGATGGGGAGGAGTGAGGACACACTTATTTGTGGAGAAATTTCTCGATTCTTTTTGCATTTCATTCAATTTTATATTTACTGATATACCATTAATTTGACATCTGATATCTCAGTAATTAATTCATTGTGGAAACATTTCATTTTTTATTGATGATTGTTTCTGTTTTTGTCTGCAATTAAACTTCTATTACATGTATTTTTCACACCAAACGAGTTGATATTTTACAGTACAAGTCGAACCAAAATTTTCTTATTTTGCGGATTACAGATTGCTGAAGAGGTTGGATTTTCCAGAACTGAAGTTTACCTTGTACTTTTTGGGATATGAGGTAATACATCTAACACCATTTAGAAGTATTTAGTATATTTTAGTGTACTTATGCTCTTATTTTTCATTTGTTCTGATGCACTTGTGTGTGTTGTGTGTGGACGTGCATGTATGTGGGTTTGATCTCTTAATCCATTCATGTATGGGTGGTTTAGGACACTTCATCTGCTCCCAACGATCCAGTTGAGCGTACTGCTTGGACTTTTGGTCAGAAAGCTGCACTTGAGCTTACACAGTAAGAGCTAGCTCCTTTTTCCAAGTAATGGAGAAATTGTTGTGCTAGTGGCCCTCTCACGACATCTAACTGTCAGATTTTTGTCACAGTAACTGGGGCACTGAAACTGATCCTGATTTCAAGGGTTATCACAATGGGAACTCAGAACCTAGTGGCTTTGGTATGCGAAATAGTTAACTCTAAAGCGCTTATTTCTTTTTCCCGCACTTAGCTCTGTGGGAAATTTTGACACTGTGTTTTATACAACAGGTGTCAATGTTTCAAATCACATGTATTTGTATCTATTTCTAAGTCACTTGGGATAACTTTGAAGAGAATGCCTTGTTTTATGTGGCATCCTTTGGTCCCCTGTTTGTGATGAAACTGCCAGTCATTGTTTCGTGGCCTTTAGTGCATCAAATGCTATGCATGAAATATGAAATGTTACAAGTTGTTGTTAATCTGGTGGATGTTCAGTGGGTGGAAAATTATGTCCGTGCTTGCTTTATTGTCTTTTATCATTTTACACGTGTAAAGAGAGTCAACAATTCCACCTTTTTTGGTGTTAGCTGACAAGTTTATTTACTCCACAGCTGCTACTTTAACTAACATTGTTATGAATATTTATGTTTTGTCCTTTATAAATTCGTTTACTGGGAAATGGATTGCCTATCTATGTGTTAGGTTGCAGCTTCAAAAATCAGAAAGTAATAAAATTTTTGAACTGAGAGTGAGATGAGATGAACTAACAAAAAACTTGTCCATATTCTGCCATGAATAGGGATCTTATTTTCATTCAGGGGGTAGTTACAGAATTCAATTTTGATTAGCTGTTGTTTGCGAAGCGTTATGCTTGGTTCTTCTCTAAAAATCTTACTCTAGTTTGCTTGAACCCTGTCGATCTACACTCACGTGTGCAATTTTTAATTGCTTATCATGTGTTCTAAGGAATTAATTCTTATATGATATGTGACGCCCGGATTCAAAAATCGAGAGTCATAATGACATATCATGAACGTTGTAAAAATAAATGAATACTTAATAAAATTTTGAATTTATGGTTAAAAGATAACCAATTAACATCTTATTTAAAACAAACTTAAATCGTAAAACATATGTTCAAAATTCTTTATTAAATAAAGACTTCTAATTTAATCATTCCACCACGAGTGTTATTCACGCTTTGAATCTTCACAAGTCCTAGTTACTGGAAGGGAAAAATGAAAGGGGTGAGAAAATCTCAATAAGTACATACGTGTTCATATATTAGCAATGTTATAGAATCTTGAACTTGAAATATGAAATATGAAACTTGTACTTGAACTTTCATTGGAACTTTTATTTGAATTTTCACTTGAACTTTTATAGTGGAGACACGAAAACTATACCGAACTTAGATAGTAATAATTGTTCATGCATAGCGCTACTAAAACTCTGGTCCGATTTTATAACATACATGTGAGCCCATCATATATATTCTAAAATTGTAATATATAAAACGCGTATATACTTATCTTGCTTGAATAAATAAAGAATACTGAATTGCTAAACTTTCACCTCACTATTTCTTGAATCGTGTGCTTTTATATAAATTGAGAGAGAAGAAAGAGGGAAATGTATGTTGTGGTGTGAAATAAATGATGGACCCTTACGTTCTATTTATAGGTTTACCAAGACACCTAGTTGTAACCAACTGAGACTCTTTAAAAGATAAACTTTATCTTGAACTTTTATATTTAAAAAAAACTACATCTTAAGAGATATAATTTGATGAGGATAAGTCAGTCTTATTTATCTTAAGAATCTATTCAAAATTTTAAACGATATACACTACTCGAATTATCCCTTTTAAAATTAATTAAATAAAAGATATGCAAAATTATATCTAATTATCCAATTAAAATAAACTCTGCAACATGTTTACAATAAGTAAATTACGCTTTGGTCTCATATCATTGGTTTATTTTCAAATTTGTCCTTAATTTTTAAGATAATATATCTTTTTTATAGATTCAAAATTAACGGCTATCTACGTTGGTTCTAGATATTATAATCTACCCACCTAAAACAATTTTCATCCTCGAAAATTTACCTCAACTATCGTCGGCAAACAGTTGGGGATACTTAAATCCCATTTCATCCTCGCGTTCCCAAGTTGCCTCCTCGATCGAATGGTGTTGCCATAATACTTTGACCAATAGTATCTCCTTATTGCGAAGCTTGTACACTTTCTGAGCTATGACACATATTGGTGCTTCTTCATAACTCGGATCTTGCTGAATTTTCAAAGGTTGAAATTTCACTACATTAGTAACATACTTTCTAAGCATTGATACATGAAAGACATCATATATTGCTGGAAGTTCTGGTGGCAAAGTTAACTAGTAAGCGACATTTCCAACTCGTTTTAAAATTTCAAAAGGATCGATGTTCCTTGGTCTAAGTATACTTTTCTTACCGAACTGTAGTACTCCTTTTGTTGGCGTAACTTTTAAGAGTACCTTATCTCCGACTACAAATTCTAAGTATTTTCTCCTTTTATCTGCATAACTTTTGTCTATCTTGAGCTTTTTTTTAACTAACTCTAATATTTTTAATTGGGTGTACTGTTTGTTCAACAATTTTTGGGCCCAAGATTTTTTGCTCGCCAACTTCATCCCAATGAACAGGTGATTTGTATTTTTGCCCGTCCAACACCTCAAAGGGTGCCACGCCAATAGAGACATGGTAATTGTTATTATATGCGAACTCAATTAAAGATATATGTTTCTCCTATTGGCCTCCAAACTCTAGAACACACAATCGAAGCATATCTTCTAATGTTTATATCGTTCGTTCAGATTGTCTATTTGTTTGAGGATGGAAAGCTGTACTAAAGTTCAATTTAGTTCCCATTGCCCGATGTAAACTCTTCTAAAAGTTTGATGTGAACCTTGTGCCTCTATCTGATATAATTGAAACTGGGACACCGAGTAACCTCATCACCTTTTTAACTTACAACTTTGCAAATTGGTCCATAGAAAAAGTCATGCGAACAGGCAAGAAATGGACCGACTTGGTTAATCGGTCAACAATTATCCAAATGGCCTCATGACCTTGTACTGATTTGGAAAACCTACCCCAAAATCCATCGTCACATATTTCCATTTCCATTTCGGAACCTCCAACGGTTGCAGTAATCCCGATGGTCGCTGAAGTTCGACTTTTACTTGTTGACATATCAAGCACTTCTCCATATATTTAGCTACATCCCCCTTCATATTTTTTCATTAAAATATAGTTTTTAAGTCACTATACATCTTCGTACTTCCTGGATGTACAGAATAAGGAGTAGTGAGCTTTTTTCAAAATCTCATTTCTCAATTCTTCAAAATTCAGGATACAAAGACGTCCTCGATAACATAATGCTTTATCTTCGGCTATGTCAAAATTCTTCCGCTTCTTTGTGTCAATCTCAGCTTTGATAAACTCGAAGAACTAATCACCTCTTTGATGGCTCTTAATCCGATTACGGAGAATTGGTCGAATCGAAAGTGCTGCAATTCGAGCAACAGAATCAAAAGGTGTGGCAGTCACTTCGATACTTATCTTTCAAATTCCCTTTATAGGGGTCTCTATGCTATCAACATTGTCACTTGTCCTCTTGTCTTCCTACTTAATGCATCAGCCACTACGTTTACCATGCCTGAATGGTAATTAATTTCACAATTGTAATCTTTTACCAGTTCAAGCCATCTCCTCTGCCTCATGTTCAACTCTTTTTAAGTGAAAATATACTTGAGGCTCTTATGATCTGTATAGATGTCACACTTTCCTCTGTACATATAATACCTCCAAATTTTTAGAGCGTGTACTACCATAGCCAGCTCTAGATCATGCGTGGGATAGTTCTGCTCATGAGGCTTCAACTGTCTTGATGCATACGCAATTATCTTGCTTTGTTGCATCAATACCATCCAATGCCCTGTTTGGACGCATCAGTGTAAACTACGAAACCCTTTGATCTTTCAGGTATAGTCAATACTGTCGCATTAACTAACTTCTTCTTCAATTCCTCGAAACTGCTCTCACACTTCTCTTTCTAGTCAAACTTTATACCCTTGCGGGTCAGTTGTGTTAATGGTTTTGATATTTTAGAGAATCCCTCAATAAACCTCCTGTAATATCTTGCTAAACCCAAAAAACTACTAACTTCTCCTACATTGGTTGGTCTTGACCAGTTCAGTACTGACTGTCTCTATTTTACTGGAGTCCACTTCTATTCTTTGTGTTGTGACCACATGTCCAAGAAATACTCCCGTTCCAACTAGAATTCGCACTTTTTGAATTTTGCAAAGAGTTTTTCTTTTCTTAGGATTTCTAACACAATCTTCAAGTGTTCCTCTTGCTTTTCTTCGCTCTGAGAGTAGACTAAGATGTCGTCAATGAATACGATGACAAACTAGTCCAAGTATTCATGAAAAATGCGATTCATCAAGTCCATGAAAACTCCAGGAGCATTAGTTAAGCCAAATGGCATAACTAAGAACTCATAGTGACCATAACGAGTTCTAAAGGCCGTCTCCGAAATGTCACTAGGTTTGATTCTCAACTGGTGATATCCTTACCTCAAATCTATCTTTGAAAATACTTTGGCCCCTTGTAGTTGGTCAAATAAATCTTCAATTCTGGGAAGGGGGTACTTATTCTTAATAGTGATTCTGTTCAACTCCCGATAATCGATACACATCTTCATTGACTCGTCTTTTTTCTTAACAAATAGCACAGGTGCTCCCCACGGTGATACACTAGGTCGAATGAATCCTTTTTCCAATAACTCCTCTATTTGGGCTTTCAATTCATGTAACTCTTTTGGCGCCATTCTATAAGGAGCTTTAGAAATGGGTGTGGATCCAGGAATCAGATCAATCGTGAACTCTACTTCTCGTTCCAGTGGCATTTCATTCAAATCATTGGGAAAGACGTCTGAAAAATCCCGTACTACCTTAACGTCACCTACTGTTAGCTCTTTATCTTCCTTAGCCATTATTGTCATTAAGAATTCCGTACATCATTCTGACCTCAAAATTTTTCTTGCCTTCAATGCTGTAATGATACGGGGTAGGGGTTTTATCTTGGTTACTGAAAAGTGAAGTTCTACCTCTTCAGGCTGCTTAAACACCACTTCCTTTTCAAAGCATAAAATAGTTACGTGGTTCTTGGAAAGCCAGTCCATTCCTAAAATCACGTCGAACTCTTACATGTTCAAGACATAAGTTTGTCTCCAAGGTTTTACAATCAATCTCTACTTTAGCTGTATTTACTATGTGGTCTGCACTCAATACTTCTCTTGAAGGGGTAGCAACATCTAAAGGAGTACTTGCATGTTCACTAGGGATATTAAGTTTGTTCATAAACTTTGGGGTTATAAAAGAGTGAATAGAGCCAGAATCGATCATCGAAAGCACTAAACTTGGCAAAAGATTAAAATACTTTACTTCATAAATCTTTATAACTATACATAAAAGAAAATGATTACTTGACATACAAGTCCAAAACTTAGAATATAAAAATTATAAATAACATAGTTTTCTAGTAATCTAAAAATTCTCTCCGTCGCTCTCATTTAGTCTTGCTTTTTGATTAACCACATGGTTTGCTCTTACGTGCTTCATCAGGATATGGTGTGGGGTTGTACTCAGGGCTTCCCTCTGGGTCTTCCTCAATGATATTACCACTATTGTCAACTGAGGGCACCACTGTGAGGTCGGGCTCATAATTCAAAGGTCTTTCAATTTCTCTATTGCTGTTAATTAACCATTTCTCCCTCAAACACATCATTAACAAGGATGGGGGTGTCTGATATTTAAACTTCTGTTCAATCTCATTCATAAACTGTTTTAGTAAGGGATAAGTGTCATCTGAAGGTGATAGACAATTTTATCTCTATAAAAGTTGTGCCCATTTCTCTCTGCTTCAAGTGCTCTAGCAGATTATGGTTCAGGTTCTTCATATATGTCTTATGTAATTTCAAAAACATTTCACGTCACTTGGTCTGGGCTCTAATTACTTGTGGACGTCTATCAACCATCTAAAAAGGAAGAAACAGATCATAATTAATTGTTTTTGCTTTATTAATTTGAATATCGCGCAACTAAAAAGCTTCCAGGTGAGGAGGGGGGTCATTTAGACCACTTAAATCCCAAGCTCTCATTTGACAGTTTAAGTCTTTTGATAAAGCCTTTCAATTTTGTGAATATCAAATCAAGAAAACTTAAACAATGGGTAGAAATGGAATGGTCTAAAAATATAACATTCTTATTTGAATAATTTCTAATGGGCAGATTCTTAACAATTTTTATTATTATTATTATATATATGTAAGTTCTTTTACTAGAAATAAAATATACTTAATTAACTTTAAATATAAAACATGTTTTTCACATAATTCTTAATTTCCATCATAGATTTCATATATGTTCAAACATTTGACAATTCATATTCACATGATAATTTAAGAAAAATAAATATATTATGCATAATTACTTGTACCTGGCTTGGAGATTTGAAGTTTGGACGATCACCATAGTGAACTTTTAATCAACTTATCATAAAAGAATCTTTACTACTTAACTAATAACAATTTTTTTAATTTCACTGTTCACGTGAAAAGTACTTTTTTTTTGAAAAGTCTACAAAAATTTAAACATTCGCTCTGATACCACTTTGTGACACCCGGATCCTAAAACTCAAAAATAATAATGACATATCATGAACGTTATAAAAATAAATGAATACTTAAATAAAAAAATAAAGACTCCTAATTTAATCATTCCACCACGAGTGTTATCCACGCTTCGAATCTTCACAAGTTTTAGTTACCTGGAAGGGGAAAATGAAAAGGGTGAGGAAATCTCAATAAGTACATACGTGTTCATATATTAGCAATGTTATGGAATCTTGAACTTGAAACTTGAAACATGAAACATGAAACATGAAATTTGTACTTGAACTTTCACTTGAACTTTTATAGTAGAGACACGAAAAATATACCGAACTTAGATGGTAATAGTTATTTATGCGTAGTGCTACTAAAACTTCGATCCGATCTTATAACATATATGTGGACCTATCATATATATTCCAAAATTGTAATATATAAAACACGTATATACTTACCTTGTTTGAATAAATGAAGAACATTGAATTGCTAAACTTTCACCTCACTATTTTTTGAATCGTGTGCTTATATATAAATTGAGAGAGAAGGAAGAGGAAATGTATGTTGTGGTGTGAAATAAATAATGGACCTCAGTTTCTATTTATAGGTTTACCAAAACACCTAGTTGTAACCAACTGAGACTCTTTAAAAGATAAATCTTATCTTAAACACTTATTTTTAAAAAAACCACCACATCTTAAGAGATGGGATTTGTTGAAGATAACTCAGTCTCATTTATCTTAAGAATCTATTCAAATTTTAAACGATATACACTACGCTAATTATCCCTTTGTAAATTAATTAAATAAAAGATATGCAAAATTATATCTAATTATCCAATTAAAATAAAATCTGCAACATGTGGACAATAAGTAAATTATGCTTTGGTCCCATACTATTGGTTTACCTCCAAATTGGTCCTTAATTTTTCAAATAATATATCTTACTTATAGATTCAAAATTAACGGCTATCTACGTTGGTTCTAGGTATTATATGATATGTTGCTTCGTTCTCTTTTTGTTGTTTTGATGTCTGTACCTAGAATTAGTTCCATAATGGGGATTTTAATTTTTAGGGGATGCTTGTCCTTATTGGATATTTGAATGACTAACTTGTCTTGTCTGGCTTTCAGGACACATAGGCATCACTGTTGATGATGTACATAAGGCGTGCAAAAGATTTGAAAGTTTAGGCGTGGAGTTTGTAAAGAGACCTGAGGATGGTAACTCAATCCTTTAAATTTCATAATATATATGGAGTGGCTATTTTGAGGCTTCTTATCTTAATATATATTACATGATAAAGTTCTATTTGAGAAGAATTATCATCTCGTCCAAGGCTGAATCCTTTATGTCTGAAATTTAAAAATTTGAGTTACACATGTATTAGTGTTTTTGTCTCAGAACCTTCTATCACAAATTAATGCATTTGTTTGGAGGAAGGGGTAAAACAAAGAGAGCCAACCATGATGAGAGGAATAGACAAATTTAAAAGTTTGCTAATGAGGCAAGAGAAAACTGAAAAAATAAAGAAAACGTGGTCTTAACTTCTAACGTTTGAGAGTTTTAGAGTTAAAAAGAGACTGCTTTTCTTTGTATTTTTTGTGTGTTTCATACAGAAAATCTCAGGCAGAGAGTTTAGAAGAGGAAAGTGGTGTTGAATTTATTTCAACAGGCTTTCCATCTATTTGAAAGCTCCTGTGTATTCATGCTGCTCAATTTCCATTTTCAAGTTGTCTTCTAAGAGTTGTCAATCTGTTTTCTCTCCTTCTTTCCCAAACATATTGAACTTCAAATAGTCAATGTATGACATAGCTTCTCCATTTCTTAGTCCACTTTCCACTTCTATTGGAAGATTGATGCTGATTACACGGTGCCATTTATTATTTGTGTTAAACCACTTGATCTTAAAGCTCAAGCTTTAATATAGGGCCAAATGTATAATATTTAAATATTTTTTTTTTTTTTTTTTTTTTTTTTTGATGTATAATATTTAAATATTGTCTTTGCCTTCATGTGTAAGTGAGGTTCTTTTTTTTTTTTTTTCCATCAAAGCCTAACACATGCACAATTCATTTAAATGGGAGGCAGCAATGTTTAAACGCATGACTTTTGCCTGCTCTGATAGTATGTTCAACCATTTGATCTAAAAGGTAGGGTCACACGAATATCATTTAAATATTATCTTTAACAATTTGCCTATTACTCAAGGTAACGAAAATCAAGTAGAAATAATAGGCATCTGTATAAATGGTGCAATCTTGGTTCTTGAAAACCTTGAGTCTTTCGGGGCTTGAGGAATGTAGGGTTGAAAGCAGAATGAAATCAACCAATCCTTCAATAACATCAGATCGTTTACATGTCAGTTTGTGTGGATGTGTGATTGCATTTTGATATTATAATAATGTACTTTCAGAGGTGCTATATTGTGGTTTTGTTTATATTTGTTTTATGATGTAAAAGAGAATTCATTAAGACAGAAGTGGAGAAATACATAAATTAAAAAGGAAAGAGGAAAAGAAGTCAAATAGGCAATAGCCAAACTAATAATAAAAGGTTATCTAGTTAGATAAGATAGCAATTCAAGCCCCTATGTGATTCAGTCAATGAGGTCATCATGAAAGCTCCTGCAGCCTTAGTTCAACTAGAAAAGATTACTCAATCCTACAGATAGTAATTGACATGGAAGCATAATTGAAGTATTTGCTCACCCTTAGTCCTCCCAAATCCTGTGAAATTATAAGAACCATTTTGATTGGTAGATAAATGCTCCTTGTAATATAATATCCTGTCTGCATAGGCTCTATCAAGCATCGACCTGTTAAGATGCTAGTTGTTCGGTAATGAAACCTGTTTTCAATTTCTTAGCATCAATTAAATTCTGCTAGTATGCTTTGTGGATGATTATACATTCAGTTAAAGTCCACACTACTATATTTTCCTTTATATCACAATTGTCTTACTTGTATCTTTGCATTTTATATGGTCATTAATTACCACTTCCTTAAAGGTGCAAAATGTAAAGCCCCAATTTTCAAATTCCCAAAACACAATGTATTTATACAAAAATATGAAATTAATTTTAGCTGGAAGTTGGTGAGATTTTATGTATTTATTTTTATAACATAGAAAACAATTACATATACAGGGCCAATTAAATTTTTTCATAAAATATACCGACATGTGATTACACGACATTTTCACCCAAATGAATAAAATTTCATAACTATGTAGGCAGTACATTCCACAGGTTGTTATCTAGGTATGCTGCCGTTCCCAAGATGCAATGACCCTCACCACAAAACACACACTAAAATGCGAGAACAAATGACCTACGGGCTCGGCAAGTAAAGGTCATGCATGTGCATATGAATTCAATCATGTTAAAGTCATTTTACGTACAAAAATCTTCATTTATGTATTTCTTTCCCACCTGAGATAAACATTTCTTGTCATAATACATCATTAGGGCCCTTCACCCATGCTATGTCTAGACACCAGCATAACATCATAATCATAGTGGCGGTAATCTCATGCATAACCTCAAGGTGCGTGTGGTTCCTCCTTCTGACATCACCTAGGATCATCCTACTCTTCTCCTAGGATACTTCCAGAAATTTACCATTTCATGAAATGTTTATACAACAAATTAGGCAAGTTCGTCTTTCCGAAAAAAGGAAAAAGGTATTTTTCTTATCAACTCTCAACATGTCATACTCACATCATCACTTTAATTATAGACACAAACAACTTTATAAATTAAATAATTTTAATGAAATGTCATTTAGTTCCATTGTTCCACATATTCATAACTTATCATCAATGCATAAGTTTACATATTCTATGTGCTCATGGATCTTTGCTTACCTGGCGTCTAAGTACCATGCCTCATAAACGTGCCCTGAGGGGTCCCATCCAAATGTCCAATTCACATTGGTGCCAAAATATTATTTCTTATCATTAGAAAATATGCCCAACCCATTAGACATGTAATTCCATCATCCTCAATTGATAAACTATAATTAAGATCATAAATTCACTTAGCCCCTTCTCATAGGCTAATCCAACACCCAAATCTCATTTGGGGATGTTAAGTATCATTAGTTATCCAAAATACACCATTGAAATTGGTTCTAGGTGTCAAAACCCGCCAACTAAATTGCAAGTTGTTCATGGGATGGATGGTGTGATATTCTCAGTTCAATTTTATCTGTTTGAAGTTTGAAGATTGAATACAAATTTTTATATTCTTTACAGTAGTCATATTGCTAGTTGAATGAAAAATATCTTCATGACCTTTTTCCACGTAGATTCCCTTCACTGATGTGTTAGGATGTTGAAGGTCAGTAGGATTTACACACTATATTTTGTATTTACTTTCATTTTAAATAGCTCTTATCAAAAGTATATGTTACATTTGGAGAATTAAGCAACAAACATGCATATTATCATACAATGCAGTAGTTCAGGACGGTAATTGAAATCATGTAACTTCAATGAATTTTCTTGAATTTGCACTCATTGTGAAATTGTATATATATTTATCATTTTACATCATGAATAATTCCTGAATTTAGTTTCAGCGATCTCATCAAGATATTATGTTCTTAATTGAAGCATGCTTGTTGCAGGGAAAATTAAGGATATAGCATTTGTTAAGGATCCTGATGGTTACTGGATTGAAATCTTTGACACTGCATCAATTGCAAAAACAACTGCTCATGCTGCTTGATCTGATGGTGCGTGTGTGTAACGTAATTATCCTTTTCCGTTGATGTCTTAAAATGTTTTGGGTTCTAATGAATTAGGGCTCTTTGCCACAATTAAATGAACAGGTCTTTTTACAACTCCTAAGGTGCTGTTAGTAATTGACGACATCTAGTACTATAAACTGGAAATTGTTTGTGATTATTACTTCAGTGTGTTTGATAATTGACATCCATCTCACTTTCCAAATTAAGTTGCACTTAAATTAAATCCAAAATGTTTAGTCCATATGGATTCACTTCAGAATCTAAACTTAAATTGTTTAACATGCAGAGAGGAAGCGACTCATTATGATTTGTTACCATGATAGTATTTTGTGCTTTGAATTTTTTAAGCATATAGTGCTCAAAAAGTTGTCTTTCTGACCTTCCTTTTCCTTTGTTGACTACATTTGAAAGCTGAACTAGGTTATTCTCGCTATTCTAGCATGCTTCCATGCAGCATGCCTCGTCAAAACCCGGAATTCTGCTCATTTTAATTAATTTTGTCACATTATATCCTCAAAAGTTCATGTTTAATTTAAAACTTTTCTTCATATGATGGTTTATTTAAGAATTTAGTAGGCGCAAAGTTGCGTCTAGTACTAGACAAAATGTCTCTGCATCTTGTTCTTCTCTCCATTTTTTTTCATTTTTCTTTTTGGCTGCAGGAGCGTGGTAAGTGGCTCAATGATTCCTTGAAGAGCTTGAGCAAAAAGGAGGCGAAGACATTGATGTGAAGTGTCCAGACCTCAATTCCTTTTTAGTTTTTGCCTCCTCAAGTAGATATAATATTTTGAGTACTTGAAATATATTTAATAAGTGTTTTAATATCACCTATGTATTGTGAATTGTTAGAATAAACTTTTAATTCGCAAACTCGGGAGCTATGGTTTGTTCGCTCTCCATCTCTTGATGCTAGAAAATGGTTTTCAGTTTCGTCCTTTAAGTTGTCGAATGGGAGTTGTCCATATGGACTGGCTCGATCCGGATCCTAATAAATCTATTTATAGCAAGAATGTGATCTGGCTAGAATCTTACTTTTTATTATTATATGAAAAGATGAAAGGTGAAGCTTCCAAAGTTTTATCTGTTGGTTGTGTTTGTATGTTTGACACCAAATTATAATCCAGAGGGAGAACTGTTTATACAAATAAGCCCACAAAATATTTCATTCGTCAGAGTGTCAGTAATTTCCACAACTTTTGACCTTTACACTTCACTAGAAAAGACATTCCTAGAAAAAGCTCTTTCCAACAATTAATTTAATTAAATAACTAATATAATTAGTAAAAAAAAGGGAGATGTAGCTGTCAACCCCCATCTTCTTCTTCAGTTGTGGTTACAAGTGTATGCACAAGTGGCCGTTGATTGAGGGTTGGCAGAAGAAGAAATTGTTAATGTTTCACACACAATTATTTAGCTGTAGCATTGTTTAAATAATACAACCAATAGAACGAGATGAAGCAGTGGCATACACTGACATAAGATCTTGTGATCATATAATTTTGGACCCCTGTGGGCTGCTTCCCAATGAGGATTCCCTGCAAATTTGCATGCCAAAACATGTCTTGAATCTCTGCTCTTTCCTTTTTCTTTTTCTTATCAAGTCATAGGTTGTACAGATTGATCTCAGAGATTGAAGCTTAACATAGAGCTTGTTAAGAGTGTTACCAACTCTTTCCTTCTTTCCCTCCCTTTACAGCTGAACTGAACTAACTTATCAACTAAGCTCAAAATTCTCCTGCAGGAGCAATGAGAATTTAAATTAAGGATCTCTTACTGCCTCGCAACTCATAGCGATGGTTTTCCGAGAAAGAAAAAGCACCCAAAGGCAAGAGACATAACATTATTAAGCTGAAAGACATAGTCGATAAAAGTGCGTAATTCCAAATCTTATCTTATATATTTTAGTGAAATATTTCATTATACTAGCAAGATTGAAGTTATTTAGGAGTAGGATTTTAGATTAGTTTTGTAGCTGTTTTCTACAGCATAAAAGGCATTACACCCCAAAAAAAAAAAAAAATATAGGTACTTTTAAACACAACTTGATTTTCCACTAAGTGAAAAAATAAATATTATATATACGTTTGTGAAGCTAAGTTTGTTCAATTTTTTACATTTGAAAATTTCACTTGCAAAGCCCAATACCTTAAAAGAATCTGTATTATAAAAGTTGAACCCAACTTTGAGTCCTAGGACTTTGATGAAAGATGTAAATTACAAGATGTGTACCGATGAAGAGGTTATAGAAAGTTTCTTTTTAATTAAGGCTTCAAAAGTCTTCCTTCCATACTAAAGGTAGGAATCGAATCTCCATCCTACTGCTGTTAGCGAAGATGAGATTACCTCATTATTACTTTTCAACCAATCGAAATTTATCGTGCAAAAGAAGAATCAGATTATAACTATCGCATGTTGTGTACGTAAACAAGAGTAGAGCCAAGATTTTTTTGGAGGAGAACTACTATTTAAAATGAAAAAATTGACATTTCAAATATTGATTTTTCCGGACCCCCCTATCCCCACCCCCGTACGTAGATATTTTCTTAAATTACGTCAAATTCAACGTATTCACCGAAACTATAAACTTGGATTCCATAAAACACATGACCTAGCATTTTATGTGTTGCATAAAATAGATAGCCAAGAATAGATGGGTTACTTGTTGTAACAAGCAATCCATCATTTTCAAAACAGTTTCTTCTCCAACTTGATTCCTCAGTTTGATCAATTTTAGACCAAATATATTTAGCCAATTAAACAAGGGTCAACTCTAATGGGGACCCTCTGAAAATTGATAATGAAAAAACATTGGTCAATGATTAACCAATCAGTTGATTAAACCATTATAAATCTTAAGGTGCCGCGATCATCGTCGTTTATATTATTTACTCTCATAGTTTGTTATGTATGGTCATGGTCCATCTTCATACAATTAACTATATTTCATTATTTCATACACATGCACGTACAGTAGTTGATGCCTCTTATTTTGCATAATTAAAACAACTGGCTTTATTATTTAAATAAAAATAATATTATAATTTTTTCTTGTCATTTTCAAAGAAAGTTATTTTATTTTGTTTTTTCATGTTGATTTTTGAATCATACACTACATATTCAAGCAAGTATATAATATTTAAATTTAGAGTCTTCTTAAAAATAATAAATTAATAAAGTGTCCGATCGTAATTCGAACAAGAAGAGGGGTTGTATTGGTCTTTTTCACTTAATAGGGCTGTGAATAGTAAATGCCGCCCAAGTCAATGCAAAAAATATAGAACATTGTGAATAACAGTGATCTGTTATATATCACTAGTCATTTCAGATAACTTTGAACTGAAATATGGTGGGGGTAGGGATCTGTGGGGGTACAGAAGACATAAACACCATCACTTTCCTAAAAGAAATGCACAGAAAGAAAAACTTTACCATGTACTGTCAAGAAAAATAGAGTTTTTTCTCATTAATTTCCATCACAAATGCTAAACACCAGAAACTGAAATCATGCCCCTTCAAATCTTTCTGATGGTACTTACAGTCAGTTTTCAATTCAGTAGTAGTACTGATACATGCCCTTCTCTTGTGTCTTGTTTTCATCATTGAGTAAACCATTACCAATGCTAATCAGTTGCTTAACTTCCTCAATGTCATAGTGCAGTTGGCTGCTGTTCCCCAAAATCCCATTTGGCTTTTGATCAGTAAATGTGAGGAATGGATCTCCATTAATATTTCCATAATCAAGAATGAACTTTTGATTTTCTTCAAATCCATTATTTGGCACAAGTCCTTGAAGACACCCCATTTCTTCTTGTTTTATAATTTTTCCACCGCTGATCTGACTGCAACTTCCATCAGAGGAAGAACAACTTGCTTCAGTGCCTCCAAACGCGAGCATATTTTCTTTCACAGGATAACATTTCAAATCCATTAAACAGTCTTGATTTTGTTCATAAGAAGAATATTGATAATTGGTAGTTAGAGGAATATTGTTACTATTATAATTGTAGAGAAAATTTGGTGGGTGTGAAATGGACTCAAGACCTGTGAGAGATTTGATCATTGGTGTGTAAAATGTGCTGAAATCTTTATATAATTGTGATAGGCTTGGTAGAGCTTGAGATTGTGGGGTGGCTGAAAATGGTGGGGTGTTTCCTTGGTTTGAATGAATCATTCCCATTAGTTTCTTCTTGAGCTTGGTGTTCCAGTAATTTTTGATATCATTATCAGTCCTTCCTGGTAATTGTGCGGCTATGATGGACCACCTGCATTTGTTAGAAACTGTTCACACAAATATGTTCCACAACAAGAAACTTTTGAACTTTTCATAATCGGATATGTGAATAACAGTAGTATTGATTGAGGGTCTAAACAAGGCATGCATGCATGAAATTGTCCAGAAAATAGTATAATCCTGCGACATAGCATTCAAATTTCCAACAGACAATATATGTCCCCCCCCATATTTTCCTTTTCCCCCTTTATCTTCCTTCTTTTTTCTGTTCATGTTTTCTCTTTCCTTTTTTAGTTGAAATTTAGTTAGCCTGTCGTTACAGCAGATGATAATTTACAGAAATCTGGAGATACAGTCTGGGTTCTTAAGACATACCGAAAACAGGAAAAAGAGCAGAAAAATGTAAAGAGAAAAGCTATAGGATACCTGCTTCCAATGTTTGCATAGAGGGTGCAGATTATTCTATCTTCTTCATCAGAAAATTCACCGTGTTTAATGTTAGGTCTGAGATAATTAAGCCACCTCAATCTGCAGCTCTTCCCACATCTCTTCAGACCTGATTCAAGACCAACATAGTACATCAAATGTAAGACAAACCAAACCCTATTTACAAGAGAGAGAGAACAAAACACAATGTAGACATTGAAGATGTTTAGGTTTTCCTTACCAACTTTTTGAGGAAGAGCAATCCAATTCCCACCGGTTCCATATTTCTCGATGAACTCCTTAAGCTTAGCATCTTCTTCAGGCGACCATGGCCCCTTTTTCACATTTGCTTTGTCACAGCAAGGAGCCCTCCCCATCTCTCTGTCTTTCTTTCTCTCTCTCTAGAATTATATGTTGCACATCTATATATGTTGGCCGTTTGAGAAACTTGTCCTTTTATCTATCTAATCTAAAAATAAATTGACTGGGTGACTCTTGGTTTGTAAACAGTAAAGAAATGATTAGTACTTGTCATCTGGTTTTCACAAGTCAAAAGGATGGGGCCGTTTAATTAGTTTCAAACTTCTTTTGGAACTAATTAAGTTTCCATCCCGAATATTTTTATAAGGAAATATTTGAAATCTTGCCGAGTCGCTTTCGATATATATCTTGATAGTAAAACAAGAAATTTAACTAATTCACATGACTAATCTGTCATGCTGTCAAGGTGGATTACATAACATTTTTGTATTTGACACAAGATTTTGAGTATCTAACACATTCATATAGCTGAATAGTTAAAACTGAAGCAAGGGTACAAGAACCAAAAGAAAATTTTAAAGTGAATATTGAAGGGAAAATTTACCCGGGTTTCAAACCAGTCATCATTCGTCAAGCATGTAATTGTATAAGAAAAAAGTAGTATAAATAGTTGAGTAATCATCATTCTTGAACAATCTTGAAGACAGATGAGAATGATCATATTTATTCAGGTGCTATCTTGGATTGACTCATCAATGACCCTTCTTTTGAATTGTCACAGCTATCTGAACAAAAGTTAAAATTAAAGGACTGAGTAATTGACGTTTTCACGTTTTCATTATGTTCCGATTTGTATTTTGTGAAGTCGGATTTAAAAATTAATCTAAACGCTTTGTATAAGTTGTTACTTAGTGCATGTTTGATTTTTTGCTAAAATTAAATTTTTAGTAGATTTTAATAAAAGTTGATAATAGTGAACGATCCTATAAAATGTATGATTAAAATTAATTGTTGACTTTAACTCAATTTTTTATTAACTTTTTAAGTAAAACCAAACAAAGACCGGTTAGTCACTTAAGGTTTCAGGTGGAGACGCGGAGTCCAAAAGCCACTCACCTGTGAACAGTGAACACACTAATTTTGCAACAAATGAAAAAGAGGAGTGGCCAAAATAGGCATACGGTACCTAAAAATTGAGTGCTTAAACATGTTTTTAATGCTAAAAATAAAACTTAAAAAGTGACTAAGTTAGACAAAAATAGTTAAAAGTCCCTAAAGTGAACATCCTCGACGTTTGATGACTAAAAGTGTTATTAACCTTTTATTTTGGTGCATGTATGTATTGCCTTTGGGGTTTGAGAATCACATTAATCCGCACGAGTCATGCTAAGAGTATTGGATCATTCCCCATTATTTTGGTGCAGGTATGTATTGCCTTTGGGTGTTTGAGAATCACATTAATCCGCACGAGTCATGCATGACTGATCATGTATAAATATTCTGCCTTATGCTATATTTCCTTTAACATTAATTTTTTAAAAAAAAGTTGGACAAAAAATCAAAAGGCTAAATTTGGCTCCTAAATCTATATTAAACTGTCAAAATAGGGTTGACCGCATTTTTCCACGCCTTCTCCATATTTTCCTCATGCCTAACTTCTAGGCTACACCCTTTTCCACATTTTAAAACACAATATTATATGAAACTAAAATTTAAAATCTTATGTATTATACCATACATTTTTATCTAGTAGTATAAAAAACATTGCCTCTGCATTGATATCTCAACATATCTTATTTTTTCTTTATGCAAAATGATTATTTACATATAGATATTTGTTTGACCTATGTAGTATGTACAAGAAAATCACTCTTCAATCTTCATATATTGGCAAAGCATACCATACAAAGATTTGCTCATGCTGTGTTATAATATATCATAAGACATTTTCGCTCCTAATAAACAAGTAGTCCATTATATATGATTAATTTATTTTCATCTATATTGGTCAAATATAAATTTGTTAAGCATGTTATGAACGGAAAATTAATTCAACCAAATAGTAAGCTTTGAAAACATGTGATTTGACTTTGATTATATCTATAAACTACATAGAATTGAGATATAGAAATAATGAATCAAATTAGACAATTTGTGCAACTTTACAAAAGACTTTCAATCAACATAAAATATAGGGATTTTGGCGCAAATGGTCACTAATCTTTGCCCTTAGTGTGGAATTGGTCCTTAACGTTTATTTTTTTGACAAACAAATCACTAACCTATGTGTTTTGGTACGAAATTGATCCTTATAATAGGTTTGGGACTTGTTTGTCAAAAAATAATAATTTTATTTGACATATTATTACTTAAGTGTTAATTCAAAAAAAAAAAAAAACTCATTAATTTTCTTTAATTTTTTATAAAAAATAAAAGTATTAGACCTATTTGTACATTTTTTAATGATTAGGAATTCACATACAATTTCTTCTAATTAAAACTAATGTTATATTTGTCTTTTTAATCCCATAAAGATCAATTTCGTATCAAAACACATAGATTAGAGACTTGTTTGTTAAAAAATAAACGTTAAGGACCAATTCTACACTAAGGACAAATGTTAGGAACCATTTGCACTAAAATCTCTAAAATATAATTTGTTTAAATAATAATATATTTTTGTGTTGCTCCTATAATTAAGAGATTATGTATTGTCACACCATTTGCACACCCTCAAAGCCGGCCCTAATTACACTTTCAATAAATTTCAAAATAATAATATTTAATACGATCTTTTTAGATCATATAGTAAAAGAGTTGAATGATTGCTATTGTGCGCGCCTTCCCTAGAAAAACTATATATTTTCTTGGATTGCCTAGCTACATTATATACATATTGTTTAAACCATGCATGACTATGTACGTAGGAACTATTTGACTTGCAAAACATGATGCATGTGAACACGTAATTAAAGATTGGAAGTATGAAAACACAAGAAGGAGATTACTTGTGAAACCAGAGAAGTTGTTTGCACTACAAAATACCTATTTTTAATTATTCTTCCATAACTAATTAATTTAATTAAATATTTAATCTTAATCTGTCTTTTCTTCTTGAACATGGAATCTTTTGTTTAAAATAAAAAATAATAAACATAACTGGAAAGGGTATCTTAAAAATTAAATTATGTACATAATTATTAAATATTATGGGAAAGGGGACAAGTGTCATCGTCTCCATTGACTTTAGAACAGCAAAGAAAAACACACATTTTCATTCTGAATTTTACTTACTTAGTAATTACTTATCAAAGGGTTGGCTAACTACAAATTAGAAAAAATTATGTCGTTCCATTATTTAAAACATCTAATAATTTAACCATTTGCATTAATCACTGATGATTGGACTACCTTAATTTTCACTTATCATCCGTTTCTTACCTACTTCCGTACGATCCTATTATTTTGTAACTCCTTTAATTATTAATACTCAAAGGGTTAGACTGACAGCTTGGTTAATTACTTACATATATTATAGCCATATATATAGTAGGCTGCCTGCCAGGCCAACACCTCCAATTTACGTTCAATATATATTTGGATTCAAATCTAAGTTTGATGATCATATATACATGTGATTCGAATCAACTTGTTAATTTAATTTTGTAATTATAATTTATTATTCCAAGTATGGAGGATTAATATCAAGAAATGAATTTAAATTAAGTCTAAATACGAACCTTTTTAATTATAACAATAACTACAAAACACAAAACATGCATTTAACAAGTTTGATTTCTTCATTGTTGATGAGTGTAAATTTCTTGATAATGTGAACTCATTCAATACATGTTTTGTGCTTGCATTTGACTAATTTCTTAATAGTTTATAAAATTATACTGAAAAAGTCTTAAATAAATTTTAATTAAAAATAATGGGAAAAGGCCAAAGTTTTGACAAAAAATTCTTAATCTCACTCATAATATATAGGTAGTTTAGTCGCTTCTCCAAATATTTATTGGTGATTCAATTGGCACAAGATGCACTAGCAAGTCAATGCAGTAGAAATAGAAGAGTTTTGTTGAACGTACTTGGACATGCATTTCAATGCTTTAAGGATGAATAATGATATTTATAGTCAGTGACTACCATAGTCAGTCTATAAAACAATTATGAAGCATTAATTTATATGTTATTTTGAATCATGAACCCAAAACTCTACATTTAAGATAATGCCACATAATTGTCACATAGACTGACTACATTAGTCGCTGACTATGAATAATATTATTCTTTAAACATTAACCCTATTAGGCGTGTGAAAGAATTCTACGTAGATTTGATTGAAATAAGAAATAAATAAAACATCTATATATGGAGAAAATTATGTATTATTGAAAAATGTTATTATGTTTTGAGAAAGAACCATACAAGACATGATTGACACGATATATAACTAGCTAATTTGTCTTTTATTTTATTACATTTTCGCAATGAATACATAAATGAAGGATGTAACATATACATTTTCTGTCCCATAAAGATAGATTTACTTCTATTTTCACCCCAATTAAAAAAAATATATTTAATATAGTTGGAACTATAAATTTACTTGCATTTTTTTCTAATATACCCCTACATTGAATAATAGTAATTTATATTTATTAATAACAAGACACATTAAATATGGGCGTAGTAAAAACTAAGAAATAACTAGACTCTCAACAAAGAAAGTAAATTATAATTTTTTATAAAGGAATGAATAAAGAAAATAAGAATTTTTTATAGGATGGTGAGATTATGAGTTAAATATTGAATGCTCATGGCTCTTATTAGCTACTGTCATGTTTAAAGTTAACGTGGAAACATTAATGAATAATATTATGGAAAATAACTTGTTATACGACGGGAATTTGGCTCAGAGCACGCGTGCATCAGACTATCACGAATTTATTCAAATATCTACAATATCTGCATATATAATGAATACATCAACAACTTCATTTAAAGAAATTGAATTGAAATTAATATACAAATTCATCATATACAAATTCATGATGGATATAGGTATAGTTCGATTGATTTCAAAGTCCAATTTTGAATTCCATATATATATAAAAACATTATGTGGATATATATTAAAATAAAACTATGTTAGGATCCTTCTGTCATGCATTTATATTCTCTTTTCATATTTTCAAATAGGTGAAAAATGGATGAAGAAATATTAAAAAGTTACAAAGACAAATATTAAAGCATGTTACTTTTTACCATTTAAGTCATATATATAGGACATTTTACATACTTGGGGCACACACTTCAACACACTAGCATGTTGAATATTCAAAAAAATTTAATAGTATTAAAACTGATTAAGATAATTTAATTCATTTATTAATATGAAAATTCACTTACTTAGTTAATGTGTTCTACAATTAAATTAAATTGACTTTTGTTAACAAATTAGCTAGTCTTGAGAACTTCTATTCATATCTCCAAAAATATCGTTTATGAAAAAATATGTTCACATATGCAATAAATTAGAATTGAAGCTCTCAGGACATAGTTCAACTGGTTGAAAAGACGAGAGCGACGTAATTTCAACTTTGTTGACAACTGTAGGATGATAGTTCGATTTTATTTTTAGTATGAAAGAGACTCGCAGAAGTCATAGCTTAAAAGAAATTCTTAATCTCTACTCCACTGAAATACATAATGCGATTTACCTTTTCTATCAAAATCTCAAGATAGGAGTAGTAGTGACCTTCAAAGGATTGAACGTAACTTTTTTTTTTTTTTTAGAATTGAAAATTTGGGTTTCAAACTTTAATAATTATTTAAAAGCCTTGAAAATGTCGAAAAGCTGTCTTGCACTTTTGGCAGCATTATTGCTGATGAAGGGGTTGCTTGCTTTGTTTCACTTCCTCTTAAGCCAAATGATAATATTTGAATAAATCAAATCAATCACATCAAAATCAATCCATTTCATGGTGTGTAAGTCAGATCTGGTTGGTGGATTTTTGGTTTGCCATTTGAATTTCACACAACTCAACTCAACCCATTGTAATGGGTCGGGTTATATATATACATGAGTCAAACATTTCAATTGTATAGTTGGTAGTTGTTATTTGATATTATTTTGCTCGATTGTCACGTGTCGACAATCGAGCACATACACATTCCTTTCTTTTTGTTTGCTCACTTTCATTTTCACCTTCATTTTGTGTATGTGCCATACTACCTACTCGTACCAAATCGTCTCTCCTTGATACTATCTCAAAATCAAAATAATAAAAAAACAACATTTTATGTGCAATTTTGGAGCAAGCTTATGAAGATTTGTACAACATGCTTTGATAATGGGTTTGCGATGTGTAACCCCGCTCGACATGAGTCATGCGTGCAACACATTGACTGGACTACTTGAATATTCATAAAAAGAAAGAACATGATCAATCGTTCAAAAATAACCGGACCTATCTCATTTATCATTTCTAAACAATAGCATGTTTAGCATGATTGATAGTGCTTATGAATAATTATAAATTGGTCAAATATTATTTTTATCCACACTATTCGTATGATCAAAATTTTTTATTCATACATTTCGTATAACTCGCTGCTTATAATCTATTTTTTTTTTTTTACCAAACTTAATAAACAATTGTAATTTGTAAACAAACATACAATCTCTTTGTGCAAATCTGCTTTGAATTTTCAACATGGCAATTTATATATTTTGAATTCTTTCCCACCAACTCCTCCACTGGGATGAAAGGTAAATTTTGTTAAAATGAAAAAATGGAAATTGGAAATTATCATATAAAAAAAGAAAGTTTTGATATTGGATAGTTTACTGCCCAGTGCTTGTTTGGTATAGAAGGCCCAAAGAATACAGGAAAATGTTTGGAAATGAATATGTAGGGCTATAGATTGCCCAAGCTAGCCTGCTTATGTTGATTCTGACCCAATTATTATTTGGGCTAGAGTTGAATTCTTTGGACCAACCCCACGAGCCCGCTAAAGGTTAAAATCATTTTACAGATTAGGTGCTAATGATGATGAGTGATGACTCCTCAACTACTCTTCCTTCCTCAATTTTTTTTTTTTTTTTAAAGCTATTCAACAAGAATAAAAATTAAAAATTGAAAAAATAAATAGAAAAAAATAAAAACCACTGAATATGCTTCAAATTATTTGGGAGAAATAAGGTTTAAATTATAAGAAAATAAATAAGAAGAAAAAGGAAATTCGTAAAAGCTTAAGAAGTTGAATTTGGTACCAAAAATAGTGTTTGTTCTCTCAATTTTCATTCCATCAAAGAAAGATGATCAAGAAAACAGCAGCTGATCATCAAACTCTAAAACCCTTGAAAAACAACCTCAAATTCAGACAACCCATTATTCTCACTATCATAATCTACTACCTAACATCCCAAACGTCACTTTCACTCTTACTTTCTTCCCGTCCAACACCCCCTCCAATCCCAATCCTTCCCATCCCAACCTCACAGCAAATCTCATGGCAACTCACAGAAATGGCGATGTTCTTGCACTTTGGTACCAATACTTTCACAGACTCAGAGTGGGGGACTGGGCATGTAGACCCTTCAGTGTTTAATCCCACTGCATTCAATGCCTCGCAATGGGTTAATGTGGCTAAACGCAATGGATTTTCAAGAGTTATATTAACTGCAAAACACCATGATGGCTTCTGTCTTTGGCCCTCTGAGTATACTGATTATTCTGTCAAATCTAGCTCTTGGAGAAACGGGACTGGTGATGTAGTGAAAGAGTTGACCCAGGCTGCTAAAAGTGCTGGAGTGCAGTTGGGACTTTATCTTTCTCCTTGGGATAGACACGAGCCTACTTACGGGGACACTCTTGAGTACAATGAGTATTATATGGGACAGATGACTGAGTTGCTTACTAGGTATTGTAAAGTTTCTTGCTTTATCCTTCTTTTGTCGATTTGTGATATGGGTCTTGTTTACTCTTCAAGTACTCTACAATTTTGCTGATGATTTTCCTGGTATGAAACTGTGATTGTGTTGATTGGAAATTTTGCCTTATGCGTTGGGAATTGATTTTGTGGGTTGATGTATTGGTTAAATTTCCAAGAGGATTGTTTGATGTTTGGGCAATCATGGTAATAATTGTTAGTTTCAGTTATGGTGAATTGAATCATAAATGTTGCTTCTGTTTGATTGAATGTGTTTCCCGGCAGCATTTCTCTGGAAATAATTTTTAATTGGACTTGGTGAACCAATTGAGGAGGTGAGTTTGGTACTACCTAATTATCGAGCTTCTCAATTAGGAGTGTATTCTGTGTAATCATGTGAAGATGAGATGGTGATGGACATTATGACAAATTGTTTAACACTCAATAAGTACTTTGAGTGGCATGGCATGAATACCTCTTAGTTAGTTCGTTCTACTAGAATGAAACTGGGTCTGCCAAGCGTGATTGACAATTAATACTTTGTAATGCCGTGCATCTTGATGGCTGAGATTAAGATAAAATTGAGGACAAAAATTGTACACACCAACTTCTTTGTCAGTATTTAGCTCACTTTGAGAAGCTATTGTTGTGTTTTGATTTTTGTGAAGTTTTTGTGTCAATGCCCTTGAGATTGGGTGTGATGTTGTTGGAGATTCACCCATCCTTACAGGAATAGTACATAAAGCATTAGCCTTAAAAGAACCCATTCAGATATGTTTTCACCAATTGAAACCACTCCAAATAATTTCTCCATTGAGTTTGAATGCATCAAACAGATTCTGATAGTCCCATAAATAGGGTTTTAAGCATTGGCTTAGAGAAAATCAAGGTGGGTGTTACTTCAAGTACCTCGGCCATGATGCTTCATGAATCCTCTAATCAAGGAATATCTTCTAAAACGACCAGAAATAAAACTCATCATATTTTGATAAAAAAGATCAGAGATACCAGTGATTAAGGCTGTGACAACTATGATTCAAATATTGGCAAATGGCAAAAGAAAAAACTGATCTTCATGACTCTAATACCATGTGGTTTGTGAACATTTCATATTTCTGCACTCGGTGGACAGGGTTATATAGAAACATAAAAGGAAAGAACCATTTTCAGCCCAGAGAGAACCGATAAAACTAACGCTAAATACATATAACAGCTTAATCAACTATACAGGCTGTAAATTACACAAAAATATACAGAATATCCAGATATTAAAAAAGAGTGATTAAGCCTGGAAGTTTCTACATGGATTGTGCCATATTGGCTGTTGTGTCTATGGGCATCCTGTTTTAGGGTTTCTTTAATTTAATGTATCTCATGTTGAATCTCGTTTGCCTTATCCAGAAAATGTTGAATCTCATTTATTTATGAATTAGGCATGAGCTAACTTTATTTTCTCACTTGAATTGGAGCAGATACGGTGAAATAAGAGAAGTTTGGTTGGATGGTGCAAAAGGTAAGAAAGAGAAGGATATGGAATATTTTTTTGATGATTGGTTTAGTCTCATTCATCAGCTTCAGCCCGGGGCAGTCATTTTTTCTGATGATGGCCCAGACACAAGGTGGGTTGGAGATGAATCTGGTGTTGCCGGGTCCACATGCTGGTCTCTTTTCAATAGAAGTGCCATTAAGATTGGGGATACTGATCCTAAGTGAGTCCTCTTCTATTACTCTATTTCAGTGCTATGCTATCTTCTACTTGCTTTGATGTAAAAAGATATTCCCCCTCCAATGTTTTTGGAATCATGCATATTAATTTTGAGTCTTGAATCTGGCTCCCTGTAGCTTACTACTCAAATTCCATCTTGATGCCAAAACTTCAATCATGTACCAGCATTTGCTGAATTAGAAAATGATAAATGGCTCATTGGAAGTGAATTCTCATGTATCCTTTCAGACCCTTTGGAAAAATTGAACACATATCCAATTTGTTCTACAAGATTGTGCAAGGGAAGCCTACTTTTATGCGTGGATGGTGCCTTAATTGGAGACCAAAAACATGTTTACGAATAATAGATGGTCTCACCAAGCTCAATATTACCTTCTAGCCTTGGCCATTCCATTTAATTGGGTTTAAGATATAACTCACAAATTCATAATGAAAGTTAAGGCGCACATTGTGTGCCCATAATGCATAATTTAGTGTATATATTTAAGAAAAAAGATATAGCGCTTTTAAGTTAATTTATGCAACTTGCCTAAGAGATTGAGGCTTATAATTCCTTGATGCAAATTGTAGAATGGGTTTCTCTATTATTTATTTTGATATTTCTACTTAACTTTTGATTAAGAATATGTGAAAATGGTAATGGTTGACTGTGCTACTCAATGTCTACCTCAAGAAAAAGGGTTGAGTTATTACTAGATGATGGCCTATTCGGAGCACTAAACTTCAGTCCACTTCAATCATACTAGATAGAATAGGAGATAGCCAAAAATAAAAATATTTTCATAATAATGAGGAAGCATATTCTGTTTATGCCAATATATTCCAATGATAGTGTGGACCTTCATAGTCACAATTGTTTTTAATATATACATGTAACAGATATTCTGGAGAAGGAGATCCTCTTGGCCATGACTGGGTACCTGCAGAGTGTGATGTCTCCATCCGACCTGGATGGTTTTGGCACGCGTCACAAGTACCAAAATCTGCAATTTCTCTGCTTGATTTGTACTACAAGTCAGTTGGAAGAAACTGTCTCTTGTTATTAAATGTGCCTCCAAATTCTTCAGGTCTTATATCACAGGAAGACATACGAGTCCTTGAGGAGTTTTCAGAGATTCGGAAATCCATATTTTCCTACAATCTAGCGAAAGGTGCTCTTATTTCTGCAAGCAGTGTGAGAGGGGGTCCCAGTGATTCCCATTATGGCTCTCACAATGTTCTTGAGGAAGGTATCTATTCGTACTGGGCTCCTGGTAAGGCACAATCAAACTGGGTGTTAAATTTAGACTTTCCAGAGGCTGTAACTTTCAATATATTGCTAGTGCAAGAGCCTATCCAATTGGGTCAGCGGATCATTCACTTCCATCTCGACTTCTTGAATGAAGAAGGTGGATGGGAAGAGGCTGTACGTGGTACCACAGTGGGATATAAGAGGCTGTTAAGATTTGGGAAAGTTGAATCCTGTAAGTTGAGGCTTGTTATTGACAAGTCTCGGGCAGATCCCCTTGTTTCTTATTTGGGAATCTATGAGGATCCATTTTCTATATTGGGACATGTCTCTAACTTTAGCTCTACATCTCTCTCCAAGGATGGCAAACCTCTTCTGCAAAATATGTACCACCATTCCCCAAGTGTTTCCTCTTTCTAATGCTGTTGATCAAATTGTATTGTGTATCAAGATAATCTTTCTTTTCTTTTCACCCTGAGAATGTTTTTCTAGAGATTTCAATAGTTTTGACTTAGACTCCCCTCAAGATTGTCTGATGATGTGCTAGAAGACCCACGTGTGATACACATAGTTTATCAAAAGGATCTTTCGAAAAACTGATGATGATATATCAGTTTAGACCGTGACTCATCAAAGTGCAGTGGGCGAGGCACGTTTAAATAATAAATATATTAACATGTACAATATAAGTAGTTCATGTTTCGAATTTACTTATATTTTCAAAATCAACCCGAATATTGACTTGGAAAAGATAAAAGTCAATGGTCAAAAGGTTAAACTGACCAGTTTAATTTGGTTCAATTTTCAAAACATAGAAATTTTCTAGTTGGGAATTGAGGGATGACAAAGGTACAACCTCAAACTTTAGAATCTTACCCAATTTTAAATTAAGCAGAAACATGCTTTTTCTTCCCTATGAGGTGTGTATTTATAGTTGCCTTAATTGCTAGAAATTTTATCACCTCATAGCCTTCATATATATCTTTCCTTGTGTTCGGACACGAGCATGAAACTTGTCCAGGCAATGAGTGCTTAAAGTGTTTGTTGGAATCTGCAGTCATACAAAATTTATTGTTTGAGAGCGCTTACAAGTACTTATAAACTGATTGTACATCATTTTTATTAATACTATACTCACAACTTTTATCGATTTATTGCTTATAATCTAAAAAAACTTAAACAAACAAACACTTATATAACTTTTTTTTTTTCAACTTTGATCAATAAAAAAATTAACTAACTTAGAACGAATTTATTTATTTGTTAGTAAATTTACTTATAAGTAAGCTTTCTGAGTTAAACAAGCACGCTCTCAGGCCCTCAAAGGAAGCTGAGGTCAAGGAAGCAAGAAATTTTGAGTTCCTTAAGCTATCACCGTTTGTGTCAACAAGATCCATATGCAAATGTTAACCATACTAGCATAATTTTAACAGGTATAAAAACCTCATATATCTAGTTTATCTTTACATCCCGAAGAAGGCGAGCAGCCATAGCCCCACATCTTCTTGCCTCCCACTCGCTAAGCTTTTCACTCTGGGGATTTGCAACTAACTTGCTCCCTTCCTCAACACGATCACTTTGGCAATCCTCAACTGCATTAACAGCATAACCATTATCGTCATCATCGTCCTCTGATCTGCATTTGATTTCTTTAGTTTCAACCTCTTTGATATGGCAATCACCCCCTTTGCCAATGTTGTCTGAAGACTTTGGGCTCATTATAAACAATTGTATACTTGGATGTTGGTAATCATTGTGCATCTACAAAGATAACAAAAATCATTTTCAATCAGAAAGATTCGTCTTCTGACATTATAAATGATTTAGGACCCAACAGCGGGTGAGGTTCAAGCAGGGAATCTAAGACAAAAATAAAAACATAATAAATAGTGTCCAATAAGTACAATGTAATTACATAAACACGGGAGAACCAGCCTGTCTGAAACCCAATTTAGGTAACTACTTAGTCCTACCATCTTTTCAAGTGATCGTGCTGCCTACTAGATTGTATGTTTTATTTATCACCAATTGCAAGTAATGCATATAGTTTCAAGTGAACTTTGCAAACAGATATATCAAAAAGATACCTACCTTTGCTTTTGGAACAATTTTAACCTCAAAATATCTTTTCCATAATTCTAACATTTGTTCATGGACACTTGTGGAACGAATTTCATACCCCAACTGCAAAATAAATTTCAGCAGCAAGGCACAAATTAGAATATCAATCAGTTTCAGTACAAAGAAAATAAATATAATTTTCAAAAGTTTCTGAGGTACAGTACCAAAATTGTGGTTTTCGGTCCTGATAATAAAAGTATTGTCTGCAACAAAGGTTCCAAAAGATGCTCTGCGTAGACCTAGTTACACAAAAAGCAGAAAACATGGTGAAACCATATAAAATTATTCAGTGTTTACTGTGAGGAAAAATTGTCTAAACAAGTAAACCATTTCCGGCACTTCATACCCGCAGGATAAATTCCAAACTTGGTGAAATTCGAACAATTAGGCAGGGTTCATAAGTATGAAATACTAAGACCTGTGCATTCCATTCCCACTCCCACAAATCCACACACGACCGAATCCAATGCAAAAGGAAAAAAGTGAAGCACAATGATATACAACATTATTGAATATAACTCACAACATCAGTGCCAATAATGTAGTCAAATGGAGGACCAACAGCCCTAATATGATCTGCATTACCCCAGTTGAGCTCTGCAACCTGGATGGAGCCAAAGGAATCTACAAGGTATAAAATTTTCATATGAGGACCCAGTAATGACAATCAACAATTTCTATCTTTAACTTCAATAAAACAGTTCTGGTGGGCAGAGCCATTACAATTATCTCAAACTCCTAATTAGACGTCATGTCATTGTCAGAATCAAAGAGTAAGAATCTTTTATATGTGGAAAGTTTACAGAAGAAAACAGAAAGACAATCAAATAGGCAAAAAAGAAATTCAAAGATTAATTGAAAGCACACCTGAACCAGGATTCATTTGTAGTATCCTTGAAGTATTGCGTTCAGCATTTCTCATCAGCAAAGGCAAAACCTCAGTTTGGTCGGTTGAAATTACATCACATCCAATAAATGCCATGCCTGAGTAATGCAGTCTGTGTCAGATTATTTAGTCTCTTAGTAAACCTGTAACAAGTGTTCATATTGAAAAGTTCAGCAGTAAAAGAAACTCACCAAATCCAGCTACACCACAGCCTGCTCCAAGTTCAATCACACGTTTTCCTTTCAGTTTAGATGGAGAAAACTTTCCCTTTCTACAATTTTTCTCCTACGCCAATTAACCCAAATGAGTTCTGAGTCGCTGATTAAACCAGGTATTGACAAATAGACCGCATGTCAAAAGCTGAAGTGTTGGTCAGTGTAAGAGTGTTTTATAGCAAGAAGTATAAGACTAAGAAATACTAAAGAGCTAAAACATGAAGTTATTATATTAGTATAATAATATTAGTGTATTAGAGAGAAGAAGCATGGTTTAAAAAGGCAGAACTGAGGCGCGTCTTGAGGCTCGCCTCAGTCTAAGGCGCAATCATATTATCTTGAGGTGTTAATTGTGGTGCTTTTTCTTAGGTTCAAGCGCTTCATTTTGTGAGTCGTGCACCTCACATGTCACTGAAAATTCGTTATATTTTTTTAAATGAATTTTTAATTAGGCTTTTAATTGGACTTCTTTTTCTGAACTTAAACAAAAGTAAAAAATTTGGACCCAAAAATATAAAATATAAAAACAAACATTTGGGCACTCTTTCCAAATAAAAAACACAAAAATATCCACCATCACCCACGTCAACTAGGCACCCTCTTTGCAATTAGTGGATGAGGAAGAAGATTAGATAGAAATTGCCAATGAGATAGGAGAATTAGATATGACAATGATTCCATGGAAGATGCTACTAATAGTGATGATGATAATCAGAGTACAACCTTCTAAACTTTGTTACTTTAAGCTTTTTTGGAGTAAAAGTTGTTTGATCATATTTTTGATAGTTTACTTAAATAAGAAATTTCAATTGAGGTTTTGTTCTTTATTAGTGAAATAGACTATTTTTTTTATACTAATTTTCAGTTTTTGGACTAATTTTTTAGTTTGTGGTGAAACTTGCGCCTCAAAGCGCCATTGGAATTACTCCAGGGAAAGAAATTCATCAATATATTGTATCAACTTATGAAGAGAATGATTTAAACAATGAATATTATGTTCTTTTTCTTACTGTGATAAACTATTTGTTACCAGAAATTTGACGAACACCATTGATGCATCCCAAACAGTAGTCCCTAAATGCTTAGAATTGGGATCCTGTCACAATCACAGCAAACATGTCCTTGTGAATGAGCCTATTAAGAAACAGGACCAAAAAAATTCAGAAAAAAAAGAAATCAGGATAGGGTATTATCATATCAAATGATTTTCTTTTTCTATTTTCAAAACTATCTTAGCAAATGATTAAGGAAAATCCTGCCACGATCAACACAAACTAGTCACTGGAATGATAATGCCAATAAGAAACAGAAATGGAATATTTGTACATCAACGTTACGAAAGCAGAAAAGCTTTCACACTAAGAGGTTTCTTAAAATGAGCAAGGAAATACCATATAGCGACAACTCACACGCAGCTATCTGGTAGCTTAGTCATTCTAATGGCTCAAGGGGAAAGAAATTTTCTACAGTTCAATATAAGAATTGCAGAATAATCATTGTTAACCTTTTGGAAAAGAAAATTTAAGAAACAAGACATTGATTATTTGATTTGTGACGCTCATCTTTATTAGTAAATGAAATCCCCTGAACCAGAATATTCATTAGTACCTTCTCAAGAACCCGGAATAGAAAATGAATTTTAGTAAAATAACTAAAAGAGTAATGCCTTTTCCAAGAGATTATAAGCAATCAGAAAACTTTACTCTTAGTGTTAACAGTTGGAATTCTTTGTAACAAAATATCAGCTCAATGGAATGTCTAACTTTATAATGGAACTTCACAAAGACTTGAGGAATCATATGATGCTGAATGACATAAACTGAAACAAGATTTGCCATTACCGTATTTTACTGAAAGAAATAGAGATGTGCACAAACTCATTGAAAGCCCTAATACCTGTGAAAACTGAAGCTGGTGACCAAAAACTTCAAATAGAACTGCTGAGGTATTAGGAGAATTTAGTCTACAATAAAAAATAAAAATCTATGAATGAGATAATATGGTTGAGACGCATAAGTAGAGAACCAATATAATTTCAATTTGAAAGGTACACAAATAATGAGGAAAGAATCGATACAAAGGGGAATATTTGCAAATTATTATATCTTTTGCCTTAAGAAATAACAATAGTCAAGGTACATGTTAAAATGTCAGTTCACTTTTACCAAACAAAAATATATAAAGATATCAGTCATAGCTTCCAATGAACTGAAAAAAGTTAGACAATCCAAAGTCAAATTAGAAGATACTCTTATCATAAACTTATTGGGCCAACTTCAAACAAACAATTTCCTTTTCATTTAGATCATGGGTATGTATTAATTTCTGTGCTTGGAAGATGTTTGGATCTCATGAAGTGGGAGCAAAGCCAGCAGAAAATGAATAAAGTTGCTAAGCTAGGGGATCACTTCAAGTATGTTCCTTGGTTCAGAAAAGACTTAAATGAGAAATCAAAATGCAGAAAGCTTCTTTAGTGCTAGAGACCTATCCTTTGATTTCCTTTCTGTTCTTCAGCATCATGAAGTACTGAGATCACTGTAACGTTATTAAAAGGAAACCACTTATCTATAATAGTATACAAAGAAAAACAACTTCCCATCATTACACACCTTAGATGCTAAGACATTTCTTCTCTTTCATTGAGATAACATTCACCAAATAGAGTGCTTAACTTAACATTACATAATAAAAGGAAGTTCTTGCGTGAACTAAAAAATGCATACAATAATACTGTGGAGAAAGGATAATTGACAACTTGAACTAATGGGATATAAAAACAAAGAAAAATGTAAATTTTGGGCATGAAATAACATTTTTTCAATAAGAGGAACACTATTAGTAAATGAAACTCCATAAGCAGCCCAAAAAAATGCAATACGGAAATACCTGTCAGCCTCCATTTCAACTTTCAACAGCTGTATATTGAGTGAAACAACACCCTTGAGAAATCTTTTGCTGCAATGATAGGGAAAAACGAAGCAAAATTGTGTTACAGCATACTGCATCTTAAACAATAACAAACGACTGCTCGCATATCACACACAGAAAAATTACTAACGAATTTTCGTAATTTTAGAATCTTTTATATTCAATTAAAAATAACATAAAGATAATATTTTTACTAAATGTAGATGATAATCGTAAGATTCCAATGAGGCAAACAATAGAAAAACCCAGAAAGAGTTGATTTTTTTTTGGGGTTGGTTAAGAATTCAAACTAACACGAAATCTACAACAGATGTATTGAGAAGGGTTTTGTTGTTTCAAACAAATTAAGAAAAAACTAAAGATTTTACAACGATATTTTCTTTTCTTTAAACTTTGATAAATATTCCTACCAAATTTAACAATAGCAAACTCGATCGAAATCCACGTTTAAAATACTTGACAATGGCTGCCAGCGTCTGCCGTTTGTTCGAGTAACGACTGAGCGATTCAGTGAACATGTAAGAGCAACTTGGGAGAATTTGAAAAATAGGCCAACTTCTTTTCTGTTTTTTTAAGTTGGAATTTTCTAAATAGCCTAACCTTTAATGACCCAAACTCCAAACAATAGGAAATTTATCCAACTAGATGCGTTTTTGGGCCAAAATGAATATATTGTTTGCCTAAAATTTTATTAAATATGATCGTGCAAAATAACTATAATAAACTTTTATTAAAATATCTTTTTCACAAAGTTAACGTAATTTTTAAAATATAAAACTATTGTCTAAGTTGACGAGGAAGACTAGAGTGTCTCGATGTACTAGAAATCTTCATCAACCATGTTTAGTTTATTGAAAACGTCTAGATAATTCAACATTTGAAGAAAAAAGAGAGAATTTGGTAAAATTTTTAGAAAAGAAAATATTATCTTTGGAAGGATGCTCAAAAAGTAATAAATTTTTAATTTGTTCTTATTTGTTACAAGTTGTCCTACGTTTTTTTTTTTTTTTCACAGTTAAAGTGTATATGTATTGAAAATAATTCATTTTCATTTCAAAATCTCAAAAATTATGTCCTTTTTTTCTTCTTCTTCTTCACCAAAATGTTTGCATGTTTTGGGGAAGGGTTTATTGTAGTTTTGTTGTTATGAGACAGACATGGAAAGGTATGTGACTTTTGGGGATATAGAGTTTAAACCATTCTCTTTTAATTCTGTGATTGTTTCTTTACATTAAAGATGCAAAAAAATAGTGCTGAAATGGGACAAGAAAGTGAAGAAGATTGAAAGGGTAGGAGAAGGATAGCATAGGGAAGAAATAAAATTTTAATCATTTTAAAGATGACTATCTCAACTCCAACTTGATCCTTTACATAACTAACTCGACCACACAACCATGATTGAAATTGATGCAGGTGTTTTCCCCTCCATAAAATGTATGTGCTTTTTAGGGTCAAAATCCTTTTCTTAAATTTTGGTTAGTGAATCAAACTTTCAGTTTGAATTAATGGTAAAAGACTTCAGTTTTCTTCCTTTTCTTCTCCTTCCTTCTTTCTCTGGCTCAAGAATAAATAAATGAAGACAATCTTTTTGTTCACATTCTTTCTTTTTCCTAACAATATTTCACTTGGCAACATCGAAACATATGAAACCCTTCTTTCTTGTTGAATTGTGTTTTATTATTTGATCTCAGCATCGTCATTATTTAAAAGCTCATAATAATTGTATAAAATATTTGTTATAAGATATTGTTTGTGTAAACTTCTGTTGCAACCAGTTGGAAGAAATCTGAACTTTCTGTTCCTTTTATAGAGGCTGGCCTCAAATCCACCTTTGTAGCATTTCTAGTGATACTTTTGGCTGATCCATTGGAACCATTTGGTCAGCGTTATAGACCTTAAGGAAAGTAAGTGGTCCAGCGGTTTTCTGCAATCCTGCGTCCACCCATCTACGTTAAATGAAATAGAGGGGTTTGATGCAAAGTTTTCCTGACTAAACCATACCATGGCATCAACCCATCTCTAGTTTCGTGACCAAACGAAGATGTATTGTTATGGTCGTTTCATTTGACAATATTCTTCACAATGTAGTTTAGCAATTCAAGTGACATTAGCATATTGATATGAAATGAAGCTTACCAAGCCAGTTTCAAATAAGATCATATTCCGCAGCATATACAAGTAATTTGATTTCATTCGGTAGCAGCACAGGAAAACCTACTGCAAAATTCCTCATCTTGTCCCAAAGCATTGCATCAGAAACCACTTCACTATATGATGCACATTCTATATTCCAACACCAAGAGCTGTTTTAATTGACTTTTTATTCAGGAATATCTCCACATTTGAGAAGTCTTACCTCTTAGAAGTCAGAAACCTCACAATCTTTTCAAATATCATAAGTACTACAATAGCATAAAAGTTATATCTCACGGTTGATAGTTTACGAACTTGATAAATGAATCAAAATTGTGCTGTCAATTGAATGACAAATGATGTGTTTGCTTACATTTACACCACTTAAAGGGCTTATATGCCCAAATGCAATCTGAAGAAGCATTTGTCCTACCAACAAACTTTTAATTAGACCAACCACTACCCAGTTTTGACTAACAGAGTACCAAATATCAAGGGAAAAAGTAGGAAGCAGGGCTGGGGTTAGGAGCAAAAAAAAAAATCAGATGGGCTATATACTTGATCAAGAGTTTTATTTTGTCCTGGCAGAGTCGTTTTGTAATCAGATGTTTGATCAACTTCATCGCTGAAGCATAATCAGTGCATGTTTTGTACTGGATTTCTGGATTTGTGATTCCATTGCCAATTGCTAATCCTTGCTTAATAATAGATAAATTGCATTAACTGAGTGGATACAGTTGTAATGTTGCCAATGAAAAAAAACCAAAATCATGATGTAATTTTAATGTGTATCTGAATTGCCTGTTTATTTTTGTTTCCCTAACGAATCTGAGCAGCAAATGCCAGAATATAATGCCCGGCATAAGATTATCAAGTGATGTAAAAGTCGTTCTTTTTATACAGTTTAAGTCATTTTGATTGCAGCCATTGAAGATCACGATGAAGTTGATCTTTAACCCGTCAAAATATTAACCTAGATCTTAAAAATGAACTTTGGTTGCTGTTGCACAGAATTTGTCAATCTATGAAACTGAATAAATGAAGTTTGGTTGCTGTTGCACAGAAATCCTGCATACTGTTCCTTCCCTATTCAAGTAACCTATGAAGGATATATTTGTATCCATGGCCATCGATCAGGAATGAGTGGAAGATAACTTCTTTGGCTTCTGTTTCATGTTATAGACGAAAAACTGAACCCGTGAAACAAAAGGGAATTTATAAGTAAACGTGCAGTATCTAAGAACTCATATCCTGGAATGTTGAAGATGGGGAATCATGTCCATTGCTGATTTGCATAATTGCATTGCACCATATCTATCTTCTTGATTATATATATAGAAGAAGAAAACATTCCATAATGATGATTGTACGTCTGCAACATTCTATGGATCTTAGGAATTATAATGGAAAATGTACATAAATTGATATATGCGGATAATTGTTTTACAATAGAACAAATTTTGATTATTTTAAAAATGGCCAACTCGATCAATGAACCATGATTTAATTATGTTTGGTAAAAAAAAATTTGTAGATTAGGACCTATAAAAATGTATAAATAAATATTGTGAATCTTACAAATTATGTAGACAAAATTAATATTTGACGATTTGAAAAAGCTTTACCAAACATACACCAAAATTTAGCATGCATTGCTATTTCACCTTGACTAGTGACGACAATGCCTTTAAAAAAAATCACCTAAAATATTGAAAAATTTGGGCGGCTTCTTGTGTACAACACAAAGCCAGCCCGCTTGCAAATCAGCAATCCCCAATCCCATTTCCTCCCACACCCAGTGAGGAAGCAAAGATCCGTGCAAAAAAATAATGAATTCTGAGGAGCCCATAAACCAGCATTCGAACACAAACCCCAGGAGAAGGTCCTTGGTGGAAATTGATAAGCCAACAACCCTAATATGCACACTGGTGGCCATTGATCACACCAGCCTCTGTTACAGAGTCTGCTCTGTCTGTGAAAAAACTCTCTCGGACAACACAAAAGCTTGCAAATACTGCAACTTTAACAACTCTTTCAACCCTAGTTCCTCTGGTTCCAAGCGCCTCTTTCGGGTCCTTGTAAGTATTTACAGAAGTTAAAAAAAATAGTCTATTTGTTAGTTTCTTTCTTTTTAAATAGGAAAATTACTGACTAAAACCATAAATAATCAAATTGATTATTATCTCCTTCATCTCAGCAGAAATAAAATTCAAATTCCTATCTTGTGCAGCAATAGTTTAATACGAAACATCAACTGGTACTATTGACCCCAAAAGGAAATATGTTTGTGGATTTATATACTAGAAAAGCTTTAACTTTATTGGGTTCTTGAATTGACAAAATGTGAATGAAATATATTGTTGTGATTATTAGTTATTATTTGACAACAGTAAGCTTTATTTTTTTTGTGTTTGCAGATGTCTATAGCTACTGATAAACAGGTACTTGCGGTGATAATGTTTGATCGGGCGGCTAGAGTGCTGTTTGGTTGCTCTGCTGATGAGTTCTTTGACTTTGCCAAGACTCACCCCTTTGCTGGTATTCCTTTTTCTGTTTACTTCTATTTTAATTCACTTTTTGTCCACAAATTGTTTTAGCTTGTATAAGGACGTTAAGTTAGAATTTTAGGGATGCAGATTAAGCAGATTATACTGGTTAATGACTTATGCTCTACTTAAGAGACCCATATAGCATTATAATTTATAAGACACTTAATCTGGAAACTATTCCTGCTTCTTATGTTACATAGAAGACGGATTTTTTTTAATTATTTGTGTAGCTTTGGATGTGTGATACGAGGTTGCCATGGCCCTGGAGACCTACTTTTGCATGATAAGAACCATTGTAATTATTTCTTTTTATAAATGAAGGTAACATAACTTTATATCACTTAAGTTTGAATCCAAACTTCCAGCTCTATAATAACTAATTTACTCTTAAATGTACTCAGTGTAGTGGTAAATAAGCAAGCTAAGTTTTTTACCATTAACTTTCCTTTTGGGAGGGGTAGGATCAGGGGTGTAGTGATGGTTGAGACTTGAGGTTGAATCTCCTTTTTCTATCCGAAGATCGCTGTTGCAGTTTTGAATTGGATGTATCCGACTCGTTCCACTGACTGGAAAATGTTTTCTGCAGCTGTGACGGCAAGTAAGGCTCTGGAGGGAGAAATGTTGAGAGTGACACTTTCAAAACCAAAGAATGGTAATGCACAACATGTGCGGGTGGTATCAGTTGTGCCTTTACGATCTGGTTTTCAGTCAGCTATTGATACCTTGAGGGAATTGTATTGAACAAGAAGTGGTCCCCTTGTGCCTATTTGTTTTTGAAGGCAGAATATATCTTTCCAATATTTCACTTTAGAATCTTATTTGCCTTTTCACTGCAATCCTATTCCTGTACTGACTTTTTATTTTACTTGTGGGGGGAAGTAGTAATCTTATTGTCAAAAATCTTCATAATTTTGTAAATTTATAATTTCAGTTTGTTTTACTACTCCTAACATGATAGTCCTACAAGCCACAGAATACTAGTGCTACATGATTAATTGCATGCTTTCAGTTACTATGTCCCGTCTAGGGTACCACGGCACAAAAATATAAAAATGAAGCAGCTCACACACATAAGCTTTTGGTGTGTGTTCTCTTCTATTCAGGCCCTAATCTAGTCCAAGAAAGGTGCCCACACACCATTGTAGCTGTCCTTGGAGGATACTCGGGAAAATCGAATGATAAAAAGCTAGATATGGGTCTTGGAAATTAAAGAAAAAAATATCTACTCATGAGGTACATCAATAAACGCATTTTGTGTGTGATTTAATACCTTGCAAACGATGCTCTTGACTTTTGATTATTGGATTGACAGGTATAAAAATTTTATCATACTCTTTTCCATGAAATTTGTCTTTTGGGAATCCAATATACAAACATTATCGCCAGCCTGGTTTGCAAGGGGGCTATGACTAGGATTATATGGCCATAATGCCTTTAACATTTTTCTTGCTTTGGGCTATGACTATTAACATTTTTCTTGCTTTACCTATGTAATTGCCTCTGGACTTGCTTGGTCAAGTAACTTGATATGGTGAGCTAATGTTTGAGTAGGTCTTAGATCGGGTTGCTTGGTTGGGCAGTCAATTAGTCTTCTTATTGACTTTCTTCTTGCCATGTCGGATTGGTGTGTGACACGGAAACTTATTTTTTACTGAGTATTAATAGATTCCCAACATGTCTCAACTGGTTGTTGAGATACTAGGCATTAATAGCATCTCCAATGCTAGACACTTTCTAAAAATTCTATGTGGCAGAGAAAAGAAATGAAGAGAGAGAGAGGGGAAGGAGGAAAAAGAAGGAAAAATAGTTGAAAAAGATGGATACAATTTAATGAAAAATTAGGTGGAATGTGTATAACAGGATGTCTAAAACTAGACGGTCTGTTGAACGGCCTTCTACAATAAATGCTGCCACATCAATTTTGTTCCCTTCATCTCATCGTCACATCAGCTGGACATTCAAAATAGAAAGTAGCATTAGAGGTGTTCTAAGAGTGATGATTGTCTTGGGCATGCAAAAGGTCACACCGCTGGAAACATGATGGGCCTGGCCGAGGTTGGACTCTTGAATTTGTGGTTGACATAATTTTTGAAATATTTCCTTGACAATTTGTAGTTTCTCAATAGTTGCTGCAACTTCAAAGATTTAGTGATAAACATTTTCTCAGTACTTGCATCACAAAGAATAACTTGAAGTTCTTAAACCTGACCGATCACTGTTGTTGTGTCTGACATCTTATAGACCACAAATTTGTTGACTATATTTATGTGTGTACCGGCATCCTCAATTTTTTTACTTCTCGTCTAAGGACTCCCACAAACTCTTTGCAGTATCAACACATCTGACATTGTAAATTCTTTTCTCTAATCCATTCAAGATGTAACTCTTGCACAAGAAATTGGTATGCTTCCAATTATCTAATGCTTCCACCATTTCCTTACCAGTTGTCTTATTTTATGTTAAGGGGATCTTTTGTAAGAGACCTTGCCAAATTCGAAGTGGCGAGACAAAACAACAATATCTCTTGCAAACATTCAAAATCTGCGTCATTAATTTTTTGGTTTTCCTGATGGTTAACACCAATATTTGGGGACATGGGTGGTTGCTTGTCGACGCCAATCTGTTACGAAAATAGAAGATAATATTCAATAACACGTAAAGTAACAATGATATCAATTTAGCAAAGTAAAAAAATACGTCTAAATGCCATACAATAAAATTATTTGCAAAACTTTAGCAGTGCACACTAGTGTAGAGAAACTATTGACTTTTAATTTGATATCCACTGTAAAGATGATCTAGAAAATTAGAATGACCCCATTGAATAATTTTTTATTTTCAATATCCTTTCCTTTCTTCTTTCTTTTGTTCAAGAATGAATAAATGAAGACAATATCTTTGTTCAAGTTCCTTCTTTTTTCCAACAATTTGCACTTAGCAACTTTGAAAAATATAACCCGTTTTTTCTTGATGAATTGTGTTTTATTAATTGATCTCAGGACTATCATTTAGAAGCTCATGATGATTGTGTATATATATGTTATAAAATGTTGGTTGGGTAAACTTCTTGTTGCTACCACTTGGAAGAAAGCTGAACTTTCTGTTCCCTTCATAGAGGCTGGCTTCGTATCCACCTCTGTAGCATTTCTATTTTCTAGTGATGCTTTTGGCTGATCCATTGGAACCATGTGACCAGCATTATAGACCTTGAGGAAAGTAAGTGGTCCAGCGCTTTTCTGCAGCCCTGCATCCACCCCATCTACATTAAATGGAATAGAGGGGGCTGCAACAAAGTTTTTCTGATCAAACCATACCACAGCATCAACCCATCTCGAGTTTCCTGACCATATGAAGATGTATTGTTATGGTCGTTTCATTTAATTATATTCTTCACAATGTAATTTGGTAAAAGAAGTGACATTAGCATCTGAAATGAAGCTTACCAAGCCAGTTGCAAATTAGATCGTACTCCCCAGCATATACAAGTAATTTGATTCTATCTGTAGTAGTGCAGGAATACCTACTGCAAAATTCTTTATCCAGTCCCCAACCATTGCTTTAAACACTACTGCACTACATGATACAAATTTTATATTTCCAACACCAAGAGCTTTTTTAACTGACTTTTTATTCAGGAATATCTCCATATTCAAGAAGTCATGGCACACAGAACCCTCGCAATCTTTTTGAATATCATAGTACTACAATGGAAAATCATAGTACTGAAGTTATATCTTATGGTTAATGAATTTATAAATTTTGATGAGTGCATCAGTGTTTGTGCCCTCAAGTAAATGATCGAATGATATGTTTTCTTACATTTATACCACTTAAAAAGACGGCGTAGGTTGCTGAAAATGCCGTTGCAAACTATATATGCCTGGAAGCAATCTGAAGAAGTATTTGTCCTGTCTATGAACTTTTAATTAGATAAAAGTGTTCCCAGTTTTGACTTTATGAGTGATTAGATAGCAAACTACCAAATATCAAGACATAAAGTAGGAAGCAGGGTTGGGGTTAGGAGCACAAAATTCAGATGGGCTAATATTCTGGGATCAAGATTTACCAGATAGTTTTATTCTGTTTTGGCAGAATGGAATTGATCGGCTGATCCTGTTGTAATCATATTGATTGATCGACTTCATGGCTAAAGCATAATCAGTATATGCTTTGTACTGGATTTCTGGATTTGTCAGTCCATTGCCAATAGCTAATCCCTGCTTTATAATAGGTAAATCACATCAATTGAGCAGTTACATCTGTAATGTTTGCAATGAAAACCAAATTCAAGATGTACTTCTATTTTTATACGAATTGCTTTTTCATTTTTGTTTCTCCGATGAATCTGAGCAGCAAAGGCCGGAATATAATGCCCCGGCATATGATTCTCCAGTGATGTAGAAGTGATTATTTTTATACCGGGGGTGCTTCCAGAAAAAAAGCCTGACATTATATGATATTTCGTTTCAGTCTAGGAATATTGAAGGTTCTCTTATAAATATGGCCTTATTATTTAAATGATCTTTACAAGATGTGTTAAGAAACCAAATCCATGCTGGCCTCCTCTGTGCTACTGCAAATGTCTTTTCTGCTGGAACTATAACTGAATCCGGTTCCGGTTGGCTGGTCAACGTACATGAAATATCATATGGAAATGAGTAGAAGACACAAATGACTGTGTTGTATTGGTGCTATTTATTTAGATATTTGATTAAGTGTATGTTCTATTTGCTGACTCAATTTTAATGCATTTAATTTGGACTCTGGCGCTATCTCCCAATTTCGTTGTACATTTAGTTTAGTCATTTCTATATAGGAGCGATGAGAGATTATGATGAAGTTGGTCTTCAATGCACCCAAATCTTAACCTAGATCTAAGAAATGAACTTTGGTTTCTTGATGTCCTGAATTTGTGACTATGAAATTGAAACATATATCCGGAAAGCCAAACTGCAGACTGTAAACGTGCAGTATCTGAGACTGATATCCTGGAAAGCTGAAGATGGGAATTCATGTCAATTGCCCGGGTCTGCTGTTTTCATTTTACTTCGATGAACATGCACTGTTGTTTAACTCTTTCTATTGCTCTAGAATCAAGCTTCGCATCATTTTTGTGCCTGTGTTGTTCAGATAATCATGGTGAGATGTCAAAGTTTTTGGAAATATCAGCTTGTTGGAAAACCGGAAGAGTTTGCAAGAAACTAGGAGTACCTTATCCCATCCGAAATCATTCCATACAAGAGATAGGTTTTCTGTTAACTGGAAAGGCCCATTTTGCATTAAATAAAGCTATCGAGTTACTGCATCCTGGTCCTCCACTTAACCAAACAACAACAGGGTCCCTACGTCTGTTGTTCCTTGATTCAAAGTAAAAGTAGAACATCCTGCAAATCTTGTTGTCAAGTAGCTAGCTAAAGTTTTACAATAATGAAAATTTTTATTCTCATGCATCCATTTGGCAGAAAGTTCTGATATCAGCGTGTATTTATGGATTGACCTACTTGTTCACACTGCCACTGTATATCAAAAACAGAGAGTACGCAAGTTGAATGGAACTAATTTACAGGAATGGCCATTTTAATACAGACGATACCTTGCGGCTTTGGAGTGTGGAAGTCGATAATAGCCAGCATGGTGACCCAAACTTCGAACAGTAGCCCCATAATCCCTAAGGTTAGGGAATTGAATATGCATTTCGACTAATTTTGGTGCAGTGACTGCATAGTCATCTTCAGCAATATTGACATAAAGTATTCAAGTTCAGGAAACAAGTTGAGTTCTCTGATGATTTTTCCTGCTTGTGTTTTTGGGAATTCGAAAGTTGAATGTAAGAGATGATTGACATCACAAGTTGCTGCTACTGAATAGCTGGGAACAGAGGAGGAAAGGAAAAGTAGGAACAGAGAGCAATGAGATAATGGTGGTGTCGTTGTATATTTATTTGTTCCTCAGAGGGATTTTAGTTATATTGCTGATTTTGCATTGCAGCATATTTATTTTCTTGAATATGTGTAGATGAAAAAGGAAACAAGCCATAATTTGTATGTGTGACATTCTATGGTTCCTAGGGATCATAATGGAAATTGAACACAAATTTATATAATGCTTCTTTGTCAATTTTACAAAAATTTAAGTTGGATAAAAATTTTACTTATTTACTAATAAAGGAAAAAGATGAATAATGACGCCACTTGCGTTTATGTATCTTTTCTTTTAAAAAAAAAAAATTGAAAAACAAAAGAGAGAGAATGATTGGATATTTGGATGTATATTTGATACAAGAGCAAGGTGAACCATTAATTTGAAAAAAATTAAAATTTAGTGAATATATATATGTATATATATACGTGAAAACCAAAAGCATTAAAACGAAATCTTGGAGAAATAGGTATAAATATATTTATCGTTTGAGTAATAAACGTGAAAACCAAAAGGATTAAAACGAATCTTGGAGAAAAAAGTCTTTAATTATGTATTGCATACATGAGATGTGTAGGTGAAAATATTCCCAAACTAAAAGGTTTGTTTGGCAAATTTTATGGCACATATCACATAGGAGCAAGGTGACCATCTTCCTGTGTCAATGGAAGTTTTCCTTCCATCCATCTCTTTAACATTTCTAGTGATGCTTTTGGCTGATCCATTGGAACCATGTGACCGGCGTCATGCACCTTGAGGAAGGTCAGAGGTCCATGGCCTTTCTGCAATCCAGCATCTGCGCCATCGACTGAAAATGGAGTGGTGGGAGCTGCTACAAATTCTTTCTGTCCAGACCATTCCATAGCATGAACCCATCTTGAATTCCCTGTCCATTACCATAAAAATAACATCAACTTTACTTGCCTTCTAATGTCAAGCTGATCTTTTGATATGGATTGAAGGATCTTACCAAGCCAGTTGCATATAAGATCATACTCTCCAGCATATACAAGTAATTTGATTCCTTCCTCCAAAAGTGTAGGAATGCCGACTTCAAGATTCCTCATCCAGTCTGCCACCATTGCCTCGTACACTGCAGAACTACATGAAACGAAATCTATGTCCCCAACGCCAAGAGCATCTCTAACAGGTTGTTTGTTCAGAAAATTCTCCATGTTGGAAAAGTCATAGCACAAGTCGCCTTCACACTTCTTTCGGATGTCATAGTACTGCAAATGAAAGATAAGGTTGCACAATGTTTCTTATATTGTATTTCTCAATCATAGTTCCCAGATAAGATGTAAAAGTATTTCTCTTACATTTATACCACCAGCAATTCCAACTATCTTGTTGAAGATAGTATTACAAAGCATGTATGCAGCCACACAAGAAGATCCACCATCAGCGCCTTGAAAAAGGTGAACAAAAAATTCTACTTCAGATTAAGCATAAGCAATATTCAACTCATTATACCGAACTACTAAAAAGAAGTTATTAGGAAGCCGCTGTTTCTTTTTAGTTTATTTATTATTTTGGGTGTGGTATGAATTTTGAATCAGGGATTACCACAAAGCTTGATTGCCTGTTCACATTGTGAAACTGACTTGCTCATGCTGTTGTAGTCAGATTGTTTAATCAATTTCATGTCCAAAGCGTAATCTGTGTATGCTTTATACTGAATTTCCGGATTAGTAAGTCCATTTCCAATAGCGAAACCCTATTTAACCACAAGTGAATCATATAAATCAGGGTGAAAACGAATAGAAGCTGAAGGTAATCAAACAACGTAAAATCAACAAACAGACCTTTAGATTGATATGAGTTCCTTCTTTATTCTTGTTTCCTTGATGAACTCTAGCAGCAAAAGCAGGAATGTAGTGCCCGGCATATGATTCTCCAGTTATGTAAAAATCATTATTTGCATACTGAGGATGCTCCTTGAAAAAGGCCTAACAGTTAAAAAAAAAAAAAAAAATGTTCAGTGTATGCATGGTTTTCAATTTAGTACAAGGAATTTTCTTCACCGTGTAAAGGAAAACATTGTTTTTTAGGTTTTTTCATAATCTCAGATACTTCGATATGACAGAAATTACACAACTAATTAGAGAATTCATAATATTGACAAAATACAAGTAGAAACAGACCTGCAAGAAGTCGTATAGATCATTGCTAACACCCTCCTCACCATGCCGAATATCATCATCATCCGAACTATAGCTAAAACCTGTTCCTGTTGGTTGGTCGACATATATAAGGTTTGATACCTGCATTTCAAGATCTTTGGTAAATAGATGTTGATTATTGACTAAAATATTAACATGTTTGATATGATTATTGATCACCCTGTATCAACTTTAAAAAATATTATGTGAAATACAAAATAAATATTGAATGAAAAGAAGTTTGGAATTACTTTCTGATCATCCTGTAATTTTAAGTGCACTTCCGTAGCAAGATGTCTAAAGGAAATGGTTGAGAAGAAATTGTTTGATTCTTATGCAAAAAATCAATAATGGCGAAATTTCACTAAAAAGAAGGCTCCTCAAGTACCTTATCCCAACCAAAATCATTCCATTGAAGGGACAGGTTGCTTGTTAGGTGGAAGGGGCCATTTTCATAAAACAAGGCCAATTCACTGCTGCACCCTGGTCCTCCAGTTAGCCATATAACAACAGGATCACTCCTGCTGTTCCTCGATTCAAAGAAGAAGTAAAACATCCTGCAAACATTATTTCAACTATTAAGCCAAGCATTTTTGTATCAACCATGGTAACAAATTCTTAATTCTATTCTAGAAGACACTTATTTACGAGGACAGAGGGGTAATATCAAGAATAACTAAATCATATTATTTCGTTATGATGTAAACACAAAAGTTGAAATCTTAGCGGGCGTGAAGACAAGACTATATATGTGATCCTGTTAACAACTGGATTTAACTAAAGTGCTTCTAACTATTTTGTGAAATTATTGCTACTAATGCATGCCCATCCGGAAACCATTAATGTGAGATAAACTGAGTACGAGTTAAAGAAGGGGATAAGATTTCAATCTAAACTTCTTTGATATGTTAAGGAAATTAAAAAGAACCTTCATACATGTTTATTTATTTGTATGTAATAGATTTAATTTGATTAGCCAGTCAAATTTGAAGAGCACAAGAGCATAAACAAATCCAATCTCCCTGCACTTTTCAGAGAAATAACAATGTTTATTTCAAAGCAATAACATGAGTGAATTAACACAGCTTTTAATATTACTTAGCATATTATTTATAAATTTGTTTTAGACTAATAAAGCATAAATTAAATTTAGTTTCATATACATCAAGAATTAGCTCTCAGTAGATGTGATGTTATTGTATACATCAATTATAATATTGACAAGCTAAACATACTTTCTTCTGCAAATCTATTATGAGAATTAAGTCCCTTCATAAGCAATATATGCGATTAAATCGGCAAATCTCATCCCACATTGAACCAATACCCCAAAAGTCATGCATATAGTTTCATCTTTAGTGTTGGAATTAAAACTAAATATTGTAATTAGGCTAGTTAATCACAAAAAGGTGATGAAACTACTTAACTTTCTTCATTTTAGGAGCCCGAAATAAAAGAATTCAAACTCACGAGTCATTAATAAACTGTAATTTCCTGGCAATGATCCCACTATTTAGACACAACTTACCAAAAACGGAACTAACAACATATTCATCCCTTTATTAAAATATAAAAAATTGCACAGCAATTATATTTTTAAAAAAAAAATACCTGGCATCTTTAGTGTGTGGAAGCCGATAATATCCAGCATGGTGACCCAAGTCTTGAACAGAAGCTCCAGATTTTCCAAGATAAGGGAATTCGAATCGCTTTTCGACAATTCTCGACCCACCAAATTTATAATCTTCCCCATGATGATAATTTACATCATGCTTTGGAAACAAGTTGAGTCCTCTAATAAGTTTTTCCGCCTGTTGTCTTGGGAATTTTAGATTGGACGAAAGGAAAAGACTGTCATCGTTAGTTTCTGATGCAAATGAAGCAACAAGAAAAAGAGAGAGAAGATAAAGAAAGCATTGAGAAAAAGAAGGGGTGAGTGCCATTGTTGTGACTTGTTTCTCTGAGGGAAATGGAATACAAATACTTTTTTCTCCATGGGTTATATATATAGGTGTTTGATGCTTCTCTCTCTCTCTCTTTGAGTGTGCGTGTGAGAGAGAGTGAGTGGGGAAACTGGATTTTAACGGTCGGTTTGCTATACTTTTTATCTCTTCCTTTTTTACTTTCAAATTGTGAACAATTATTATCTAAAGATTATGTTACGTTTGTTTATAAGTACTTATAAGTTGATTTTATTTTTATCTAAAAATTCTGTGAGATTCACAACTTTATCCTATTTTTTATCCACATTTCGTAGGACCATTACTTATTATCTACAAAAAATCTTTACCAAACATACACTTAGAGCATACATGTTTGTTAGTGCTTATAAGAACTTATATATTAATCAAACATTATTTTTATCCATATATTTCGTAAGACCCACAACTTTTATCAAATTTTTATCTGCACATTTTATGTAGGATCTACTGCTTATAATTAACAAAAATCTTTATCGAATATATACTTAGATTATGTTTGTCAGTGTTTATAAGTGCTTATAAGTTAATCAAACATCATTTTTATTCACACATTTCGTAGGATCCATAACTTTTACCCACACTTTATTTATCATCCCGTAAATCTTTCTTAAATCTACAAAAAATCTTTACTAACACTTTCAAATATTTTTTTTTTTTTTTTTTTAAAAGTTTAAAAACTAACTGTTGAGGTCAAAGGTTAGGTATCAATATTAAAGGAAAAAAGGGCAATTGAACTTAAAAAGGCGATTATATTAATTGTTTCTTCCTTGCTTTTAATTACGTTCACATTGAGCACTTGTTTCAATTCTATTCGGAATTATGTGCACATGGTTGATATTTGAGTCTAAAATGCTTGTATCATTAAGCTATTAAACTTGTAATTAATTCTATAAATAATTAGGAGCCTAACAAAGCGAAACATGTTGTCGAATGATAATTTGCATTATTCATTTTGTTTCCCAGATTTTCCAATATTATTTGGTTACTTTTTGTGGAAATGATGCCACAAGAATTGAATTATTTATTCCTTAAATATCCAATATTGAGCTTAAATCCAGGACCTAATTGGAAAGATGTAGACCTGTATCACATTTTTTTACAGAGAGTTTGGTGAGAGATGACATCAATTTCATTCTCTCTGTTCTTTTCTTTAATTTGAAGTGTAAGCTACTTTTTCTTATAAATGAAAATTCAGTTTGATAGATGGCGTCAGGGGTTGATGAATCCAACTCATGCCACTTGCTTAACGCAATCAGTCCCTCCCTTACGAATTTAAATCAAATTGCATATGTTTTTTGTAAACATTATTTTGGTGCTGGTACTCTTTGTGTTTATGCATATGTAAATTAATGTAGGGTGGTATTGGATCTCTCAAACTAGTTTGACCATCCACACAAAGCATGTGAACTTGGTTTGCTTGTAAGGCACACATACTTAAAAAGACGTAATAGACACAAGGACTGTGGGGTATAAATAACTATTAATAGATATTAGTTAAAAACATAGTTATTATAGAAAACGAGTTTTTTATTAGATGATAATGTTCTTGTTCTTGTATATAATATTTTTTGTCAAATAAAAAATATTTGATTTGATCGATCAAAATCTTTGTTGCTGTTATAGAAATTCTTCTTGAAAGTGCAACATATAATTGTTCATGAAAATATATACGCGAAAGATATATTCATACATGATGTATCGTTTGTCCTTGTACTTCATTAAACAAACAAAAAACTATCTATATATGAATTTCAATGAGTATTCTCAACGATATGTGCGGAATGAATACGTATTAACCATCTATGTTTGTAGGTCGACAAGTCTCTTATAAAATTTAATTCCATAACAACAAAGCAAACTTGATCTCGAAAGAATCAAAATAAAGCAAAAGCACTTATGTAATTTTGAAGTTGAAACACCACCAAAGTCTTGACGCGATCTGCCTAGAGTCAATTGGGGGAGGTGGAGTTAGGATAGGAGTACCCTTACCATGTTTATTGATATATAAGTTAAATAGAAATAAGAGGTGAACATTACAACATAGAAGGAGGAGGTACTACCTTCCTTACAAAGCACTTATTAATGCATGTTAAATATATTACAAGATTGGTGAGCAACTTTTTATTAATGCCTTGGGAAGAAAAACAAACCATGAAACACAAAGATGCAACGAGTAAATCACATAAACTATTCAACAAAGAGGTTTAAGAGCATTGTCAAATAAGCTCATGGCTTTTAAGCTATGATCCCCGGCCCACAATAACGCGTGGTTAAAAATTGTATAGGAGTGGATCAAACACAAATAAACTAAATAAGTAGTAAAGGAGCTCTGCTTATTTAGCTTATTGTGAACTAGAAATGGTTGTGGGTCCATGGCTTATAAGTCATGGGCTTATTTGCCAAACATGCTCTAATTAATTGAAAAAGTTATATATGATGATAATGTTGAAATACATGTTGAAAAACGAACATTAATTCTTTTATGATGAATATTGATGATAACAGTCAAATACATTATGAACATAACGGTTAATTCATTTAGAAATAATAAATATAGTTTAGTAAGTTAAATGAATCTTTTAAATGTATTTTAATATGAATAGATTTAGACACTAGATTAACTGAATAATCTTGAAAATAAATAAGTTTACATGGACTAGAAGAATTATTATACACTAAGATTAATTGAATAATCTTGAAAATTGAAAATTCATAAAGTTTAAATGAGCGTGAAGAATTAATTTGTACTCTAGATTAATTGAATAATTTTGAAATTCAAAGTACTCATCTAATAGAACAAAGTATTATTAAAATAGTTTAAATATGGTTGAGGTAAAATTAAAAGAAATATATATTATCACATAATGCGACTTTTAATATATTATAATAATATTTATATATTAATTAATAAATATATTATCTTGAGTTTAATTTCAATATTATTTTATTAGTTGTGCTAATATAAACGTTACATGATTTTAGTGATATTTATGAAATGTACATGTGCTAAAATGATTTATGTCTACAACTTAAACAGGCGTCCATGATCTGAAAAAAGGTATACACTTTATTCTAGTGGGTCATATTGTTGTGTGTTTCATAATTAGAACATGTTTGGTCAGATTTTTTGTAAATTTTTTTTTTTTAAAACTTATTTTCAACTATATATTTTATGAGATTTACAATTTTTCAATCATATATTTCACTAATTTTTTTAAAAATTTTTTAAAAAATTAATTTTAAACTCCACCAAACAAACATTTAGGCGAATGACTTATCTTGATCAAAAACATGATAATTTTTAAGTAGAGAAAGTACAGCATTTAAAATGTATTAGTCAAGATCTACTGGATACAATCTAATAGACAGATTGTTCCAATCATTAAAATTTACAACAAAAAATTAAAGTTCAACTCAATATTAGTTTAAAATATTTTTTATATACGTTGTAAATTTAGCTAAAGTTCAATTAGAAAAAAAAAAAAATGTCAATCCATATCTTTTAATTATTTAAAATAACACATCATGTTACTTTCTAACTCCTATCATTTTCACAAGTATGCGCATTTGTCAAACTAAAATTTGGTTCATACATTTTCACAAACACATTGTAAATGTCTCTTATTGATTTTCACACATACAGCGTCTAGCTTATAATTGTAGATCTAAATTAACAAAAGTCAATTGTAGATTTAAACATTTCCAAGTAAATGATTGAAGTGAAAGTCAACGAGTAGGAAATCAAAAAAAAAAAAAGTTCTATAAAAATGGATAGGTAACAAAAGCCAAAAAATTCAAAAACATGTTTTTCATAACCCAAAACCAAATAAAATTTAGTCATATAAGTACATATAAACTCCCAAAACGAACACAATCCAACATACTTATAATTGTAGATCTAAATATCAGTTAAAATATTTTTATAAGTTCATTGTGAGCTTAAACAAACATGTTCCATTAAAAAAAAAAAATCAAATTACACAATGTGTCTAATAGAGAACCTTAATTCATATTCCTAACAAAAATTGGCCGATATATTTTCACAAACATCTTGTGTATCTTGAATCTTGCTCATTTTTTCCTGATTCTACAACAAATATTAATCCAAAAAATTTCCTAATTCATATTATTTTTTTCCATACCATCTTTGCATTCTAGTTTTTTGCAAAACTCAATAATAATCAATTACTCCATCATTTTAAAAAGAATCAACATAGTGAACGTACTATTTTTTTCCATACCATCTTTGCATTCTAGTTTTTTGCAAAACTCAATAATAATCAATTACTCCATCATTTTAAAAAGAATCAACATAGTGAACATACAATCAAGGGTAATTAGTATAAAACGTCTTTACTTTTTGAAGTCATTGTGCAAATCGTCAATACCTTTGAAATTTTGTCATTTTCACCTTCACCTACATCATTTCTTGTGCAAAATGTCCATAACCATCAATTGTCATCCAAAATCTACAGTTAACTCACTTCCACAACACGAATCGTAACACAAATAAAGGGTAATTTTGTCCACCTACCTATTTCACTTGTTCACCCTTCAAGAGATTATCAATGGGTGTCGAGGGTGATTTGAGCGACCGTGAGTGGCGGTGAATAGGTGAATGTGAATGTCCGATGCTCCAATGGTTCAAAATTCTCATCTGCGTACAGATGAGTCTCAAATCGACGGTGGGGGATTTCAAAGTTCTTTTGGCACAGAGTTATGATGTTCCATTTGAACAACAACGTTTGATTTATAAAGGTCGAATGTTCAAGGACAACCAACCATAGTTAGCTATGGTTTGCGGCGTATCACACACGATTCATATGGTTACGATTCCGCTCCATGTCGTCACAACCATCGGTTTGGTTACGCAAGTGTTGAAAATACCCAATAGCATGTCGGATCCCTCTTCCTTCAGTCAGTTCTTGCAAAATCCAACCATGACCCAAATACTGCAAAGCTTGTTTTCCAACCCCCAGCATATGGATCAAATCTTGGGCTTCAATCCTCAACTACGCAGCATGCTTGATATGAACCCTTGAGAGAAATGATGCAAAACCACGAAATTCTTCACCAGTTGACCTTACCTAAGACAATGCAACAAATGATAGCTTATCATGCAAGAAGTAATCGTCTCAGCTTGGTCAGCAGCAATTAACACCATAATGAACTCAGGCAAGTCAAGGTACAACTTGGACAAAATTACCCTTTATTTGTGTTACGACTCGTATTGTAGAAGTGAGTTAACAACGGATTTTAGATGACAATGGACAGAAATGACGTTTTACGCAAGAAATGGAAAATGTGTGGTGATGGTGAAAATGCCAAAATTTCAAAAGTATGGACGATTTGCACAATAACTTTAAAAGTTAAGGACGTTTTGTGCTAATTATCCTACAATCAAATATGCATGTTACATAATATAGATAGTTAATTACATATTGGGAATCCCTATCATTTCTCATTTGGTAGGATATTATTTCTTCTTTATAACTCCATCAATAATTTATTTATTTATGTTAGTTATTTTTTCAAAATGTGTTTTTTTCACTTTTTTTTGATTTTTCAAACTCTTTTGTATGTAAAAAGTTTGAAAAGACAAAAATAGTAGTTAATCACTTCGAGCAACATTACAAGTAATCGAGTTAACTATTAAAACCATGAAAAAGAAATAAATTAATTTGCTATATTACCTAAAAATAGATATATAGCTTCTGATTTTTGACATAATTAAAGAATAAACAAATAATATTTAATCAATTTTGGATTTTGATGGGAAGAAATTGAAGAAGAAGAGCGTTCAAGAGTTTGGGCTGAGTTTTGGGAGCTTTATAATATGGTTTGTTAAGAATCGTAATTAAAGTGATATCTACTTATTTTTAGTAGTATTCATATTTTTAAACACTTTTATAATGATTTTTTAAAAAGTCCTTATATTTTATTGTATTTGTCTAATTGCCTCTTAAAACAATTTGGAATGAATTATTGAGCTTAGACCATATTGGACTGGAGTTATTTAGATTTTGGACACGGGTTAAATAGATAACAAAAAAATTGGCTTTGCTCATTAGATCGGGTTGGAACCGGATCAGGCAACCCAGATCCGCCTCTACTTCTTTGTAAATGAAAGAGACTTGACTGATATTAATATATAGGTAAATTATATTCACAATCTACATTATTTCAATTTTGTAATAATATAATCTACATTCAATTTTATTCGCAGATATCGTCATCATCGTTTCATTAATTCACACAGATGGTCCATAATGGTTCTTTTGACTATTTTACCCATAGTTTAAATAAATTAAAATAACAGAAAAAAGAAAACATAAAGGAAAAATTACAATTAGAGTCCTTAACATTTTCAAAAGTATAAATAAATCGTAAACTTTTAAAAAAAAATAGTAAAAAATTGTGTCATGAAGTCCCAAACATTCTTCTTATGTTTATCAAGTTTGGACAGATTTCTTCATGATGTCCGTTAATTGATAAAAAAAAAAAAATTAAACCTGTGAATTTGATCAATTTAACAAGGACAAAATAGTCTGTTTACATTGTATTATTTAGAAGAATTAAAAAAAGGAAAAGGGGAAAAAAAAAGGGATTCATCTTCCCCAACTCCCTCGTCCAACAAGAAACAACGAAGGTGATTTCTTCCCCCGGTTTGCCGGTCCAAACCCGTTGGGGTTTGGCTTGCAAATGTGTGGGAGAAATATTGTTACAAAGCTAAAAAGTTTGGAGTATGAATATAATTTATCCTAATGTATATTATGCAATTGACCTTTGGACGCTAGATCTCGAAATGTGACAACCATGTTGCTGGGAGGCCTGTTTCTGCCACCCCATGCCATGTCTTGGGAGGCAACTTGAAAAGCCACCATGCTGCGTGGTGGCCGGTTTTTCTAGGCCAAGAATGGCCAACTTACCCTTTTAACACACAGCAAAAACAAAGGGAGAGAAAGAAGGGAAGGAGGTTGAAGAAGAAGTTGAAAGCTGACATTTTTATGCCTTCTCTCTTTATAACACGAAAACTTTTTCAACAAGTGTGCTGACATCCAATATTGCAGAGGATCAAGATTATGATCCGAGCTAAAAAAAAAACAAATTCCTTGTATTAAAAAATGAAAACTTTAGGCAATCATTTTCCTACACGCAATAAAGGGCCTACACTAGCATTAATCCCTAAACTATTCCATTTGTTTTATAGGTACATTGGCCTGCTCTACATATTTAAACAAATACAGCCTATGATAAGTGACAACAGAAATGCTCTCCCCATACCAACAACAGCCTTCAAATAATTATTCATTGACTAATAATTTATTAGTCATCATTAACTGAAGGTAGATAAGAATATGAACAAATGATGAATAATTAATGTTGTCCTTATTATTTGTTTCCAACAGTAAAGAGAATCTTAGTCTTACAGATGATGCATGTGAAAAAAACAACAACAAAGGCCTTTCAGTTCTAGGGTTAGGGTTTAGTCCTACATCTTAAATTGCCGGTGGGGGCATCCCACACGATTAATAAGGTTTCTGACTTTTGGGAATTGGATATAAAACTACTACTGAGTCATAGTGGAGACAAATGCAGTATTCTTTACCCCACACACATTCAGTCAAAGTGTAAAAGGTCGTAATTTATGTGCATTTCTCACGGTAGTTAAATTACAATTTTCATAAGTTTGTTTTATTTTTTGCTTTTATGTTGGATGACGAATGTATCCTGTTTCTCTATAGTGGATTATTTTTTCTGCAGCATGTGGGCCGTAAATTTTTCCTTTCGAGATTTACCACGTTATATGTATTGTTGTTCGGCGTCTTTAATCTTTGCATCGTCACATGCTTTATTCTATTTACTTGATCATCAAAATCTGTGTTTTTACTAGTGTACATAATGATATTCCGTCTGTTCACACGTGTATTTGAATTGAATTTTGAAGTGCTATCTCATAGTTTAAAAATCTGAAAAATCGATCAATTTACACACCTATCAGAACTAAAATCCAAACCGACTTGAACAGCAACAATATTTTATATGTGCACACGTAAATTTTTAAATTAGATACAATATATTCAACATCACATTTTACATTTTTCTTTACCTAGGTCCTGACTTGTTAACAATACCTTATTGTATTTTTTGTTATTAATCTTGCACAGTTCTGTCGATGGGATATATCTGTTTTATTATGCATATATAATAAATGTATAGTAACCCATTTATCCATCCTCTCTTTAATATTGATGTCACTGTTCTATAAAACCTGCACAGGCAGCACCTAAGCTTGAATTTCGGTCTCGACGCTTAGCCACGTCTCGTGTCTCGCACTCGCATCGCCCTTGTCTTGCCTTCGCCTAGGCCTTGCATAGGTCCGAAAAGCTTGAAACTCGACCTCCACACCTAGTCACGCTTTACGCATTTTAGAACACTTATTGATATATGCATATTTGTCTATTTAGATGTGTATTCAAATTTTAATGACATCATGGCGCAAAAGAAAATAAAGAAAATATGAATGAAAAGAATTTTTTTCACATCTTTTCTAAAATATATTTGTTGGGATTTGAATGTGAAGTAGTTTCATTCATAAATGATGCAAATCAACAGTAAAAATATCTTTTGTGGAGATAATTTGAAAGCAATGTTTTCAAAAGGCTCCATGCATAAACATACCAAAAATTTAGGTCTCAAAATTTTATCTTATTCTTCATTAAATGGTGAGGATCTTTTTTCTGGGTTTCAGATTTTCAGTATAATCGTTCTTGATTACTTGCTTTCCTTATCTACTGTCGAAAGAAGACAAACCTTTCATTTGATTGTTGATGTGCTGGTTCAGGCCTCCAAATCTCATCTTTGTCTTGCAAAATCTGGCTGATGGAGCAATGAAAATATAAGAAAAATAAAAAAATGTTATTAAATTTACAAAGTGATTAGAATGTTTAAGGGCCCGTTTGGTAGATTTTATAAATCAGTTTATTTGACCAAAATGGTTTATTTTGAAAAAAAAATTTGTCTTGGTAGCCGTCATTTTTTACTATTCTTGGTCAAATAAACTGTTTTGGTCAAATAAACTAGTTTATAATATCTACCAAACGGGCACTAAATATTGGATTGAAAATTTGAACCTCAAAATGCCACAAATATATAAAAGTTGATTTAAAGTCATAGTTTGAAACTTGAATTAAATAATTGGACACTAATTTTGGCCTTTCAGTATTGAGCGGTGATATAGTATCCATAGTGAACTCTAATTATGATGTCTACTGTCCACATGGCATCGCCACATTAATCATTATTTAAAAAGTTGTTTGACAACTTTTTGAGTTTTAAAAATGACTAATGTGCAATCTGCCATGCGACAATGTCTGTATAATTAGTCTTGCATTGTAGATGATATATCACCATTCTTTACTTGTTATGTGTAAATCCATTAAATTTACCAACTACTTGATTGTCATATGTTCTACTACTACGAATATTCATTTTGTATTTTGAGTAATGATATAGATACTAATTATGTTGTCCATTGTCCACGTGACATCACCATATTAATCACTTTTTAAAAAATTAAAAAAAGTTATCAACAACTTTTTAAAAATTGACTAATATGTTGATGTCACATGAACAATAGACACTATAATTAGTGTCCATTGTAAGTGCTATATCACCACTCTTTGTATTTTTAACAAATTTGAATCGAGTTCTACTCGAATTCATTTCTTAATGAGTAGTGTTTTAATCAAGAGATATACGCTTTTGATTTTGTATACTTTACAGGACGCACTACTAAGTTTATCACTAACGAGATCTTTTCTTATATAATTTACGTATTTGATTAGGAGTGGGTGCCAGATGATTCGGTCCAAGTTTTTTGAAAACTAGACCAAATCGATTTCCATTGTGAATTGTGGAAATTGAACATTTGGCAGCGGAGTAAAGTGTAAATTATTGTATAGATTGTCTTATTTCAATCCTCTCCATGTCTACAAGCTTGACTAGGAATAAAAAATATTTTAATGTCAGTTTATTTAGATTAAACATATTATTTTTTGTTTTCAAATAATTTGATCCAGTCTCGAGGATAATACACGCACAACATAGGTAGGTTTGTGAAAACTGTCGGCAAAGAGGCCCCATGCAAATTGAGTCAGGTAGGCGATAGGCCTAATCCGCCCAAACCCTTTTTGTCTCAATTTAATTCCACATTTTGTGGCAATTTATATTGCTTATCAAACAAAAAAGATAACAAATTAGATTTGAAAGTAATTGCCCACCAAATCAATCATTTCAATTACAATATGTTTGTGTTTCAGTCCTATATAACCAAACCTATTGCAAAATCTAATTCAAAATTGTACTCTTAGTCCTAATTACCTAATAAATTTTATAGCAGGCCCTAATTAAATAAAGCAACATATATAATTAAATAAATAAAAGACTAAAAACCGTCTACAAGTCGTGCCCCCCCCCGGCGGGCCCCACACTCTAGTTTGGGATGGCATCTTTCTGAGTTGGAGAAGGTTTTACGCTCAAATCTTGCGTTGCATCACATTTCATCCAATATTTCGTAATCACAATACTCCAATTTGTTAGTCCGCTCCAATGGTAGATCCTAAACACTATTTACATATAGCGCCCACTAATATTTTTTTGTTAACATCGACACTTGTAACTACACTTGTGTGTCCTCATTACGAAAAATAACATGTATCATCATTTGAGTTTCATAAATTTAAAGACATAGTTGAACTTTAATACTAACAAATAGATGCTTTGTGTAGTGAGAAATTAACTAGAACAAAGAATCTACCTAAAAAAATTGTAAATTCTAAGAATTAAAAGCAATCCCACTACAAGAAACGTTGCCTTGTCGCTATAGATCGAAAACCACAACCACCAAGCTGTGTGCGAATATAAACAAACACAATGCAAAACCTAATTAAAAATTGCACTCTTAATCCTTAATTTCCTAATAAAATATATTGTCAACTCAAATTAAATAAAGCAACATAATTAAATAAATAAAAGACTAAAACCAGTCTAAAGTTGTGGTCCGCTCGCACCTCTCACGTTTGGGGCTGCATCAATATTTGTGTCCATATGTTTTTGCACGCAAACACAAATTGTGTCAGATCTAATTTTCTAGGTTATAAATCATGCGGATTCTAACATTATAGTATTAAAACGAGTCACTATTTTACAGGACATGTTAAGAATAAAATCTCATTTCGATTAAGTACAAAATATTAATCAATTAACAAGAGTTCTGAATAGTCTTCTTAACAATATTGACCTTTTAAAATGAAATTCAAATCTTGAAAAACTGTTATAATTTTGTAATCTTGGAATGCTTGAACTGATGAAAATTAACTTAAAAGTGAAAAAATGACGATCTTGAAGATCTACTCTTGAGAGCTCAGTTCCAAGGCAGTCACACACTAAGTCCACTATATCCTCTAGGAATCTAACCCTACAACCACGAACCAGATTCAAACATTACACCAGTATTAGCAATAGTAACCTCACAAGAACCCTTAAACAAATTAGGGTTTATAACACCTCTCAAAGAACGCACCAAAGAACGAAATATATATTAATTAGCTAGATCCTATATTTCTAACCCAATATTAAGAGATTTACAGAAGAAAGTGTAGAGCCGAGATGAAACCTAACCCCTAGAAGAAGAGTTTTGTAGGTGTAGAGAGATAATTCAAAGGAGTAATTTTAGAGTAACCGAATAATTAAGAATGGAGATTTTTAAGGTAAGACAATTGTTCTTGTTTAGTTGTTTGGTGCAGATTAAAATTTGTTAAAAAATTGTTGTCAAAAATCCACAATTAATTTTAATTATACATTTAATGAGACTCATAATTTTTATTAATTTTTTAACTATACATTTCATCAAAAAAAATTATCAAAATTTACTAAAAAGTCCTATCAAAGACTCAAACAATATAGTGTGATACGACATGACCAATTATTGATTATAATTTTAATGCCCAATAAGTAGGATTTCAATCCCTTTTATTCTTAGTCCATATTAATTTCTTCACTACAATTTTAATGCCCGATGAGCATGACAAAACTTTAAATTTGAAAAAAAAAAAATAGTTTAAATATAATAAAATAATAATTTCAAAATAGTATCTAGGGTAAAATGGAAAATAATTAAATTAAAGCATGAATGATGAAACCTCCTAAACAACTTCAATTGTCAAGCATCAAATTTCACAATTTGCGAATCTTGTCCACGTCTTTCCAAAAGGAGCAACCCAAATCCATAAGCTATCTCATAAATATAAAAGAATATTATTATTCAAATTGTACAATTTTATTATTATTATTTTTTTTTTTTTTGTCTTCAAGTGGGGCCCCATCAACCTCCTTATAACTCCCATTTATCTGGTGGGACCTATAAATTTCTTATTTATACCATAGTGTACACTGCCATACAATACATACATACAATTCATTTCTAGTATACTACGTACTCTTTCTTCTATATTCCTTCATGGCTCTCCTTATTTCTCTGTTTCTTATTTTTGTGTTCCCATTTAGGAATAATGCTCAGGGTCCACCTTCTCCTGGGTACTACCCCAGTTCAAGAATTGGCTCAATAGGGTTCAACCAAGGATATACCAATCGTTGGGGTCCTCAGCATCAAAGACTAGACCAGGGGGCACTCACTATTTGGCTTGACAGAAGCTCAGGTACCTACTCAAACTCTTAGCACAAATATGTCTCTATGTGTTGTTCTCTAAAATGCTACAAACAAGTTTCGGAAACTCAATTTTCTTGGATTTATCAATACAGGAAGTGGTTTCAAATCTCTGAATCCTTATAAATCTGGTTATTTTGGTGCGGCAATCAAGCTCCAACCTGGCTATACTGCTGGAGTGATTACGTCATTCTATGTGAGAAATTGAACTAGAACTCCAACCCTTTGATGAATTAAGATTAAAGATTTTTTTTTTTTTTTTTTTTTTTTGTCTGATTTGCATTGCGTTGCAGCTTTCCAATGATGAAGAGTATCCAGGGAACCATGATGAGATAGATATTGAGTTCCTTGGAACCACACAGGACAAGCCTTATACTTTACAGACAAATGTTTATATAAGAGGAAGTGGAGATGGAAATATCATAGGAAGAGAGATGAGGTTTCACCTTTGGTTCGACCCTACTCAAGATTTCCACAATTATGCCATCCTGTGGAACCCCACTGAGATCATGTCAGTGCAATTTTATTCTTTTCCTTAATAGTAATTAATTAAGAATCTTAAATGACTTTTTACTACCAAAATTGCTGTTTCGTCGAAATAGGATCATAGAGAGCATTTTCAATATAGAAGTTTTTGTCATTATAAGTAAAATTTCTGTAAAATAGAAAAACCCAAAATATATTGAAAAAAAAAAAAAAGTTGATTATATCATAAATTTCGCAGTTGGTGGTTCAATTATTGATAATAGAGTAGTAAAAGCCAGTTTTTTAGGTATGACATGAAGGTTAGGTGCAAAATGAAGAATAAAAATCACGTGAACAAAAAGCTAAGTTCATGAAATAGAATAATCTTTTGTCCCATCACCCATGCATGCAAATCATTTGTTGTCCTAATTAATACGTGTGTACACAGACAATATAAATATAATTGTCTTCTGATGTTGACATGCAGATTTTTCGTGGATGATGTCCCAATTAGAAGGTACCCGAGGAAAAATGATGCCACGTTCCCAACTAGAGATATGTGGGTGTACGGATCAATATGGGATGCTTCTTCATGGGCCACTGAAAATGGAAAATACAGAGCCGACTACAATTATCAACCCTTTGTGGGACGGTACAACAATTTCAAGATAGAAGGTTGTAACGCCAATGGCCCTGCCTCATGCCGCCCTGCTTCCGGTTCACCATACAGCTCTAGTGGGCTGAGCAGCCAGCAGTATGCCGCCATGGCGTGGGTGCAACAAAATCACAAGGTTTATGACTATTGTCACGATCCAACTAGAGACCATACTCAAACACCGGAATGCTAAGGGTGGGTGTTTGACAAATTTTCAGTTTAATACACGTATGTTCAGTCATTTTGTTTGGAGTGACTAGAGATGGGCCACTTGCCAAGAAAGCGTCCAAGACTCCAAGATATGGAAGTTTTTCTTTTTCTTTTTTCTGTTATTTTGTTTAAAATAGACCCATAAGTGTGACGAGGGATGATGTTGATGCACCATAGAGATATGGGATCGATTGTGTCATCAAACGATAATATATCATCAAGTGTATTTATTATATGCCATCTAGAGTGGTTTATTTAAAAAAAAAAAAAAAAAAGAGTTTGTACTATAAAATAAGTGTATTTAATACATTTTTGTGCCTATAAAGTATGAAAAGTATTAAAAGGCTAGTGCCTAATTATGTTTTCGTGTTGATATCCATTTTGAAAAGTAGAACCTTTCTAAAAATCTAGAAAATATCAATTGTCTGATTGACCAAAGAAATAAAAAACAAAAGTAAGAATCGTATCAATTGAATTTCTTTTGAGAAAAAACAAATAAAAAAATGATTAAGTCAAAGAAAAAAATAAGTATAATCAATATATTCATTAGTACCACTCATGATAAAATTGTCCACGTCAAGAATGTTTGGTTTCTAATCAATCATGAATCAACCCCAACTACTTCCCGTGAATCTTTAACAAAAGGAAGCAAGAGAGAAATGGGAAAATATGCTAGGGTTTTCAAAGATTAGAGATATTATCTTACAAAATGAGAATACAAAAGTTTAAATAATTTAACAAGTAAAAAGTCTAAACTACCCTAATCAAACAAGTAAAAATAATAATACTACCCTTCTAACAACATAAAACACAACATAAGTACAAACACTATTACTTAGTGCTATTTCATAGAATTTAAAAGTAGTTTTGTAAGAGAATTTAATAAAAGTTGATGGCATGTGTAGTTGAAAAGTAGATAAAAATTGTATATCACATAAAATATGTGATTGAAAATGACTTTGAAAAAAAAAATATTTTTTAAAATAAACTCTACCAAACGTGAGTTCAGTGCATGTTTGGAATGGCTTTTTTGAAGCTCAAAAACACTTCTTAAATAGCAAAAGTATTTTTGGTCATATTTTTTGTAGTTTAGCAAAAGTCAAGAAGCATTTTTTGACTGAAGAATAACTTTAAAAACTATTTTAGAAAAGTCTAAATTTTGAGCTTCTCTAAAAAACTCTTATTAAGTTTTTACGAGAAGTAACAATTAACATTTAATGAAACTTAAAAATTAGTAAAATTACCATTAATAATAATACATCAAAAAATTATATTAATTTATTTGCCATATTAATTACTTATATCAAATTGTCATTTTATATATTTTTAAGAAGTGAAAAATATTTGTTGGTGTGCTACATAATATAATACAAATTATACATAATATGTTTGATTTAAATTAATTAATTTTAAATAATATAATATATACTAAAATAATTGTGTTATCATAATTTAATTAAGATATTAATTTTAATAGTTATTATAGAGTATGAAAAATAATATTTATAAATGAAAATAATATTAGATATATAATAATTAATAATTATTTAGTCAAATAAAAATAAAGTTTGTACAAAATAGTTTCACTCAAATTAGTACTTTTTGGATTCACAATCAAACCGTCAACAATTTTTAACAAAATTTCTATTACCAAAAATTCTACTAACAAAAACTTTATTACTAAAAATTCTACTCACAATAATTGTGCCAAACAAACTCTTAATACTCTACATCCTCACAATACAACAACAAGAAATAGTAAGAGTTTGTCATAAAAATCAAATGTTATACACAAGGTGTGACTTCGTGAAAGGTCACCAAGCTACATCGAGTAATGAATGAAAAGTAAAGTAATATTGCAATACTGAAAGTTGTGGCGAATGAGATGAAAATCAATTTCAATATACTTTGTCCGCTCATAAAACATAGAATTGTGAGATATCTTAATAGCACTCTTATTAAGGATGGAATGAGCCAATTCGAACTGGCTCATGGGCTTGACCACTAGACCCGGCTCGCATCTTAAGCAAACTCAAGCTTTTGGGCCCATGAGCCGAGTCGGGCCTAGCTCGTAGCCCAAAAATGTGGCTTAGCCTGCCTCATCGGTCAAGTTCATGATAAACCGAGCCAGCCCATAAGTTTGTCAATTTATTTTAATTTTAAATATACAATAAAATAAAATAAATTGTTACGACAAATATATTATTTAATTAATACAACAAAGGCGAATGCATTAACGGACTTACAACAAATATGTTATTTGTGTGATAAATTAGAAATACAGTGTAAAGGAGTTGCATCAAAACTCCTTTGGGCGCTGTGGCAATGACAACATGAGTCGCTACCTTCGTGCTTGAGATCATTGCCAACAAATCATCGCAAGAGCACCTCACGGGAGCCGCAGCAACGTCAGCTCACTCTTGTGGTGCTACTTACAGGGTCGTGGCAATGGAAGCGATGTTGAGGCGTTGTTTTCGAGCGGCTAGAAACATGGGCATATTTGTTAAGGGACAAGAGTGGGCCCAGGACCCCTCTTAATTCAAAATTTTTTGAAGCCCAATAAGAAGTCCAATCCTAAGCAAGCCCCCTCTCAATTTGAGGTGGTGACGTGTGGACTTTATGACGACAGAGAAGTCAAACTTTTCAAAGACTTATTTTTCATTGTCCCATTAGTGCTCTTGTTTGGAATCAGATCAAAGGCTGGACGGGTATCAAAAGATCCATGTCTACATTATCTAGTTCCTTTAAATGGTTAAAGAATGAGGCAAGAGGAAATTCTTGGCAGAGTAAAGCAAAGAAAACAACCATTGCATGCCCAGTCCTAAATGCCCTTAAAATGTTTGATAAAAATATTAATAGAAAAATATAGTGATAATGTGATATTGATTAATTGAATATTGGATATTGATTTGTAAAGTAGCCTAAAATAATTAAACTGACAATTACTTGAATTCACCTCCAAAGCTTTAATTCGATAAACAATGGTTAGATTACCGAAGCAGATACATCTATATGTTTTTAAATGTATTTAACTATATAAAGCATGATGATGCCATTGGGAATTAGTAGTTACCTTGTTTTTAGATTAATATTGTAAATTCTTATTTTTAGTAATTTATTTTGAGGATAAGCTTTCGATTTTGAAAGAAAGCATAGTAATCTTGATTTAGGCATATACAACTTCTAGTAGACTTGATGAATGTCTTTGAAAATGACCGAAAAAATAATCTATGATAAGTTAATGCATGCGTTCATTATTGCCGAGTACAAATTTGCATCGTTAAATCGGTTCTCGAAATATTTTATTATAGTTGTAATTACTACATCGACTTCTTGTTTGATTGTTTACTCCCTCTGAAATTTTACATTTTTCTCGTTCTCATCTTTGAAGTTATATAGGACTTCTACAACACTTTCATATAAAAGGAATCCTATGTATTTTGTTGTAGTTCAACTTGATCTATAACCTTTCTCTATCGAACGTTCGACCTTACTATCATCTCCTTCCTTTTCATCAACTAAAACTTTTGTTACTTTCTATGTATAATTTATTTTAAAATTTTTGCTTATTATTTACGTAGTACCCCTTCTTGAATAAAATCCTATATCCACAACTGGCTAAAAAGGCAATCAAAGTTCGACGAAGTCCGTGGGTGAGGCTGGTGACGAGAACCCTAACAGAATGGGGATCATCTTCTTTGCACTAATGGGCCCTTGAATTATTGGTTGGACTCATTTCGGCTTTTTTTTGACATTGGACTCTAAATTGATGGGCCACAATCAATTAGATGGGTTATTGAAACTAGCTTAACCTTGTCAATATGGATTGAAGATTTGGGCTGGCTTGTTGGCCCATTTAAATCTTAAATAGTTAGTGGATATTATAGGGATGGCAGCAGGGCGGTCGAGGGCGGGGCGGCCCTCCCCGTCCCCGCCCCGTCGGGGAATTTTGCCCCCCATACACCCCCTGCTCTCCGTTTAAATCAGGCGAGTCGGAACTGGGTCGGGGTCGGGCGGGCGGGCGGGCGGCTTCTGCCCGTTTTCTTCCAGTTAGTTATTTTTTAATTTTTTTTTGTTTTTGTTTTTTGTAACCATTATTTTCAAAATTAAAAATATTAAAAAAAAAAATAGTATTTTGAGGCGAGTTCGGGCGAGGTAGCCATACTCGACCCGCCTCGGGGTAATTTTCCCACCCAATACCCGATTGTCCCAGGCGGGGAATATTAGGCGGGGGGCGGGCACGGTTAAATTGCCATCCCTAGGATATTACACCCACTACTTATAAATATTAAAATAATTCTAAATCTAACAATTTAACTTATTTATTCTAAAAATACTACATAATTAATATTATATTAAATAATAAAATAATGAATTAAAATTAAATAACTATTTCCACTTGAATTCACTCAAATTTGTTTTTTAGTCCTTGATTATTTGTACAATAAGTCCTTCATCTTTATAAAATTTTTACTTTAGTCCCTATACTTAGTCTTTCATTTCAATTTCGTCCTTTTTTTATTTGCAACTCAAGTCCTTCAACTTTTAAATTTGTACACGTTGGTCTCCATATTTATACTTTTATATCAATTTAGTCCTTTGTATACTATTTGATACAGATGTTACAAATGATATAAAACTATAAATATAGGGACCAACTTGTACAAATTTAAAAGTTAAAGGACTTGGGTTGCAAATAAAAAAAGACTGAAATTGAAATGAAAGACAAGTATAAGGACTAAAGTGAAAATTTTATAAAGATGAAAGACTTATTGTGCAAATAATCAAGGACTCAAAACAAATTTGAGTGAATTCACGTGGAAATAATTATTTAATTTTAATTCATTATTTTATTATTTAATATAATAGTATTTTTGGAATAAATAAGTTAAGTTGTTAGATTTAGAATTATTTTAATATTTGTAAGTAGTGGGTGTAATATCCACTTATATTTATAGGATTGGCCATAAATTGTTCATAATGGCCCCTAACCTTTGTTATCAGTACAGAAATTGTCTCTAATATTTGTTTTTTTGACACATAAATGGCCCCATATCCATTTGTGCGCAATTAATCCTTATTTGATAAAAAAGACAAATATATTCTTTGTTTTAATTAGAGAAAATTGTAATTAGATTTCTAATATTTGCAAAAAGTATAAATAGGTTCGATATTTTTATTTTTCATAAAAAATTAAAAGAAACTAACTATTTCTTTTTTATTTTTTAAATTAACAATTTATTGACCAAATTAATAATATACTAAATTATTTTGTATATTTTATGAACTATTATAAAATAACTAAAATTTAAGCTCATAATTATTAATAAACATGTTAAATAAAATTATTTTTTTGTTATTAAACAATTATATTATTTAAAATTTAAACTTTTATTTTATCGTTACAACATAAAAAGAAAAAATAACTTTGTCACAAACTTGATGCTCAAATATTTTTATTTAATTGAAACATTCATTTATTGACTACAAATATTAAAGCTCAAATTGTATTCTTTATATTTTAATTTATCGTTTTATTATCGTTCAAAAATAAAGAACACATAATGTGTAAATTAATTTTTATTAGTATTTTTATGTTAAAGAAAAAACATAATAGGATTAATTCAATTTTATAAAATTATATACGTCCCTTTTTTGTTTATTTAACTTAATTTTTATTCAAGTTTTTCACATCACATGTGAATTACATATACTTAAAGCACAATAAAAATTTTTTTTAATGAAAAATTTAATTGACACTACTATAATTATATATTTAATATGATAAATTAAATATTATTTAATAAATGTACCGAACGTATTTGTATTTTTTACAAAAGTTAATAATCCAATTACATTTTTTTCTAATCAAAACAAAAATATATTTATCTTTTCAATAAATAAGATCAATTGTGCACTAAAATACATAAGTTAGAACTTTTGTGTCAAATAACAAACGTTATAGACTATTTCTAAATTGAGAGCAAAGATTAGGGACCATTTGTGCCAATTTTCCTTTATTTAATTATTGTTTTATTAAATATGAATCAATGTGATTGAAATAACACGTCATATAAATCACTAAGATTTAAGACACCGCATCATGTATTCATTGAAATTAATTTTCTAAACGTTTTTAAATTAATTAGAAAACGTGAGAAAATTTATTTATTTAATAAATAAATCTGAGATTATTTAAATTCAGTAAAATGATTAAAAATAATTAGATAATAAAACTCTAATAAATTAGAAAATATTGACTGAGTGAAGGTACACCTAACAAAGTGAGCCCACAAACCTTCCTTGTCAGGCCTGTTGGGGAGATAAAACTTTATGTACCAGAATATAGTCTCATAATGGGGAGAATGGAAATGCATTTATTCAATGATAAAGCTGGCTTATCTATTAAGCCGTTACAACAAAAAATCAGATAAATAAGCAACCCACGTTTAACACTTCTACAAACGTGGTTTAGTGAACAAAGAATAAATCAAACCTAATCTCTTAATCCTAACAGATTTTAAGACACTAACTCAGTTCCAACAATTCCTCCCTTACACTGCATTGCTTCCAGCAAGTAGTTTACCCACTTGGTACCACACATATGCCCAGCAAACTTCTCAGCTTCTCAAATGCATCCATCTTCAATGCTTTTGTCATAATGTCAGCACCTTGGTCTCGTGAATTGCAATGCTTCAACTCAATTACACCTTCTTTGCTGAGCTCACGCCGGAAGTGAAACCTAACATCTATATGCTTACTTCTGCCATGCATAACTGGATTCTTTGCTAATTTAATTGTAGACATGTTATCACATTGTATGACAGTAGGTGTACCTTGCTTGCAATCCAACTTTTCAAGCACTCTTCTCATCCACACTGCCTGGCAAGCACAATGAGCTGCAGATATAAACTCTGCCTCAGTTGTTGAAAGGGAGACCACTGGTTGTTTCTTCGAACTCCAAGCAACTGCTCCCCCACTAAGCATAAAAACATATCCAGAAGTGCTCCTACGATCATCTTGATCACCGGCATAGTCACTATCAGAGAAGGCCATTAACATTTCATCACTTGCAGCTCCCCTTTTGTAGCAAATCCCCAAGTCCACTGATCCCTTCACATACCTCAAAACTCTCTTGATAGCCTGCATATGTAGACTTGTAGGTCTCTCCATATACCTACTGACCAAACTAACCACAAACATAAGGTCAGGCCTAGTCACTGATAGGTACATAAGGCTACCTACCATCTGTTTGTATTGAGTCATATCTACTTGCTTTCCATCTTCATTCTTCATCAGTTTAGTACCTGGTACCATTGGATTACGAACTGAATTTGCATCCTCCAAGTCGAACCTCTCTAAAATCTCCAGAGCATATTTCTTTTGACTCAAGTAAATTCCTTCATCATTTTGCACAACCTCTACTCCGAGAAAGAACTTCATCTTACCTAAATCAGTCATATCAAACTCCCGTTTCATTGAAGCTTTAAACTCTGCAAACATATCCTCATCACTTCCAGTGAACACCAAGTCATCCACATACAAGCTCACCACCAGAATCTTTCCTTGTCCTTGAGTTTTGACAAATAAAGTATGCTCACTTGGACATCGCACAAACCCTTCTCTCAAAAAATATGATTCAATCCTACTAAACCAGGCTCTTGGTGCCTGCTTCAATCCGTATAAAGCTTTAACTTGAATACTTTGTACTCCCCTCCCTTCTTCTCGTAACCAAGTGGCTGCTCTACATACACATCTTCATCTAATTTTCCATGGAGGAATGCACTTTTGACATCCAGTTGATACACTTTCCATTTTCTCTGTACTGCCATAGCTAGAACCATCCGGATTGTGTCCCATCTTGCCACTGGTGCGAACACCTCAGTGTAGTCAATCCCATGTTGTTGTGCATACCCCTTTGCCACAAGCCTAGCATTGTATTTGTCAACTTCTCCCTTCTCATTGAGCTTCGTCTTGTATATCCATTTTACCCCAATCTTTCTTGCATTCTTTGGTAGCACACTTAGTTCCCACGTACCATTTCTCTCTATTGCTGAAATCTCATTATCCATGGCTTCTCTCCATTTTCGACTTCTTGAGGCTTCATCATGGTGTATGGATCTCCAAGACGGTGATAGAGAGTACCATATTTTGAGTTTCTTCTTCTTTAGACAAACCTCGCATCTCGTAACATAATCCTCCATCTAGTATGGGGTTCTTCTTGGTTCTGGCGAGGGTTGATCAAGCTCATTGTTTTCTACCGAGCTTGTTGAAGATGGACTTGATAAAGAAGGACTGATTACTCCAGCTTGCCTCATTATGCTCTTGCTCTTCAACCTCATCTTCATTTTCTCTAAATTCTTCTTCATCACATCGTTCTCATCATCTCCCCACTCTAGCAATACATTGGTGACACCTTCATCCGATCCCCAAATTTCATTTTCTTCAAAGATCACATCACGACTAATCATCACTTTCTTTGTGACTGGATCATATATTCTGTAGCCTTTTGTTTCTTTACTTACTCCCAGCAATACACATTTTGAGCTCCTTGAATCCAGCTTTGTTCTTTTCACATCCGGAATATGTACATGGCCAATGCAACCAAACATTCGGAAGTATTCCACTGAAGGTTTAACACCACTCCATGCTTCTTCAGGTGTGAGATCTTTGACTACCAAGGTAGGACTCCTATTCAGTACATGTAAACACCAATTTACCGCCTCTGGCCAGAATTCTCTAGGAATGTGTTTTTCGGACAGCATGCTTCTAACTAGATTCATGATCGTCCGGTTCTTCCTCTTAGCAACACCGTTTTGCTGAGGAGTGTATGCTGCAGTTAATTGTCTCTTGATCCCATTCACACTACAATACTCATTGAACTCTTTAGAAGTGAATTCACCACCTCTATCGGTTCGTAAACAACCCACCAAAGAACCAGCCTCTTTCTCAATTAAACTTTTGAACCTTTTGAACATATTAAGAGCTTCTGACTTTTCTGAAATGAAATAAACCCAACACTTTCTACTAAAATCAGCAATGAAAGTGATTAGGTACTTCTTTCCGCTGTTGGATTATGGGTTCACAGGTCCACAAATGTCCGAATGAACAAGTTTCAGCTTGCATGAGGCTCTCCAGTAACTTTTCTTCGAATGTTGTCCCTGTGTTGTTTTTCAGCTAAGCAATCAGTACATATCTTTGTAGGAGCTTTAAGTGATGGAAGCCCTTCAACCATCTTCTTGTAATACAAAGTCCTTAAGCCCTTGAAATTTAGGTGTGCAAACCTGCTGTGCCATAGTTGTGTTTCTCCCTCTTCATTAGTTTGAAAGTAAGCTACTGGTTCCTTTGGAGGCATTGATGCAAGCATAACGAACATTCTGTTAGCGGTCATGGCTGTCTCCATAATGTGGCCTCTAGTTGGGTGAAATAGTTTGCAAGTATTGTTTTGGATAAGTATTGCTAGGCCTTTCTCCTGTAGTTGACCCATACTTAACAAATTGTTTTTCAACTCCGGGATGTAGTAAACGCCACCAATCTTTTGCATTACTCCAACTACAGTTAGCTTCACACATCCATTTCCCATTACTGCCATTCTCGAATTGTTGCCTAGCTTGACCGAGTGTCTGAACCTTTCATCTAATTCTGTAAACCACAGTTTATTCCCACTCATGTGATTGCTACAACCCGAGTCTAAAAACCATGCCTCTTCTCTGGTTGATTTATGAAGTTCCACGTATGACATGAGCAACATTTCATCTTCTTCATCTAGTTCCGTATAATTAGCTGTCTTTTCCCAACTAGGACATTCATAAGAAAAATGTCCTAGTTTATGACATCGAAAGCACTCAATGATGGCTTTGTTGAAAGGTTGTCTTCCCCGGCCTGCCTCTGCCTCTGCCTCTGCCTCTGAAGCCTCCACGACCTCTATTTCTGCCTCCAAATCGATCATCCTCCCTTGCTTCAGACTTCTCTCCGCTGGTGACCTTGAGAACTTGCTCATCCTCTTTGTGTCCCTTCATTCTTTGCTCGTGCACAAGCAAGCTGCTTTGGAGTTTATCAATGGTCATTTCAGCAAGGTTATTTGATTCTTCAATGGAGCATACAACATAATCAAACCTTGCCGTCATAGATCTCAAAATCTTCTCAATGATGATACGTTCACCATGAGTTTTCATCCTGCTGGCAATAGTAAGAGTTCTACCAAAATAATCATCAACTCTCTCTCCTTCTTTCATTCCAAGAAGCTCAAATTCTCTCCGCAACGCTTGTAACTGAGCTCGTTTCACTTTAGTAGACCCTTGATACTTCTGACACATGGAATCCCATATTCCTTTTGCAGAGTCTCTGTTCAAGATCGTCTCCATAATGATACGATCAATGGCTTGAAAAAGGTAATTTTTGACTTTCAAATCTTTCAGTCTCATCTCTTCCACAGTCTTTTTCTGTGCCTCCGTCTGTTCTGCTCGAGTTGCAATTGTTGGAATTCCAGTCTCAATCAAACTCCAATACTCTTTGGATCGTAGGAAATTTTCCATCAGCATGGCCCAATGATCATAGTGACCATCAAACCTGGGAATAGCTGGTTGGACGAAATTTCCTTCAGCTGCCATGCCTTCGATCTCACCTTCTTCCTTCTCTGCACTTTATCTCTCTCTTCACAAGAACACTGCAGGTTCTTATACTCTCTTGATCAGGCCCCTATGATGAAGCTCTGATACCACTTGTTGGAGAGATAAAACTTTATGTACCAGAATATACTCTCAGAATGGGGAGAATGGAACTGCATTTATTCAATGATAAAGCTGGCTTATATATTAAGCCGTTACAATGTAAAATCGAAAAATAAGCAACCCACGTTTAACACTCCTACAAACGTGGTTTAGTGAACAAAGAATAAATCAAACCTAATCTTAATCTCTTAATCCTAACAGATTTTAGGACATTAACTCAGTTCCAACAAGGCCATCAATAAAAATTGTGTATACCTCTTCATGCTGATTTTTTATTGATCTTCTTAAAGGACGGTTGCATTGTTTTGATTATAAGAGGAACTATTTCATGATTGCCTTAAATGAAACATGATCAATTTTAGAACTTGGAATATCATTGAAATGAGGGTTATACACTTAAAATCATTAACACAGGAAAAATTCTCTATAGAATGTTTCTACAATGCTATTAGTGGCCCAAATTAAAACGGCGCTAATTTTACTATACCATGAGATTAGGATAGTAAATTTAGTATGAGAGTCTCAACTTGACTAGTAATTACAGTGACTTATACTAAAGAAGAGCGTTTTTAAAATTACATAATTTTATGTTGTCGTTGTCTTTATAGTAATAGATCTACACGTGTACCCATGTACCCCATGCATAACATATTGCTACTCAATTTACATATTCATGTCATTTATTTAATTTTTAGATCAATATCGATTAATTTGCTATATGTGATCATTAACAAAAACCATGCAATTTAGAACGTCAATAATACGTCCTCGATTATCAGTGTATTGGGTTTAAAAAATTGGAAGAAATCAATTATTTTGAGGTTTTTTTTTAGAAATAATCACAATAAATAAAATATTTCTTAAAATATTGTCATATTTTTTTTATTCTAAAAACACATTTGTTATTAACAAACATAACAAATGTAACAACAAGTGTTACAAAATAAAAAAAAATAGTATTTTTATAATAAAAAAAGTTAAATAATATTTTTTAAATTATTTTATATTTTGTAGTATATGGTGAAATTATCACATTACTTTGGTGATAAGTTTTGCTATAAATTTGATTTTATATTAAAATTCCACAATTACGTTTCAACATTTCAAATTAAAAATATAATAAATGTAACGCACATTTTTTGTAAGAAATGTAACAAACATTAAAAATATATGGGTTAATTACACTAATGGTCCTCATTCTTTCAGGTATGTAATGATTTCATCCTCATTCAATTTTTTTTAAAGATATCATCCTCATTATTCCATTCATTCTCACAGATCGTCCACACACACAAAATCCGTCTAAATCTACCGTTATCTAGCTTCGCACTTCATTTTTTATCATTTTAAAACGATGACATTTTAGGCAAACCGCCACCATCACCGACACAACCGCTACCGCCACCACCACCGCCACCACCAACGCCAAAATGTCAAAAGCACCACCACTATCATTACAACAACCGCCTCTTTGTTGCTGGACTCCCGATGATATGGCCTGTGTTTGTCTCTCTTGTACACCCTTTTATTCTTTACTCAGTTTGCCATTCTTGGCGCCGCCTTAGATATTCACCATATTTTCCTCTTTTTTTGTCGATTTATACCCTCTTGTTGTCTACAAAATCCTTAGATCAAGCCTCTAACCATTCAAGATGTGTTGAATTCTCATGTTTTGAGCCAATTTCTAATAAATGGTTGTCCTTCCATGATCGCCGCATGAACCATCGCTTGAGCTCGGGTTCACCACCATTCTTTTATATCCCGGTTTTTCTTATTCATCTGTTAGTGTTTCGGGGATTTTAGTTTTCTCTCTCGCTACCGCTGAATACTTCTTACTGGCATGTCTCGGCCACTCATTTTTTATCACTTTGTCCCGGTGGTGGACTTATAGCCCGCCATTCGCCGACCCGCGCCGCTGGTGCATCACGCGGTGTCGTATATGGAGCAATTGGAATTGGGTCCCACTACAAGTTGGTTCGATCGGTCGAAAAATGGGACCTCAAAAATATCAACAACAATAATTTTTGATCACCCTTAGGGATTGAATGTACATGGAAATGGAAAATAATGGAAGGATTGAAGGACGGAAAATTCAGCCGGGACATCATTGATGCTATCAGGTGGAGAGGAAAACTGTGCATGGTGAAAATATTTCTTTCTTCTCCATTCAAAATATTTTGGTGATCTGTCTAAAATGCCCTCGTTTTAAAATGATAAAAATAAAGTGCAAAGCCAGATAACGGTAGATTTAGATGGATTTCGTGAGTAAGGATGGTCTATGAAAATGAATGGAAGAATGGGGATGATATCTACTAAAAAAATTAAATAGAAAAGAAATTGTTACAAACCTGAAAGAATGTGAACCATTAATATAATTGACCCAAAATATAACAACAAGCGTTACAAAAGTAAAAAATGGTATTTTTAGATTAAAAAAAGTGAAATATTTTTTTTCCTAAATTATTTTATTTTTATGATATATATGGTGAAACTATCCCATTATTTTGGGTAATTAGATTGTGGCTTGGCTATGAATTATTTTGGAGTGAACTTATCTATAATTTTCTTTTATTCTTACATTGTATTTTGGAAAATTTCTCAAATAACCTAAAAAGCAAATTATTTCTTAAAATAATATTTTTTAAACTACACTTTTAAAACAGTGTGTTACGTTCATGTTATACATGCAACACACTATTTTAAGCACATTCCATCGCCTGTTCTCACCACCACCGCAGCAGCCGCTGCGGCCGCCGCCGCCGCCGCCGCCATCACCATCATCAACAAACTGTGTTATACTTATAATACGCAAAACTATGCCTCCACTGCACTTGTATCATATCCAATTACGTTGTTGCCACCGTTACCACCAGATCAACACCAACACCAACAACCATCATCACGGTTATACTCACTACCATCAACACAAATGACATTATCACATCATCAAAAGCCACAACAAAAATAGCCATTAACGCCATCACCACCTTCGATGCCGACAACAACCTTTGCCAACATCGATACCATCTCTACCACAATTTGAACTACTTGCCACCATCAACACCACCATTGCGCCACCGCTGCCTTCCTACCACTATCACGGCCGGCAACCAAACTCACTGCCACCATCATCGCCTTCTAGATTTGAAATTTTAGATCACCACCAACCAACACCGCGACTATCCTAACAGATAAATATCAATAAAGCAGTTCACTTATCTCCATCTATTTCTCATATTGTTGTAACCTCTTTCAGTTGTGTTATCTTTTAGTTATGTCATTTGAATTCGTATTTCAAACAATATTAGGAGTTAGTTTAGGCAACATCTGTTGTAATTATTTTGTATATATAATGATGATACATGAGAAGCAAGGCGAGACAATTCATTTCTTTCATATTATGTTTGTCTTCATGGTATCAGAGCAATATTAATTGCTACTGCCTTCATTCTCCAGTCAATACCACCATGACTACAGCCAACAACTCTACTTCTACGCCAATAATACACAACCAAATGAATCAAACACCTCTCTCATTACTATTAATGTTTCTGCCCATGTTCATTTGAAAATCACCTCCAGCAATTACATTTCCTGGAAACTTCAATTCTGCACTCTTTTTGTTGGTTACGGCCTCATTGGATACGCAGATGGATCAAAACCATGTCCACTATCACCGAAAATGACACTACTGTATCAAATCCAATTTATAGTATCTGGGTTTGACAAGACCATCTAATACTTAATGCTCTTGTTGGATTCCATTCTCCCACAATCATCATGTTCATTGCTCAGGCTACGACCTTGCAAATAGCCGAGATGATTTTAGCAAACACATATGTCAAACCGTCTCGATGATGCATCAAGCAGGTTAAAAACCATCTTAAAAATATGACCAAGGGCTCTCAAACAATTACAAATTTTCTTCAGATGGTGAAATCCCGTGCTGATGAGCTTGCCATTCTTAGAGCACCAATGGATGAAGATGAAATCATAGATAAAATTCTTTATGGTCTTGGTGATGCCTATAAAGAACTAATACTTGCATTTCAAGCTCACGACACCATAATCACGTTCGATGAGCTTCACAACAACTTTTAAACTTTGAAGCATCTCTTCATAGTACAAAGTCAAAACCCTCACACTTCCCGACTTGACGCAAAAATCAAGAATCGCATTAAATGAGTTAGCGTCCTCTATCTAACTCGAGAAACAATAATGGCAATTGACGTTCATCACCAAATTATGGAAACAATTGTACGAAATGGCGTCGTCGTCCAATACCAATAACCGCTTCCCCGCATTACCTAATGCTGAGCCAACCTCATCTCGCAGCAATCAACCTTCTTCTCGTCCATATCTTGGATATTGCAAAATCTATTGAATATAAGGACACACAGCTAAGATATGCCCATCCTTCATCTTAGTCCCAATTCAGACCAATACAACTCCAACTCTACCAGCAAACAGAATCATACACCATGGCAGCCTCTGGATCATTTTGCAGCCAACACTCCTTACAACACTCATCAATGGCTACTTGACAGTGGTGCTTCCCATCATGTCACTGCTGACTTGAGTAATCTATTTATTCATACAGCTTACACCGATTTCAAAGAAATTATGATTGGCGATGGCTCGGGTCTTCCTATAACTAACATTGGTTCCACATCATTTACCACTCCTAACAGCACTTTTAAATTAGACAGTGTTCTGTGTGTTCCTAGCATGACAAAAAAAATTAATATCTATTTATCAATTTTGCACATCAGATAATGTCTCCATTGAATTCTTACCATATTCTTTTCTTGTGAAGGAATTGCGCACCGGGGCAATCCTTTTGAAGGGTCAAACGAAAGACGAGGTATATGAATGGCCGGTGTCCTCCTCACAGTCATCTCCACTAGTAGTTTTCTCTAGTGTTAAAGCTTCTTCGGTCGAATGGCAAAATAGATTAGGCCACCCTGTATTTCCCATTTTAAAATGCATTTTATCACATTATCAACTAGATTTGTTTTCATTAATGTCATCTGATCTTTTTTGTAATGCTTGTCACTGCAATAAAAGCCATAAATTGCCTTTCTCTACATCTATTGTTGTCTCTTCTCAACCTCTTCAAATTATTTTTTCTGACGTATGGACATCACCTGTTATTTCACATGATGACTTTAAATATTATGTCATCTTTGTCGATCACTTCACTAAGTATGTTTGGTTTTATGTTCTCAAACAAAAGTTTGAAGTTAAAGATGTTTTATAAGATTTAAAGCTATTGTGGAAACATATTTTCAAAATAAAATCCATACACTATATTCTGATAACGGTGGTGAATACTTGGCTCTTGGAACTTTTCTTGCTACCCATGGAATTACCCATCTAACTACTCCACCTCACACTCTTGAATACATCGGCTATCAGAGAGACGTCATCCTCACATTTTCAAAACGGGTCTCACTCTTCTCTCCCATGCATCACCTTCGTTAATTTTTTGGACCTATGCTTTTGCCACTTATGTCTATTTAATAAATTGTATGCCTACTCCCACCCTATCTCTTTCATCTCTGCATGAGAAAAACTTTTATTTCGTCCCAAATTACTCAAAACTTAGGATTTTTGGATGTTTGTGCTACCAGTTGTGCTACCAATTGCGCTACCAGTTGCTACATCCTTATTCATCTCACAAACTAGAGTCTCGTTCAAAACCTTGTATTTTCTTAGGATATTTTCTCACTCAAAGTGCTTATTTGTGTTATCATCCTCCAACACAAAAAATGTATGTTTCTCGTAATGTCAAATTTATTGAGTCAATCTTCATTTTTCAAACTTTATCCAAACAATCTGATCGTCCACATCCCGACACTATATCTACCCGGATCCTCTTGTTATAAATGTTCCAAACACTTCAACGTCTTACTCGCCAGCCATTCAACACTCCATCGGACGCTTCATTATCCTCTCGCCAAGATAGCTCCACCACTACCATATGAATATCTTACCAAACCCACCACCTCATCACCTTCACCGATTCTTATCCAAGCCCAATAATCCTCGTTAAGCAACACAACCAGGTCCCCACATCCTACACACTCAATGACCACTAGGGCTAAAAATAATATTACAAAACCACACCAGAAACTTAATCTTTCTACCCAACTTTCTCAACCCTGTGATGTAGAACCCACCACTGCTACCCAAGCCCTCAAAGATCCAAAATGGCGTCGGGCAATGTCTGAAGAATATGATGCTCTTGTTTGAAATGGGACATGGAATCTTGTACCATTTTCTTCTAGCCATAATATTGTTGGTTCGAAGTGGATTTTTCATACTAAATGTAACACTGATGGTTCTATTGCTAGGCACAAAGCATGCTTGGTTGCAAAAGGCTTTCATCAACGCTCGGGAATTGACTATCATGACACTTATTGCCCTGTAGTGAAGCCTACTATGGTCCGTGTAGTTCTTAGCCTAGAAGTGAGTCATGGCTGGCCGGTACAACAATTAGATGTAAACAATGCCTTCTTGCAAAGTCATCTCTCCGAAGATGTATATATGTCCCAACCTCTAGATTGTTGTTGATCGTGATTATCTAACTTATGTTTGCAAGCTTCGAAAAGCAATTTATGGGCTTAAGCAAGCTCCAATAGCATGGTACTATGAGCTACGCAAATTTCTTATTTCTTCGAGACTTCACAATTCTCATGCCGACACGCCTCTTTTGTTCTCAAAGAATGGGAGCAATCTTTTCTATCTACTAGTTTATGTGGACGACATTATTCTTACTAGTAATAATTAACAAGTTGGTTTGCCAGTTTATACAAATGCTCTCTCACCAGTTTTCTATTAAAAATTTGGGACAATTATCTTATTTTTTTGGTGTGGAGGTCATTTCAAATGACCAGGTATCTTGTTATCACAACGACGATACATTCTTGATCTTCTTACTCACACTCAAATGATGGATTCCAAACCGGTACATTCTCCACTACCTACCATCCTTAGCTACATAAAACGAGTTCAATAAATTTAATTCGTGGCAATCGCCGGTTTTGGCTTATTTTCAAGCTATATTTCTTGATCGTCGGAGTATGTTCTTGGTATTGTTTCGAAGAACTCGCGACCAGCTATACAACGCATATTTTTGAAACGTAAAATTGTTAAATAATAGACTCAAAATAACTAGTTAAAAATAATTGCTTAAATAGTACCTCATTTTCGTTTTTTCTTTTATGTCGTACTATCAAAGTTCTCTTTAAAAAAATTGTGAAGTCCTCGATTTATTCATCCAGCATCTGCCCGAGTAGGTGCTCTAAATAAAAATTCGTCTACAACTATAAATATTTCCTTTCCGTACTGACTTGGATTGGCTTGCCTGAAGCCATATTAGAGATAATTGTCGAGTCCAATCAACTATTAGCTGTATACCATTAATTTAAATCTGTTAATTTTATATATTTTGTCCGTTTATTCTGCGTAATTATTGATAGGTAGATTCATTTTCCTTTTCTGTAAACTTGTATATATGAAATTCAACTTACAGACAGACATGTGCCATTGGATTAATCGATTTTATTTTTATTGCTCTCAGAAATTAGAATATAGAGTACTCAATATTTAATTGACAAATATATTGATTAATTAAAACCCACTATTTAATTACAAATTTAAAACTCAAACATTCACGTATGAATACAGTTTTCTTCCAATAATCTTGCATATATCCTTCTTCTTGCAAAGCTTTACACTAATCATATGTCCTTCACCTTGTACAGTTGTACCCAACTCCGACCACCACCAACCCCTTCACAATTACACATTAAAAGCTCTGACACAAATCAACTGCCACTCTGTTGCTCCTCTAAATCTTGTCTACCACCGCCCGGCCATTAATTACATATATTTATGACATCCCAAAGTTTGAACAAGGGACAAATTTGTAATCTACACTTGCACAAATAACATTTACATTTCTTAAGAAAGTTCAAATTCTTAAAATGGAACAAAAGAATAGTCCAATAATTTCTACAACAAATTGAGGGCATTGTTTCAGTAGAGCTTTTTTTTAAAAATCAATTTTTTAGTTATTTTTTTTTTCAAATTTTTTTGTAATGTAAAAAGTTAAAAGTTGAAAAAAAATCAGAAAGAAAAATAAATTTTGAGAAAAACTACTAACACGCTCTTAGCTGCACCATCAACATAGTGCACTCGTGTGAACCTAACTATTCTATCCCTTTAATGTACAAATTAATTTTCACCAAAATACAATTCCTCTTCACATGTTCAACATTAAACTGTGTCCCCTCAGACCAAAATGAGAGCTAGGTCCTACGATCAAAAAAAAAAAAAAAAGAGAGAGCTAGGTCCGATATCGTCTACCCAACTCTGCAACTCAGCTGTACGATCCTACGTGGCAACGTGAATATATGCGAAGTCCGTGCCCCACAACAGTATTCTATAATTGAAGTTTGTGTAGTCCAATAAATCCCAGCTGTCATCCACTGTACGCAGTCCCTGCCATCCACGTCAAAAAATGAGACTTCTCAGCTGGCAGCCCATATTACCCAATCATATCCTGCCACGTTTCGTTTCTTCATTGGCTTGAAACATTTGACCTCTTGTGGGACCTCCATCCACGTCAAAAAATGAGACTTCTCAGCTGGCAGCCCATATTACCCAATCATATCCTGCCACGTTTCGTTTCTTCATTGGCTTGAAACATTTGACCTCTTGTGGGACCTATCTAGCTTCTCAGATAGGGCAACAAGAACTTGGAATGTGGCGTCGCCTTCCTTCATTGGATTGTTGAAAAGTAGGGCCTTCCTAACATTGGGGTCCCACAGGTTTTTCTGTATTTTTGTGAGATTGGTGGCTGCGACGTGTTCAAGAATTTTTCCCAATTTCGTCACGTCTTTCTCCGCCACCGTTAGTGATATCTCTGACCACGGCACGGCGGATGGGAAGGGTAATCGGATGCCATCCGCTATGATGACCGGAACACATCCAAGAACCACTGATTCTACAAGTCTTGGACTCCAAGGGGCCCATCCCAACGGAGCTAAACAAAAGATTGAGTTTGCGATCTCAGACTGGTAACCGACTAACCTGTGTCTCTTTAAGTAAAACCTCCGGTTACTGCCATATTTCTGCCAAATCATCGTTCGCACCCGCCTGAAAGAAAAACAATGAGTAAGGGTTAACATCGTCATTTCACGTGGAAACAGTAATGAGAAAGAAATGGTTTGTTGAAGTATTGAATGAACCAGTACTTGCTGTAAAAACGACCACTGATATTTTTGGGGTGGACTTCCATTTTACCCCTAAAGAACGCAAAAATTTCACGCCGGCGCATCAACGGCGACTTCTCCAGTGTGGACCGTACACTATCCGGCGAAACATAAGGTGGAATCACCACATTCTCCACGTCTTGACATGGGTGCTTGTATTTGACTCCAAACGTTTGCAATATTATGGAATTCCTCAAAAATTCAGGCACGCCATCAGCCATCGCCACATCCTCCTGTGAGTAAATTCAAACTGCATATTCACCCATCAAAAAACCCAAATAAAGAATTTTTTGTTTTTTTTCCTCAAAACATAAATAGTTTTGCATACCATGGTGTGAAAACAAGAACCAAAATCATGGGATGCGACGAAAATATGGTCAGAGCCAAGGCTGCGGTTCCAAAACGGAAGCTGAGAGGAAATGTGTTGGACGGCGGAGGCCAGAAGAGGACGCGCATGACCAATATCTGGGAAGCCATTTACCGTACTAAAATTGCAAGACACGTAAACAGGAACAAAGAAAAAGTCAGCATCCCATGGGTCCAATGTTCTTACATCGCTATTCATCAAGGCTTTGTGTATAGCCACCTCCGATGCAAACAAATGGTTGCTGCACCGCTCATTTGAAAGCCAAACACTATTGTATTTCGATGGTAAATCGTAAATATACACCTTCATCCCCTTCAATAAACCTGAAATAAAATCATGAAATAAATAAGTAAGAACAATCTTTAAGAGGAGAGCATGTATACCGAATATGCTGATACAAAACATGACTTTTTGTGTACCTTCGGGGCTTTTGGGTTGTTGCAGGGAGGAAAACTTTAGAGACGATTCTTCAATGAGAGCGCGGGAAGCTTTGGAAGGAGAAACGGTGGCTTTCGAAATAAAGGTGGTGGGCTTGGTGTGGGTGATAAGGAAAGACGACAACAAGTAAAATGCAAGAGAAAACCAAAGAATCCATTTGAAAAATCTGTGCCAAAAACTCTTCTCTGGATTTCTGCTGTGTCTTGAGTTTTGCAAAAGCCTCATCCTCACATAGAAGCCTCTGCTCCTGAGGGGTGTTTTGGAGTCAAACATGTTCAATATTTCTCTCTCTTTAAACTTATCAAGAGAGAGAGAGGTAGAGAAAAGAGGTTGAAACGAAGCTTTCTGTATTTGGTTTGTAGGTGAAGTGGAGATTAAGGAAGAAGGGATGATGAAATTGGTCCGTTGATGTTTTCGTTTTTGGTTCAAGAAAAATGAAAAATTATTGAACAAAAGTTGCAAGCCTGGTCTACTTTGCAATTATATATTGATAAGTCGTGGGGTTTTGTTATTTTCAAGGAAAAAAAAATCATGCAGGGAGATGGAGAGGTCACATTGTGATGGAGCTGAATAAAAATCGGCACCTGTCTCGGTTTTTCAGCTCATTTGAGCTTCGGTATTCCAACCTGTAAAATGACCAAAATATCTTCTTTTAGATTGTATTGTATTGAATATTCCAAATTTCCAATTAGGCATTAGCTGTCTTTGGTAGGATTAAATTGTCTTTAAAACCTTGTGAACCAATACATTTCTCTTGTAGGAATTACATTTTTGGCACGTTGAAGGCTGCAACTTTTTTTTGAAAGTCTAAAAAGGACTTATTATATTACAATATTAATTTTTGTTTATTATAATATTTATTCTTGTGCTCACTCTCTCCCCCTGTTTTTGGATTTAAAGTAGTAAAGAGGAATTGTGCCATATAAATAAATAAATAATGTTATTTATCATAATTATCGATTTATATAGTATTAAATGATAGATATAATAATGTGTAAAAATATGAAATCTAACTTATTGTACACATCATTTCATGTCACGTAACATGATAATCATCACCAATAGTAATAAATAATATTACTCAAGTTAAAATAGTATAATACAAAAGTATAGATAATTTAGCTTATCAAAATTCATAACTTGATATTTTAAGCAGCGGAATTTATTACTACATCATAAATGAGAAATAAAAAGTTCAATTAAAAGGTCAACGAAATGGAGAGTTTAATTTTCAGTCCTATAATAATGCGAATGAGTAAGTTACTTATTTAAGAAGATGTAGAAGTACAATTATTTCTATAAAAACAATTCGTTCTTGGTGGGAACTGGTCGTCACTAATTGGCAGAATGAATTTAAAATTTAGAAATATTCTATCTCTTAATGTAGTTTGAGACTATTTCTTAACACAAATTGGCTTGTTCAAAACAAAGAAAGTTTAATTGTCGCTTAAAAAAATAACAAAAATAAATGACACCGTGGTAAATAAAAAAGTCTCAAACAAAATCACTCTTAATTTATTTTTTATTTTTTGCATTCCTTAGTGCTATAATACAACTAAAAATGGTCTATTTTTATCTTCAACCACCAAGGTCCACCTAGAATTTTCACTTGTTGAAGATTCAAAACAAGACAAGAAAAGTTGAAGGGACAAACTAATTCTGAAGCAATTTAGTCCTCTATAATTATAATTAAATTACGTGTAATAGACTCAAACCACTCAATATCAATCTTTATGGGTTTTCATTCCCATCTTCTAGTGGGACATCATAACTATGAACAATAAAGAAAAGTAGAATTATTGTTTTGGTCTAGACAATAGAATGAGGTCACGAAGCACGACAATTAAATATGTACCAGAATTAACTGTCAAATGAGGGGCCCTATATGACTTTGTAATTATAGAATATCCATTAATCTTCTTAAGATCCCTGTGGAAGTCTTTTTGCCGTATTGATTAAGCAACATGAACATATTATCTTATTCAACTTTCTTTAATTACTATAAAACATTCATAAAATATTGCTAATGTCATTAATCATATTAATTAGGCATGGAAGTAGGTTTTAGAAGTGTTCTTCCAGGTATTAAAATTATTATCTATGTTGCATTTGTTAATCAATAATCAGTTTAGTTATACTTTAGAGTATGTTCGGTTTCCATTTTTTTTTCAAAAAATCTAATTTTTTGCCTATTTTTTTTTTTTTACTTTTCAAACTTTTTACACAATAAAAAAATTTGAAAAGTCAAAAAATGTAGAAAAAAATCCATTTTTTGTAAAAAATCTACACCGAACAAGTTCTTAGTAATTCAATTTACAAATTCAATAATATTCGTCCCAAAAGATATCTTTGACTTTTGAATTAAAATATGCATTAAATTCAATAAAAGGATAATTTTTATTTTCGTGCTCAAATAAACAGTAACTAAACAAATATAAGTTTGGATTTATTTTTTAATCATATAATGTCATTAATCATGTTTTTAGTATCGGTCAAAAGACTTCCGCCAGGTGCCGCTGCTTCTTTGCACCTGCCACCGGCCAAATCATACATTGGACCGTGATCTAATAGCTATACGAAGCCTTTGGTCCCACAAATCACGATTAGGCTCTTTTTGCCTTTGTGATTACTGAATTTTATTGGCTAATCATGAAGCTGTCCTCTAAAGATAAATATTGTGCTCATCATATCACACTAATGAAGCTCATGAATAACACGGATCCGGTCGAACGAAAATTGTAGTAAAGATCCTTAACTTTTTTATTTCTTCACATCTTGAATCTTAACCTTTCGAATTTAGAGTAAATTAGTTTCCTACATTTTTCATCTATTTGATTATAAGATTAATTAAAAATAAGAGTATAAAAATTAATTTTAAGAGAAAATAAAATAAAAGGAAGGAAGAACTCACACCCCCTCGTGTCATCCATTCGTTACAAAATAGTGTCATAAAGGCTCGAAGATTAAATATATTTTGAGCTTTGCACATAAATAGTTAGACGTAATTCGTATTTTATATCCTATACGTATGTTTTGTTGGCCGAATTCTGTGAAAAGTGACTTCAAACAATAATCTAGAACCGAAATATGGAAGAAATAATTTAACCGAGGCAAGAGTTGAATTCTTTGTCCTTAAGTCAAAATTGCCCATAAAGGTGCTTTCTTTTCTTTGGCAAATGACTCCCAAGATACAACGGTTTCGCTTGAGTTTTGTAAGACTACAAAAATTCAAGACAAATGACCAAGATTGGTTTTTGTACTCCAACGGATGAATGGAAATGAAAACCGATTTTGTGCAACTTAAATGCAATAAATTGGTTCAAAAGATGATGAAAATGAGTTCTTTGTGTTTGCTTATCTTTTGTATCAATTCTCTATCAAAATGGACGTCCACGGTCCTATTTAACATCAAGATCGGTTGAAAACGAAAAGGAATGAACCAAAACGCAAACCTTCAAAAGGACACGTATACGCATTTCGACGCGAAACCTATGCGCGATCGCATGGTTTAACCAAGCATCGCGATCGCATAGCACAAAAATAGAACAAGACTTCGTCCGGATTGACCATGCGATCGCAAGGCTTTGCCACCGCGATCGCATGGAAGGACCAAAATACATTCTCGCTAAAATTTTAGCCAGATTGCGATCGCAAGTTTACATACCTGTGCGATCGCATGGTCAAAATTTTGACCCGATTTTGTCATTTTTCGTAATTTCTCATTCATTCGATATTGGTTTCGAGATGCCAAATATACCCTTTAAACATACAGATAAATCTGAATTTTTGTCGGGCGCGCCCCCAGCCCCCGACGCGCCCCCGACCCCGCGACTGACCGGGCGGTGTCGATCCCGTTCGGGCGTTGCCCCAAGCGTCGTCAAGTGGCAAACAAATTTGCCTAAAAACGGATTGGGTCGGTCTTGTATATTTGGCTAAGTTGACACGGAGTCATTTAGTTAATTTCTCGACATTTTAAACCAATTTCCAACATGTTTAATTGGACGCTGTATTTTATATCCTATGTTCAATTTGACGCTTTATTCTGTAAGGTCGTGGTTTCATCTACTTCATAATTGAAAAATGGCTTCTTCTTCTTTTTTATTTATTTATTATAGAGGATGTGATTTTTAAGTAGAAACATTATTGCATTTTCGATGTTTGGGCAGGATCAAGTGAAATGTAATTTTTTTGTAGGACCTAAACTAATTAAATTTCAGTAGATAAATCAATACAGTTTAATCTTAATGTTAAGTGGGTAATAAACCATAGTTTATAATCGAATTATTGAGAAATCATTGAGTGAGTTATAATGATTAATACCTTAGTGGCTTAGTGTTTTGAGATTACGTGAATAATTCACTTGAATATTCATATGATAGAATCTATAACTCTAATGAGAAGCAATTATTTGAGAAATCATTAATTGAAGATACGATTTTTGACAGTTTATTGAAGTTTTTTTTTTCCTCGACTTATCTTTCTTTGTTGAGATTGAATTCTATTTATCTCCAAATTTCCATTACAGATTTTACAGTAATAAATTTAAAAATAAAATACAGAAATGTTTTGGCATTTGTTGAAGACGCGCGGTCTTCTTGTAAATAGCACGAGCACGTTGTAATTAGCGTGTTTGCACATAACTTACAGAATCGCATTCCACTTATATTATATATGACATTTGGGATTTTGCCTCGACCAGCCACTTCGCCTGCCATCATCTCTTCCGCTTCTCACCACTTGCGATCATTCGAAGCCCTGCTGGCGCGGCTAACAAAATATTCTCTTGCTTATCCCGCTTTGGAGGCGGAGGCTTTGCTACCGCGACCAGCCCCTTCGCCTGTCGGTTTCTCTTCCATTTGTCACTACTTGCAATCATTTGATGCCTGGGTCGCATGGCTGGCAAACACAAAACCACCGTATAAGGTTGTTGATCCATAACATCTCCATCGATCTCCGGCGGAGCTCTGACCACCTACGACTCATCCACATCCCGAATCACCGCCGATGAAAATGCCTCGACGTTGTCATTTCCCTCCATTCTTTCGATGGAGGTGGTAACATCCTCGTCATCGTCAAAACCCCAGGGACTGTGCTACCGCAACTAGCAATGTTTCTATGTTCTTTCAACACAACCCGAAACCAAAACTCTCATTTCTCTCCGGCGAACACATTGCCACGAAACCCTAAAGTTCTCAATTGCCACGAAACAACAAAATTTCAATAAAGGTTCGATGTGATCAAACCCACCTCTGAATCCACTTTTTCTTGATTCAAATCAACTTTTTCTTGGCTTTGATTCTAAATCTAAGGAGTCTGCAAACTTCTTAAAGATTTTTAAGGCCAATTTTATGGGTTGTGCTATGTTCAACATACCCTTGTTACAAGCAAAGAGAGATGAATACTCCAGCTTACAGTTTTTAAACCAAAGAGAGGTTATTGGAATGAGTTGTCGCCGGTGCCCGGATACTCCGATGGGCTACCGATGTTTTGCCAACTAGTTGAAGCAAGGTTGAACCTGGTAGTGATGGGACGGGTTGAATTCGATCCCTTGGGAGGTTTTCAACTCTGACAATATTTCCACTTTTTTACGCCTGAAATTCCAATAGTCTTTTTTGGATAAATAAAGCATGTGCAGTCCAATTTTGGCCTATTTCTTCATACGTTGGGGACGTGTGGTGCTATTTTTTTAGGTTAGGGATATATCTCCAGCGATTTTGAAAGATTGAAAACCTTTGATGCAATTATCCCTACTTTTAACTAGATTCAATTTTTAATCCTTATATGTATTTTCTTCTTTCTTTTTTTTTAATCCAAAAACTCCAAATTCATTTTTGTTTGGGAAATTGGTGCAAATAGTCTCTAACTTTTGTCATTAGTATGGAATTGGTCCCTAACCTTTGTTTTTAACGCAAGAGTCACTAACCTATGTGTTTTGATGCATAATTGGTATTTATTTGATAAAAGGATAATTACATCAAAGGTCCCTAACGTTTTAAAATCATTAGGGATGTGCCCATAACCTAAATTAATAGCACCAAACGTCCCCAACGTATAAAGAAATAGGCATCGTAGGTCCATCTTCACACTTTTCGTCAATTTTCTCCGTTAAAGTCAAAATTTGGACTGCACGCGCCATATATTTTCAAATGAAGCGATTGGAAAAATTAATTTCCCAATTCATCACTCTACCTACCCACCCCATCCCCACAAGCTCCGATTTCTCTCTCCACCTCTCTCAACCGTAAGCTGCAGGCTGAGTGTGGAGAGGAGATGGCCGCAAATTGAGATCATACCACATGTACGTTCCTTCCACCACTGCAATTGCGGTCCATTAGGTTGAACCGCTTGTTCTTCCACATTTCCAACCAAAGAGGTTGTTGGCCCGGTAAACCCATTCCAAATGGTGATTGGTTGAACACATTTTGACCATCTAAGGTGCGAATGTTGGGCTTCCACCAAAATTTGCTTGCCCACCTGGTAAAACGAAATTAAAAGGCAACCCGAGAATTGTATTACTTTGATGTTGCAGTGATATACCAGCTGACAAAGGCATTTGATATAATTACTGAGGATGAGACTGTGGTACTCATTGAATACCATTTCCACGCATTCCCGTAGGAGGGCCTATACTTTGGGGTTGTTGACACGGGAACTCATTAGTCCAATTTCCATTCGGTGTAAAAACTGGGAGCCTGTGCCCTCGGTGCAAATGGAGGAACCATGGCATGCTCACCAGCCAATCCTAAGCCTTGATTCACAGATGCTCCAATTGGTGGGCGGACTAAATGCTGGTCATGATCAATTTGTGGCTTATTATCTTCTGTTGAAGTTTTCCCCATTGCAACTAGATCATAGTTCCAATTTTCCATATCAATTTTTTAATTTTTTTTATATCTTTTTTTTGTTCCAAGCTTTGGGTCATTTGTGCCCCTTTTCTTCATTTTAAGCATTCTCCTATACTCAGCCGGCAGCTGAGAGAGGTGGAAAGAGGTGGAGAGAGAAATCGGAGCTTGTGGGGTGGGGTGGGGTGGGGTGGGGGGGGGGGTGGGGTGGAGAATTGGGAAATTAATTTCTCCAATCATTTCATTTGAAAATATATAGCGGGTACAGTCCAAATTTTGACTTTAACGGAAAAAATTGACGGAAAATGTGAAGAGGGACCTACGATACCTATTTCTTCATACGTTGGGGATGTTTTGTGCTATTAATTTAGGTTAGGGGCATATCCTCAATGATTCTGAAACGTTAGGGACCTTTGATGCAATTATCCATGATAAAAAGACAAAAATACCATTAGTTTTAATTGTTAGTATTATCACTGTATTAAACTCATCTCTAATTGTAATTGTACTTAAATGAATGCAATTATCTTTTAATATTTATTTCTTACTATTTTATTGTTCATTATTATTGAACATTAAATTTTTAACAATTTATTAATAATTTGTAAATATTTAATATATTAAATTAAATATAAATGTGAAAAGACGATCTCAATTTTTTTTGGCCTTACGTGGATGAAAGAAATAAGAAATTGATTTTAAAAAAAATAAATGGAAAAATTGTAACTTTTTTTATTATCGGATTAAAATTCAAATCATGGAAATGAAAAGATTGTTTTGAATACATTGGATTACAATGATTATAGTCGATAACTAATAAATGAAACTTTCTTAAATTTTAATTTAATTAATAACACATCAGAAGTGCTTAATAAAAAGAGAACATACACAAATAATGTTGTTTACAAGGAATTCCTACTTCAACAAATGTACAATATTATATAGTCAATCATTACATTCTCTCCAATAATATTAATAATTATTAATTTTTTTTTTTCGTAAAATACAACTTTGAAGATCCCTATTAACACATCATTAATTCCATACGATTTGATATCAATAGTTCGTCAATCATCAAAGCTCAAATCACCAAAAACACTTCACTGAATTCAAGTTAATATTCGTATTACTACTATATAAAACTCATCTTTGATTGCAATTGTACTTTTATAAATATAAATAAAATATCAACATCGAACAATACAAAACAACAAGTTATCAACAACCATATTTTGTTATCTTTATTTACTTTAATATTTTAATTATTAACAATTAAAAAATAAAAAATATTAAAATATTAAAAATTAACAATATGAATACAAAAGCACATGCAACGCACGCATGTCTAACTAGTTTATTTAAATCGGGGAATTTTTTTTTCAAAAAATCACTTGGAGACTATCTGTGCTAGTAAAATGAAAAAATGAGGATGATATCTACTAAAAAATTAAATAGAGATAAAATCGTTACAAACTTAAAAGAATAGAGACTATTAATGTAATTAACCCTAATTAATAATTAGACGACAACGTACAACGTACACACCTGTTAATTTAGGAGACCAAAATTCCGTCGTTAGCTTTCTATTTTATGCAACAATGATGCCCATGTCTCCGCCAACCCTCAATACATGTAAGAAAGATTTGCAATTTATCTAATCGGGGGGTGGGCAGGAAATTAAGAAGATACTTGTACTTTTTGAAAAGTTATGAGATTTTTTTATTTGCAATTATTTTTCATTTATTTTTGTTTATTTACAAATGATGATAAATCTGTCATTATCTGTTAATACTTAATAGAGATGTGATTTGTAAAGAAAAATTAAGGATAAATTAATAACAAACTGAAAAAGTTTGAGACAAAAAAGTATAAATTTTTCATATAATTATAACAGATCCAATAAATTAAAAATTCCTTTGATCATACAAAAATCGAAATGATGTCCCAAAATTCAAAATACTAAAAATTGTCATAAATCATCACATTGAAATTTTATATGAAAATTTAACAAAATGAATACACCACAATTATTTTTTATCTTCTAAAATGATTACTAAGAGCATCTCCAATGCAACAATGTTTAGCTGATGTGGTGATTAGGTAGAGGAAATAAAACTGATGTTGCAGCATTTATTGTAGAAGGCCGTCAAATAGACTGTCTAATTTTAGACATCTTGTAAGACACTTTCCACCCATTTTTTAAATTAAATTTTGTCTATCTCTATCATCTATTATTCCTTCTATTTCTTCTTTTTACACTCTCCCTCATCATTTCTTCTCTCTCTCTCTCTCTTGTCACCAAATTTTTTTTAGAAGGTGTAGCATTGGAGAGCATCTCCAATGCAACAATGTCCAGCTGATGTGGTAATGAGGTGAAGGAAACAAAACTGATGTAGCAGTATTCATTGTAGAAGACCATTCAATAGGTCATCTAGTATTAGACATCCTATCAGAACATCTCCAACAAGCTCTTTAAACATAGATTACTCTTTAATTTAAAAAACCAACACTTAAAATTTTGCTCTAATTGAATCTCCAATTTAACATTTTAATTTAGAGAGTTGGTTTGACTCTCCACATTTAGAGAGCCAAACTTATTCTCTATTATTAAATACATTGAAATAATTTTAATTTTCAATATTTGATATGTTGGTTTTAATTAAATATATATGATGAAAAGAGAGGAGAGTGAAATATATTAAATGCTTCTTGAAAAAAGTAAAATAAAGAGTATGAAAATAAAGATACTATTGGAATGTTTAAAAAAAATTGTTCTTTAAATTTAATGATGCTCTTTAAAATGCTAAATATGCTCTTTAAATATATATAAGCTGTTGTAGATGATCTTAGACACCTTATGCCCATTTTTTCATTAAATTCCTCTTTCTATATTTTCTCTTCTCGTTTTTTTCTCTCTCTTGCCACGTAAATTTTTTAAGAAAGTGTAGCATTCAAATTGAATGTTTTTTAGAGTGTTAATTATCATCTGTATCAATTGAATTAATGTTCTTTTAGAGTATTAATTTTTTTTGCTAATTTCCACTGCATCAGAGCTGTTTGACTGGAATAGGTGGGAAGTCGAAAGGCACTCCAGGAAGTTGATGAAAAGAAAACTAACTAGCACAAGCTCAAAGATTAACATTTTTGAGACCGCACCAATCTAATATACAAAAATACATGGCCAATCAACCATGCCAATTATGAAAATGGTTCAAAATGTAATTGTCCAATCATTCCACAACCTAAATTAACAGGTCATTATTGTCACAAAAATGTTTCTTGTTCTGTCCAAGTCATGTCTCGGGCATGACTAAAATTTGAGTGTATGTTTGTTAGTACTTATAAATATTTATAAATTGGTCAAAAAATATTTTTATCTATACATTTCGCATGATCTACAACTTTTATCTATCTTTTATCTACACGTTTCGTAAGACTCGCTGCTTATAATCTATAAAAATCTTTATCAAACATAACATAATATGAGTATGTTGCCCTACTAATTAAGATGACCCATTTCAATTATTTGGTGCCTTGGGAAATATGAAATGAAGGAGGGTTCGAGTTGGGGCCGGACATATATGGACCACTCCACTCCCTTTTTGTACGTCCACCACCACACTGCCCCATGTGGGAAAACCAGAGTCGGATTCTTGCATAATTGCATTAAAGTTATTTTCATGCTTCAACTCCGGTTTGTTTGTGAGTGATGATTAGCATTACAAATGATAATGGGACCAGTCATGCCACATATCATTAAAAATTGAAGCGCAGAGGCCCATATGATTCGAATATAATAATCATGGTCCCCCATCAAATTAGTTTATGATGATCATGTTCACCAATTATTTCTATAATACTTCAAAATCCCAACTTGGTTCCATGCAGCAGTCGAACTCCCGTAAAGTTGCAGGGCAATAGAGAAGAAATAAAAAGTTTGAATGATAAAATTCTATAGAATCCTTATTTAAAAGCATTTTGGACTTAGACGGACCTAAACATTTACTTGAACACTGGGACGAACAAAAGATGAAAACTAACTCGAACGAAAGGGGCGGAAATGATTTGTTTGGTGGGATAACTAATAAAACCAAAACATGTCGTAGAAATTTTAGGACACTGACCCTACTGAGGTGGGATATGAGTTGTGAAAGCACATGCAATACCTTGGTGTGTTAATGTAAAGACTAAAAAGAGAGGAAGAGGGACAGAGGGCATGTGATCAAGTTTTCAATTATGCAAGTTGAAGTGGGGAGGAGAAACCAGTGTGGGAGTGAGGGGATATCTCCATGTGCATGTCACAGAGGCAATTACTATTGGATATATACATCAAAAATACAAAAATTTATTTTCTGTAATAAACAAGACTTAGTGAAACACGACTTGCAGAAATGAAAGAATGTAGAAGGATTCTAGTAGACCGAGGCTTGAGTTTGACTCTATTTCTTGAAGACGAATTTATCCCGTCTAAGTACTAACGGTAAAAAGCAATCGTCTCTCAAGATACAAAGATCTTCTTTTTGTAGTAGAAGCACTTTAAACTGCAAGAAACAATGAATTTAAGAATATTTTGTAGTCTCTATATGATAAAGGGACAAATGCAGAATGCTTTGCAGAATAACAAAGATTGAAAGATGATTGAATTGATGAAATTCGCAGAACTGAGGGGACCTATTTATAATAAACTAAAAGTTGTTTCTGAACAGACACATCGCTTGAAAATACTTAAATGAACAGACACAAGTCCTGAAAAGATTTGTTTGAACAATGCCCTCAGGGGCATAGACGAGTTGGTAAAGTCTGAAGTGACGTGGGGAGAAATCCTCCGGCAACGCATGTTCGATTTCTGTGTGGGACAGATTTTCACTGAAATATTGCGGGGGCTTGTCCTAGGGGTTGGCATGTTGGTTCTCTCCCTCAGGTCCTTACCACTCGTACACATCTCTCGATTTACAACCCGCCTGGTCAAGAGCCCTCTGACACAGGTGGGGTGGAGGGAGGGTAGGGTGGAGTTCACCTTCGGGACTTCCCCTTATCAGAAGATTTGTTTGAACAATTGTGTATGTACTTGTATACACATGACACGTGTCAAATTCGGATATTTAATATTTGAGGATTAAAATTAAATTAAATTAAATTAATTAAATTATTTTATATTTATTTTGTTCAAAAAGAATATATTGGACCCACGACCCAAGCCTCGAGCCACGGGCCAGTCGGGCAACAGTGATGCGTGTGTAGTATTTGAACCGAATCCGATAGCATCTAAGTCTCATCTCCTCTAAAAACTTGTGATGCTCCTTGAAGTTTAACTCCAAATCCAAACTAGAAGTATAAGAATTGGTCCGAAATCATGTTATCTTCCTATGTGGGATAAAATTCTTCACTTGCTACAATATCTAATTATCACTTTCAAAGTGTCAACTTTTACTACTAATTTTTCATTCATACGAAAATAGTTTTGGGAAACCAAATGTACCACCACCATCTATTTACAGAGTAGAATGAATTTGACTATAAATTTTTAACATTTGGTTATCACAACTCACCTAAATATTTAATCAAAAATTGATCAAACCAATTTTTAAATCATTTATTTCCAACAACTACCGTACGATATTATAGAAACACATTATGTTATAAATTTTAAGTTTTTAACCATAAAGAAACCATTCAAGACTTCCAATGCCCCTCATGTTTGATTTTGATAAGATTCCAGAGGCCTTTAATTTTGGGTCCAGCCCTAAAGTGTGTTAATGGGCCTTGTGAGACCATACCCAAACGAAAATTAGTGGAAATTGCACACTTCTTTTAGGGACTAAAACTGAATTTTACTTTATTAGGAATTAATATGAAATTTATTGTCAGGAGGAAAATATTAATGAAATTTATGGTATAAGGTCACAATAGTAATTTAGGTGACAATTAGGAGTAAATCGTGTGGATTTGAATGCATTTCATTCACTTAGGTTGTTTCTTCTAATTTAAGATAAAGGTAACTTTAAAAAATATTGAATACGATTCATTCAAAAACACTAGAAAATACTTCGTAATTGTTTACTTTAAATCACAATATTGTTACCTACACCGAAAGTTCAAATTCAAATTCCAACAAAGTTAATTGTCATTCAATAAGAAACAAGTTACAATATTATTAACTTAAAATGTGAAAATGTCACTAGTTTGTGCTTCACAGGTTCAAGATTGAAAAACAAACAATTACACAAATAATAATTATCTTAAAATGTCTTATAAGCATCTGTCAAGCTTAGCCAACAATGTTATACAAAATAACACAAAAGTACACAATATGAAAGCTTGTATCCATAAAGCTAACTATATTACATTTCTTTAAACATGCCGACAATCTAAGAACATCGTCCTTCCAGCAAACCAACATCATTTTAATTCAACATTTGTTCATCGTTACAAAATCCTCTTTTAAAACATACCAAAAACAAAAAATAACATCTTACATCTAATAATCCTAAAACCGTGACACAAAAGAAGTTACATAAATGTAGACAAAATTGCAACTGACATTTTACCTTGTAAGTTCAGCTCATAATGTTGACAAGAGTTTGAATTTCATTCAATCACACATATAACACAAAAGTAATTTACTGACATTTTACCTTGTAAGTTCGGCTCATAATGTTATATTCAAGTTTTTAAAATTTTGAAAAAATAATTGACCATAATTTTAGGGTATTTCTGTGTTTTTTCCTAAAATTACCTGACATTTTGTACAAAAATTGGAAATTGATTACGTTGCTCAATATGCTAGATTGCTAGTTAACAAAATAATTTATTTTAAATTGAAGATTGTCAGCAGGCCTAACTCATTATGGGTCATGTTGGGTCCATAATTTTTGAGACGTGCTGGTTCGGTATAGTTGGATTTTCATCTCTATTTGGGCATACCCCAACTTAGAATCAATATTGATGGCAAGATAAATTAACTATTTATTTGGATAAAAGTTATTTAGATAATATTTATCCGGATAACATATTATCACCATCCTATTTGGTTTAGTTAGGTATAAGAATAGAAAGTCAGGTTTTCGTAAAATGATAATTACCCTTGTTCTTAATTAAACAAAAATAAATAAAACTAAAAGAGAAAAAAATGAGTGGAGCTACGGAGGGAAATAGTGGCAGTTGTGATTATTCTAGGATGTTGATGTCCAAAAATATTTTTTTTCTATATTATAAAGTGTACGTTTGTCTTTAAAAAAACAAGTAAATTTGTATCCAAATAAAAAAAAATTGTCATCCTCTTTGTCTTCTCTTCATTTTTGGCTAAGATTGTTATGCGGTATATTCGAACATCAATTTCGTCTAAACAAGATAATATAAATTCTATCCATCACCTTTAACCATTAATCATATAAAATAAATTTGTTAGTGAATATTGAATTAATGCTATAAAAAAGGGAGTCTAGCATCATTTTATGCACAAAAATAGAACGGTAAATGAGCAGTCAATCCTATTGTAAGGAGCCCCTGAAAATTTGGAATTAACAAACTAAACTCTAATAAAAGACATTTATGATTTGTGTGGCTACAAATGGCATTGTTCTCAACATAATAAATAGGCACAGTAGGAGCCCTTTTACTTTCATCTTGCACAATCATTTTAACAAAATAGGAGAGTGCAAGACAATAATGGGGAAAACATTTAAGTTAGTTGCCTGCTTTGTTCTTGTTGCTCTGGTTGTGAGCCATGAGGTGCAAGCTTCCTGCCTCGACAATTGTCTCGAGTTTTGTCGCGAAATTGAGAACCCAGGATTCACTTGTCTTCCCGAATGTTTTGGCCTCAATTGTATAAGATGTACGTATCCATTTCATTATCTTTTTTTTCTTCTTCTTAATTACGAGTTTAGTTACAAAAAATACAAAAAACTGCTAATATTATTTTCTTGTTTTGTTGTATGATTTTGCACACAGTCCCTACTGCAGAAGGGCAACCGACAAGTGAAAGTGATCGTGCAAGGGGGGAATTACCGCCCAAGATAAAAGCCGAATTAATTGATATTGGAAAAGAACTGAGGAAAACACCGCCAGGTCAAAAACCATCACCGGAGATAATAGCAAAGCTACAGAAGCTGGGACAATAATTGCCACAATAGACCCAAATTAAACTGATGAATAACATCAACCTCTAAACTTCATTCTTTCATTTTTTTTTAATTAAAGTTTCATGTACGAACGAATAAATATTTCATGTATTGATCATGATATGCAATGAAGATAATTTCATATTCATAATATACTTTTGTGCAAATATAACAATTTGTGACTGCTACAGCATATAGTGGCTATTAATAAATTGATTTTTTAAATCGAAATGTAAATATATTCCTAACTTTGTGGACCGCATCCCTGAGTTCAAGTTTTTAAAAAGTCATTCAAAAATCCAAAAATAAAACAAGTACTCCTGGACATACTCGGGAGAACAAGCAATAAATACCTAAAAGAAATCTAAGGCAACAATGGTAAAGACTGCAAATCAAATCATTAGGATACAAAGAGAATTTTGTGTTTTTGATTTTCCTAACTATGGAATCCGAGTTAGGTTTTAAGTCTTCAAAAAATTTCCGATTGTGGGCTACCGATAAAAGGTGAATGGTGGCTGCAAGTGCGACACACTTTCCTTTGCTTTGCCATCATGTTCCACGTGCTTCCTTTTTAATCTATTTCAGTGAGTTGGCTACGGTAGATATTGATTTAGAGATACCCAACCATCACCTAATCTATCTCCAAACGTTGGCGCTGAACCGACAAAAATGGTGTATGGTGTATGGTGTATGGTGTATGGTCAATGGTGATACAACAAAAGTGTTATACCCCTAGTGGTACCACTTAATTTAGGTGCCCATACGTCCCACTAAAAGGTAACATCTCTGTAAATTATTGAAATGTTGTGGATGATATGTTCAAATAAAATTAAATAGAGACAAAATTAATACAATTATATAAATGAATGTATTTACCCCTAAATATTATGTAGAGTAGATTTTACAAATAGTCACTAAAGTTTACACAAAATTTTAAGTTGGTCCTTAAAGTATTATTTTTTACCCATCTAGTCTATCAAATTAATTGATGTTATACAAATGGTCAATCGAAACGGAGATGAACTAATGAGGGCGTCAACTCATTTGCAACAAAATTGTCATTAAATATCAAGCAATTTTTCAAGTACCTTAAAGTATTTTTTTTGACCTATTTAATCACTCAATTTAACTAACAATACAAAAATGATAACTAGGTGAGTAAAAGTAACGAGAATGCCTAAGTGGACTTTTTGATCTTTTACTTTTATTTTTATTTTTTATCAATGCTCAGATTCAATTTCAAAATATCGATCGTATATATGTCAAAATATCTGAACTTTGTGGAATTGGTAACAAGGTAGGGCTCCCATATTTTAGTGACAATCGTACGTACCATTATACTTGAATGTGTGCCATGCCTTTCGCTTCTAAAATTGATTGCCATTATTTGTAGTCTGTTCATATCATTACAATGGGTTCACTAAAAGCTGTCATGCAATATATTCATAATTTATGGCAGAGAATTAATTAATTAAACACATATAAAAAGTTTTATAAGATGATAACATCTGCTTTTTAATTATCAATTAATGACCATCATAACTAATATCATTCTATAACTAAACAAGTTTTATAAGATTTTCTTAAAAACTATTCATGGCAAGATAAATATTTAAAATTTGAAATTTTAGGGATCGGGCATGCTTTAATTCAAAAGATATATAGTTAATTGAATTATCAATACTAACGAAATGTTAGCATCTACAACCTTAATCCCATTATGGGATTCAAGTTTGTTATTGGGAAATGGGTTGGTTTTACTGAGCCCATACTTGTTCCAGGTCAACTTGAATTAGCATCTATAAAAACTTGAAGTGATGTATATTTGTTTGATTTCGTCCCATGATAATATCAACATTTCAAATGAAGTATGTATCTAGGTGTCGATGTTCTCTAGTCTGCGTGGCGATGGATACATAAATTTAAAAAAAAATAAATAAATTATAGTTTTAATTTTTACTCTTTTTCCACTTGTTTTTTTTTTTTTGTAAAATTTACTCTTTCATATCCGAGACAAGATGATGGATATTTAGGATTCATTCTCTTTCCAAATCAATTGTTTAATCATCTTGTATAAAAATTATTTTATGGATTAAAAGATAATTTACATGTGTCATGATTTGACGAGTAAATATTTTCAAATTCAAAAAAAAGAATTTTTAGTGTTATACTAATTTTACGGTCCAATATCTAATTGTCCTATAAAAATTTGTGGCACAAATTAAGGAGAGAGGCAAGAAGAAGAGATACGTAAGAGAAAAGTTGGATTGAAATTTTGATGGTTGATGATAGAATTCATAAAGAATTTGGTATTTATAATTTAGAGTTTGAAATCCATACAAATCTGTTTAAATCTTCTAATTAATGAAATCTTTAAAAATCCGCTAGTAATTGAGGACACCTAAATTTCTAAATAATCTATTTAAATATGAGTTGAGTACACCTAAATTTCAATTGAATCTATCAAAATCTGAATGGGAGACACCAAAATTTACATGAATTTTTAAAATCTATTCAAATCTAAGTTGAGTACATCCATCTTAGTCTAATTCGATATTTGGTGCAAATAATAAGAGATCCAAACTTAGAGGTCTCAAGACGGTAGGCGGCCGGATGAACCCCACATCGGCCCACCCGCTTCGACCCGTGAACTAAATCAAGGGTCGCGGGGCCCGGCGGTTTAGCCCCACACCAGCCCGTATTCTTAAAAAAATGGAAAATTCGTAGGCCGGGTCACTGTTTGGACATTTATGGGCCCTAAAGTTATATGCTCAAAACTTAATTCAATTAAAGTCATATTTTAGAGCTAAAAGACCAACATACCCTTAATTGTAAAAACGCTAATTGTGAGTGGTGATCTTCGCTGTTTCTTGGTGATCTTTGTTTTTTTTGTGATCTTGTTTTGTTGTGATCTTGTTTTTGTGATATTGTTAAACCTATGATTCTTGTAGTGAACCTTTATGATTCTTGTAGTGATAATGAAGAACTAGGATCCGATCAATTAAGAACTGGAGTGTTAATGAAAAGGATCAAGTTCAAAGAATGTTCAACAAGAGAAAGATGAATGGTGGCTTCAATAAAGATATATTTATCCGTGATATCTTTGTTGTAGAGGATTTGTGATCTTGTTTTGAAAAAAATTAAAGATTGTCATTTTAAGCTAAAGAGACGATTTCAAACGGGTAAAATCCATCATAGGCATTGGCAAAACTATCGGTCTTGACCGTCTCATCGAGACCATTCCGAAACATATTATAATAAAAATTACGAAACGCGTGTGCAAATTCTATGTTCATTTCTATTGTGATACTATTTTTTTTATGTGATCTTGTTTTGCATAATACAAAGATCAAACAACACACATTACTATGATACCATGCTTTTATCTTTGATCTTCATTATGCAAAACAATATAATAGATTAGAACATGGATTAAAACAATATAAAAATTACTAATGCACATTACCTAAACAAAACAATCATATGATTAAAATAGTATCATAGACAAAACTAAGACATTCAAACAAGATTATCACGGGTTCAAACCTTAGCATAATTAGGACAAAGATTCGAAGAATAAAAGCACTATCATAAATAAAACTCGTTCCACATAGAATAAAAACAATTATTATGGATTAAAATAGTATCAAAATATACTAATGCACATTACTTAAATAAAACAAGATCATAGATTAAAACTAAGACATTCAAACAAAGATTACAGATTAATACATATGTCTACATAGTTTTAGATGATTTCCATTTAACTTGAGAATGATTGGCGCTTCTTCTTTCTTCATTTTAGCATTGCTTTGAAGTATGTGTTTGCTTTTAAATGACTCGAGATACCTTGGAGAGTTTTAATTTGCGACAAAATGATGTGCATTTATCCGTGATCTCTTGTTTTAAAAATTTGTGATCTTGTTTTGAAAAAAAAATTAAAGATTGACATTTTAAGCTAAAGAGACTACTTCAAACGGGTAAAATCCATCATAAGCGTTAAGCTGGCAAAGCGATAGTCTTGACCGTCTCGTCGAGGCCATTTCGAAAACATATTATAATAAAAATTACGAGCACGTGTGCAAATTCTATGATCATTTCTATTGTGATCTTTGTTTTTTGCATAATACAAGATCAAACAACACACATGACTATGATATCATGCTTTTATCTTTGATCTTGTTTAATTAGTCATATGTTTTTTGTTTGATCTTGTATTATGCAAAACAAGATCCATGGATTAAAACAAATATCAATTTATATGAATTCATATTACCTAAACAAAACATTATCATGGATTAAAACTAAGACATTCAAAGCAAGATCACTTATTCAAACATTGCCATAATTAAACAATATCAAAGATCACATAGAAGTATCACAGGATAAAAACAATATCATGGATTAAAAGCGGTATCAAAATATATTAATTACCTAAACAAAACAAAGATTGCATGGATAAAACAATATCATAGATTAAAACTAATACATTCAAACAATATCACGAGTTCAAACATTGCCATAATCAAACAAGATCACGAGATTAAAAGCGATTATCATGGATTAAAATGGTATCAAAATATACTAATTACCAAACAAAAGCAAAGATCATGGATTAAAACGAGATCATAGATTAAAACTAAGACATTCAAACAATATCACGAGTTCAAACATTGCCATAATTAAACAATATCAAATATCACATATATATATTCAAATAGTATCAAAAAATTAAAACAATGATATGGATTAAAACATGTTTCAAATGATAGTGAAATATTAATAATACAAATCAACAACGGATATGTTACCTCATTGTTTATATAACTGAAAAATGCTCATTGTTTACATAAATGCTAAAATACTCAACCTAAATACTCAATCCGAGTTAATCATATTGGTCAACCTCTCTTGCAACACGGATAAATCAATGCTAATCATTAAGACATTAAGAATAGAGTACAACCACGTAAGATGAAGAAATAAAAAGCATACAAACCAAAGATAAGGATTCAAACATCATGGCCAAAGTCCATAAAACGTTATTTTTTAGTTTCACAACTAACAAAATCTTCACCAAAAAGTGCCTAAAAGTGACACTGTGCTACACGCTTCTAAGGAGGTCATGGGAGGTGGAAGTGGTCACTGGAGAGTCATGCCGGAGGTGGAGGAGGAGGTCACGGAGGTGGAGGTGGAGGTGGAGGCGTCTTTGGAGGTGGTCGGAGGTTGTCTATGAATATGACTAATTGTTAAAAGCAGGCATAACGAAATATGTTAGCATATTGGGAAATGGGTTGGGATTGTTATATACTATATAATATAAAAAAAAGAAAATGGTAAAAGAGCTAAAACCAACCCAAGAGGCTACTTTTATTTAACTTTAATTTAAAAAAATAAGCCATATTCATTGTTCCAGGTCGTGCGTGTGAGTGCTCGACCTAGATTGTGTGTGTTCATCTTAACTTGCAATGGTGCAGGCTTTTTTGCAGCGAGCTTGGCCGACCGACTTCTAGTGCTCGTCCTTAAGCTGAACCAAGTGTTGCGAGATCGTATGTATATTGGTTTGTTCGATTTCGTCCCATGATAACATAATAATTACTTTAACAAATTAATTTTTTCTTTAAAAATAAGAAAAAAGTAAGTTATTCAAATATATTTGTAGAAAAAATGTCACTTAGATACGGGTTTGATGGAGATTATAAATCAATATTGGTTTATTTGAGTCAAAATTGTTGATTTTTCAAACAATTTTTAACATAAAATGACAAATTGTCATTTATACTTTGAAATAGCATTTTGTTAATTAAGGACAATTTATCATTTCATATTAAAAGTAGTTTGAAAATTTAAAAATTTGACTCAAATAAATTAATTTTAATTTATAATCTCTGTCAAATGGACTCTTACAAATCACTTCTTCTCTTTTTAAGTTTATTAAACAAAATATTTGTGTTAATGTTTTTATTTTTCAATATTTAATCTATCCCTCATTATCAATTTTTTTTTCTAATCTAATCAATGTTCTAAAAAGCGTAAAGCGTGGTTAGACGTGGATGTCGAATTTCAAGCTTTTCGAATTTAGATGAGGTCTGGTGAGAAAAGCAAGAGCAAAAAGATGAGAACAAAACGTGTGAAGTGTAACTAACATAAAAATCAAGATTCAAACTTAGACAAAACTTAAGTTAGTCTTTTAGAACAGAGAGTCCAATTTAATTTACTAAATGCACCCTATTAGTGTTCACGTTACACAGGAAAAGAATAATAGACTATAGACACTAAATAGCGGATAAAAAATTGTAGTACGATAGTGGGTTTTGGCCCCCCACCAAATCACGGGATCTTTGACTAAGTGCTCAATTGTATAGGATTCACATGTTTTGCCTCTTGTGTAAACATTTCACAATGAAGCAATCTAATAAGAAAGTTTTCTAGAAATATAATCGCTATTGTCTTAAAAAATTCATTTAAATTTTATCTAGGTATGAAATTTGATCTTTACGTTTAATCACGCTTTCACGTTCGCGTCTGCACATTGTCTCTCTTGCTCGCTTCTCACTTAAAAGTTCGCTTAGATCTGAAAAGTTTAAAATTCGATCTCGACACATAACCACACTTTATATTTTTTAGAACATTGATGATGACAGACTCACGAGTGCATTCGTAGGTTGTTAAGCTCTTGTTGAGGCAGTTTAAAATATTGTTAAAATTAATAATTAATTTTAATTACTCTTATTTTAGAGGAATTATAACTTGAGTTGGTGGTTATCTTATTGTCACATGTCTCAAAAACATAAATATAACGTGTCTTGGAAAAATTGCAATTTCATTTTACCACTTTTGTCGGAGCAAGTGGTGAGCTTATCATTTGTTTTTTCAGATAAAACATAAATGAAAGCTAAAATTCAATAATTTATTTATTATTAAATTATAAATAGCAATAATACAGAAACGTCACCTTTCATACATTTCTACTGGTAGAGAATTAGAATAGCGAACGAAAGACTAGGAGATTGGATCTACAAAACACTTAGAGCAGGGTTGGTTGACACCAGCAATTTCTGTAACCAAGACAGGAAAGATGGGTGAAGCATCATCGCCAACCGGAGGCAATGAAGTTCTCCGTTTCGCAGTTCACGTGATAAGAGGCCGGTGGTTCTCTCTATTTGCCTCTTTCCTTATCATGGCTGGAGCAGGAGCAACGTATCTATTTGGAGTTTACTCCAAGGAGATAAAGGGCACTCTTGGATATGATCAAACAACACTGAATCTCTTAGGCTTCTTCAAGGATCTTGGTGCAAATGTTGGAGTCCTCTCAGGCCTAATTGCTGAAGTAACTCCAACATGGTTTGTCCTATTAATTGGCTCAGCCATGAATTTTACTGGATACTTTATGATTTGGCTGGTTGTAACTGGCAAACTTTCCAAGCCTAAAGTTTGGCACATGTGCATTTACATATGCCTTGGAGCCAATTCTCAGAATTTTGCAAACACAGGTGCTCTTGTTACTTCTGTTAGAAATTTCCCTGAAAGCCGGGGAATTATGTTAGGTCTCTTGAAGGGTTTTACTGGATTGAGTGGTGCCATTTTGACACAAATCTATTTAGCTGTCTATGGGAATGATTCCAAGGCTCTTATTCTTCTTATTGCTTGGCTTCCTGCTGCGTTATCTGTTGTTTTCGTCTATACAATTCGCGCAATGAAGGTTGTTAGGCAACCAAATGAGCTTAGGATCTTTTATCAATTCCTGTATATATCAATTCTCCTAGCTTTGTTTATTATGGTTATGACCATACTTCAGAAACTGGTGGCTTTCTCACAGGCAGCATATGCAGGAAGTGCTACTGTTGTTTGTGTCTTACTCTTTGTCCCTCTATTTATTGCCATTAGAGAAGAATCAGTTTCTTGGAACCAAAAGAAATTGCCCATCAATCCTCCTAAAATAATCGTTGAAAATCCACCAGAATCCACACCTCAACCTGCAATTACAAAGGTAGAAGAAAAATCAGAAAGGTCGTCCTGTTTCAAAAACATTTTCAATAAACCAGAAAGAGGAGAAGATTACACTATTTTACAAGCACTTATAAGCACAGATATGATGATTCTGTTTTTAGCAACATTTTGTGGACTGGGATCAAGCTTAACTGCTGTGGACAACTTGGGACAGATTGGAGAGTCATTAGGATATCCAACAAAAACCATAAAATCATTCGTGTCACTTCTTAGTATATGGAATTACTTTGGGAGAATCTTCTCAGGATTTGTCTCTGAAAGCCTGCTTACTAAGTACAAATTCCCCAGGCCTCTAATGATGACCGTGGTCCTTTTATTGTCGTGCATCGGCCTTCTCCTCATTGCATTTCCATTTCCTGGTTCAGTCTATGTTTCATCTGTAATTATCGGGTTCTCATTTGGTGCACAATTGCCTTTGATTTTTGCAATTATTTCTGAGATTTTTGGCCTGAAATACTACTCTACATTGTTTAATTGTGGACAATTGGCAAGTCCACTTGGATCCTACATATTGAATGTTAAAGTTACAGGACCCCTTTATGACAGAGAGGCTCTGAAGGAGCTGGCCAGGAAGGGGATGACAAGATCATCAGTTAAGGAATTGACTTGCATCGGCAGTCGATGTTATCGGCTGGCCTTCATTATTTTGGCTGGTATCACTTTCTTTGGAGCTCTTGTTTCTCTGATATTGGTTGCCAGAACCCGAGAATTCTACAAAGGTGATATCTACAAGAAGTTTAGGGATGAAGCTGATGCAACTGAGACAGAAATGGCTATGTCAACCGCAAATAAGGTGCACTGAAGATGGCCGATGTGCTTGTGCTTTCGTAATGCGCAGAGCCAGGATAGTCTGTCCGTGTATAAAAGTGCGATGACGGGCCATCTTGGTTTTCATATTGATTTCCATAAAAACGAAAACAGAGTACAATTGTATTTAAAAAATAAACAGGTGCATTAAAGAGCATTCCTGTTTCCTGCAGTATAGTATTTGTAGTTGGATGTCATCTATCTTTTATTAATCCCCACTGGGCACTTGCCCTAGTGGATGAATTGAATTGAGTTTTGTCATTATATGGCTTACTTTTAGCATCATTAGGCACGCAAATATTATTATCGGATGACAAACTTCTTATTCGTACAATATAACAACAAACAATCACACTTAGGGATGCACAATATTCGATTGGATTGGTCGTAGCCCACTTATTTGACACTTCTAAAATGGTCATAGCGGTTTCTAATAATGTGCAACCACGCCTCACGCTTTGTGCAGTAAAAATAGGAATATCACAAGTTTTATGATTCCAAAATTCCAGTTCTGAATAATCATATTTTTGGACAAAATTGACTACATATTTGGGAGTGATTTTGCAATAAAGTGTGCCTCACACGTGTATTGATATTGTCCTTTTGCTGAGTAGCATTATTCGAAAACAACAAGGGTTAATTGCATGAAATGTCTCCAACCTTTCAAAATCGTTGAAATATGCCCTTGACCTAAAAAAAATAGTACCAAACATCTCCAACGTTTGAAAAACTTAGTGTGGTAGATCTTTTGTGACGAAATTGTCCTTTTCTTTAAATTAAAAAAAAAACAAGAAAAAAAATGATTAAAAACTAATCAAATATACCCCAAAAATAAAAAGTAAAAAATGTACTTCTAAAAAAAAATAACAAAGATGCCATATTCTTTATGAAATCACAATCCTCAATTTATTATTTTTTTCATTCAATTCTACAATATCTTACAACTGATTTTTCTAGCCTGAAAAATACTCATATCATATATTATTTTGAGTGTTGAGCAGTCATATCACTTTTTGATTTTCTTACCAGTTTCCTGGAAATTTGAATCCCTAAAAATACATGCAGGAAATCAAACCAAAATCAAAAAAGGAGGGAGGAGAAACGATCATCTTACTCTCTAATTGTGAAGTAAATCGTTTGTGGAATCAAATAATAGTGTTAGCTATTTTTCCCCTTCTACACAATATCGTTAACATTTTTCCCCTAACATTCTTGTTGACACACATTCCGAAGGAATCATATACCAAGATATCATACTTGAATATGTCCAAGTTGCAAGGACTATCTATGAAGGTTTTGACTTTAAAAAACTTGATATATTCTAAGGAACTAAACATCTATGCGTCATTATTCTGATAATGAGAAACAATGGATTTTTCTTGCTTTGTCAGATGATTTTGGGAAAGTTGCAGTCGATGTTAATTGCCTAAACGTAGGAGTCCAAGAGCCCGACTTCGAGATCTTCATTTGTTGACACTTGAAGGTGGACAGTGCTTATTTTTCCAAGCTAAATGATATATGATATGAGTATTTTTCAGACTAGAAAAATCAGTTGGAAGATATTGTAGAATTGAATGAATAAAAACAATAAATTGAGGATTGTGATTTCATAAAGAAGATGGCATTTTGTTAATTTTTATTTTTTGGAGTACATTTCTTACTTTTTATTTTTTAGGTATATTTGGTTAGTTTTTAATCATTTTTTTCTTTTTATTCTTGTTTTTGTTTATTTAAAGAAAATGGCAATTTTGTCATAAATGACTTACCATGTCAAGTTTTTCAAACGTTGGAGATATTTGATGCTATTTTGTTATGTTAGGGGCATATTCTCAATAGTTTTGAAAGGTTGGGGACATTTCATGCAATTATCCCAAAAGAAGAATGATATTCTCAACTTGTCACGGGTTCCAATGGCATTTGAAATCATAGCGTGTCACCCATGGACCCACCTTTCGTCCTTATCCCTCGCCAATTTCGGAGTGCTAAAATATCTTTTCCATACTTTTATTGTTATAATAATTTAGGCATTTGTATTTGAATTATATTGGAGGTCATAGACTCATAGTTCAGTTAAGCATTAATCATTGGACCGATCAGGCCTACTAGTTGATGCTGCGGCTTTTCCTATTTTGCCTTGGATTGAAAATATTGGACTGGAAAGAAATAATTTATGTTTTAATCTGAATAAATGGTACATATGAAGTGTACATATATTTACACTAGCATTAAAACATGTTCCTCACATATAAAATTTAATTACTTAATTTACATCATAATTAATTAAATGTTAGATAATTTACATCATAATTAATCAAGTGTTAGAAACATTAATTAGTTTCAACCCAATCTTGAGTTAATTAAGATTTCATGTTTTTTATTAATTTTTTATTTGAATGATATATTATTTGTGGGTGAGATTACGCACCGTCAAAGTATATGTAACTATTAAATAGTGAAATCATAAATTAATGATATAAATTTTGTATCAATAAATCAACCCTTACATGATTAAAGAGTGCAATTTCACTTCTTTAACATGGTTGTTTCCAAAACAAATAATTGAATGATTAGTGGGAGCCTGACTAGCACATGCCTAATATTTAGATATTTAGATAAGTGATAAAATTATTTTTTAAGTATTTATAAATTGTGAATTCAACGAAATATATGAGTAATAAGTTGTAAATCATAGATAAAAAATACGTTTAATCAATTTAAATTATAATTTAAACAAAAACAAGCAAACACTTATAATTTTTTATCTAAGAAACTAACCACAACACTTCATTTTTTATTTTCTTTTTAAAATTATTGTGCATTTAATTTTATTCTTAAATTGTTGTGTATCTTCTCAAAATATTTTGCGAACAAATTAGAAACGGGTTAATTTCACCAACAACATCGAAGTTATTTTCAAATTATAAAATGGTCATTTGAAGTTCAAAAGTTTCGATGGTGATCATCATAAGTTAAAATCGTTTCACCAATAATCACCCATTAAATTTATGGTGATGTGGCATGATGATGTGTCATTTATTTATTATATGGTAATCCATGTACTTTATATAATATTTATTTTAGTTCCTATATTTCAATTAAGTCTTTCAAAAATTGTATCTTATGTTCTTAATCTTTTACATCTTTACACTTTGGTTCTCAAATTTTTAATTAACTTTCAGTTAAGTCCTCTAAAAATTGTATCTTATGTCCTTTAATTTTTTACATCTTTTCACTTTGGTTCTCAAATTTTCAATTATCTTTTAGTTAAGTCTTCCAAAAATTACATATTAGGTCCTTCAACTTTTTATATCTTTACACTTTGGTCTACAAATTTTTAATTATCTTTCAATTAAGTCCTATAAAAAATTGCATCTTAGGTCCTTCAACTTTATACATCTTCAAACTTTAGTCATCCAAATCTTTGATTTTAGTGGCCAAAATAAGTGTAATTTTAGTAGTCAAAATAAGTGTACTTTCTATTAAATTCTTGATTTTACACTCGAATTTTCACCTAAACGAACAAAATAATATTATAGGGTCTCTACTTTTGTGGTCAACTCGAATTGACAAGTGCGAATTTTACACTTAATTTGACCACTAAATAGTTTATTATTTAATTATATTATTTTGTTCGTTTAGGTAAAAATTTGAGTGTAAAGTCAATGATTCAATTGAAAGTACACTTATTTTGACCACTAAAATCAAGAATTTGGGAGACCAAAGTTTGAAGATGTATAAAGTTGAAAGACCTAAGATGTAATTTTTAGAGGATTTAACTGAAAGATAATTAAAAGTTAGGGACTAAAGTGTAAAGATGTAAAAAGTTGAAAGACCTAAGAAATAATTTTTGGAGGACTTAACTGAAAGATAATTGAAAATTTAGGGACCAGAGTGTAAAGATGTAAAAGATTAAGGACCTAAGATGAAATTTTTGAAAGACTTAATTAAAATATAGGGACTAAAGTGAATATTATATAAAGTATATGGACTATTATGCAATAAGTAAATGTCACATCATCATGCTACATCACCATTTTAAATTAAAATTTTAATGGAAAGAACTATTAAGTGAAAGGATTTCAAACGATGACCACTCATCAAACTTTTGAACTTTAGTGATCATTTTATAATTTGAAGGTAACTTCAGTGACCGTTAGTGAAATTAACCCAATTAGAAACCATCTATCTATCATTTCTATTCCCTACCTGCACCAACCACCACATCAAATAAACCCTAGAACTGTTGTCGCCGCCACATGGCCACCTCCATGATTTTGTTGATTCTAGATATTGTTTTAGATTTCTTTGAATAATCTAGCGAGTGTTTTTACGCTTTTTGGCGGTGGCGATGACTTTTCATAAAGGATAAAATCCAACCCTTACAAACTATATTAGACGTCTAAAAATGCACTTTCTCATTAGTCATTACTCTTAAATCAACATACCATCCTATATGTATTAGTAAAAATATAAATGCACTGGAATAAATTATCTTTATCATCTAATAAAGTTTGTACCCCCCCCCCTTCTCTTTTGGTGCATACTATAGGGAATTTCTCAGAAACAAAATTCAAATGAATACGGTGAACATCTCAAGTACGGATTTTCAAAGACGTATACTTTTAGCCAATCACGCAATGGAAGAAATAAGTGCAAACCTTTAAAAACTTATGTAATATATATATTACAATACATACTTGATTTTATATTAAAATTTTATAATTATTTTATAATATTTTAAATTTCAAATATAATAAATATAATACATTTTTTTTAATAAATGTAACCAGTGTAACAAAAGTTAAAACAGTATTTTAAAATAAAAAAATAAAATAGTATTTTTAAATTTTTAATGGTATATAATGTAACCATTCCTATATATTCTATTCGAAAATCTATCATCGCTATATAGGCTACATGTCCATGCAAAGACACTGGGCTACATATGTAATCCAATATTTCTGGCCCAGTAGTATGTCTTGTAATTTGATATACTAGTTAAACATGCGTGCGTTCTTATCGCATCTTTTTGAAGATGGATATGGAAGATGAATATGGAATTATCTCTCACAAGGTTTTCTCTTTCCTCTGCATCTGCGATTATATCGATTTTTTAATATTTTCAAATTTTTTATTTTTTAATTATTAATAATTAAAATGTTAAAGTAGCAATTGCAATAAAGATAAAAAAAAAATATAGTTGTTGATAACATGTTATTTTGTATTGTTCGATATTGATATTTTATTTACATTCATAGAAGTACAATTGCAATTAAAGATAAGTTTTATATAGTAGTAATACGAATAATAACTTGAATTCAGTGAAGAGCTTTTGATGATTTGAGCTTTAATGATTGATGAACCATTGATATCAAATCATATAGAATTAATGATGTATTAATAGGAATTTTCAGAGTTGTATTTTATGGGAAAAAATTAATAATTAATAATTTTATTGGAGAGAATGTAATGGACGACTATTTAATATTGTACATTTATTAGAGTAGTGTCTCTTTGTAAACAATATTATTTGTGTATATTCTTTTTTTTTAAGTGCGTATGATTTGATGATGTAAATGAAAACAACATAAATGTAAGTAAGAAATAAAAATCAAAGTATTGTCAACGTTCTCTCTCTCGATATATATATATAATTATTAATTAAATTAAAAATTAAAAAAAATTCATATATTAGTTGTCAACTATATTCACTGTAATCCAATGTATTCAAAACAATCTTTCATCTCCATGATTTGAATTTTAATCCGATAATTAAAAAAAAGTTACAATTTTATCATTCATTTTTTTTTAAAATCCATTTCTCATTTCTTTCATATACGTAAGGCAAAAAAATTGAGAACGTCTTTTCAACTTCATATTTAATTTAATACATTAAATATTTACAAATTTTAAATATATATTTAATAAATTGTTAAAAATTTAATGTACGATAATAATAAACAGTAAAAGAGTAACAAATAAATATTAAAAGATAATTGCATTCATTTAAGTACAATTACAATTAGAGATGAGTTTTATATGGTAGTAATACCAACAATAACTTGAACCCAATTAAGACTTTTTGGTTATTTAAACTTTGATAATTGACGAACCATTAATATCAAATCTTATAGTATTAATAATTTTCAGGGCTGCATTTTACGAAGAATAAAATTAATAATTAATAATTTTATTTTGAGAAAATGTAATGATTAACTACGTAATATTGTACATTTGTTGGAGTAGTAGTTCCTTGTGAACAATATTCTTTGTGTATGTTCTCTTTTTATTAGACGTGCTTGATTTGACAACGTAGATAAAACGTTATAAATGTGAGTAAGAAACAAAAATTATAGAAGTGTCAATATTTGTCTATGTTGAAAGAATATTGTTGATGGACATAGTAATAATATTGTTGACGAATAGAAGTAAGATGATAATAACGTTCTATATATATTAATTAAATTAATTTAAATTAAAGATGAAAAAAGTTTTACACGTTAGTTCTAAACTAAAGTATATGTTTGATAGGGTTTAAAGATTTTGAAAAAAAATTGGTAAAATATGTGGATGAAAAGTTGATAAAAATTGTAGGTCCCACAAAATATGTAGTTGAAAATAAATTTGAGAAAAAAAAACTGAAACAAACATGCTCGTAATCACTGTAATATAATGTATTAGAAATAATATTTTTATCACTATTTCAGTTTTGACAATTATGATTTGAATTTTAATGCGGCAATAAACAAATTTACAATTTTTCTCATTCATTTTTTTTAAACTCATTTCTCATTCCTTTTATCTACTTAATAGAAAAAAAATTAGATTATCTTTTCACCTTCATATTTAATTTAATAGATTAAATGATTAAAAAAATTTAATTGTATATTTAGTAAATTGTTGAAAATTTAATGTACAATAATGATGAACAATAAAAGAGTAATAAATAAAGTATTAAAAAAATTATTATACATTAATGAATACTAAATGTGGATATGAAATTTTAAAAAAAATTGTAAGGGTAGAAAAGTCCAAAATATTTATCCATTTAAGCTCTTTTAGATGTAATATATTAGTGGAGTAATGCAAATGTAAAATGGAAGTGTAGTTTTTATTAAACGAAGAAAAGTTTTTATTAAATTAAAATTTTAAACTAATAATTAACTAATATGATTAACAATAGAAGATTCGAAAAAATTGATTATTTTAAATGTGTTAGAATTCATTTCACTGTAATTATCATAAACAGCTTTGCCTAGCAAATAATTTATCTACACTATTTGATAATCTCTCTTAAATAGAATCAAACTTAAATAATCTATAATGTACTTCGTCTATTCTAATCTATGTAGCAAGTAAGATAGACAGATTTCCAATCCATGTGACACTACATCTATAGAATAGACGTTCAAATTAAAATCCATCTCCAATGCATTTCGTCTAAAATTAAATTTTCTGACTCACTCCGTAAATATAAACGGAATCTATATTTTAATGTGCCACGTCAGATAGATGGAGTCTTTGTCAGCATGCATTAGAGATGATTTTTTATAATTTCGTCTATATATACTTGTAGAGATGGCAAACGGACCGGGCCGGCTCGGGCCCGTCGAACGACGGACCCGGTCTTGGACCGGGCCGTAAATTGACACACAGGCCAAGCTTGGCTCGGCCCGTGAAATCCACGAACCGGCCCATGGTCCAAATGGGACCAAATTGGTCCCTAACTTTAAGTTTGGGACCAAAATTGCTATTAACAATTATATTTCCAATTTTTTTTTTAAAAAACTTTGCCAAAAAAAAAAAAAAATTTGAATTTCAAGTGGGTCCGCATGATCGCCCGTGGCTTTCAAGACGCGTGTGGCCCACGGACCACGGGCCGATCCGAACCCACCTTTTTTACACAGGCCAAGCTTAAGCTCCGCCCGTCTCTTCAAGGGCCGAGCCGAACCCTATGTGGCACGGGCCGGGCCGATGCCATCTCTATATGCTTGTATGGCACATCTAAAAAGCGATATGCGAAGTACATTGGAAATGCTCTTACTTCAATAAATAAATACTATATATCTCTGTGTGGATTTCAACATATCCAAGTGCATTCAATTGCAAAAAATTCAATAAAAGATCATACAAATTATAGAAGTACATATCTATCTATATAAATTCGAGACTTTTATCATTAATGCTAAATTGATGTTTTATCTCTTAGTTTCACCACAAATTCACAAACAATTTATAAACTGATCAGATTGATGAAAGCAATTAAATTCACAATAAATATTTAACACAAAATCATATTTCAAAAATTGAAATTACATAATTAAACTAAGTTACATTATTCGTCCCAACTAAAAAAATTAGTGACTCATCATCCAATTACATAAACTCATTGATTTGTAAGAAACTAAATTACATAAACTCATTGATTTGTAAGAAACTAAATTACATAAACTATGTACATCACCAGGAATTAATAGAGAAAAAATTAAATTGATGATAATCTCGTGTTGAATCTTGAAGCACGAACCCCAATCTTCACCATGAAACCTCCCTCTTCAATCTTCAATTTTAAATCCCGAGCTTGAAACCTATAATTTGTGTATATGTGATAAAGTTTATTTTTCTCCAAGATTACATCTCTTAAGTGACTTCTACCCACAATATATATATTGTACCCGAAAGTCATAAAATTTGTGTCATAAACTTGTCTAAAATACTTCTAAAAATATCCAAATTCGAGTGACATTTGGATTTTTAAGCTCACCGTAGGCATCTAGCCAGGAGTCGGCGCACGTGTGCGCTGCTTTCGTCAGTTGGTCCAACTTCAAACACGCATAATTTTTTATACATTTTTTAACTTGCAATCTGTAAATTGAGTTAAACTCTAAATTCGATAATCTTTTCCATAAGATATCACATGTCTGGTAAAAATCATAAATATTCTACTAATACTCTAAAAAGTTCACTTATTTTGTTGTTTAATAGTCGATTTCAAAAATAAATGAGTTAGACTAATGATCTACATGTGCAATTTGAGCTTTCAAAAATAATCTTGATCAAGATTCGGTAAGTTGAACGACCAATTGTGTTTTTTATCCTATACTTCCACGACGTCGTAGTGAACTCCCACAATTTTCTTGCTATGGACAATTCTTTTGCCCTCAACCAAAGTATAGTATGACTATTTTAGTGAATGGGTAGAAAGGAAGGCTAAATTGAGAGAGGACATTTAGAAAGTGTAGTGGTAAATTAATATTCTTAATGTAGGGATTTTAATAAAAAAATGTCATAGAAATTATAGAAAAATTACATAAACAACTTAAGAAACATAGAACCAAAGGCACTTGACGACCACCCTCCCCCCTCCCCCACCCAGTCCAGCTACAAACATAGTTCGCCTAGTCACTGCACAAGCCCTCCAAAAGAACGACAATAAGTTTCCCCAAAGATTTATCAAGAAACCTCAAAGAATCCTTTTGGAATTAAAAAAACCTAATCTAATAACAAAAACAGTACTTTTCACCAAAGTTTTTCTAAAACACAACGCAAACTAAAATAAAAAAGTCAGAGTCTAACATATTGGCTTGTGATTCTTATCAAGTAAAACTCAAAATCAGAAAAAGAATTTTAATAGATTAAGAGATATGAGTGGTGTTCTCCTACATACCAGTTGGCAAGATGTAATTGTTTACTTTGGTGATGTGGAGGCATCTTGTCCACAAAATGAAATGGTTCACTATCACAAGATTGGACAAGATGCATCAACATCACTAGCTGAAGATTATATCTCATTCACATTAATGTGTGAGAGAACACCACTCGATATGAAATATTTAAGACAGTAGTTTGAGATGAAAGATGAAAGAGAGAGAATGTAACTAAAACGAGACATCTGGAATGTCCAATTGTCCATAGGCCACTTGACCCATTCAAATGAATCTCAACCATTAATTCAATCAATAGTTGAAATTAGGCATGAAATAATACAATTTAGGAGGACTCATATCATTGTCTAATCACGTTGTATCATGTTACCTTCTTCGAATCTCAATTATAAACAGGCTCAATTTATTATTTTAATATTGTAAAAACGTGTTTGTAAAACACTCAAGATAAGTTTAAAATCAATTAAAATTTTATTGAAAAATTAAAATTAAAGTCAACAATTAATTTTAACTATATATTTAATTGACCAACAATTTTTTACAACTGTTCAATTATATATTTTATTAATTTTTATCAATTTTATTTTAAAAAAAAAAAAACAAATTGATTTTAATCAATATGAAACATGGGACATACGCTTAAACACAGTAACCCAAAATCGCTCCCTTGCAAAGGTTACAATGAACTGAAGTAGACAAAAGCTATATCTCATTCTATCATTGTATACAGATTTCGAGACTCAAAAACCACTTTATATCAGGGCCCGTGGACGCAATTAGATAGTCTTACTTTCTATTTAATATACTGAAATGTGTCCTACTGGACTAGGACATCCTACGTACCTCTAAAACAATAGAAATCATGCATGTTTGCAGCTTTATTCATTTCGATTTGATAGAAATGACCTTACGACTTGGTCCCACATTTCACTTTAGCACCCACCTTCAGATAGTAAATAAGAATAAGTGCCCGCCTATTTTTGTTGAAAATTAAATTATTTATAAATTTTGATAAAAATTGATAGAATGTGTATTTGAAAATCTATAACAATTATAGGTCTTATATAATATTATTAAAATTAGACTTTGTTTGGTGTAGTTTAAAAGTATGTGAAAGTCAACAATTAATTTTAAATGTATATTTTATAAAATTTATAATTTTTATTAATTTTTCAATCACATATTTCATCAATTGTTTATAAAAAATTGTTAAAAAATTTCACCAAACAAGTGCTTAATTGTTAATGTTCACATTATCCCACTAAGAACTTGTTTGATAAATTTTTTTAGCATATTTTAATAAAATATTAATAAAATATGTGATTGAAAAATTAATAAAAATTGTGAGTTTCATAAAATATATGATTAACATAAATTTTGTGACCACTTGAATTGCTTATGAACAAGCTAAAAAGCATAACGAATTTCGTGTGCCATCAAAATCAGATATCATGTCCAATGCATTCATGAGCTTGATCTTTGATTTTTCAACTTTAGTTTTGGATTTTTGGTTTTTTTTTTTTTTTTTTTTTTTTTTGTTTTGTTTTTTGGGTGTCATCAATTGTTGATAACTTTTAAGATAAAAAGCATTGGGTTCGAGAACTTTTGAATTTTGTGATGATGAGGTCTAGATTTTTCAATGTCAAGCACTTAATCTTTAAAAGAAGTGCGAGTAAAATCATTCTTTTAAAAATCATTAGTTTATTAAAATAACAAAATTATCTTTTTTGAATTAAAATAAGGAACAGAGAAAAAAAAATAAAAGAAAAATTGCAATCATCCCCCTATCCCACTTCTTCTTCTCCATTCAATCTCTCCCCCATTTTTTCTTCACCAATCTATCTTTCTCTCTATATATTTTTCTTCCATTATTATTACTTTAAGTTCTAAAAATCTAATATTTACACAACTTGTCATTTTTATCATATTCCTCCTTTACAGACTTGGCATTCTCAGAATTTTGAGCTTCCTTTCCCTCTCCTCATCAGGCAAAATGGTACCATAATGAAACTCTCAAAAAGATTGTACACCATTTCCACTGCTTTCATGAGTAGGAAACTCAACAGATAACACCTGACTATCGCTGGGTTTACCAGCTGTGGCCAATTCTTTTGAAGGGGAAATATCCTAGGAATGAAGAATAGGAGTAGCTGTAGTCAAATTAGACTCAGGAGACTGACATTCCACAGGTGTCTGTTTAGTGCTGGCTGTATCAGTCTGTTTTTTTTCTGAATTTGCATATTTTTCTTGCTTTTGAAATGCCAAGGACAGCACATCAGCTAGTGACTCCCTCATTTTCGACCTTACAGCTTCGGAGGACTCTGCTGAACCTTGGACCCAGATTCAATTAGCGAAGTTTGTGTAAAGATTAGATTTTTAGATCTTAAATATGATAAAAATGATAAGTTGTGTAAATATTAAATTTTTAAAACTTGAAGTGATAACAACAGAAGATAAAATATAGAGAGAGAGATTGGTGAAGAAAAAATAGAAGAGGGAGTTGATTGGAGAAGATGAAGTTGGGATAGGTTGATTGCAATTTTTTTTTTCTTATTTTAATTCAAAAGGGTAATCTTGTCATTTTAATTTTTTTTTGACTATTTAACAGTCAAACTAACGATTTTTTTAATAGATAAATTTTGCTCGCGTTTTTTTTAAATGTTAAAGACCCGAGGTACTAGATATTGAAAGTTCGGAACCCTATCGTCAAAAGGTTCAAAAGTGCGGAACCACCAGTGCTATTTCCCTAGCTTTTATGAACAAATATTGTTTAAGAAGAATTAGTAACATAGAATATTCTTATACACAATTTTTGGAATGATTTTAGTTTTGTAACAATTATAAAACGCACTATCCATATAGTTATTAGCTTTAAAAAAAAAAAAAAAAAAGAAAAAACTAGTATATGGTGTGAATTGAACAATACATGAATTCTTGCATTGCTCTAATCATTATGTTTGTTTAAATATATTTGATTTGCTTGTTATTTGTTATTTTGGATTTTATTTCATATACAAATTAATGTGATACTTGATGAATATTTTTATGCAACTTAAAAATTTGCAGTGTAAAACAAATTAAAATGAAAATGGAGAATTGTTATGAAGTGTCAACTTACATGCCTTAAACATTCATATAACAAAACATCTAATTGTTCTAAGATATATATAAAGCAAATAAGCAATACAATGCTATAGTAATTCCCTTGTGATTTATTTGAGGAAGGATTGACACCTTGTCATTCTTGAATTAAATAAAAAAAGAGATCCTCAAGCTTGATATTCTAAAAGTGTGGGTGTTTAACTAAAGTGGTAATACAAAAATCTAAAAGAAGTTTGAAATCAGATTCAAAGATCTTTATAAGTAAAGTGGTATTAGAAATTTTAGATTAGTATCATTCTTAATTATCGTGAGACTTAACTTTTGTGAATAGTTTTACTTTTATGTAGTATTTGAAGATAAGTTGGTTTGAAGTTGTGTTGCACAAGAACTTATTGACACTTATATGTAGAGATAGAGATAGGGGGCGGGATCGGATTCTAGTTTGGTCCTGCTTCGAAAAAAAAAGTAATTTTTGAAGTGTAATTTTTTTTTTTTTTGCAGTAGCAGTGTGCTTTTGAAGTATAATTTTTTTTTTTTAAATAATTTTCCTTCCAGAAAATTCTGACTCCGCCCCTACTTACAGGAATTCTTTAAAAATAAGAGTGCCAAGTCTTATTGGCTAGTCTAATTTGTTTGTATTAAGGCAAAGAAAAAGAAAAATACTAGAAAACAAAAAGAATGGAAATAGTAGCATCACTTTAAATTAGTAGAAAACAAAAAGAATGGAAATAGTAGCATCACTTTAAATTAGTCAAATGGAAGCCTAATCTTTTCCCATCTAGTAAGACTTTGCCTCTCAAAATGGGTCCATGCCTTACCTTTAATTCTATATATTGGTGGGAAAATTTTAATTCACACGCTTCTTTTTCTGACTATTGTGAATACAACAATGGAAAAAAAGAGAAACAATTTGAAAATTGAAGAATTTTGTGCTCAAGGCTTCATATGGTAGTGCACATGCTACATGCTTTGTCTCAGTCAAAGTATACATTTGGTGTTTATTTTCAAAATGCTCTTGTCCATGACCAATTAATTAAGTATTTTTGAATATTAATCCAGCACGTTGTTTACTTATACATATGAAAATTCAACCCATATCAACTATGATTCTTTTCTTTTTTCTTTTTTTTTTTTTCCATTTTGGCTATAAGTTGAGCAAAGTCAATTCATTCACTTACCTTTCTTTGAAGTTATATATAAATCTAGAAACCCAATACTTATAATATGGGTTAATTACTTTATGATATATAGGAGGGAATTTCTCGAGCCCATTTCTATTTTATATTAAATTGAATTATTAAATTCGACGTATGCAAATATTCTCAAGACAAAAAAAGACACGGTTTTCTTCTCTTGTTAAATATGAAAAACAGAGCAGAAAAATATAAGTACAACATGGCTGGACGCAACCTACTTTTGAAGTAAAGAAAGTTGAATTTGTAAACAAAAGTAAAAGAATCTAACCTAATTTCCATTATAGCATATATTATAATATGATGCATGTCTACAGAATTCTTTGGAAAACTGTTACATATTATGTAGATCATCTCATGATTCAGCACTAATAAAAGCAGGCATGTTGAAAGTGGCATCTCGAGGTAGAAACAGTCAAACTTAGTCTACCATTTAACTCAAAAGTAAAATATAGATAAACCAGCGGGCAAAAGATGAAAGGTTTGAGGATATAAATGTTACAAAAATTTATTTTTAAGGACTCAAGTGGTTAAATTTTCAAAGATTGAGGACAACCTCCATAATTTATTATCAGTGATTATTTATTTATTTTTCCCGGCAACATCACACCATTGCTAGTTAATTTGTTTGAGATTTTATGATTTTGTAGCATTTTTGTGTTTTAGGACCAACCACAAGCTAGATGACAATTCAAGCATAAAAAGTGAGAAGAAGACTTTTTACAATCGACCTGTGCATTGAAAATGAGAACACATTTAGGCAGATCCCATAGAAGAGAAAAATGTAAAAAAAAACTTAAAGGAGTACGAGTGTGGCTCGCCCGAGTAAGCACTTGGTTTAGTAGTTTAATATTTCAAGGGCATATATGGTAATTTTTGTACGTGAGAAGGGTTAAAAGACAATATCCTACACACATTTTAACTCGGGTAATTAGTACATTTCGTTAATATCTTTTGAGTTTATTGTGCAAATTATCCCTATCGTTTGAATTTTGACATTTGAATCCTTAAATCTATCATTCTTTGTGCAAAAGGTCCTTACCATCTATTTCTGTGAACTTTTACAGTTAAATCATCGCATCATGTACAATCTCTAATTTTATGAAGGACATTTTCATCAAGTCCATGCTGATTCCACCTATGCTTGATTGCGCCACGTGTCCGGCGAAAACCATTAAAAAAAAGTAAAAACCCCTCCCCAAACTCTTCTACAATAAAGGTGTGATAAGAAGGTGCACGGTGCAAATTTTCTGGTGGCTAAGCACTCTAGAAGCATACTATGCCACGTCTGCCAGTCTCCGACGTCGTAGAAAGCTACTGATCTGAAGCTCGGTCCCATTGTCTCCATCTGCCACACTTGTGCAGAAAACCAAGTGACCACTCAGAGAAGAAATGGGGATGAAGATTGTGATTCTCAGGAAAGTGAAACTGATGGTGAGGAGTACTATAGTGACAGCGATGGTTATGATTATGTTAAGGATAAAAAGAAGAAGAGGACGACAAGAATCAAGTGGTGCCATGGTCAAATTCTAGTTATACACCATCCCCACCGCTGCCTCCTCCTCCTATAGCGATGCCGACAATATTTCTTTTACCTCATTCAAAAGAATGAGAGACAACCCTTTTGAATCCGAGATACATTATTTCTTTCTCTTTTGTGTGTGTAAAAATTTAATATGGGAATCTTCAAATTAGAAACAAAAATGTTGATTCCTTAATGACATTTGATTTGTTTATAGGATGAAGACGGGTGCTATTCCTCACAGTTGAAGTCCAAATTTGCTGCATCAAATTTAGCATTAGACCATTGTTTTCAAGAATCTGAGATTGCGGGCTCGTCAAACTCGTTCAGACCATTGAAGTTGCAGAGGGCGGATACAGCTGAGAAGTCCAAGACCGCGGCGATCATAAGTTCACTCAGAAGATTACAACAAGAAGCAGATGAGCCTGCAATAATTATTCGTCTTCTCTGTAGGGGTTTTTACTTTTTTAATAGTTTTCGTCGGACACGTGGCGCAATCAAGCACATGTGGAATCAGCATGGACTTGACAAAAATGTCCTTCATAAAATGAGATATTGCACATGACGCGATGATTTAACGACAAAAGTTCATAGAAATAGACGGTGAGGACGTTTTGCGCAAAAAAAAATGTGGATTGAAGGACCTAAATACCAAAATCTAAACGATATGGACGATTTGTGTAATAGACTCAAATGATATAGATGAAATGTACCAATTATCCTTTTAACTCTATTTATGTCTAAGCATAGCTTGGATAGTTTTAGAAGGGATTTTTAGTACTCCAAATTTTTTTTTGAATCATCCGCAAACGCCTTCTTCGAACCAATTATAGACTTTATTGAGATAGGTAAAACCCCCCCTCTTAGAACCGTATATGAGACTTTCATATTGTACAGCTCAAGCAAAAGAGCTTAAAAAGAATCGACCCCAAACTGGTTGCCATGGCTTTTGACATCCTAGTATATAAAATTGAAGAAGGGGACCGTTCCTTCTACCAATAAATTTGACGTATAATAATGACTCTTATAGCTTGTTTGATGTGGATTATAAACTAGTTTATTTGACCAAAAAATTTACTTTCGTAACATGACATTTTTACAATTATTGGTCAAATAAACTAGTTTATAATCCACACCAAACAAACTCTTAATTTAAGTTAATTTATTAGTCTAGTTCTATTAGAACCTTTAAAATCCTCGTAGTAAATGTTTTAATATATTTAAATCATTAGATTAATTAAAATTAAAGACCGCGATTCATTTGTTAAATACATTGGTAGGTCAAACGATCAAACGGTTAACTAGAAATGAATGATGAGTAAGAGCATCTCCAATGCAACAATATGAAATTGTTGTATATGTGACAAATAAAATGGAGACAGAGAGAAAAACATCTCCAATGGAGATATGGATTTGAAAATTGTGATCCACATGTATAAGAGATATTGATAGATAAATTAAAAAAATTAATCAAATAATTATTAATATGCATTTAGATATAGATAAATTAAAATAAAAGAGATTTAACATATATTTTGATAGATATTAAATAAGTAGACGATGTCTAGCACACGTAATTTTTATTTGCCATATAAGTAATTTAGAATAAAGTGATATTTTTTGGTGGAATTCACGATTGCATAGAACAAGCTATTAGGATGCAAATCACATCAGTAAATCAGACTTGTCTTTACTCCCGCATTTGCCGGTGACTTGTACTAGACTCCAGCCCTGCCGTCTCACCACGACTCTTAAGAGTCCGTTGATAGGATTTCTAGGTTTACACAGGACAGCTTCTTGTCCTTTTCTGCTCTACAAACCAGCTACTCCTTATATATCATATTATATCACTCACTCCAAACTAATTCTTTTTAAAAAAAAATTGAAGAAGGGCTTCAGGCATCAGGCTTCAGGCTTCAGGCTTCAGGCATGGATAATCAAACAAGTTTACTTCTTAATTGGACTTACTTCATCCAAGAAAAGGTAAGATAACTCTTCCTTTTAACATTTTAATCACTTGCTTTTCAAGAATAACTTTTAATAAAACTGGGCATTCTTTCTGTATTTTGTTGAAACAAACAGAGTATGGATGAGGTGAAGCAATCTCTACTGCTCACTATGGAACTGGAAAACACAAGACTAAAGGCACAAGAAGAGATCAAAGTCAGAGATTGTGAAATATCCCAGCTCAAAGACATGCTCAGTAGAGTCATCCAAGAAAGGGATGAAGCACAAAACAAGTGTCAAAATATGTTGTTTGAGAAGCTTCTGCTCCAACAGCAGCAATCAGCTCCACATTCTGGTATTTCAAGCATTGAAGATGACCCCAGAAGAGGAATTGACTCCAATAATGGCTTTTCTTCATCAGATTGTGAGGAAAGCATTGTTTCATCACCACTCCAATTGCAACCACACCTACCGACAGAACCCGAACTGGAGTTACCAATAGTCATTGACAGGCCATTGCCGGAAAAGGGCAAGCTTTTGCAAGCAGTGATGAAAGCAGGGCCACTCCTTCAGAACCTCCTTCTGGCTGGCCCTCTTCCACAGTGGCGCCACCCTCCACCACCAATCGACACCTATCAGATTCCACCACCACCCGTAATAGTTCCATCACAACCACCACTAGCACCACCAGCAATGCCAACTCATTTCATCCACGAAGAATCATTGCACAACATCATTCCGACCAACAACAACGTTAACAACTGTAACAAGATAAACAAGAAAAGAGGACTGTCTGATCAGAGCTCTGATTCGTATATTGACTTCAAGTACCAAAAGGGTTTTCTCCAATGACCACTAAGAAACATGGTTATTTTCAATACTCCTATCATTTTTACTAGTATATGATTACTAGGATTAGCGGAATGATATTGCAAGTGGTCTACGCAACTGATTTTGTATTTGTACAGTAGTTGGAATTAAAAGGTTGAAGATCCAAAATTGACAATGTGAGACTTTTTCTGTGCTCTTTTGCCATCAGTCCTTTTTTTCTGTTTCTTTTTCTTCCTGTGTACCCTGTGAAAAGGGGTATTATATTTCTGTAACGATCCAATTCTGAATTATTTTTTATGAAGTTTAAAAATATGTTAAAAAGTTGAAATTAAAGTAAATAATTAATTTTATCTATATATTTAATATGATCTGTAATTTATATTAATTTTTTAATCACGTATTTTATTTTTATCAAAACCTGCTAAATTTTTTCACAAATCAAACACTTTTTGTGGGTTTACAAAAGCTTTGAACACCTTCCGCCTACAAACCGGTTTAAAGGATGAGAATTGTTCCTATTTCTGCCCCCGAGTAAACGAAACGTTGGACCAATATTGTGTACTAGTTGCTGACTAAATGGAGTAGTTAAGTAGGGAAGATGGGAACGGGCAACAACCGGAGAGTGTGAAAGGACCGGGATGTCGGGTTGAGTGGGTTCCCACAAATCAGAATCGGGATCTACTAATACACCCTTTTCTCATTATTTTAGTTTGATTTGATGTTTCTCAAATCATTTTTCTTCAATTATGTCCTTTTCATTTTTTTCTTCTTCATATTTTTCACTTAGCGATACAGCTTTTGTATTTTGGCACCCAGTTTCAAAATCGTTGAGAATATGTCTTTAACTTAAAAAATAAGACCATACATCCTAAACGAGCAAAAAAAATAAGATCGTAGGTTCATCTTATGCTTTCCATCCATTTTCTCCGTTAAACCTCAAAATTAGACTCAACGAGCTCTCTCTCCGAATTAAGCGACTGGAGATTTTTCCTTGCAACTCTTAATGCTACTGCAAGAGCTGTTTAAAGACTAGCAATTTTGGGTCTGGAATCTATGCCGGCATTACATAGAGAGAACTCAAAGAAAGCACCGATTTCTAGAATTGGGAATGATAAATCAAAGAAAATCGAGGATAAATTTGTGGGTACGACGGGGATGTGAATGTGGAAAAAGGAGGGAGTAAAAATGAATTGAGGCCTCAAAAGCTTCAAAAGACCGGGTTGTGTGAGAGGCGGCCAATTGCTAGATTGGGGGAGGAGGCATTGCGCGCTTAAAGAACGCTTTTATCAAGATCAAGAAAGAATCATCCAAAACTTACTTCACCAGTGAAAAGTCCCCAAAATCTTTCGGGGAAAAATGCATCTAGATTAATTGGTGCAGCCACTAGAATTCTAGAACTTGGGTTGGCAAGGAGTGGGTCAAAAGCCCTCGCATATTCAAATACCTCACGTTATTCTTCTAAAGGAGAAACTGTTTTGGAGGGAGCAACAAATTTGTTACCAAGCCAAGTGGAAGATTTTAAACATTTTGCAACTCAACAGCCGAAGGGGAAATCTTCTTGCAAAACTTGTAGCCATTTGCTAGATAAGTTGGATTCTAAACTAAGTGTAGATGAACAGTCGATGGTTTTTACTTCGCGGTTCTCACATCATGTTGAACCCTCTTGTCAAGGGTCAGAAAGGAGCAGGCCATGAATTTTCACATTTGAGGAGGTTCTGGAGGATTGCCGGCATAGATTCCAGACCCAAAATTGCTAGCCTTTGAAGGGAAAAATCAGAAGTTGCAGAGAAAAATTTTCAATCGCTTAATTTGGAGAGAAAAATAGCGTTGATTCCAATTTTGAAGTTTAACGGAAAAAATTGATGAAAACTGTTAAGAGGAACTATGATGCCTATTTCTACTTACGTTGGGGATGTGTGGTGCTATTTTTTTAGATTAAGGACGTATCTCCAACTATTTTGAAACATTGGAGACCTTTGATGGAATTATCCCATAAATAAATTATTGTATGTTTAAATCTAGGAAAACAAATCTTTAGCACTGAAATATCAAGTTATAAATAAATCTTTCGGAATAGATGTTATGGATAGAAACTGCTGTCAAGCACTACGTTTCACATCAAAAGTTTTAGTACCTCATTAGTCATTTCCTTTTATATTTTATATTCATCTCAAAAATGGCCAGGAAACAAGAAAAGCCAGAATGGGAATTTACCAAATACAATTGGTGATTTTTAAAAATAAATTTTAATAATATTTGTAAAATTAGCAACTTCTAGTTACAAAAAATGTATACAACCTTTTGCAAAAATAACAATTTTTTTTCTAGTTTTAAAGAAGCTACCTACTAATTTTCATTTTTCTTTTTAAAGAATGACAATTGAATTGATGTATTTACACTAAATAACATTTTGAACTATCGTCACAATTTGAGCTGTCGAACAACATTTAAACTATCGGTACATAAAAAAATAAAAATTTATAGTTGACCGAGAGTTGACTGACCATCAGTCAACTCTCAGTCAACTATAAATTTTTATTTTCTCAATAGCTTAGGCTAACAAACAATAGTTGTAACTGCCGTTCAACAGCATCTCAACCCACCATTTTCGTTTATTTTTTCGTTTCTATATTATTCTTCTTCAACCATACATCAATCCATAAACCTAATCTCCTCCAACAATTTTTGAACAATTATATTCAACATATTTTCAGATCTAAAAACATCACAAATTAATTTAGCACAAGACCTATTAAATTTTTATTCTTTTATAATTCAAATGAATTTATTAAAAACCTCGAATTAATTTGACTATATTAAAATAGGATATATAAAGATTTTATATTAATTTTTTACGGATATTTTTGTTCAAAATAGTCATTTCTGAAATTATTATTAAAATCTGATATATTTAAAAAATAACAACGCTCATATAATCTCCTCTTTATTAAACTAGTGGTTCAAAGCAAATGCTGCAGAAAAGAAACCGCATAACCAAAGTGATACCCGAATTCAACAATCTCCACCTAAGTATCAACCCGTGAAATCCAACTCTCCACTAAACTACTTTTCATATGTTCAAACTGTTGAACGAAGAAAATGTTAATGAAGGCATAATTAACAATGCGACCTGAAACAATGTCTTTTAAGTGTTACAATGTGTAACACGAGCAAGTACACTTTCCGTGTCCCACAAAAGAACAAAAAATGACTCAAATGGAGATTCTTTAGTCTAATGTATGTATCCACATTCTAAAATCAAAATCTTTAATGGCATACATGATACAAGAGTATGTAATAGACAAAAGTTGACCACCAAATAATATGATATGACACAGTAGGGTCCATCCATATCAAAACAATTTGAAAAAATTTGCAGCATATTAGAATGTCTATACCAGTAAATCAGTAATTTTAATGCCCATAGCCCGAACCGGTAAAGGGAATAAACCACCACGGTCTAACACTCCCTCCACTATGTAGCCTGTCAGATTACAAGAAATCATGAGTAGCAAACTAGCACATTGTTTTTTAATCATATAGCAATGCTGCATGCCTTTCTTTTCTGTAATTGTTTTCCTATTCCTTTTTTCTTTCTGGGTTTTAAAGGAGGCAAACATTATTTGCATGACTAATTCAACTAAAAACGCCTTAAGCAAAATACAAATATCAACTTTATTGCATTTTTGGTCCATCAAAATATATTGTACAATTTGAATGGCAGAGAAGTAGCAGGAATCATTCTCTTAGATTGAAGAGTGTTTAGATGATCCACCACCGTCTGCACTGTGCATGGCATTTCCGTTACACAAAGTGGTATCTTCGGAATAAATTCTTAAACATATCCTTGAATCTCTATATATGATAGGCACAGTGGCCTGATCCCATTATATTAGACACTTCATAATTATTTCTTGCGGTTAGCAATAAATCAACATGACTGAAAAATTGAACATAACATTCAGAGAGAAACCAACTTACATTAGTGAACAACTTTAATATGCACAATTGACGCCATTTCTTGAAATCAAATAATAGAAGCATTTTCTTCTCAGTCATCTTCATTTTCATCTTGATTGTCTCGTTGATTGTGCTTCTGTGCAGTATACATCTCTGCGACCTAAACAAGCGATGGGGCTCAGATCAAACATCACGTCAACACATGGACCAAGTAATCAAACCTTTGAAGAAATTGAAACCACGAATGACAATAGTTCTTACCATATCTGATGATGATGCCTCCTCAGGATTCTTATCTTCTCGGACACGAAGTAACCGTGGAAATCGCAGTGAAATTCCCTAGTATAAGATGATGGCATACGAACTATTCAATTAACATTATCGAAAAAGAAAACCAACAATCAACTACCAACTCTTAGTTTGTAGTGTTCATATGTGAAGTGCTGCTACCATCACATGCACACAGAAACAAGAAAATGCAAAAGACGTAAAATAGAGAGAGTGGGCACGGAAGAAAAAACATGACTGGAATATAGGGCCTCCTGAGCTGAAACCCAAAAAATACTTGATAACAAATGTCAAGAGTACCAATTAAAGGTTTTCTTGAGTGTAGACTGTGCAGTCATAGAAATTAACTCAAATGTACAGAGGGAACTGGTACTCTACATTCCATAAAAGAACAAAACGGCACCTTATCATGATCCACAATTCCAATGGCAGCTCGATGAACTGGGCTGATAGTCAGATCTGCAGCTTTAACCTCCCAAACCTAAAAGAGAATCAACTGATAATGATTACCACATGGGGAGAACCAAATATTCTATAAAATGAGGTCAAGCTTAAAGTACTACATTTCCATGATGAGAAAGATTTAAGAAAGAAATATTATTAACAAGCAAGAGTAATGAGCACTAGACAAATTATGCCAATAAATGCTCAGCTCATTCAGAAACAAGTTTCATATTTTTCTCTTCACAGCCACATGATTCATACAGTTAACTTTACTGCTCCATTTATACACACTGATCTTAGGTTAGCCATTCTAGATCTGATCTTAATACAGTCAAGTTTGCCTGTCAAATCTGCTTGAGGATAAAATGTTTCACCTCATCTCCATTTACCACATCACTATCCTCAAATCAATCAATTCTCAAACTGTTCTTCACATGATTTTTGGATAACAATTTTAGGAAAGGATAAAAGTTTTCAGGAATCTCTAGTGATTCCCCTAGTTAGTGATCTTATTTCCAAAGGTTTCTTTTTTTTTATCCATCTATGTGATATGAAGACCAAAATGGGTAGAGCAGTAGAAATTAAACAAGAGAAAATCTTCGATTGATTACATAGAAACAGACTTATTGCTACCTCAATGGGTTCAAACCATACATCTGGACTGATTGTATCCGAATACCTGTAATATGACTGGACAAGGAACGTATTTTAGAAACAGTGCAGTCCCATTGAAAATCCCATAGGTCCCAGAATAATAAACACATATTTCAATTCAACCTTTGGCTTGGGAATAACTTTAGAGCGAAGACTGGCAGAACGTTCTTCAAGCATTGCTTCTGAAAATCCAGTACCTAAACAGAATCACAAGAATCCAGGGAACTTAGACATGGAGGATATGAGTAGGTAGATGAATTCTTTTATAGCCATCAAACAGCAATAAGCATTGATAAGTTGTCTGTCATGAATGTAGATCATGAATATGTTTATCTATCATAAATTAAAAAGATACGTTGGCATTATATCTCAGTGCAAGAAGTAAATAGCCTACCAATTTTACAAATGCTTTGAAATTCCTCTTTGGTACTATCGTAACAAGCAAGCAGGAAAGCACCATACACACCTAAAAATAAAAATAAAAGTCATTGGCCAAGTTATTGAGCAGCAAACTAAAATTGTACTCAAAATTACACGAATTGCACTAAAATAAATCCACTGGTTGCTAGGCAACAGAGAGGACCGACGACTTTAAATAGAAGAGAGCAGGATCATAAATATAGTCCATGGAATAACAGGATTGTGCGCTCCATGCATCTAAAGAATCCATAGATGGTTGATATAGACTCAGTTGGGAAGAGATTTTTATAATGTTACCAGTGCGTTTTCCCCGTCCATGGAAAGCACCAATTGGTATCAAATCCAGAGAGTCACCAATACTGCAGAGCTTAAAAGATGGAAAAGAAAGTTAATTAAGCTTAAGAAGATGTATTAGTTCAAAGTCGTAGGTCATTGCGCTTACCTATCCATGTAATCCTTTTTCAATTTTAACCAGTTAAGAGACCGTTTTGATGGCTCATATGTAGCATCTTTATTCAAAGTCTTGATGATCAACCCCTCGCAACTGCCAAGTAGGATGAGTGAATGACGTAAAACACGAGGGAAAATGTTTATTGCTAGATAAATAGTTCTGTAAAACAGAAGCTACTGAATCTGCAAAGTCACCCAAAAGTGCAGCATGCATTCACCAGATTGCCAAATCATCCACACTGAAAAGTTATTGCTAATACAGCTTTTAGCTCCAGAAATTTTTTCGTTGTGAACTGGAAATGCAATAACAGGAAACTGAAATAGATCCACATTTGATGAATGGTCTACTCTGTAGTAGGTTCAAAAGTTCAATTCTTTTTAGTGCTCATATGCCATGGCCTTGTGCTCATAAATTGGTCGAATGCACTAGATTTTGATTATTAATGCATCACAGGACCAAAACCCCTGTTTGAAAGGAAATTTATGCGTCCACCATGGTCCACCCATAATGATTAACATGATTAAATACAGACCATCATAACAAAATCCAAATCCTTTTGTGCATCTCCACCAACCTTGAAAAGATACATGTGAGTTTACTTATAAAATAAACATTGTGCTTGGTTGATTTTATTCAATTCTAAAAATTAGCTATATTTAACGTCCTATCTATTTGGTCATTTTCAGTCTGCTTTTACAGGATGAGCTAAGGGTCCAGTGGCATGGTTAGCCATAGAAAATTCCACTTTTCTATGCTTATAGAAAAGAAGAGACGGATATCAATGGAAAATGCAAATGATCCAATCAGGAATAACTAGGCTATCAAAGTGTGCTCTACGCCTACTAACCCCCTCAAATACCTCAAACAGACATTTCCAAAGCCATGTAGAGCCTTTTCAAAAAAAGACCCAAGAAAGATAGATGCTTCCTAATCAAATATAGTGAAGGCCAATGAGGTGTGACTAAGCTACCACCAGAAGAGGTATCATTAATAGTGTCTAAATGATCAAAATGGAGCGGGCCTACAAGTGGAAAATAAGGAAAAATAACGGACAGGTGTGGTTTTATTCAAAGTCAAGACAAGTTGCAATTGAGCAACAAAATACCCTCTACAGGCGTCAAATAATAGTTGCATTGTCCAAAAGTATGATAAAACCACAAATTTAACTGTACTCCTAGGCAATTGAGCAGTCAGAAATTGAGCAACCCAGATATATGGTACATTGATTCCATATCAGCGACAACAAACAATAGTATCAACGAAAAATTCGCTCTTCCTAAGCTATCAAATGGACACCACAAAACACAGAAACCTTGTATCTCCAAAGTGCGTGCTTCGCATGCCCAGAATAGAAATTTCTTCCCCTGGGAGAAAATATAAAGGAAAAAGAAAGCAAAAAAACCAACATAGATATCTCCAGTTGTGTCAACAATACAACCATGATATCAGTTTAGAATAAAATTGTATCCATTGTATTTGAGGAAAACGTAGGTCCCAGGACAAGAACATTAATTCATTATATATTCACAACAAACATCACTTCCAGGAGAACCAAAATAATAATCAGTAGTAGCAAAAATAGCAACAGGATGAGAAGTAGAGATGTAAAAGTTTGCTTTCTAGGTCACGAGCAAAGCAGTTAATAGCATTCTGTATGTAACATTAGGAATTCGTGAAAATAGTAAAAATCACCTAGAATCAACGGAATCTTCAAGAAACTTTTGTATTTCCTCGAGATCATTTGATGTTATAGCAGTGGCAAACTGGAGGAAACTGCATTCTTCCTCAAATGACTTGTAAAGGTACTGCACAAACCTCAAGAGGTGAATGTTATATGCCAAGAGAGAATGAAATACATAATGATCAAAACAATCAGATTCCAAACTTGAAAGACAAGAATTCGAAACACGCTCACTAAACTAGTATGGAACTGATTTCACTACATCATGAAAGATTGCGAACCATCAGTAAAGAAGTCAAGGTTCATTATTTAAAACAAAAGATCGTTTATGGATATCAACTTACAATTTTTTTACTATGAGAAAGCTAGATAAAAGAACACGGGAAGATATCTGAGTAACATATGTAATTTTCCTCTAGAATCACCCAGGATAACAATTCAGATATGATGCAACAAACCAAATTAAAGAACAGAGATACAATAGTCAAGCTTATAGTAGGTGAAACACATTCAGGTAAGTCTCGGGATTCTGAAAGAGTCATGGAATTGATGCTGAAGATCCTTAGTTGAATAGTTGGAGCCTGAGGAATATTGGGGACTAAACAGGACAAACCAAATAGAAGGGTCAAAGAATGTAAATGATCTTAATCATTCAGAATAAATATATTGGCATAAAGCCAATGATTTGTCAACCATATAATCAAAAATGAACAGAGGCATTCACCGTCAACTAAAAATTCAAGGAACATATATCAGAAATTCTCAGATAGCCAAGACACATGGGATATTGTACCTCTCTACGAACGTCAAGTTGCTCTTGTAGAAGTTGTTGACCATTGAGATACAAGATGTCAAAAGCAAATATGCAAACATTAACTTTGATTTCACTCATGACAACATTTTTACGAGCACGCGTACTGAGTACCTGCCATTGACATATTAGTCAAGTATGTGACTACATAAAATATTATCTTGTGATATCAAAATTGACGCAATGAAAGATGTACTAAATAGCATATACATTAAACATTCTGGGATTAAAAAAAAAAAAAAAAACCAATGCATTTGATTAGAAGGTGTAGCCAACAGAAAAAAGATAAATGACAATGAATCACCAACAGCAAAAGAAACAACTGGGAAGAAACTTTGGAAGTCAAATGGAAAGCCACAATGCAAAGCTAGAAATTCTAATGGAAAACTGATGACGTGGGAGAAAATCATAAAATATTCTTATGGATTAAGTATCCACAGTTTTTATGCATTGTTCTAACTTCTAAGTGAGGACACTCAGAGATTCAAATCTACTGTTTACACCTTCTGACTTTAAGAGCTGTGCCCATTCATTTAGGGTGTCTTTGATTTTGATTAAAATCATATTTTTTGTAAAAGTAGATAAAAGTTGATGAAATGTCAACTTTTTAGAAATTTTTTAATTGAAATCAAACAAACCCTTAATAACTTCATGCAGCCCAGAAGTTGAAACATTAAAACCAATTACTAGATTTCGTAAATAAGATAACAAAGTATTATGTCATCACAGCGTAATAGTGCTGGATGGCAGGGAGAGACTTGATGTAGTAGTCCAACAAGTAAGGACCTAGGACCCTCTCCAAAGCCAATGACTGCAAATTAACTTCGGAAATGGGGAAGAACGGTGAAAATTGGGAAGCAAATTGAAATGGGTATATTCTGTAATCTGAGAACAAAGTGGTGACAAAGTAGTTAAAGGAATAAAAGATACAAAACAGAAGAAATGTGACTTTGTAAAATAGCGGCTATCTATCCACTTCTAGAAATAAAGTAAAATGTGTATTAAAGATTGGTTTTAACAACTTCAGTAAACTAGTGAAATGTAAGCCAGAAACGCAAGAATGAAGCAGCAACCACTTCCTACATCAGCACTGCAATTTAGATGAAAGGTTTTTGGAAAGGTAACTAAACTGAGGCTTTTCTGAGCGATGAAAATTGGAAGGATCAAAAAAGAATTAGAAATTTGTCTACTTGTGGAGTGCAGAACCAATAATACTTCAGAACCTCATATTATATTTCTTATTGGTACTTTAAAATTTGATGCTGATAAGAATATTACAGGTCTACATTGATATCCAAAATCAGATGAATATGTTGAATTATGGAAGTTAAAACCCAGTTTTGCAACAAATACAGCATTTTCTGGCATTGCATCCAGTTCTTCATTTGTGGTGAAAGACAGCAGAAAATCCTTTAATTCTAGTTTCTATGTAGAAAATGAAATATCACAAGTTAAAATGAAAACAAATAACCTGGAAAGGCAAGATTTTCTGTTTCTCACGGTCATATGCAACAAGTTCACAGTCGAGAACAAATGACGTTACAGAAGGTTTCTTTAATCTGCAGTCCGACTTTGAATGTTAGTAACCATTGACTAAAACAAATGATGACAGGCATAAAGTTTAATCATTTGTAAACCTGTCAAAATAGACAATAAATCTTTAGAAATGTAAAATGACAATAAATCACAAGCCGCCATAACCCACCAACCTAAAAGCATAAAAGACCTATTAACTCATAAAATTAGCTTCTAAATAGTCCGCAGGCATAGACCATGTTGTGGTACAAGTTCAGATATGGTATTCCACAAATAGGATAAACTACAACGACTCCTTCATATCCAATAGCAATAGCACGGAAAGAGCAGGAAAAGAAAGCTTTCTGAACCTGTTGTTTTTAAGATGAAGGGTGATAAGATGCACTTTTTTTTACGTAAACCAAGTGACTTGTTAATGCTTTGCATATAGTGACTTTAAATTTTAATATTTCATATTCAACTAACCAGTTAGAAGTTCAAAAGTAAAAAATATAAGAAAAACAACATTATAAAATTAAGATGTCAACAAATATGACTGTAACCTTTACTTGTCAGTTACACAAAAAAAAAAAAAAAATAAAAAATAGTTCACCAATGTATGCGTTGATTCCAAAAGTAGGTACCTAATTTCATAAGCCAAATCAGGAAACTTGGCTATAGATATTTAATGGGAGAAAATAACTACCTTGTAACAGCAGCAATTACATCAGGAAACTTTCCAGTATTCCGTTCTGCATTCCGACTGTATATCTCCACTAAACCATTCTCCATATAGTGTATCTACATGAAAAAGGTACAGTTATGTCAACCAAAGATCAATAATTGATTGTCCTTCCCGATCATTCATAACAGACAAGCTACAACATATATCATTTCATAAGGTATTATTACCTGAGCACGTTCTCCATCGTATTTGTATTCACAAGTAAACTCCATATCTTGAAACTTCTCCACAATTTCTGATACTCCTTTAGTTGGTTTAGCCAACATGGGTCCAACTGGAATACCTGGTGAAAAGCTACATGTCTTTGGGAGATTCCACACACCAGAAACAAGAAGAGTAGGAACTATTTTATCGTACACAGGAATTACAGAGTATACTCGTTTCACAATTTTTGCAGCCTGGCAATTAGAAAGTCATATGAAAGAGATTAAATCAAACAAGAAACTATTTCTAAAATGTACATAATATGCCTAAATAATGTGTTTTAAGGAAAGAAACATAGATACAATAACATGAGTTCGAAGGGCTCAAAGACCTTTTATAGTTAAATGCTGTTATATGGATAGTATCAAAGATAAAATAAACACTAGACAAGGGTGTCAAAGACGATCCAAAAGATTATTCTAATAGACAATGTACCATTCGCCATTTTCATACAACAGTTAAAATTAGCTGACGAGTGCACAGTTCAAACCAAAAATTTAATAAAAGTAGAGTTTGATTTAATCAATTTATTCGAAAGTTTGATTAACTAGAATAATTTCTTTAAGTAGTTTTGATATATTAGAAGTTCATTTAGACTTAAGTCTTTATCCTATAAAAGGGAACATAGAATTTTAATGTATTCACGTTATTATTGATATTGAACTACACAATTTCCCCCTCTTAAATTATTCTTCTCTTTTTTCTTCTGACTTTTTTCTTTTGCTTCTCTCTTTATTTTTTTCCTGTTTTTTACTCTTTTTATGTTTTTTTTTTTACTCTTTCGTCTATTCGTTTTTTTTATATACAAGAACAAATAAAAAAAGGAAAACGAACAATGTTTTATGTGCTTTTTCTTTTTCTTTTGAAAAGTATTAAGAATAAAGAATACGAAATGAGATGATGCTTCTTTCTTTCGAATCAGCAATAATAAATATGCTTTCTCTTCTTCTTTTTTTCACAAACTATATTACCATGAGTAGTAACGAAACAGTACTAATGAGCAATAGTGTCAAAACGCATGTTGTAGTTTTCAAGAATTGTTCAATCAAAATAATTTGCAGACTCTGATAACAAATTGATTCAGTCGTAGGCACAAATAATTTCAAGCAAGTGATTGTGTAATGGTTCATATTGCTCCTGAGTGTGTTATCTAAAAGTGAAGAAACTTAATGCTCCCTCCCTCTGCCCCTTTCTCGTCATTAAAAGACTCGACCCTAATGCTTATCTACTTGATTTTCCACCGCACTTAAATATTAGTCGTATTTTAAACATATGAGATTTATACCCCTACCAAGGTATTTTCAACAACCACCGTTGCCTTCATCCATCTGCGCAGGTCAACCAGCTCTTTCAGTTCCACGAGCTCCAACACAACACCAGAAGATGTCACTGTCGAGGTCCTTGATGACCACCTTGTTGCTTTAAAAGACAGTGGTTGCCTTAGATTTCTTGTTCAGTAGAAAAATTGTCCGCCTACACATGATACATGTATCACAGAAGAAGAGTCGACTATTTGGAGTTTAACTCATCAGGGTTTAGTTCTTCTCACCCATGGATAAATGATGGGGAAACAACTAAAATCTACTATAGAAGAAACAAGTTTAGTAGTAGAGTTTAATTTAGACTAGGTTTCGGTAGTTTGGTTAACAAGAATGTTATTTCATTGATTAGTTTTAATATATTAAAAGTTCATCTAGACAAGTTCTTTAACCCATAAAAGGAAACCTAAGAACCTTTTCTGAAAAGGAAACCCAAGTACCTTTGAAGCTTAACCTGCTTATAGTGTTTCTCTAGTTATCAAATTCATAGGTGCCAGTTCTCTGGGTTTCAAATGAACCATATCAAGCAACTAGATGGGGAGGGGTGAATCCAGCATTGGAACTCATTGCCAGCCAACTGGCTAAGATTTATTATGCAAAGAGTTGTATAGTATTATTAAAAAGGTTTTGTTAACCAAAACTCATTAGTCTATATTAGTTATAAACTTAAACTTTTTTTCTCAGTAGATGGATGTAAGTAGAAGTGGATAACTTATTATCAAGATAGGAAGTAGGAAATTCCATAATGTGTGTATCTATACGAGTGCACAAAAATAAATGATTCTCTCAGCTGATTTGAGCTATCAAGTGGCTACGATAATTTCAGGGGGGAACATTCTACAAGTAAGAATTGACCACAACCTTTTTGAAATCTTAAAGAAAGTTGATACCCTAAGTATGATGTTTGCTAATTTAGCTTGAATCTTTTGCTCAAGGTCTGGAAGTACCATTGACGATATCGAACTGACCAAAAGAAATATACAACAGCAATGATCATAAACAACTTCTAAAAAATTCAATCTGGAAGTTACAATTAATCATCCATCTCATGAAGGTCTAAATCAAAAGATCGCACAACCATCATTTCTATATCAAGGCAAAACAGTAAGTACGCAATCAAAATAATCAAATGAATGTATGATGAAATCGACATAAACTAGAAGTCAAGCACATATAATCAGGCGTGTACATTTTAATTTTATCACTACAACCCAAATATGGTAGTCAGACTCTATTGTGTATTTGTGGTGATTCAAGAATGAAACGTTCGAGATGAATTAACATCAACAAAATTATAAAAACCTGTTATACAGAATGTATTCTAGCATTTTCAATTGGAAAAACAATGAACAAGATTGTATAAATTCATTGAAACGATAGACAGTGTCAACATCATTCGTAAGTAACAAGGTTTTCGGGTGATGATATCAAGTTTGCATAAAACTGTTCCTTGTCATCTATTTTACTATTAGTTAATGCCTAAGAGCACCCTTTTCTGTTTCTTTTGATTTGCTGCTCCATAATGATAAAAGAAAACCATATATGGTTCACAGACGGTTAACACAAACAAGTGAATACAGGGCCTGAGCAGAAAACTGCTTAGTGCTGAAATAACCTATTGGCCTAAATAGAAATAATAATTTTAGAAACATATTCTCATGCCACTAGAAATGGCCTTTACATCGCAATTCACAAACAAATAGTTCTTTTAATAAAATAATTTTATCCAGATGTCTGCATAAATTCTTACCTCTTCCAGAGGATTATTGACATTTCCAGGAGGGGAAGAATGCTTCTCAGAGTACACTGCAGCATGCCCCAGTGCAACCAAGAGAGTTTGTTCTGCCAAACCAATGCGCAGTTTTGTCTGCATATCTTACTCAAACCACGTTTATAATGTGACAAGAACCAGACACAACATAAAACAATGTGTTAGTTTCAACTTTCAACCTGGAGTAGACGTATCAAATATTGAGGTTCACAATCAGTGGCTGCAACAAGTAGTGCCTTTATGTGATTCTTTTTCTTTTCTTGACTATCCTTCCCAGATTCCTATGAAAATGCACAGATAACAGATCCCAAAATTAATGGCAGAACCAAAAGGAGATTATCTCTTTCTGCCAATGACTTTAATGGGGCGGGAATAAATCCATTGGACACGATAATGAACAAGTGACGAACAGTTATGCATCTGTAAATGAACAGGGACAAACACCAATTATAATATCCATTATCACATTTTTTAATTCTTAAAGTTTGCCATCTGATGTACAACAGTACACCCTACTTGGAGCCTCACTTCATGTTCATTTTCTGAGTTGCTGGCATGAGTGGGCTGACAAGGGGAGCAATTGAAAGAAATTTAACTTACAACCATTTCAACTTAATATACCATAAAAGATTATTTTTTATTATCGACACCATTTGAGTTATTCAGTTATTATGTTCATTACGTTTTCCAACTCTTCCATAACAGGGAAAACCATTAATATACATCAAGAAGGAATGGACCACACCTTCTCAAAGATATCTATCATTCCCAACTTACAAATACCAAAGAAAAAAGGAGGTCTTGATAGTCCTTAGTAAAGACATTTGCTAATTGTTCCCTGCTAGTAGCGGAAGGGATACATATCAAATCACCTACTATATTCTCCTAAAATTGACATCGGGGCTGGAAAAATTTAGCAACACAATAAGATCTTAAGTATGTTTGCTTACAGAAAGTAGATTGCAAGAAAGATTTGGAACATGTAACACAGAGTTGAGTGAAATAGTTTTTGAGATGGGTATATGGTATTTTCCCGCCACAGAAGATTAAGGACCATCTCTTATTTTTACCATATGTGTACCCGAACACGAGGTTTAAGAAGTAAACAAATTAGAATAACTAGTCATATAAGTTGTAGTCCCTGGATCTATAATACAAAGACACATTGAGAGCATTTAAAGTAGTTGATAAGTACCTGATTGAACCCAAATAAAAAATAAAAAACCAAGTGGTAGAGTAATAAAAAGGGAATTGGTTCTTATTCAAGAACATTTAAGGTTGTTCTAACTGATCCTTCGTAAAAAAAAATTGGTATTCCTGATTCATTTCTGATTGGTGTTAAATGCGAAATAAGCTCACAGTGCAGCTTCATCACTTCAATTATTAAGGATAGAAGTTCATCAATCACAAGCCAAGCATCCTCAACAATAGATGCCTCTGACTAATTGAAGACAGTCAAAGAAAAATGTTTGCTTCATGAAAGTCATTTGCTTTATGTCATGCTTCTATATTTCTGGTAAGTTATTAATGTAGCTTTATATATTATTGATTTATTGGTATGAAACAAATAATAAATCTCAAATCTCAACAACATTGATTACGAACACTAGTTAACAACTTAGCGTATATACTTCCTAAGCTACTACTTAGTAGTGTATGTGCTTCAAAAGGTAAAACACGAGAAAAGAAAATAAAACAAATAGAGAAACTCAACAACAATTCATTTTTATGTGAGGCAGTGGGATAAATGCTCATTTTTCAAAATGACGTAATTCAATCAAGTTTAGAACTTTTCTGTTAGGATACAACAATAAGCAATAAGATGTGGCATTGGAATCAAATACCCTAAAGACATAAGTGACGTCACAAGATCTACTTCACAACAAACCAAATGATCAATGATGAAAAAGGATGACCATAGGCTACCTTAGCAATAAGCCGGAATGTATCAAAAACTTTGGTAACAGTTAAAGCTTCTGGTTTACGCATCAAAGGCTGTGATGAACGGCTTGCTTTCGCAACAAGACCTAAATCTCCAAGCTCCTGTCATTAGTAGACATTGAAATACATTATTTGAAAAATGATTGAACTGGGCAAAGCTAAACATGAAATGCAGATAGAAAGAGCCACAAGAAAGTAACATATTATCAAACAATTAAAAAAAAAAAAAAAAAATCTAGATACAGGTGCTCATATTTTATGGAACAACAGCATAAACAGGAAGCACAATATGAATAGTTAAATTGGTGTTTCATAAAAAGTACGTGCTTTTACATGTAATATGCTAACAGTATACCAAACAACAGTAGAAGCATAAAATCATTGTGAAACCATTGCGTGACTATTCCTTATTCACAGCAGCCATTTTCATTGCAAAAGAATGATGGCAGCCCCAAACCTATAGTCAAAAAGTTATACAACAGACACTACTTATCCCAAAAGAAGGCTAAATGATAAAGAACGTAGTAGGATAGGATAGCACAGCATTAGTATCACAAATATTTTCAACAACATGACATGCCCCACTTTTAAGCAGCAGAATAGACAACTTAACCACTGTTGAAACTAGTGAAAATGATCTAACAACATATAATAATTAAAAAGGATATGTTGTAGAGTAGCCACTAAACTCATCCTATAATAATTCCAAAAAGTCTTTATTGATTAGTATGACGTTATTGTCTCAGACATGATGTAAATGAATCCCATCTACCAGTAAGATAGCACAAACATTGCAGATTATTCTTTATCAATCCAACTTCCATTCAAATTCACAACCATAAATTTCCCGAGTGACTGCTAATTAAGATACCAAAAGCTCAGGTCAAAACAACGAAAGCAACATGCATAAATTACTTAATAGAAAACAAATAACCTTAATACACAGAAATGAAAATATATTAACTAATGAAAAAGTCAATTACATTTGTGACAAGTAAGAATCGTGAATTGATAGCAAAAGTCAGGAGCTCCATGCATTGTGTATGATCTGAAGTACCCCTAGGGAATTGCCTGTGCCACATAGGCTAGTGGCATGAAGCAATAAACTGCTAACATTAGGCTTCTCTATAAAATAGGCACGTATGCAATTACCTTGTGTGTGCTTTGCAGCAAATCACTTGATATGCGCCTAGTGTAAGACAGTGCTGATGTAATCATTCTGAATCCTACAGCTAATCAATTTTGTGGAACTCTATTTGATGGCATGGTTTCTTACATGGAAAGGATTTTATTAATATACTTCAAATGGAACACATTGTTTTAAAATTTTGATTTATTTGAAATTATATCAAACATCATTAGAAGCCATTTTATATAACACTTGACTGTTTTGTTTAAGATAGCTATCAAACTGATCGCCAATGATAATATTAATATCTCTTCTTGAATACCCAATTGAGTTCTTTGTTTTAAAGCAAAATGGTTGATTAAGGTTCTTAGGATAAACATTATGTTGTTTAGGGGCCCTTTCTCAAAATAACACGATACTTTGATGTGGAGAAATTGAATTTCAATCCAACACAGCTACTTAGCCTGCCGAACTGTGTAATGATATGATACAAGTGAAGGAGAGAGACCGAGGGAGGTACAACAAAAATAACAGAAAGAAAGGGAAAACCAAGGAGTTGGAAAAAAGGAACCAGCTGTAGGTAAGGCTGATTTGTTTCTCTTTTCTTTCTTTATCGACTTACATATATTGCTTTCATGAAGTATTTAAGAGGTGAAACCATGTGATTTAACTAGATATGAACATTTTGATGGAAAAAAAATGTAAGTGAGAGAAAAAGTGTAAGGCATACCAGAATTTGCTAAAGCTATTTATTAGACATAAAGAAATAGACAGAGAAGTAATAGAAACAAACTGTGGGCTGAACATGATAATTGTCAGAGCTAAGGTTTGTACTTTCTGATTGATTTGAGATGATTAGTGTTGAAATAAATTAGTGCGTTAAACAAATCATTTAATTTGAAATGACCCAAGTGGATTAATAGGTCCATTGATTGTCTTGTGCAATAATCCAGCAATCATTTTGTTAGTTTATATCTCCATAATCATTTATATTGATAAATTTTATTTTCGAATATTGCAATCATGATTTCTATTTAACGGTTAATCTAATAGGAGAGTGTAAGGCCAAACTAAATAAGATAAACCGACTTTTATTATTCAAATACTCATTAGCTTGGGTACTGTCTTTGGTTGGTTTTGAGATTCAAAGACTTGTAATTATTCAAAATTCAATGGGTTAATTTATGAATAGTTGGCACTATGGTGGTCTTTTCTGCTTTCGAGGATTGCAATAATTTTGTTGAACCACCTTATCTAAAAGTTTATATTGTTAGAGAGAGGACACATTTATTTACTTAAACATAATCTTCAACACATCTCTTCATTTTTTCATCAGACACATACACAATTTTCATGCGTGAGTGGTGGCAAGACTTGAATTCAAGACTTGTGCCTTTTCTAGTATCATATCAAACCACCTCATCTAATAGTTTAAGTTTTAGAAATGGAACACATTTTAATTTAAATATATTCTTCAACAAAATTGATGGTTGATAATGCTAAAACTTTATTTTGGGATTTGAGATGTTGTAAGCCTTTGTGAAATTTTTTTTTTTATGAAAATTATTTCAGAGAAGTCTGGACTTGTACTACTTTTCCTGGGGATTTTAGAAAAATTTTACTATGTTGAAGTTCTGTTTTACATTGTGTTATCATGGTTTGCAACTACAGTAACATGGTCATGTTATGTCCCAATTGGGGGCATGACACTTCATTGTATACATTTTTAGATATTAATAAATTCTTACCATAATAATTGTGGGTGGGAAGAATATAGGAGAAGACTAGATTGGATTGTGAAAATTAAGTTTCCTGATCAGCAAACCAATACTATTTGAAACAATGGAACTAATCTCCAAACTCTAGGTTATTATTTGTTTCAATATAACTATGGGCATACCACACTATCAGAAAAGGAAAGGGAGCAGGTAATCCTCAATGTTTGTGACACCTATATCACTATGTTGACATAAATGACCACTTTGGTAAGGGCTTTAACTCAAACTAGTCTGCCAAGTTGTATCATTTCAGAATCTTTCTTCTTACACTATACAGTGTCTTTTTCAAATGACACATTAATTTGAAATTAGGAGTAAGCAAAGGTAAAAGTTCTCTTCATAATTGAGTATGCCCACAAAACTGTAGATTATGTCCTCTGTTTCACCAATAATGTTGCCTTCTGCCATCAGACATGGCCTTGCTCCCCCTCTATCCTCTTTCACATTACACTATAACCACATTTACTCAACAATTCACATTTCGAAGAAATCTCCAGGACAACCTACTAGGTACTATTTTAAGCAGCAGTATGTCATGAAAAAGAATAACGTATCACTAGCTATATAAAAATGGAGATTATTATAAAACGTCATTGTGTGCTTTTTGACTTTCTAAACTTTTCATTGCTTTTAATCGTTTTGTTCAGAACAAGATTATTGACAAGTGTCACAAGCATTGCAGCATGAACAGCTCTGATACATTTTACTTCAATTTTGTGTATTTACATAGCAACTTATTCATTGTTAAGGAACCAATCTCTGCAATTTTAGCTGGAAAAACATTGTTAGAACTCCCAATCTCTTCCCCCCTCCTATCAAAAGAATAAAAAGAAAACAGACATGAGAGAACTCCATGTAGTCTCCAATCTTTTTTTTTAACTACAAAATTCTTGATCACTTCCAGCACCTTGGTGAAACTAGGAGGGGTGGAGGGGTGGATCAAAGCTCACACGCAACAAGATGTCTTATTTATTTCAGAAATATCACTATCACTAGTGGAGAAAAAAACTTCTAAGGAGGAAACAAAAATATTATATGGTTGCTATGCAGGATTGTTAACAATTAGGGGTCATCTATATTTTATTTAAAGACTCAAATAAAATGAGTGCCAAAACTTCATGGCAAATAATGAACTTTCAGAACTCAAGGTGCCATGACTACCTCAAGATGGCGAAAACAACTATAGAGAGAATAACAACTTCAACCCAAGTTAAAGCAAACACGTTGTAGCCCATGGATAAAACTATAAGGTATAATCACTTAAATCTCTTAGGTTTTGTCCGTGTCCAAGCAACCAGGTACTTACTAAAGTTCCATTACCATTTAACATACGACCACCCAAAATGAGGTATAATCACTTAAATCTCTTAGGTTTGTCTAACATTATTGTATGTGTCCAAGCAACCAGGTACTTACTAAATTTCCATTACCATTTAACATATGGCCACCTGAAATTTCGCATCCCATGTTTCATCCCAATAAAATGATACATCATCTATGTTACTAGAAATGAATACATTCACTCCCAGCACACAATTCTTCTGTATTAAATAATTATTTGGATATACATTCAAACCAAACCTATTCCATCTAAAAATTTACCAAAAATCATCAAAAACTGAAAGGGTGAAAATTCCATTATCAACATGCGTATAAATAGTTGAAACATCAATTCCAAAGAGAATAATTCAATTCAGCACCTTGTATTGCTTCTTAACGTGAGCTTCCTTAGTCCCACAAGCCTCTGCAAGCGCCTTGATAATAGAAGCATCCCCAATCCCAAGCTCCAGCCCTTCATGTGCAGATGCAATCCTATTCGCCAGAAGGTATACAACCGCCACCAAGTCATCTGGTGTCGTCTCGACTACAGTCCTTAACACATTACACACGATCTCCGTGATAGCAATCCTGCCTGACTCCTTGGATATTGCGTCAAAGGCTTTCACCACAAACATAAACGGCACCCTCTCTCCCTGCCCCCAATACGCCGCCCTCTTCACATCAAAACTAGCTGCCTTCTTCCGCAACTCTGTTACACTCTCATCTGGACTAATCAACACCTTGGCTTTCTTTGCCGCCTTTAAGCCTTTACCCGAATCAACATTGTTCACTACACTTTTCTTTGAACTTGAGTCTTTGACTGTTATTTTATCTTTTTTTCCACTTTTGGAAATAGAAGAATTTTCATCTGGTGTTGAATCAAGAGTGGTTTTTCCAGCATTTTTCGACAAATTCTCAACATGGGGAGTTTCCATTTGGTCTGAGTGTGAGTCTTTGGTGCTTAATTCATCTGGTGTTGAATCAAGAGTGGTTTTTCCAGCATTTTTCAACAAATTCTCAACATGGGAGTTTCCGTTTGGTCTGAGTGTGAGTCTTTGGTGCTTAATTCGTCTTGTTTTCTAGCATTTCTAGCTGGGTCGGAATCGGGAATTTGAGAATTATTTTTGTTAGGGTTTAAATTGGGACTTTGGGAACTTTCAACTGGGTTTTTGCGTTTTCTGGGAGAGGATTGCTGTTGGGTTTTGGATGACATTTGTTTTTTCTTGGAAGCATTGGACATGAGGACATCAAAAGCTGAGGGCCGAGAGGATGACATTGTTTTGAGGCTAGGGTTTGACTTAGTAAACAGGAATCGGGGTTTCAAAGAGAAGGACTTTGGGCTGTTTAACGTGAAGGAAATAGAGAATTTGAGAGACAGTGTTTCTGTTAGATTATGAGAGAAACTGGTTAGTGTCAGACGGCGGCTGTATGACCGGAGTGAAAACATCAACTGAATGGGAGGGACGGTGAGAGAAATGGCGGGAACGATATAGGAAAGAGATTATTATGCGGTCGATCAAAGGGACAGAGTGGAACTAATGCAGTATCCCATGTTTTTCGGCTTTAGCCAAATCAAACTGGTAAAAATTTTAAAATTTAAATATTTGTCTTACTGCTAAATAAGTAATTATTTATGTTTTGTAACAAATTTGAAAAATTCTTAAATTAAATCAAATTTTGATTAAAAAAAAAATTGTACTTCTATAAAATGTGGTTAAAATTAATTATTAATTTTTTACTACAATTTTTTAACAATTTTTAATCTAGATCAATCAAGCACTTAAATCTAAAACTACTTAAAGTTCTAATTTATTTATATATAAATATATTTGAAACTTAATAAGTTAAATCAATATATTAAATATAATAAATTATAAAATAAGTATAGCATCTCGCGTATCTTCTGCACTAAATAATATAAATTAAATTTTTGACATAATTATATATATTTTTTAAAATACATATTTTACATTATTTACATATTTCACAAATCTGATTAATTACCAACCATAACTTCTAACACCTTCACCATCCACCCAATGCAATTGCCCATCGCTGCTAGCACCGCCAAGTCCACATTTTTAAGAATTTAAAACAATTTCTCAATTAATACTTGTGCAAAAAACAAAATGGACTATCAAAAATTTGTCTTTTCATGAATTCTAAAAATATTACTGCTAACTAAGAATAGCGTTGTAACATGTTGAATACACTTAATTGAAAGTCGCAATATTTAGTATTCGTTTTATATAAGATGTTGTAACATGCAAAGTCATATAAACCATATTGATGTAGTATAGACTGAATATTTAAATAAAATGTCATATTATTAAGGGATAATTGTATATTTGGCTTCCAACTTAACCTTTCAAAAAAGTTGGAGATATACTCATAATCTTTAAAAATAGTATCGGACATTCCAAACTTTTGAAGAAATAGGTATGGTATGTCTTTTATGACGAAATTGTAATTACCTTTAAATAAACAAAAAAAAAAAAAAAAAAAAAAAAACCAAATTTACCCCAAAAAATAAAAAGTAACAAAGTGGGTCTCATCTTCGAACCATGGACCAATTCAAGACCCTTTATCAACAAAGGCAAATCGACCATTATGTTGCCATCATCCAAATTGTTCCCCGTGACATTTTTTTCCTCATCTTCTTCAAGAAATATGTTATTCGGAATTCTAATTTTGAAACTGACAGCACCAGGGAGGATTGTTTGCGATAAAGGGATTCCATGATCGATGACGGGATGGGAGAAGCTGGAATTAGGGTCCAAGTTCAAAAAATCAAGAAATTTGCATTCATAATAAGTTTTTTGAAGGATGGAATATGGAGCAGTCTACATTGGAATCGCCAGAGAAAAAATCATCATCAAGGGTACCAACATGAGAAAGGTGGAGGAACGGCGTGGCAGCGGCGACAATGGCGAAAATGATTGGGCTACTGATGGATTTGGGCAGTGGACAAGTCGAGACGTGATATGAGGGATTTTGAGGAGGAATCGTTGTTGATGAAGGTGGAAAGGTAGTGAGAGGTGCTTTGGAAAAAAGGTGGTGGGAGAGAGGTATGGTGACGGTGGGCTGGTGGCAGTGGTGGCAGTGGGTGGAAAAGTGCAGAGAGATAGGAGGAGGAAGAGGTGTAGGAGGAGAAAACAGGAGCAGGGTGGTGGTGGCCATTGGCATGGGCGGTAAAGGTTGTGGTTTTGTTTTTTTTGTAATAAGAAGAGAGCCACTTTGTTACTTTTTATTATTTTTTTGGTAAATTTGGTTATTTTTTAATTATTTTTTTTCTTTTTTCTTGTTTTTTCTTTTTTTTTATTTTATTTAAAGGGAATGACAATTTAATTAAAGGACCTACCATCCCTATTTTTTTAAACGTTGGAGATGTCTGGTCTTATTTCTAAAAGTTCGGAGATATATCTCTAACTTTTTGAAAGGTTGGGGACCAAATATGGAATTATCCCTAATATTAACTTGGGAAATTGGTGCAAATGATCCATAATCTTTGTCCTCAGTGTGGAAATGGTCTCTAACCTTTATTTGTTGGCATATAAATTCTTAACCTATGTGTATTGATGCGCAATCGGTCATTATTTGATGAAAATGACAAATATGTCATTATTTTTAATTAGAAAAATTTCAATTGGATTCCTAACATTTGTAAAAAGTGTAAATGTGTCCGATACTTTTATTTTTTATAAAAAATTAAAAGAAACGAACAAATTGATAATATACGAAATTATTTTGTATATTTTACCAACTATTATAAAATAACTAAAATTTAAGTCAATAATTATTAATAAACGTGTTAATTAAAATTATTTTATTATTATTAAATAATCATATTATTTAAAATTTAAATTTAAATTTTATCATTACAACATAAAAATAAAATCAACTTTGTCACAAACTTGATGCTAAAATATTTTTATTTAATTGATCTATTCATTTATTAACTACAAATATTAGAGTTCAAATTGTATTCCTCATATTTTAATTTATCGTCAAAAAATAAATATATAAATTAATTTTTGTTAGTATTTTTATGTTAAAAAATAATAATAAGATTGGTTTAATATCATAAAATTATATACGATATTTTGTTATTTATTTAGCTTAATTTTTATTCAAGTTTTTCACCACATAGCAATTACATATACCCGAAACGCAATAATTTTACATTTTTCTTTTATGAAAAATTTAATTGACACGACTATAGTGATTTATTTAAGATGCTAAATTAAATATTATTTAATAAATGTATCGGACCTATTTGCAGATTTTACAAATGTTAAAAATTCAATTGCAATTGTTTTTAATTAAAACTAAGGATATTTTTGTTTTTTTTATAAAATAAAAACTCAATTACGTACGAAAACACATAACTTAAAGACTTTTGTGCTAAAAAATAAAGATTGTGGACTATTTTTGTATTAAAGACAAAGATTAGAGACCATTTACGCCAATTTCCTATTAACTTTTAAAGAAAATTTGTCATAACATGAATTGAGCATTGCAACATCGATTTTAATTACAACGTTATTATTAATCTAAAGAAATGTCTGTAATATTTATTTTTAATGTGGAAAAAGAACATTTTAACATATTATGCATTTAATCAGAAATAATAAATCCACTCAGCTAGTAATTAGTGCTTTTCTCGAAACCCAAAGAATATTATAAGAAAAATAGTTTCGCTCACATTTCATCCTTTTACTCTTTTTTAAGTATCGTGGGTATACAATATATTTCTATTATAACTTGTAGATGAATATGTGAATTGTAAGTTGTGGATTCTGTGAAATGTACGTAGATAAAAATTATATTTGATTAACTAAAATTATAATTTAAATACCACCAAACATACACATATATATTTGTTAGTGCTTATAAGTAATTATAAGTTGATCAAACATTATTTTTATCCATACATTTTGTACGATTCACAACTTTTACCCACTTTTTATCTATACTTTTCGTAAAATCTACTATTTATAATCTACAAAAAATTTTACCAAGTATAATATGTACGTTAGTGAATGGAGAATATCTAATGGGGGGTCAATTTTCGTGAACAGGCAAATTTTCTAAATATCACTTTATTACAACAACCTAAGAATGAAGCAATATATAGATCATGTACGATTATGTATTGAGTATTTTTCATAGTTTTCGTTGTAGTTAGAGTTGGTAAATGGATTTGGTTGGGTTGGACTGGGTTGGACCGCCAAAGTAGGTCACACTTGAAACTGGACTGGGCCAACTCAGTCTAATTTTGTGCTGGCCAGAAATATGATGGCCCTGTCCAGCTCTTCGGGCCAACTCTGTCTTAATTTTATTATTTTTTATTTTTTTAAATAAATTTTTTATACAATATAATACATTGCATCAAATACCATATTAGATAAATTTAGACAATATATATTTTGAAATTTTTAAAGAGATTAATTTATAAAATTGGAACTTCCATGTATTAATCAATAGATAAACATCAATTTTATTTTAAAATAATAATATTTTTTTTTTTAATTGTAAACTATTTCTTGACACATTTTTTAAAAAATATAAACAGTAAAAGCATGCTAGTGTTATTGCTATGAGATATAAGCATATTTGGCTTAAATTAAAAATTTTACTTAAAAGTAAATTTAAAATAAATAATTTACTTGTCACATCAAACATTATTTGAATTGAAACTTGAATTAAACTAAATTTTAATTGAATCTAAACAATTTTATGTTGGAGCTTGAGATTATTGAATTATTGTTTTAAAAAAAAGATAATTTAAGTTGGAGACTTGTACTTAGGTCATTTTAGATTGATATTATTTGGATTATGTATTGGGGTTATTCAAAAAAATAAGTTATTAGTGTTAAGGAGGAGGGAAAAAAAACCTTGCGGGCTAGCTAAGGGTCGGTAGGGCCATATTAGCTGGTTTTGTTTGAGCTAAGGTCAGCCCAACCCAAAATCTGGATTATAAGGGCCAGCCGATTTTGCCTCCTCTAATTGTAGCTATTGTTGACGGAAGTACTAAAGGTTAGGGTTAGCTTTTAGATGATTGACTGACTGCACATTGCATCACAAGTGAGCTAAAGCTATTTTGTTACTGAAAATCCGACAGACGGCGTAACTGCATGACCTCCAAAATGGTCGCCAACAGAAACCTCACCTCCTCTTCCTACATGTTTTTCCCTTCTTACGCGGACTGCCACGTAGTTTATTCAACCACGTAGATAAGTCTAGGACGGGGTGGATGTATAACGATAGATAAAGAGAGAGAGAAACTATGATAGAGGTAATAGCTTGAAGGCCTCCGACTAACGATTTCCCAAGTGGTTTTAACACTTGAATAATAATTAGAATAGATGACTTGATATTTCTTGTAGGAGTAATATTTTCGACATCCATTTCTTGTGGAAATACACTTAGTATTTATAGGCAAATCTTCACAAGAATGATTTCTTCCGATGTGCGACACACGTGGTCCCATTTGAGAGGTTATATATCTTTGGTCATGTCGGGCTGATCTTCTACTTATTTTATAATGTTACGTGGTGTCTTCACGCTTCGTTATTTTGTTAGTCGTTTGATCTTGCGCTCAATTTGAGGTCATGTTTATCATCTCACTCAAGCATTAAACTTGTAATCAAATCACATCTTTGGTGTCATGTCATTAGCATTAATGAGGAAATCGCTTTCGTAGCACACTAAGAAGCTATGATTGTGATGAAAATGTTTTGACGAGCGATCTCATCAATATTTTCAAGATTAAACTATAGGTTTGGTAGGGAAGACTTCCTAAGCACGCAACTGTGGGTCGGTTATTCAAGCTCCTCGGCCCCAAAGACTGTTTTCTGAAATCTACCCCTACCCCTGCACAAACGACCTCGGAAGCGGGTCGGGGCATATTGATTTTGACCATGCTTACGTGGGGCTTGAATGGGATTATTTTGTCTGCTGATGGATTGCTGTGTAGGATCGGTGCGTAACAATTTTGTTCTATGAGTGACCACCCTTTTGTAATATGTACTCTTTGCCCCATTATGACACTGTGCTAGTGGATTGAGCACAATCGTTTACAGATGTTCAATGGAGGATTAGGTGTTAGAAGTGGTCACCGAAGCTTAGGTAGAAAAAATTGTGTTCTTAAATATTTGTTCTAATTACTTTCCTGGTAAGAACATATCTAGACCATACTGTTGCCGATCTAGTCCTAACAGTAACTTTAGAACTATTATATTCGGTTTCAACACATAATGAATCTTGAAACAAGCTTTTCGTCTAGTCGATGTGATCAAATTAACTCCATTCATTCTAACAAAATAATGAATTTGTTGTAGATAATATTTCTATATACTCTACACAATAATTGAATTATTAAAATTTAAAATTTCATCTTAAAAAGTCAATATTAAAAAAAAATGTAATTCTAATTCTTATATATTTTATATTTATTTCATCTTTATTCGATATGAAATTTATCTTTAACACAAATAACAACCATATTTACCATTTAGCGGTTAGGAAATATACAAAAAAAAAAAAAATTATTGTGAACAAGAAGCAAAGAATCCAATTAATCTTAGCAATTAGGACACAAGCTAAGTATGTGGAAATATGGGATCCCATGTTATTTTATTTGGTTCCAGCAAATAATTATCAACGTCTCGATTAGGGCACGTGCTACTATGGTCCAATCAACAGTTTCACACACACGCACCATGTGTATGTTTTCTGCACTAGATTTTATTCTAGAATAATGAGTAAAAATGGTAGTTGGGATTCTCTTCAACAATTGGATAATGCACTTATGTTAAAACTAATTTTTCAATTCATTTTGTGTGTCGTAAGTTATATTCTATTTCTTTCTTAATCTATGGTTTTGTCACCCATTACGCACCACCAAGTAAATATATAACTCTTATCAAATAAATTAAAAAAAAAAAAAGTATCTTGCTCTTGTGATACAACCTCCATAAGACGGATAAGTTCTTTAAATTCAATATATATATATAAGTTCCAAAGCTGATGAAATTTTTAAAGTTTACTTATAGATAAATAAAATTCTTAATATCTACCTTAGTATAAAAATAAGTAAATTTTTACTTATATAAGAAGAAAGTAGTGTATAATAGGTTTTTACTTATTTCTAAGTTTAACCAAACATGACTGGATGAATTTCCCTAAATTAAGGAACATTAATTTCTCATATCTCAAATGGGAATTTGGTGTTTTCACCAAATTAAGAACTGATTCCCCGAGCGTTAATAGTTTTTTACGAATTAAATTTGTTTAAGAAAATAATTTGAATGATGAATTTGATCAAGAGTACTCTCTCTATCTTTCACATTATTAAGACTTAGAGTTGAATCTATTATTTCGATATTTAATTGTAGAATTTTTATCCTTAACACACCCCTTGTAATTGACGAGTTGTAGCTAATTACAATCAATATCAGGTGCTTGACCTAGTTACTTGGGATGATATAGAAGTTAATGAATTGAGAGCTACACAACTTCAATACATTATAATAGTTAGTATTCTGAATAACTTAATCTAAATAAAAGTTATTTTTAATTAATGCTGCATCAACCACTAAATTTAACAACATAAATTGTTTGTGGTAGGCTTGCTAGCAATATATATATATATGTTTTATATAATAATATTGGAGAATCAAATATCATTAGTGCATGAACAGAACAAACTATAAAACTTAATTCAAATAATTAAATAAACCAACTAGTTGTAATTAAGGTACATTATCTCTTTTTAATTTACATTAGTTTGTCAACTCTCTCAAGGATTAAATTATGATAACTGAAACATATTCGATTCCGTTCACATTGACCTTCTATAAATTTCAAATACTCCTCTCATCATCGAGGTGACAAAAAAGAGAGAAAAATCAATGGCATCACAATTCCCACTTCAAAATGCCCCAGATTTTGGCTTAATCGATTTCTTGGATGAAGCCAATTTCCAACAATTTATTGAACTTATAAGGGGTGAAAATGAAGATCCTATTGTTAATTTCAGTCAAAACTTTGATTATGATCAACACATTGCTGGCTTTTTGTCTGAGAATCAATTTGCACCAGCCCCGGTAGAGTTGTTTGATTTCGACATTGCAACTAACCCTAATCCGGATTGTGTGATTGATTCATTCCCCAGGACACAAAGACTACTGTGGAGGAGGAAAATGACGAAGAGGAATCTTCAGCAACCACCACCACAACCAAGAGGACGACGAAAGTTGATAGATCAAGAACTTTGATATCAGAGCGAAGGAGGAGAGGTCGAATGAAGGAAAAGCTCTATGCACTGCGTTCCTTGGTTCCTAACATCACTAAGGTGTGTTCTAAGGCCACAATATGATTGATTATAACCCTATAACTTATATATAACTGTAACATGTATATATGCTTCATTAGATTAATTGTGATGATGCCCCAATATATTGGTGTATGCAGATGGATAAAGCTTCAATAGTCGGGGATGCCGTAGTGTATTTGCAAGAGTTGCAAATACAGGCCAGGAAGCTAAAATCTGAGATAGCAAGTCTCGAATCATCGTTGACACAAGGGGGAACCATTCAAACTCCCAACAAGATGAATGCTACTAATAATCTATATCCTATAATCAAGAAGATATTGAAGGTATTAGGCTTTTACGTGCTAAATTAATTAAAAAATTATTTGAAAAGCTTAATTAGATGCAATCAAAATTGCAGATGGATGTTTTTCAAGTTGAGGAAAGAGGGTTTTATGTGAGATTAGTGTGCAATAAAGGGAAAGGTGTTGCAGTATCCCTTTTCAAGGCTCTTGAATCACTTATAAGCTTCAATGTTCAAAGCTCAAACTTGGCTACATCTGCTGATAATTTTGTTTTGACATTCACTTTGCATGTAAGCATACGTCGACCTTGTTGTACTTTAGAAGTTTTGTTTTCTCCCTTATGTATTCGAAACTGGTACTTAAACAGGTAAGAGACTGCGAGGTGGACATGAACTTGCCAAATTTGAAGCTGTGGATTGCTAGTGCTTTTCTTAATCAGGGATTTGATTTTGGAACTTCACCATCTGCCATGCTGCCTAACATCACCTTATCATCATAAACTATCTGGGTTTCTATGATACAGAAAATATGTAACGCCCGAGTCGGGTACATGCCTGACTCTCACAGGGGTGGGTCCCCCCACACGTGAGAGTGGGGCATGTGCTCGACTCGGACAACACATAAATACTCTTCTACGATATATGCCACTTCTTTTTAGTTTTATGTTTGGCCTACGGGATATCCTCGTGTACCAAAAGGGAATCCATGTATATTTGTATTCATACGTGGATATGTGTGACAAAATAATGTGTAGCTAAAGTAAAGCTTAAAAAAGAACAAGAGTCGATAAATTAATCTTAGCGTTTTTAAGATGTCATTAGCAGCAAAAGAATTTTCTAAGATTTGATTAAAGCTTTATTTATAGATAACTACGCCAAATGGCTTCTATAATTACCTTTATCTTATTAAAATTATTGCTTTACAACTATATTATATCTTTTATCAATTAATTGGTCAACTTAGCCTTATGACATTTTCCAAAGTATAAAACAACTCCGGGTAAATTTATATAATCTCAGACTTGTTGGCAAAGATCAAGTGTATCATCTCTTAGAACCCGTTTGATTTGTGAATAAAATTGTTTATTTTAATAATAGTTATCTGAATAGCATCTTTATCATTATCTTGTTTAATTGAACTATAAGAACATCTCCAATGCATTCTGTTTATTGTAGTCTACGTGGCAGGTAAAATAGACCGACTTCCAGTCTATGTGGCACTACGTCTATTGAATAGATGGTCAAATTAAAAATTCATCTCTAATGAGTTTCGTCTAAAACTAATATTACCGCTTATGTAACATTAATTTTTTTAAAAATTCGCAGGTCCTCAATTTTTATTTCCTTCGTCCGATTTTTTTTTAATAAAATGCTGAATCACTCCGTCTAGAAGTCCATCTAAATTTAGACGAAATCTATTTTAGTGTGCCACATTAGCTAGATGAAGTCCTCTTTAGCGTGGATTGGAGATGATTTTTATAACTTTGTCTCTAATGTGTGCGTCGTCAAAAAGTAATAGGCAGATGGAGATTGGAAATGTTCTAAGAATGGAAAAAGTCATCTTTTCGTAAAAAAGACAATTAGGGTCTGTTTGATAGCTTCCAATTCTATGGAAAATGTCACATCCAAGTAATTGAATTTCTACTTTGGCTGTTTGATACAAAGGTGGAAATAGAATTCGAATTCTAGAGGACAACAACTTTAAGCTTGTTTTTTGTTAATTCTATGGAAAATGAATTCTTATAGGGGAGGGTGATTTTTATTTTCTAACTTACATAGAATTTCAATTCTTTTCTACATTGTCAATCAAACAGACCCTTATATCTTTATTCTTAATTAAACGAAAAAAAAAAAGTAAAACATTCTATATTGTTTTAAAAAAAAAAAAATTGCAATTACTTTTTCCAAAAAAACGTTATTTAAGGAAACAGATTCCTAAAATAACCGCATCGATCACGATCCACTAATTACAAACACAAAGGAAACAGGAAAAGTCAAAATCCAAAGACATATTCGCTTTGTTGTTTTTAGTTTTCAGTTTTGCAAAGAAATTTCCTATCTGATATGATTTCTTACATCATTTGTTAATCATGTTCTATGTTCCACAATAGCATGCACTATGAAGACTGATATGTTACAGTTATGTGTACAATTTGATATGGCTTGTGTTAGTCTATTACATCTATAACATTGTCTATGCTATCACAAATATAGGTAACATGATCTATTACACCATCTGATGCATATGTTTTATGATCCACAATAATGTGCATTGTGAAAAGTAATACTTTGTAGTGTCGTGTACAATTTGATATAATTTGTGTTAAATAACATCATTTATTTCATATGTAACGTTGTCTACACTATCGCATCATTTGTCCCGTGATTTATTACCACATTTGTTACATCTTCCACATTCGTAATATCGTATACATTAATAACTCGACTTTGTTACATATTATATAATATTGTGATGATTTCTATTATTTTCTTTGCCCTACATGTTGATGCACTTTTTACATGAAATGTACTATCTGTTACATCATATGTTTTATTATACCTGACAAATTGTGACCTGATTGCGAACACATTTTGACTTCTTTTTTTCCTCCATCTAATATTTACGAGTATGGATGTATAAATGTCTTCGTCAATTACGGTGGGGATACAACAAGAATTCTAGTCCAATAGAATGTACGTACGATTTTTATGAAATTGGTGAAAACACGGATCCATTTGATTCTTAGCTTTCCAACACAATCTCTTTCTATTAGGTTGTATACACTTGTTGGGGTGTTGCTCTACGTATTTTTTTATTTCTTCAATACAATTTTATAACTTCTGAATAATAAATATGGGAGTAACATGATTCAAAAACCTTACACAGTTTAACAAGTTCTATTATTCAACTCCAACAATTGAAATTTTTTAACAACATTGAATATATGAAAGTGATAGTAAACATCCGCACTATTTTTATTATTTTATTGGAAACAACATCTCTTACTTTCATATAATGATCACTTAATTCTTGCACATCAATATTATTACTTTCACAAAATTGCACAACATACCACCCAATGATCACCCGCATCTTTTGAAGAAGCAACTTAGTACTTGACTAAATTCATTACATTAAAAAAAAAACGGATAATTGCATCAAAGGTCCCCCAACGTTTCAAAATCGTTAAGAGATATACCCCTAATATAAAATAATAGCACCAAACGTCCCCAACCTTTGAAAAAATGGGCATGGAAGGTCTCTCTTCACACTTTCCATCAAATTTCACCGTTAAAACTAAAAACTGGATTGCACGCGCTATTATTTCCCAAAAAATGCAACTGAAAATGGTAGACGAAAATTCCACATTTTTGTCTACTCCATGGAGGTATGCAACCTTCTTCTCCGATTTCTTCTTCTTCCAGTAGTTCATCAATTTTGAATTCTTTTCTCCAGTCGATCAGATTTTTTAGCATGGAAAAGGCTTCTTTGACCTTGAAGCCCCTGGGTCTCAAGATTTTGAGGAGATTCACATCACTCTTTTCATCCTCCAACAGTGGAATTCCTCATATTTTAACCTCCTCGTGCAGCGATGTAGTAGTGGTGGTCTTTGCTTTCTCGTCCTCCTTCTTTGGCTTCTTTGCCTCTGGGGTAGGTGGGTACTCTTCCGCGACCGGTAGTGGTGGTGGTGCTGTTTTCTCGTCCTCCTTCTTTGGCTTCTCCGCCTCTGGGGTAGGTAGGTACTCTTCCACAACTGGTGGTGGTGGGGTTGGTGAAGTGACTTCATGAATTATAGTTTCTTTGATTTGATCAACAACTTCAAGTTTTTCGTCAATTTTTTCAACCACGGTTATTGGTGGTTCCGCAGCCGGTGGTGGAGTGGTTCCTCAAATTGACAAACACCACCGACAACCACGACGGAATCTCCCACACGTGCAATAATCGGGTCCGTCTGCCACACTAGTGGTGGATCCACCTTAAACCACGATGAATTCAATGGGTCAAACGAGAATGAAAATTTGAAAGACGAAAGTATGTAGAGGACATTGGATTGAGACAATTTCAGGGCTGAGATGAATTTAATTGACTACCGCGCGATATTTTGATCCACTAGTTGGAACACGTGTCGGTATCGTGTGTGTGGTGGGTGGCGGGCGCAAGGCGATCGGTTGGCTTGCTTGTGGATGACCGACCATGGCTTCGGCTTTTGAGGCGGCGGAAGGAGGAGAGCGATGACAGCAGCACCACGACTTGGAAACACTGGCGACGGGTACCAAATCAATGAGTGGCACGTATAAGAGTATGGCTTCTAGTATATCTCCATGAATTTCAACCTCTTCTTCTTCACGTGAGAAAAATTGAACTTCTGATCTTGCCATTTTCGAATTTTTTTATAGATCTTGATAATATCTCCATGAATTTCAACATCGATCGCGTTTTTGGGAAATAATAGCGCGTGCGATCCAGCTTTTGGTTTTAAGGGTGAAATTTGCGGGAAAGTGTGAAGAGGACCTCCATGCTATTTTTTTCAAACGTTGGGGGACGTTTGATCTATTATTATTTTAAGTTAGTGGGTATATCCCGTGATTTTAAACGTTGAAAACCTTTGATGCAATTATCCCCAAAAAAAAATCGATCATTCATTTGCAATGCTTAACACAACAAATCACATTTTTTCCAAAAATAATGCATCAAATACTTAGAAGATATTCCAAATTTAAAACCAATAACTTTATAGATCGAAAGGTTATCTCTAAGCTCTCACTTCTCGCTCCAAAGAATGAAGGAAAATTAGCGCAAAGGTCCCTACATATGGCCCTTGTGCGCAAATGATCCCAATTCTTCCATTTTTGCCAATAACCCCTCAATCTATTGGGTAGGTGCACAAATAATCATTTTACACAATTTCGATCTATTTGACAGTTGAAAAGTCATTTTTATCAAAAAGACTAAAATGCCCTTACTTTTAGTTAATAAATTAAAATAAAATAATAAGTAAAAATAAAAAATAAAAAGTAAAGAAAGTGACATATACAAAAAGAGGGAAAAGGACAAAGTAAGACTGGTAGGGAAAGAAAAAACAAAATAATTAAAGAAACATCGCACGGCCTCCAAGCATTTAAGGATTTCTTTTGTGATATTCTTTTTTTTCCCCACTCATGGTAGAACTCTTTTATCATTATATGAATTTTTTTATAATTTTCGTATTTGATATTTATCTTGAGTATTAATCATAGACTCTAGACGCACTTTAGATCGACTCACATATAGTATATTACAACTTGTTATAATTATGTTACAACATATAAAATTATTCATATTCTACTAACTCCTTCACTCAACGATGAGTTCAAATATACATTAATCATTATTCAAGAACAGAACAGAACAGGTTATACATAAGATGTCAACACCACAATTCTAACAAACACTCCCTTTGGTATTTTTTGGCAAAACACCAATAGAACTTAACCAACTATCTCAAACACCCAAAGTTCTTATATAGTTGTAGATGGCAGTCGTATCAATAGCTACTTGCAAATAGGAACGGATGGAACTAAAAAAAATTAAACCGAACTAATATACGAAATATATATATATATATATAAAAATAATTGTTTTTCAAAAAAAAAAATCCTATACTAAAAAAAAAAAATTGTGCTGGGGTGGGGGTGGGGGTGGGGGTGGGGGTGGGGGGACTCCAGCAAAGTGAGTACCCCCTAGATCCGGCCCTGCCTGCAAGTACAAACATGTATGTAACCACACAAATACAAATACAAATATAACAACACCAAAAAGTATACCAAAAATATACTACAAAAATAATTTTACTTAATTGTCTTTGGAGGTTACCAACACAAAGCTGACCCAATATGCAAGACAGGGATGTCAATTCTATTTATTTTCACCTGATTACTTAAGTAACAACTAGTTTAATGACTTGTTTGTCAAAACTTCTGAATTTTATTATGTTTACAACATTTTCTTTCTTAAAGATAAAATATATTAGTTAAATTTTGTCATCAATTGCCCCATTGCTGCTTGGCTTGATTCTAAGTTACAAACCGTATAGATCTGTTTGGCTCATAATCCTAAGAAGACTGTTGATTAATCCAAAGGCAAAGGATATAATATATAAATTAAAGGTTAATTTGCAGCCGCCGTTCTCAACCTTTGAACTTTTGACACTTTTATCTTCATTCTTTATTTTTTGACACTCATATCTCAATCTTTCTTAATTTGGTGGCTGAAGTCTCCAACCTTTGAACTTTTGGCACTTTTATCTTCATTCTTCATTTTTTTGCACCCATATCCTCAACATTTCTTAATTTGGTGGCTAAAGTCTCCAACATTTGAACTTTTGTATCATATTTTTTAATTTTTTAATTGAAACTTATGAAAAGTCTAATTAAAGCCAAGTTTTGTGAGTAATTTTGTCTATAAATATGGTTAATTTAAAAAAACTTATTTTTAAAAATTTTATGAGATTTCAATTAAAATTCAATTTTTTGTACATATATCTTCATTCTTCATTTTTTGCACACATATCCCCAAATGGAGCATTAATCAAAATATAGTTATCTAAATAAAACTATTTATCTAAATAATACAATATTCAGAAAATAGGACCCGAAAAAAATAACAAATCAAGGGTCAAAAGGTCGAATCAAGGTCGATCCAGTTTCAATTAAAAAATTAAAAATTAATCTAAAAATCTTATAAAATTTTAAAAATAAGTTTTTTAAAATAAACCAATATTTATAGACAAAATTATTCACAAAACTTGGCTTTAAATAGATTTTTCATAAGTTTCAATTAAAAAATTAAAAAATATAATACAAAAGTCCAAAGATTGGGGGACTTCAGCCACTAAATTAAGAAATGTTGAGGATATGGGTGCAAAAAAATGAAGAATGAGGATAAAAGTGCCAAAAATTCAAAAGTTGGAGACTTCAGCCACCAAATTAAGAAAGATTGAGGATATGGGTGCCAAAAGATAAAGAATGAGGATTAAAGTACCAAAAGTTCAAAGATTGAGAACGACCACTGCAAATTACCCTAAATTAAATATAGGAAGAAATAGTATTCGTATAAGCATAATGTCAAATGTTAAATCTAACATTAATTTACAAATTGAATCGTACAATTTAAATTAATGGTTTTATAAATTTGTTCTAATCAATTGTTGAGAACAGAACAAAAAATAAAACAAGACAATCAACAATTGTCCCATCAATGTGTCCACAAAACATTGTACATTTTTCTTGCTACGAGTAGTCATTTCTTAAATATTTGAAATTGATAATCTACACAATATGAATATTTGGAAATATTGGAAATATTTTTAAACAATTTTTTTTTTTGAAATTCATAAGTTCCAGTCAGAGGTACAAAAAAATTTGTACTTCAAAAAATGATTTTTTTTAGAAGGATTGGACTACAGTTTGATCATGCCACCTATCTCTGCCTCTGGTTCCAATTCCAGACAAATTAGTATATTATAGTAACTAAAAATATGTATTTTGCTCATACATTAATTCTTAATAGAATTTGAACATTCCAAAACAAATATAACAAGCAATCCATTCAATTGGAAAAGGTGTTTAAGTGTTTAAGTTTTATTTCATAAATTGACTTTATTGTCACTCACATCTACTGAGAGAGTAATTGAGTGATGGATTCTTAACATCTAGAACTCCCAATATTGTTGCTTCTATATAGCGGTGGACTAATCTTCTTTTATGCTCTTCTTTTATTTCTAATGATGTTTGTAGTAGACCTAACTACTCGTTTTGATGACATAGTTTTGATCGACACTTGTGTACTTTTAAACTTTAATAATATGTTGAGACGGATAGATAATGTGTATGTTAGAAAAGTGTTGCGATATTTGTGTGCACTTACTATTTCTTGACACCAATAATTTAAAAAAAATGGTAAAAAAATAGTTCAAAATCTCCCTTTCAAGCCCTGCCGGCCTACCGACTTGATAAGCATACGGGCGGGATGTTTTGTTTCTTGTCAGCTGATTTTAGTTTCATTGGCTAAGGCTGCAATTAATTAGGCCCACACCATGTGACTCACAAGGGTGTGTCACTTTTCAAAAATATTGAGCATTAGTTTTAGTTGGGTATATGTAATCATCGAAGAAATTGACCTCCACTACATTGCCATATGGATTGTAAGGTGTTTACTTTTTTTTTTTGGCTTTTGTGGTCCATTTTTATGCTTTCTTTGTTGGGCATTTGTCACTTTTCCTAAAAATATAATGAACAATCAACAATGAATATGCCAAAATACTATAATATTCCTCCACGATTCCCAATCCTTCCTTGATTTTTGTTTTGTAACTAGTTAAAATACTTTAATATACTTAAACGTTATTAAAATTAGCTTGAAAAATTAATATATAGACAATTTTAGAACTCTATTTATAAATGTGTATGATATCTTTTAAGAAACTAATTTTGACCAATGTGAGATGTTAGCTAATGTGATGGTGATGCTCTTTCTATCTTATTACACTTACGTAGTGTTTACATCAAGATAGAAACTACCTCATTATTAATTGATTCCTGATCATCTCTTTCTATATGTATGTTACTAACACATTTGGACATCGTTAGTGAGCAATGCTCGTTGTATTGGTGGGGACTTCAATGACCGTTTGCACGTCAATGGTCAAATCAATTGTCGAAAAAATAAGAGATAAAGAAAATAAAGTGTTGGAGAGACAAATAGACAAAGCTTTGGCTAGGGTTTGATGTTGCGTGTATTTTCTTTGAACCAAGCATGGATGTTTATATAAGAATTTAGGTTAAATTAGGTTAAAGATGGTGCTAACTTAAGTTAACTCGTGACACTTACGGTTGATTGAGCCGTTGTCATCATTGTGATAGTGTTTCCTTAAAAACCAAAATATCTAAGTGGTGATCATGCTCCAGGATATTTTCAGTTATTCTTTCCGACTTTTCTGATCACATAAGATTTTGCGGTTGATATTTAGAAATTGATATGATTATTTCTTTATAAAATAAATTCTGACATACCACGCCCCAACTACTAGTGCTTTTATAAGGCACAAGGCTTTGCCAACAGATGTTTGTCTGTCGAGTCTACTGAAGCCCACTACATATATTTGATATTGTGAAAGGTTGGCTACATCATGATATTTCCATAGGTACAAAGCTAGTGAAGCATATTGATATGTCACAGCTAGGCAAGAACCAAGCATCCACTTGGCAAGAGAGCAACTACCTACATGACACTTCTTAGATAGCGGACATATAAATTCCATGTTAGTTGAAGGTGTAACAAGTGGCATTGAACTTGTCGAAGATGAATTATTTTTTACTTATTTTTACCTAATATCATAGCAAATGTATAACATATTTATAATTTTTTATTTGTAGTGAATTTAGGAAAATTTGTTGTGCATATATTTAGCCTGGAACATGTGATAGACGAAAAAAAAAAGGGCAAAAAAAGAAAGAAAGGATCAATTTTCTTGATTTGGTCGGCAAAACAGATTTTATTTTATTTTTTTTAAAAAAAATATGCTTTTGAGTGGGTATTATTAATTGGTAGATTGGTCCTGGATTGTTATGGTTTTGGCCTTTCTAGGGGAAACAAATCGAACCATCAATATTGACAAGTTGGCCCCAACAACAATAGACAATATTGACATTTGACCAAATACGCTTAAAAAACGTGCTTACAAACAATTATTTTTCCCGCTGAAAATAAGGAAGTTACTTTTTTTTTACGTTAATTTCAATCTCATTCTTAAAATAAATAACTTATTCACTTATAAATAAATAAAAAATAACATATTTAAAGATATTTAATAAGAACTTGCAATCTTGAACTCCGTTATTTGGTAATAAATTTTATCTTTTGTGTAGATTATAAATTTTGTTTGGACATGTAAGTTTCAAAATTTACAAAAACTAAGAATAACTGAGACAAACTTATCATTATCATAAAACATTACTCTTACGTTTAAAATGGCTACACATGTATAGTTTGATGGTATTGAAGAAATTAGGTTTATCCGAAAGATCGTGACATACTTTGTGCTTATCCCATCCAATATCATCAAAGAAAATTGATCCAAGTGGAATTCTTGTAAAAAGACAAGTTTGTTTATAAATGAAATGATAAAGATTATCTTATTTTCTTATGTTCATATAATATATTAAATTTTGTTAATTAAAGTCCGTTTGTTTTCAATTTTAATTTTGTTAAAAAATTAAAGTCAATCAACTATTAATTTTAATTACATATTTCATGATTCTACAACTTTTTAAGCATACAATTCAACAACTTTTATCAAAAAGAGAATCTACAATGCTAATTTGTCGTATAAAGTAAAAGGAATCATTCATGTTTAAAAAAGATAATTTCCCCTATAATTTGATAGCACTTGTCAAATTGATGGAGTAAAAAAGATAGATATTATCTAGATAGATTCTTAAATTCTGTAAATAATGATGACTTAGGTCCGTTTGACGAAAATTATAAATTAAAATTGATTTTTTTTAGTTGATTTTTTTTTTTTATTTCTCGACTTACTTTTAATGAGCAAAATATCATCTTTTCAAAGTTCAAAAATATATTTTGTTATTTTATTTTAAAATAATTTGAAAAGTCAATAATTTCAACTCAAATAAATTAATATTAATTTATAAACTAATTTATAATCACTCAAATAAATTAATATTAATTTATAAACTAATTTATAATCAAAATTTAATAAAATTTATATTTATTATACATTATTGAGACGTTTTATTATTATTTTAAAAATATAAAAATAGTATCTTTTGGTTATACATTCATGTCTCTATTCCGTGAAGTTGTAGATATGGCATACTTCAAGAAAAAGACAAATACAACATAATCGAGGTGGTGGACAAATAATGCAGCTAATAAAGGTGAGAGTAAAACTATTGGAATCACTTTCAAATAGATTTACAAAATCATTTTTCCTCATTACACGTAAATTAAGATATTAATTATTGAACTATTACGTATATATTACTGCACCCTAAATATTAAACTACATAAATTGACATTGAGGTTAAGTGTTTTAAGAGATGATTATGGAATTTTATAGGAGAATAAAAAATAGAAAACAGCTTATTATACTCCACAAAAATGAAATTGGGAATTATAAAACCAGAGTAGGTGCAAATACAGGAAACATTTTCAACAAGGAATTACAAAGTACAAATGAGATGACAAAGAGAACAAGCTAAAATCCTCTCACCAAGCAGCTGCATAAATACAATAACATAAAATAGCCGGCCACTTGTCATTTAATTAATCAGAACTCTGAACCAGGCAATGGCTCGTGGGAATGGTTGATGATGAAGACTTCATAAACAATACCAGCAAGACCACCACCAACGAGAGGCCCAGCCCAGTACACCCAGTGATGGGTCCAGGTGAAGCTCACCAGAGCAGGGCCAAATGACACTGCAGGGTTCATTGAAGCACCAGTAAATGCTCCACCAGCAAGAATGTTGGCACCCACAATGAAACCAATTGCAATTGGTGCAATAATGCCAATTTCTCCCTTCTTCGGGTCAACTGCGGTGGCGTACACAGTGTAAACCAGGCCAAAGGTCATCACAATCTCAAAAACAAAGGCGTTCCACACCGACACGTGGGCGCCTAAAGCAAATGCAGATGTTTCCTGCATCGAAATTTTAGTATTTGGAGCTGATCAGTCTAATCAACGAATCAACTATGTGTGTTGTCAGTACGAAACAGAGTAACAAAAACTAAAGGTTTTCTCTCTAAAACTTACCAGTCCACCGGTTGAGAACCAGAGAAGAAGGCAAGCAACGACAGAGCCCAGCAACTGAGCGATGATGTAAAGGATACCTCGGAACAAAGAGATGTTTCCACCAAGAAACAAACCAAAAGTGACCGCAGGGTTGACATGGCCGCCGGAGATGTTAGCACTAATAGAAACTGCCACAAACAACCCCAAAGCATGAGCTACCGCCGCTGCCACGAGGCCGGAGGGGGAGTTAGGAGCATTCCCAGTCAACTTGTTGTATGCCATGCCGGAACCCTCACCGGCAAACACAAAAATCAGGGTACTGAAGAACTCAGCCAGCGCCGCCTTGATAGCGCCGGGCTGTCGGAATTCATCTTGGTTTCCGATAGCAACACGGCTGAGTGGGACGTTAAAGTACTCGCTAGGCATGGTAGGGAGATTAATAATTGAAGTTGTGAGCGAGTGTCACAAAGCAAGGGGGGCGCTTTTGGAGGGTGTCACAAAAATGTGCATGGCATACTACACTTTATATTGGAAATTTTATGCATGATTTGGTAGCAACTTGTGTATCCGGTAGCAGGTGTACATTATGAGATTCAAAAGAGAATGGTGTGGGGTGTGTGTGTGTGTGGGGGGGACCTAGACACTGTTTCGACAGCTAAGCGATCATCTCTACACTTAATAATAGAAGGACACGTGTCCATAAAGGATAAGAGCCACGTCACATGGTCTGTGTGATGTGACGGGTTCGGACAGAGCAATCAATCATACATGTTAGAATGGTCTAGACCCCATGGTATGTATGTTTTAAGGAAAATTGATGCAATGGTCCCTAATCTTTTCCTTTGTGGTAATGGTTCCTAACCTTTATCTTTTGACATAAAAATTCTTAACCTATTTATTTGGTATCCAATTAGTCTTTATTTATGAAAAAAGATAAATATGCCATTGTTCTTAATTAGAAAAATTTTCATTGGATTCTAACCTTTGTAAAAAGTACAAATAAGTCCTACACTTTTATTTTTTTATAAAAATTTTAAAAAAACTAACAAATTGATAATACACCAAATTATTTTGTATATTTTACAAACTATTATAAAATAACTAAAATTTAAATTCATAATTATTAACAAACGTATTAATTAAAATTATTTTTATTATTAAGTAATCATATTATTTAATTTTTAAACTTTAATTTTATCATTACAACATAAAAAAAATAACTTTGTCAAAAATTTAATGCTCTAATATTTTTATTTAATTTATCGTTATATTAAAAAATACATAATGTGTAAATTAATTTTTGTTGGAATTTTTATGTTAGAAAAAGATAATAAGATTTGTTCAATGTCATCAAATTATATGCGCCAACACTCTGAAACGACTTGATGCTCTGATACCACTGTTGGGAATTGAGACCAATTTTTTTATTACCCATAAGATCCTTGTTCAAAGAAAAATATAAAAGATAAAAAAAATTTACGGATTGTCAAAGCTTTCACTATATAAAAAATTTATTACAATCATATAAATTTCACTTACTCAAATCCCCAAATATTTAAAGAAAAATAATATTCTAAGATTTACCGGATCCAACAATTTATACTATTTGTACAACCCACAAAAAGAAAAAGAAAAACAATTAAGATGATAGTCTTACAATTTTTCTCTAAAAAACTCTCAAGTCACACATACAAAAGAAAATAAACCACGTCAGTTTATAGTTAACGTATGATCTAATTTTCTTACAAATTTAAACTGCCAAGGAGTCCAAGATTTGAAAACTTGTTTAATTTTAGTTGACCTAGATGTCTTCCAAGTTTCAACTGTCAAAGTGTTCAAGATTATGAAACTTGTAATTTTAGTTGACTTAGATGTCTTCCCTTTCAACAATTGGTGCATCTTTTGATTTTGGAAAGTTTTAAAAAATATCCCAACAAAATTGACATAATTTGTGACTTGGCTAATGAAAATTGTGAGTTAAATAATAAGTGCTTATAATAAAAATTGATAAAATTTATAGTAGATAAAAATTGTGGATCCTATAAAATATGTAGTTGAAAATAAATTTTATAAAAAATAGTTTCAAATTTTTTTAGCCAAACATGCTCTAAAACACATCCGATATTTATATACATAATACATGTAATTTGTAACATGGAAAATTCTTTCTTTTAAAGTGAAGATAGTTGATTTTCTCCTCCTCAAGCACCACTGTGCATGCATGATGAGGGAGATCCGCAAAGGTGGCGGGACTTTTTTTTCCCGTGGCCACTCCGATGTGATAATCGGTATGTGATTAGATACTTGTGCTAAATAGCGTATAGAATGTATTAGAGTTGTGTGTTGTCCTTTTACCCGGGGGTTGGTCTCTATTTATAGGAATGACCAACGATGTAACCTTCAACGGTTATTAATTGTGGGTGCCTTTTCATCTTCCCTCTTTATGAGGAATTAATTAGGGACGCTTTCACCTCTCTCAACCGCCGGTGTTTCATATTCCCAACCGGACGATGGTAGCTTCCGCTTTATAGATCACCCTATCTAATTGGTTAGATGGCGCATGTGTTATGGTTGTCTCACTTCTTGGAGGCGGGCATATACGAGAATAGCCAGCGGCGAACCGATAAGGCGGGCGGACCGGCAAGCGCGGCAGCGCTTGCTTGAAAAGGCGTCCCAGGGAGCGGCGATCATTTTAGCAAAGTGTGTTTATATTTATCATCATAAGCCCATCTACTTCCCATAGACTACTTTTCATAAATCTGTCAATGGGAAGTAGAAATATTCTACTCGCACCGCTATTTTCTAACTTTTTCGGATAGAAGCTAATCGCTTTAATTTTTAAACATAGGCTCATCGCTTTGTTTTTTGACAGGGGCTCATCGCCTAATTTTTAAACATAGGCTCATCGCCTTGATTTTTAAACATAGGCTCATCGCCAACATGTTTGGATAGGGGCTCGTCGCCTTGATTTTTGGACAGAGGCTCATCGCCCTAATTTTTAAACATAGGCTTATCGCCTTGATTTTTAAACATAGCTCATCGCCAACATGTTTGGATAGGGGCTCATCGCCAACATTTTTGGACAGAGCTCATCGCCTGCTTCTCCGACATATGCAACCGAACTTGGCCTTGTTTACGGCCTTATAAGTTTCTCTACTCCCCATAGACTACTTTTCATAAACCGCTTGTCAATGGGGAGTAGAAATACGTGCTCACCTCCAAAAAAAAATTTTTTTTTTTTTTTTTTTTTGTTTTAGTTTGGGCGGGGTCGCCCGCCCACTCAAGCAGGTGTGACCTCTCAAAAAAAAAATTTTTTTTTTTTTTTTTTTTTTTTTCAAAAATATGGGCGAGGTCACCTCTCCCGGCGAGGTCGCCTTGCTCGGGCGAGGTCACCCCGCCTTTGTGACCTCTCAAATTTTTTTTTTTTTTTTTTTTTTTTTTAAAGATATGGGGCGAGGTCACCTCTCCTCGGGCGAGGTCGCCCGCCCACCGTGACCTCTCAAATTTTTTTTTTTTTTTTTTTTTTTAAAAGATGAGAGGAGGTCACTCCTCCGGGCGAGGTCGCCACTCACCTGTGACCTCTCAAAAAATTTTTTTTTTTTTTTTTTTTTTTTTAAAAAGATGAGAGGAGGTCACTCCTCCGGGCGAGGTCACCCCACTCACTGTGACCTCTCAAAAAAAAATTTTTTTTTTTTTTTTTTTTTAAGATGAGAGGAGGTCACTTCTCGGGCGAGGTCGCCCATTGCTGGCGAGGTCACCCCGCCACTGTGACCTCTCAAAATTTTTTTTTTTTTTTTTTTTTTTTTTTTTAGATGAGGAGGTCACTTCTCCGGGCGAGGTCGCCCACCACTGTGACCTCTCTAAAAAAAATTTTTTTTTTTTTAAAGATGAGGCGAGGTCACATTGTCTCATCTTGGGTGTGCCTCGCCTCTATTATCTTGAGGTTTGAACTCACCGAATATTTCTTTTGTTAGACTCGTGCTCACTTCGATTTTTCATACCTTTTGTAATGAGATATGCTTCTTCAAATCCACATACTTTTCTCCTCTCCGAGTAACTCATGCATAGTACTTGGCGGGTTTTTGAGAGTGACATCTTAAAATGACGATTTCGAGTTCCACTCATCATGGCAAAGGACTACATGAGACATCCGTAGTTCTTTGATTCCTAGTGCGGCTCTATTGAACCCGGCAATGAAATCTTTCACCGTTCATCCTTGCCTGCGCCAATCAGCATCGATCGATAGCGGTTTTCTTAACACGCTTTTCACCGGCAAAGTGTGTAGTAAAATTTTTAGAAAACTCGCCAAATGTACGGATTGATTTTGGGGGAGGGGCCCACCCAGGTCCCCGGCCTCCTCGCCTAAGCGTCGGTGGGAAAGCCCTACACATAATTGCATCGGGGGTGGCTTGTAACCTCATCAAGTCAACAAAAGACTGAGGTGATCGACAGGATCGTGAGGACCCGTCGTATTTCTCCATCTTTGGTCGTTTGAAGTCTCGTGGCAAGGGACCGCCATTATTTCTAGGGAAAGGGTCTTCCACACCACGGATTGTTGCCTATTACTTTTGTTGGACAAAGCCTCACTATTTTGCGATCCATCAATTCTTCTAATCTCTGCTCCCAACTTAATACCGGTGTCTCAACCACAGAGGTGTGGGCATCCATGATGGTTGCCCCAGTATAGATTTGGGCCCGATGTCGCGAATAGAAGTGGGTGCGTAAGGTGGAGCTAAAGAACTGGAGCTCGCAGCTGAGCTGCCGTTGGCGATGTTTCTATTGGCTTTGAAATTAGGAATATGGGGAGGAGCCCTGGCGGTAATGGCCCCATCGGTGGAGGGCTAAGACCACAGGGCGAGCCCCGGTAGTGAAGATCCCACCGGCGAGAGGTTGGGACCCCATGGTAGATGAGAAACCGCAGCTGCTCCGATCTTGGAAGCGAGCCGTTAAGACCGCCACTTGAGCTTGTAGTGCCGCGAGCTTGTCGCGCGGCAGAGGCAAACTCTTGTTGTGGGTGATTAGTGGCGGCGTTGGACTCGGTGCCTACATCCCGACGGGGGCCGGTGGAGCGCTTATATTCCTAGCTCTTCCGTTCGAGCCATAGCTTCTTGTGCGTTTCCCATGCATTTGCCGCCAATTGAAGATAGTTGATTTTCTCCTCCTCCGAGCACGGCGCGATGTGAGTGGAGATCTCAAAAGGTGGCGGGACTTTTTCCCCGTGGCCACTCCGGCGTGATAATCGGTATGTGATTAGAATACTTGTGCTAAATAGCGAGATAGAATGTATTAGAGTTGTGTGTTGTCCTTTACCTGGGGGTTGGTCTCCTATTTATAGGAATGACTCACTGATGATAAACCTTCAACTATTAATTGTGGGTGCCTTTTCATCTTCCCTCTTTATGAGGAATTAATTAGGGACGTTTCACCTCTCTCAACTCAACCGGTGTTTTCATATTCCCAACGGACGATGGTAGCTTCCGCTTTATAGATCACCGTCTAATTGGTTAGATGGCGAGATGCAGTTATGGTTGTCCGCTTGTTGGAGGCGGGCATATGAGAATAGCCAGTGAGCGAACCGATATAGGCGGGCGGGCCGGCAAAGGCGGGCGGTCTTGCCCGCAAAGTCCCCAAGGGAGAGCAGCGATCATTTAGCAAAGTGTGTTTATATTTATCATCATAAAGTAAAAAGTTGTAGGATCTAAAATAAATAAAAAATGTGTTGTAAACAATATAAAGTTGGAACATGATTTTGCCGTCCAGATTACGAATTCGGTCAATTTTAGTAACGGTCAATTAAAACTAAAATTTTAATTGGATGATCAAATTGAAATAAATTGAAGTTAAATGACCAACATGAAGCGAGCATGTAAATTAAGTGACTTCTGGTGTAATTTTCCCTAATACATCGTTACCAAGACATAAGCACGATTTTACCAATATTGTTCAGAAACTGTGGTTTCCGTTCTAAATAAGAATAAATATATAGATCGAGAAAAGAAAACATTGGCTTCCTAAAAACAATTTTCATAAAATCTTCTCAAGTCAGCTTTCTCATTAATTGCATCTCCCTCCCCAAGTTTTGAAAAATAACATTTCCCCACATTTTACATGTACTCGAGAGTTGGGGAGAATTATGTATTCTCTCCACGAGGAATGATCTACTTTTATATGGTGGAGAGTAGAGATAAAAAGCTACCGACACATATTTAATAACCATTGGATTAAGATAAAGTTTGAGACACAAAGAAGATTTATTCAATTACCATCGAAAGACGTGTCTCGCCTTTTTTATATCTACTATCCACCACAGGGGTGCAGATCATTCATCTTCTCTCCACTACAGATGTAACTTTTCTCCTGTAGCAGTGATCTTGGACGTTAGGTTTGATAGCAAATTAGAAAATGATTATAAAATTAAAATTTACTGGACCCCTTAGCCTTTAGAAAGCTACTTTGTAATATATATCAAACACATGTTTAGTAATTATCATCTTACAACTACAAGACTACCCTACACAATTTATAATATTATTTTCTGTATTTGTCAACATGCAATTGAATATTTGAACTCATTGTCATATAAAACTTGTAGCACTGCTGTTGTGTTGTGATATATTAATTTCGGCATAATTATTTAATTAAGGACGGATAATATTAGGTGGACAACCCACTGATGATTCATAGTTATCTATTGACATAAAAGTATTTCTAATTCATTCAATGCTTTCTAATCCATTCAATGTATTACAGTGTACTGGACATTTATTTTTAGTTCAGTATTAGTATATAATTAAATTTAAAATTATTTTTAATAAATTTTATCTACAAAATAATATATTGTATTACGTGTTTTTTTATCTCAAAAAAAAATAAAAAATAAATAAATAAGAGAATAAAAATAAAAATAAATTAGAATAAAAAATTCTAAAAATAGAAACATAATCAAATAAATTATATATTGAGTTGGCTTGTATAACAGAACTACTAATTTAGACAGAACTTTAAATAATTTTTAATTTTTTTGCACATCAACTTGACAAAATCTATATCAGATAATATTGGAAATGATTTTTTTAATACTGTCCATTTTACTTATGTGATAACTTTTTAAAACATTTGCACTGAAGATGATCTAACAATTTCCTAGTCAAACTTGTAGTGTTTTTAAAATTATTTTTTAAATATTTATAAATTATAGATCTTATAAAATTTGTAGATAAAAATATTTAAATAAATGAACAAGTACTAATAGTACGACTCATCAATTAAAAAAAATCATCATCGACATCGAAACAAAAATGAACATATTACAAAAAGTTCGGTGATCACGTGAAATAACACTGGGTGTTTGGTGAATCTTCAAAGTGAAAACTGACTTATTGAACTCGAAAGAGTTTTCTTGTCTCTTGAAGAAGAACACATAATTTGATGTGAGACATTAAATGTTCATAAAATCATTCTTTTTTTATTATTTTATTATATGTTCATGATAGTGTAAATTTTACTGGATAACTATATTTTTACTATGCGTCAATCAGGTAACTATAGTTTATATAATATTTAATCGAATAATTATACTTTAATATGATTACAATTAAGTAACTACACTTTACTTTGATTTTAAGATAATTTCTTTCAATTTTACTAACGAAAATTGATGACGTGGCAATAAATAAATAATGTTCATTACAGCTAACTGTTAATACAGCCATCATTTAATGACTAACAAGTTATCAATTTTCATCCTTCTAAGTGATGAAATTGGATGGAATTAGTCAATTGAAATGAAATTAAAATATAATTACATGATTGAATAAAATTACCATAAATAAAATTTACTTTTACACAATACATTTAACTTATTAGTCCTTATAAAGTGGGGAGAAAAAGTAGAAGGAAATTCTCCCAACCATCATGACTTTTCATATTTGAAAAGCACTAATCATGCGAATTAAGAAAATAAAGATGGTGCCCCAGGGTACAGGTAAATTGGTAAGGCCCGGCGCGATGCGGGAAATACTTTCTTGCAACGCAGTGCTCAATTTTCGCGTGGAATGATTTTCACCGAAATATCAGAGGATCTATCCCGCGGAGTTGGCCTCTTCATTAGCTCTTTCCATCGTTCACGCCACTCAGTGTCATCCTTCAATTTACAACCCGCTTGGTCAAGAAACTTCTGACACAGGTGGAGGGTTTCGCCTTCGAAATTTTCTCCCTTATCAAAAGAAAATAAAGATGGTTTGGCTTGGATCTAGTAAAATTACGTTTTTAGTAAATTACTCTTATTAATAGCCAAAAAACGACAAGAATTTTTCAACTGTGTAGTATTGGGTTTTTCCATAAAGGGAGATTCTCGTGGGGGACAAGATCTCCACTAACCTCATGTTCTTGAAATTCTATTTCATTTTCAAATGTTGGGTTTTATTTTCATATTAAGAAGGTATAATTCTTTCAATATCTTTAAATTAAATTAGAAAGTCGATAATTCGTACATTCGCGCATAAAAAAGAATTAGATAAAAAATTATTAAGTTGGAGCAAGTTACAAATTCTCTATTTTCACTCGAACAAAATTGAAAAGTAAAAAAAAATAAGAAAAAGACTATAGTAGTGTACGCTCTCCTCGTGAATAGAATTGTGCACATGGTGATGAATTAATTAGTAGTTACTCATCTGAATCTGATCCCCCACTCACTTAACATTTGGCATTTGCTGCTATAAAACAAAAAAATATATAGAGAAAATAATGGAGGAAGTTGAAGATGTAATGAGTAGTTGATAAGTGATGGCATTTATGAATGAAGATTTGAATGTCGCCATCAATCTCGTGTTACTACCAGCCTGGCTTTGCTTTATTTACAGTTTTATCATGTGCTTCCTGGAGCCACCGCTGCTGCATTCGTGATATCTCATCAAATTATCAAATCCTTCTGTTCTCCGCACGCATTTACACGTTTATTCTCGTTTTCTTTTTTAATATTGTTATATTTAATATTTATCAACATTTAATCATTTAATGTTTGATAAAATAATTATTTATACCATATGATTGTGGACCCGACTGAAGCAAATAGATCATTGATCCTACCCGTGAATCTTTCTCAACAATAATTCTAAATAAAAAAGTATATATTGTGTTATAAGTTAAAAATTGAATTTATTAAATTAAAGTAACATAGTAATTGAAAAATAATAAAATTCTCAAATATTACTTTTGTTATTTAAATAAAATAAGGCTATACTATCCACTTTTTCCTTCTAAACTTTCTTAGAGGAGTGTATGCAAATTTGAACTTTAAAAGTATACTTAGGAGTTTTTTAGTATGATTATAAGATTTTTTTTTTTAAAATATTGATTTTGAGTAGTTAAAGGAGTCCAATTTTAAGTGATTTTAGTAACAATTTTTAAAACAGTCAAACACATGATTGAGAGTTTATTATCCAACAGTTATAAGTCCTTTAAAATAATAACATTAAATATCTAATCATATATTATAAAAGGTTCTTAGTATGTTTAAAAATACATAGTATGTAAAAATTTAAATGTATTTATATATGTAGAAATTAGGCCCCTTACACCATTTTTTTAAAAAAATTGAAAAATACGGCCATTGTTAATATTTTTGAAACATAGACTTCGTTTATATAAGATAGGAGAGGGTAAAAATGTATATCGATTATTACAGTAGAAGAAACCCTAACTCTCTTTTACTTTGGGTGATTTTGAGCGAATTTTAGATGATCTCCATTTTTTATCCGTAATTTCTGTCTAATTATGCTTGATTCTAACATTATAAGTCTAATTATGGCTGAAGAATGGAAAATAACTATTCCAGAATCGATGGAGACGAAGAGGAATTGTGATATGGTCAAAGGATCTTCAAACGAAAAAGAAAAATAGTGCTCAACAAGCTTGTAAACCAAATGTCGAGTTCAATTTATCCTAATTTTTTATGATTTTTGCGATTTGCTTTAATTTTTACATTTTAAAATATTTTTTGCTGTGTGAAATCGTGTTTCTGTTTTTCATTCTTATCCGATTGATGACTGTGCATTTAAGAAAACACTAACCACTTGTCAAATCAGCGACGATGGTTATATATCACTGTAGTGTGTTATTGATTAAGCAATGGTTACAATGTGTGGGTTTAATTGTAGATTTCAGTGATACCATTAAAGACATACGAAAATCAAATTAAAGTGAAATTTGATAGTATTCAAATTCACTAACCTGTATTTGTGTTTTTCCTGCATGAAAATATGGCATTTCTAGCTTGATATACCAATTCATATTCTAAATGCATTAAGTTTGAACATGCAAAATAACAAATAGATGGTATGATCAGTGTTTTGTGAGGTATTATGATCATTGTTTTGTGCTTTCCATATTTTGAACTTCAATAGAACATAAAAATGTGTATGTGACCTTTTACTTTTGAGAATGTCACTTTTCTTTATTATATCTTATTTTTATAAAACTATTATTTGACCAATTATTTTTGTTTATCAGTAAACTTGTCGTTTAAATGTTTGAACATGCAAATTAATAGTTGTCACTTTTCAAATCCAATTGAATATCTATTTTAAATATATATCATTTGATGAATTAATATTTGCCTTAGATGAGATGAGTAATTAAAGATAGGTTTTGGTTGTATATAAATAGATTGTATGATTAGTGTTTTATGAGGTGACATGATAATTATATTGTGTTTTTCATATTTCGAGCGTCAATATAATATCCATGAAAAAAAATTGTATGTGTGACATTTCTTTAAAAAATAACAGATCATGTCACTTTTTTTTAATATATGTTAGTTCTATAAATTATTATTTAACCAACCATTTTTTTTTTTGCAGGAACGTAAGCTATTGAATCCTGCGACTATTAATTTCTTGGCAAAGTGACTTTCTACTTACCACACATAATTATCGAATACTTGAATGACAGGTTTACTCAGGGGTGCCCAACTTTGAAAATATTTTTTTATAATTTTATAATTTTTTTGTATTTACTAAACAAAGAAGATCCAAATGAATAACCTAAGTGATAATTTTACCATACACCACAAAATATAAAATAATTTAAAAAATATCATCTAACTTTATTCCAAAAATACTGTTTTTTATTTTTTAACATTTGTTGTTACATCTGTTATATTTGTTAATACCAAATGTAATACATTTATTGTAACTAAAATAACAAATGTAACAAAAAAGTGTGATAAAAATTGAAAATATTATTTTTATAATAAAAAAAGTATGACAGTATTTTAAGAAATATTTTATTTGTGGTTTTTTGTGAAAAAACCCATAACCTAAATAAATATAAATAATCTAAACAAATAAGCCCAAAAATAGATTAATATTCATCTTCTTCTGCCATTTGACTTCATGTCTTTTGGTATGTGAAATTCAAATCACGATTCACGCACGGTAAGCGGCAGCAAGAATCATGTCATCTGAGTTCTTCTTTCGAATCGAATGGTCAAATTGCCGTAAAAAAAATTGTATTATCATAAAAATAGACTCAGTAATTGTAGTTTGAAAAAAAAAAATTGAGGGCAGCACCCCCCGCGAGAGGCCACCCCATCCACCTCCTTTGCCATATCCTGGCTCCACTCCTATTTTGGGACCCCCCAACTTGAAGTGTCTGGCTCCACCATTGGATTTACTGATACTTAAAAGAAAATACTTAGGGATACATAATTTGGACCATATCTTGATTTGAAACAACGGTGATTCATGCTCAGTTGATTCACCAATTATTATTAATGCATGTGAACCAACTAAACATATATGAATTGTGAGGTTCAACATTAGTGGAAAAATGGTCAAATTCTATGTTGAAGAGTTTTGTCTAATGTCTAACCTTTGTTGTGTGGGTAATGGTGATTTTAATAAGTACCGACAACATGGTAGTACGATTAAGGATAGATATTTCGAAGTGTGATAACATTTCAACAAAAGTGTGTTGAAAAAGTGTTTAAAGAATTGCCATATGATATAGTAGACAAGAATGTGGTAGATGTTGGTATTATTTATCTGGTTTCATTATTCTTATTTGTTACACCATACCATAAAATGTGTCGATAGTTCAGCTTTTGGACTTGTTGAGTCGGATGATATGAAATATTTTTCCGGAGGGTGGGGGGAGGAGGAGTTATACAGATTGACATTGATGTCTCTCAAAGGTGCATTGACAAAATTGCAATAAACAAAAGAAAAATGAATACTTCTAGATGTCATAAGCGTGGTATTATTTATCCGCTTTCATTATTGATTGTAAAATTTGTCACACACATTCCATAGCTAATAAAAGCAACATTTATGAATATTATGAAGAATACAGATTTCAACTAATGTTTGAACACGTTCACCTTTCAATTAGAATCCATATGAGACAAAAACGAGATAAATATAAAACATTATTTGAAGAATGTGTCAAAGAATTTATGTTACATTATCTTTATTAATACTTCTTTAAGTAATTATCATAACTGTGTTAAAACGTTTATTTTACATTATGCTTTACACCATCATACAATATGATTGATTGTAAAATTTGTTATACACATTCCATAGCTAATAAAGCAACCTTTATGAATATTATGAAGAATCTGATAATGTTTGAACACGTTCTCTCAAAGGTGCATTGACAAAAGAAGATCATGAAAACATTTTTTGAAGAATGTGTCAAAACAATCTAAAGAATTTTGATGTTCTTTGACATATGATAATAAAGATAATAGAAAAATTCTTCAAATTTTTATTGTTTTAAGAAAGAAAAATGGTGAACGTTTGAAGAGAAGATGAAAAAGCGTTGACAAAGAAGATCATGAAGCTATTTTTTAAAAACAATTAATAGCACATGAAAAATTTATTGATTTAAGAAATAATTATTTTAGATGAAAATGAAGTAAAAATTTATGATAGATTTAGAAATAATTATTTTAGATGGTAAAATTGAAAGTTAATTTGAAAAACGACCAAAAATTACCAATTTTGGAGGTTGAGAAATACACCTTACACAGCACCGATTTTGGTTGGTTTTTAAACCTCTCAAAATCAGTACCCAAAAAAACTAACGAGCACCGATTTTTTCAACTTCTCATTAATGGTACTATTCAAAATTGGTCAAAATTGGTAGAAAAAAACTCTCAAGCTGGCACTTAAAGATTTTTAAAGGTTTAAAAATTTAGTAGTATTCAATGTAAATTTTTAAGACTTTCAAAAAATATTGGTGTATTCGATTGAGATTTCAAATACTTTAACAAAGTATTTGAAATTCACAGATATATTCAATTAAAGGAGAATAAAGAATACATGTGGTAATATTAACAAAAAAAATAGTTGATTACGTTCAAACTCTTCATCTAACAGCATAAGTAGTAAAACATGTTCAAAAGCTTAAAGAAATAAAAAATAAATAAATAAAGACGTAGGAATGACAATTATTTAACAAATTTGCTTGATAAGGAAACAAGCATAACATTAGTGAATACATTGTTGGGCTGCATTGGAATTTTTTGGCCTTCATTGGTTGGTTGGGCCTTTTGGTTTGGTTGCTGTATTTTTGGGCATCCACGGGGAAAAATGGTATCTACCCATGTGATATTTTGAAAAATACTATATGTTTGCATTTTTACGGTGTCGGTTACTTTTGATTAAAATCAGATTTTTTGTAGAAGTTAATAAAAATTGATAAAATGTATAATTTAAAAATTGTAAAAAATTGTTTAACTCATGAAATGTATTATTAAAATTAGTTGTTAAATTCAACTTCAACTTTTTAGCAAAATCAAAATTGATTTCAAACACAAACTCAATAAATCAATGAGGTTTTTGAATTAATAATGTGTAACTAATTAGGTTGAGTCACCAAACCACCCGAATGAAGGGTGACTAAGTTGATCTCTAATTTGATTTCAATTTTCTTTTTTTCAATATAACATCCTAAAATTTCGCTTTAATTTGTTAGTTTTCAATAGTTGAGGACTTTTTATCTTTTCTATTTGAATTTTTGGAGCACTTGATTGTAACCGTCTACCGTATCACCTCTATAAATTAGTAGTGTCGAACTTGACAAAATTATTAATTAAATGAAGTTATTATTTTATCGATAAATTAATAATTTATTAATTTGTAGAGTGTATTTATAATTTCATGCTAATACTTTCTTCTAATTAACCAATTAATGAATACCGATAAACTAAAGAGACATTGAACAATCCAATACTAAATTAATGATCATGATGAACCAAAAAGATATTAATCAATACAAGGTTCAATGTATGTATTAAATTATTTTATAAATAGTATTCATTGATGTAGAGCGTTATAGTTAATTGTGACCACATATTTACACAGACGTTTCAAAAAAAGTATTATCTTATCAATTTATCAAAATTATTAATTTATCTCATTTGCCCGAGTCAGGACCGAAAAATTTAATTATTTAGCAAATGTTATTAATTTATCGATTATTATTTTATAGACGTTACATTATATTAGTTTTTGAGTGCAAAATTTGATAAATACATTTTGAGTTTTTAAATAACTATTACTTGCAATTCAATCGTTTGTTACTACAATTTGATAATATAATATCGCTTAACCTCATTTAATGTAATTGAAATTATAAAATTTTCACACAATTTTTCCATTATACCCCTTTATTTAAGTTAAATGAAAATAATATATATATATATATATATATATATAAGAGACGAGAGAGAGAGAGAGTGTGTGTGTGTGTGTGTGTGTTTCACGGGTTTTAAAAAAATATAAATGAGGAAAGTTATATATAAAGAGAGAGAGAATTAATTTTTTTATTAGGAAAAATAAAAATTTAATCCATCCCAAATAATAGATTTGACTTTCTTTTGTGAGAGAGGAGTATCGCTAACCTAAAAAATAGGTCGCTCGCCTTTACACATTATTAAATAATTACGACTTACTCATTCCGCTCCAAAAACTATATTTTTTTTTATCCGTCCTTTGTTGATAGTATAGTTAATTTCTTTTCTATATTTTGTTCTTATTTATAAAAATAAAAAAAGTATAAACTATCACTATATTTATTGTAGGGTGTATATTATTTGTTCTTTAATTAATAAGAGTATGAAGCATTAATTTATAAAATGATTGAGGATAGAGAAAATATATACTGTGGTGTGAATGAGAGAGAATATAATTGCAATTAATATTTAACAGTATTAATTTTAAATTAAAAAAATTAATTAACAGTAAATTTACAATTCTATTCAGAAATAAAATAAAATTATAACTACAGTACTTTTAAAAATATAAAACTTAAAGAAATAGTCTACCTTATTCTGTTATCTATTCACTATAGTTATTTTAAATTTTAAAATAAAGAAAAATTAATATGTATTAAATCTAAAAATTTATAAATTTATAAAATAAAATTATAATCCATATAATATAAAAAGAATCAATTAAAGTAATTAAAGTTAAATTTTGTATTTTAATTAAAAATAATTGAATAAAGCTAAAATCAGATTTTGAGAAAAATTCTCAAAATCTACTGGATGGTACACATTCTTCTATAATTAGTTTTTCTTGAATTTATCAACATTTCAAGCAACTTCTAATTATTTGACAATTATAAGTTGGATTATAAATTCAATATCGTTTGAGACCTAATTACTATTATGTTTAGGATTTTTTGAGTGCTTATAAATTGGCCAAATATTTTATTTTTATTCATATATTTCATAAGAAATGCAATTTTTATTACTTTTCATTTTGTACAAACACAATATTTAGGGCAAATAGCACTAGAGGTCCCGAACTTTAAAATCTTGTGACGATGGGCCTCAACCTTTGATTTTTAACATCTGGGATCCCAAATCTTTCAAATATCTGCCATGATATCCTTTTGTGACAAAAATCATCCGTTGACCATTAAATGATCAATTTTTTTACTAGAATGACAATTCTACCATTTATTTGACAATTATGAATTGGATTCTAAAATCAATCTCGTTTGAGACCTAATTACTAAATACTTCTATTATGTTTATGATTGCTTTTCGAGTGCTTATAAATTGGCTAAATATTTTATTTTTATCTAAGAAATATAAATTTTATTCACTCTTTATTTTGTACAAACACAATATTTAGGGCAAATAGCACTAGAGGCCTCGAATCCTAAAACATTGAGATGATGGGCCTCAAACCTTTGATTTTCAACATCTGGGATCCCAGATCTTTCAAATGTCTGCTATGATGTCTTTTGTAATAAAATCACCAGTTGACCGTTAAATGATCAATTTTTTTTTTAATTAAAATGACAATTCTACCCATTATTTAATTTAGGATAAATAGCACTAAAAGTCTTTAATATTTAAACTTTGTGATAACGAGGTCCAAAATCTTTTGATTTTTAGCACATATGATCCCAAACCATTCAAATGTCTATGTCTGATGTCTTTTTGTGACGTTAAAAAGTTAATTTGATCATTAAAAAGAAAATGAAAAAAAAGGAAAGAAATATGAAATTGTCACCCCCACTCATTCAAACCAATATTTTCATCATCAATTTGAAAATTCAAACCAATTATCATGACATACATTTTTCGTTGGAGTTAGAGTGTATAGTTTGGAATTGAAGAAAATGATTATTTTTTTTATCTATTTTATTTTGTTTTGTTTCTTCATTTTCATTTTTTTAATTTAATTCAAAGTTAAATATGAGTACATTAATCATTTACTCATATTTTGACATTTTAATTGTCAAGCTGATATTTTTTTTTTTTCATAAAAGGACTTCAGGTGCGAACTTTTAAAATATTTGAAATCTTGAGTGCTAGAAATTAAAGTTTTAAGATTTTATTGTAAGAAAATTTAAAGATTAGAGACTCTCAATACCATTTACACTAAATTAAAGTAAAAGTATAATTTGTCATTTCAATATAAAATGACTATTTAACAGTTAAATTGACGTTTTTAATCATAAAAAATTTCGGGTTCAAAAGTTTAAAAGGGTTGGAAACTAGTTGCAACACATCAAAAATTTAGGACTCTATCATATTCAAAGTTACGGAACTTTATTGCTATTTACCCCCAATGTTTATTGTCTGAACAAAATATCTACTCCAAACCAGCCCGAAATTTCACAAAAGGGATCAAACGCGCTGAAGAAGAACCCAGAAGCCCACAATTACAAATCCCCTCAAAATCACCCACTACTTCATTATCCAATCCAATCCTAGACGATGCAAGCAGCACTTGCAATCATGGCTGCACAAACAGTCCTCTCTTCAACACCCCACCACTCTCTCCTCCCTTTCTCATTCCATTCCACCATTTCCACCACCGCCTCTTCGGCATCACTCCCACTTACTTCTTCCTTCCACGGCCTCTCTCTCAAAGCCACCACCGCCCGCCCATACTTGTCCTTCTCCGCCTCCGCTGCCTCAAAGCCTATCGCCACTGTCGCCTCCGCCACCAAGAAGGCCGTCGCCGTCCTTAAGGGCACCTCCAATGTCGAGGGTGTTGTCATTCTCACCCAAGAAGCTGACGGTCAACTCCCTCTCTCTTCCATTTACTAAATACACACAATCACACACGAAGATGCGCATATCTAACTTTAATTTTGTATATGTTAATCTGGGTTCTAGAATTTAACTTAAGCAATGCTTGTACATTTAGCTACTTCAAAATTTTAACGAATTAGGATGTAAAATCGTCAGGTACATATATGGTTATTTGTATTCTGAAATTATGTTGCTTGTATGTTTCGATAATTTTAGGTCCGACAAATGTGACTGTTCGTGTGACTGGACTTACTCCGGGCAAACATGGGTTTCATCTAGTGAGTACTATGAGTGTTATTAATTCTAAAAATTCTGAGACTTAAAGTTTTCTTGTTTCCTAGATGATGAGGGAAAAGAATTACTATGTTTGAAAATGTGAATCTTATTATCGTTTTCATTTTCGTTTTGTAGCATGAGTTCGGTGACACAACAAATGGGTGTATCTCAACAGGTTGAGACTCGATTTCAAGTTTGAGATTTTATATTTGTTCAAAAGAATTAGTTAATGGCATTTTCTTCAGATTATTAATGCTGGTGTGATTTCCTTCTAATAGGACCACATTTTAATCCAAATGGTAAGACACATGGAGCTCCTGAGGATGAAGTTCGCCATGCGGGTGACCTGGGAAACATAGTTGCTGACACCAACGGTAATTTCTTAATAATTTTTAAATTGTCTTTGTATTCACTTGAATTTGTAATCATAAATTTTTTATATTGCTTCTTGAATCATTCATGCAGGTGTGGCTGAAGCTACAATAGTGGACAATCAGGTTGTTCTCTCTACATATCTACCTGAAGCAACTATTTCTGTTTGTGCATGTGCTGGTTTCATCATAGTTATAGTCCACCAAAGGGATTTATAATTCTTAATGAGATTTCAGTGGTTAAATTTTGCAGATACCATTGAGTGGTCCTCATTCTGTTGTTGGAAGAGCTTTTGTGGTTCATGAACTTGAGGATGACCTTGGAAAGGGTAAAATTTCGCAGGTCTTAATTTAAAAGGCTTATGAATGACAATTGGTCTTCACTTGCAGTGTTCAAATTCATTCTCTCTCACTCCCTTTGGTTTTTCAAATGCAGGTGGTCATGAACTTAGTCTAAGCACTGGCAATGCTGGTGGAAGATTGGCATGTGGTATGTGCCTTTTCACTTTGCTTATGTCATTTTCTCTTTGCGTAGTTTGTGGTTTATTTGCATATACATATTCATCATTGTTCATTGCCACATTTATAAATAATTTAATTTTTGACTAGCTATTGTTGCTTTCAGTAAAGCCTCATTTTCCATAGTCCCATAACCTCATTCTTGTGTTCATTGAAAAGAGGGTTACATTTGATTCTTACTCTGAAGATCATCACTAAAACTTATTTTCTTTGCTTCACATCATAAATTGTCCAAAATATCTACCCTGAACTTGATTTATGGACAAATTCTATGTAGGAAGTAGTTGCGTGCATGTTATATTTCTCTCTAGTCATTATGCTTGCTGTCAACTATAGAGTTCAATATCTGACATTGGTTTAGTGAGGATGTTTTATGAAAAGAGTGTTTGTCATTTTTGGTTCTTGCAAGATTACTTTACAACCACGTTGGATATAACTCACTTTTAAAGAGAACTTACTTCTAAAATCTGCTTGTAAGGAGAGGGTTTCAAAATGGTTATAAGCCCACAATTCAAGTCTTAACATAGCAATTTTGGACACAATTAGGGTCGTTCCAATCCACTCCTATCAGAACCGATGTCCATGGAACCCGATATTCCCATCTAGGTGACTTCGCAAACTGGTCTTCTGCTGGAAGTAGCCATACCCAGGTTGTTCAGTTCACAATAAGGGTCATACCTAGAAGGGTGCTTGCACTGATACTTATTGTACAACCACATTAGGGTCTCTAACCTTAAAACCGACTTTTAAGGGAAGGATACCCAAGTGGTTATAATGTTTAGAATATCATTGTGTAAGCTCAAACAATAACATTTTCTGATCCTATAAAAGGGACTTCAGAGACTGACCCTAATCACTTTGCAAAATTTCTGCGATGACCTGATATAGCAAAATGCAATTTAGGGTGTGAGAATGATTAATTAGAATTCTTACATTATATATGGCCAATCTCTAGTATCAAAGTGCAGAGCATCCTCCTTGAACTGAAAACAAAAACATCAGCAGATGTCAATATTGTGCATCTTGGGGGTGGTCTGCTTATCTTTGTTGAACGTGGATCACACTCCATGTTGTTCTTGGCTTTAGTTGGTTTTCTTTTGTTTTTGGGTGTATTTGTTACGGTCTTATGAATGTTTTATTGCATGTGTATTTATGCCTATAAAGTGTGTTTCTTACAAGAACCTTATTTGTTGAAAACTATGCAAAGCACAAAATTTATGATCTAACTTTTGAAGCTTCAATTCACATCCTACCTATGATGCTCGGACTCGGGTATGGGTATCGGGTATGGGTACATGTCTAAGTGTCAAATCTTTTTTTTCTAAAATTTATGATACGGGGACACGACTAAAAAGAGTTCAAATTTCGGACATGGGTACGTAGTTACGAATTCCAAACTTCATTTTTTTTTATTTCGAAATTAATATGTAAAAAGTTAAATAAAAATTAAATTGTAAATTTTTACAAGATAGAATATGTCATTTAAAAGTTAAAACTAACTAGAAGTTCATATTAAAGCGCCAAAAATAACATAAGTTTATATGAAAAAAGCAGAAAATTAAAAAATAAAAAGTTAGAAATGACATAATCAATTACAAAAGCAGCAAAACGATCCACACTAATCCAATTAATTAGATGATGATTTAATACTTTTTTTTTTAAAAAGTGATGATTTAATATTAATCAATTGCGATCTAAAATTTAATACTTATCAATGTGGTTCCCAAGTGATTACAAGAAATTGATCTGTCAAGCTTGGTTGAAATCGCCAATTGTATGACTTGGTGCAATGACATTTCGACTTGATTTGTGAAACGAGATGCCAAAATTATCACGTGTGCAATAAATATGGTGTGATGCGATGAGGGTAAAATGATAATTTCATTCACTTATGAGGGATAAAAATGAAACTCATTAATTTTATATTAAGTTTTTTCGTTGGAGCCAACGTATGAAAAAATGAATTGTAGCCTTTAGCCAAAAAAATGAATTTTGTCTGACACATGAAGCCCCCATACAAGCTGTAAGGCAACAAGGTACGCCCCAAGGCCCAAACCAAATTCCCTGATGCAAGGTATCACTTTCCGGCAACCACACCCATGCAATTTCCGACAAATATCCCGCCTTTCTCCCTTCTTCTTCACAAATATTAGAGTATATTCCCCTTTTTCCTTTTCTAAATATCTTATCAAGAGCTTTTCATTGGTGAACAATGACGACTCTTATCTTCTTTCTCCTATTTAGGCTTTCCGATCTCCCTCTTCATAGAATTTAGTCCAGATTTCTCCGAGATTCTTGCTTTGATGTAAACGATGCTGGTAAGTTTTTGTTATTTTTTCGGCGCTAGCGCTGCCGCAATCAGCTTTCCTAGGTTGCCATGTTTGCTTCAAAATAGCAGTATTCGACCCGTATTTCATACCGTACCCGTGTCGTGTTGTGTCGACATGGGTACTCCGGCCGGAATGCCATGTCCAAGCATCATAGCATCCTACTGTAGTACTTATGATCAGAATATTATCAGAAAATATGTTTCTACTTGTCAGCCATTCTCTAATATGATTAGGCCTTTTCTAAGCTGCAAGAGTGCCTCAGGTAAGGACAATAGTGTATTAAAGGCTTGATTGTTCACCACTTTCTTCTTCCCTTCATAAGCTCAGGGGCACATGCATGTCAAGCATAAGATAAAAAGCTGAGGGTAAGAGAGAGGAGAGAGGGAAGACTGAAAAGAAGAAAACGAGGATTTCTTCATTAAAAGTTCAATTTAGTTATCATACCGTTAAATGAAACTAAAAGAATGCTATTTGGGACTGGGTTAAATTCTTCAACTTGTGCTGAGTTTGGGATCGATCCATTCATCAAATTCCCCAGCAATGCAGTATTTCTTAATTTTATGTCTGAGAATTCATTACAACCTCACTGACTTTCCATGTTACCGTTATTGATTAAAAAGACAAAGACAATATATATGCTCATTTTATATGAATAATGCAGGTGTGGTTGGTTTGACTCCACTGTAATGGAAGCTACATAATTGGAATCACCCTGTTCTCTACCGCGTGACATCTCTCATTGTATGTTTCCTAAGAGGTTATGTCAACTGTATTTTTCAGTTGTATGCTAGAAAACTGCCATTCTATTTTCTCTATCCAATAATTTGAGATTGTATGCACCATCTGAACGCAGCATACTTTTTCTGTTTAATGCTGTTCAACACTTTCTTCTACCTTGAAAATTAACTTCAGTCTGCTGGCATTGTATAATGGTTATGGATTTTTATTATCCTTAGATTTAGCTCTTTTGTTTCCTGATTTTGTAGTTGGGCTGGCTAAATAGAATGACTCTAGTGCTGTATTCTGGTATTGTTTGTGGCGTAAACTTGGAAAAGATAATTTTGAGTTTCAGATCCAATGAGAACCGATGTTGGCTTCGTTAGCACTCAGCCAACAGAATTGAGGATTAATTCTGTGGCTGTTTTGTTTATTATGGCCATGAGTTATATTTATAATAAAAATACAAAATTATTAACAGATATGAGAAACATACATGTTCTTACTTCCAAATCCTAGAATTATCAGAACTAAAACATAGCAACATAGCAAATTAAAGTTACCAACACTTGTTTTTCTTAAAAAAAGAATAAAAGTAGCACATGAGTTGTATTAACTGGAAATGTTTATGCTCATATGGATTAGAAATTTAGAATGACGCACTCTTAGTCGTTTGTCTGGATAATGTTTTAAATAATTTTCTTTATTCTTTTATATTGTCTACCTATCAAACATATCAGTGGGTCACAAGATTTGCCAGCCCAATGTATGTTATGAAATGTGTATAACAATCTTATAATATTATCTAGGGTTAATTTCATTTTTGGTCAGTGTACTTACAATGAAATCCCAATTGGGTCACACAATTTTAATTTGTTCCAATCTAATGATTGAATTTCAATTTATTTTCACTGTTAGTCACTTTGTTAACTACCTTACTAAATTTAACGTCTTAGTCTTATGACGGTGTTAAAAAATGATAGCACTCTGTTGCGTCTTACCTTTTCAAGTAAATATGCTACAAAATCAAGTCATAGTTGCAAATTTGAAAAATATATGTAACGTGATTATCATTTGGCAGACAACTATTTATTTTCAACTTTTGTAGTCATGACTTGATTAGGTAGTATATTTACATGGAAATGTAAGAGATCAAATTGAGGTCAATTTTTAGGATCGGGATGTGAACTTAGACATTAATTTAGTAACAAGACCTAATGAAATGAATAATATTAAAAGTAGATCGAAGTTCAATGATCTTATTGACACAAAATAAAGTTAAAAGTTAAATGATCAAAAGTGAAATTAACCCTATTATATATTATAAATATTTATTAAATTTAATTATAAAATAAAATTACTTCATAAAACGAGCCCCTTACATTAGAAACCTAATATGAAATTAATTAGAGTTGACAATGTTTTATCTTTTCCCTTGTCTAAAGTGGGTGGTAGTTTCTCTTTTATAGATTTTCTTTGTTCTCCTTTTTGTAATTGAGGTGGTATAGTTCTTCCGTGCTTGCTTTTGATGAAATTCTCTTCTCTTCATCCGATCATATAATTTTGGAGCTAAAATTGTTTCACTCATTGATTGATGTTTCCTTTCAGTTATCTAATTTATCTTTCTTTCACCTAGACACACATATTATGATTAAAAAAGAAAAAAAGAAAGGAAGTTGCATGTAACTTGAAAGAGGAGATATTTACTTGTATTGTGATAGAACATGACATGGGACACACATGGGAATTGCCACAAGGAGCATACAATTAGGGAGGGTAGTTTAAGGCTTGATGAAGGATGAACAAGTCACAAGGCAAGTGTGAGACTTTGCAGGTTTGCTAGTTGTAGAGTTGAGTACAAGCATCTAATTTGGGTTGGGAGTTGGCATAAAGTCAGTATCATTCAAAGTTGAACTTCAATAGCCACTTTATCTTTTGCATTGGTTACAACTAATTCTTCAAGTTGTTCTCTGTACATCATTTACACTAGTAGACATCACAAACAACACTACTGGCACTAGCACTAGTGTCTTTTTTTTTTTTTTTTTTTTTTTTTTTTTTTTTTGCATTCGATTTTGGACGGGTTTATGTAGAACCAATGGACATGACAACGAAACTTTTCTAAGTACCGTAGAATTGTTCACTCTATCTTACCAAAAAATCAAGCAAAGTGTGATTTTTTGTTGCTATATATGTAGTCATGAAATTACGTTTTAGTTTATGCACTACATAGTCTAAATGTCTAATGGTTCATTTGTACGCCACTTGTGTTAAACGGTAGCCCAAAAATGAAATATATATTCACAATCAAGAATTACCCACTTTGAGTAAGACTCAAGGCTAATGAGAGCAGGTCAGAGCAAGATAGCATAAGATTGTATGGTATCAGCACTACTGTTGACTTAATTAGGGTGTGAATTGACAACTCTTAAACTTTACTCACAACCAATGACCGACAGTAAAATGTAAATAAAAAAGTTCTGAAAAATATTTAATTTTAGAAACAATTATTTGATGTAAATAAGATTCATGACCAAAATAGATTCGTAACATGAAATATTTTAACTTCTTTTCAGTCAGGATGCATTTAGCACACCGAATTGAATCGAATAAAGATTGATTAATTCCAATGCGAGATGATTTATAAAAAGAGTACGTGAAAACTGAAAATCGATCCAAGTTATCCATTTACAAGAATAGTTAATGAAAAAGAGTTAAGGGGTTTGCTTGAAAGCCAACCGAATCTTGTTGGTTTGCCTCACTTCATTGTCTCTCTCTCTCTCTCTAAAAATAGTATACTTTTCTTTAAGTTTAAGAAGACATGAAGTGAATGAGGTGGAGCATGCTTTTAACGTGCTATTCCTTCCTTTAATGCTTGTGTTTATTCGTCAGTACTAAATTAATAACATAACGTTACCACCAACCTTTATCTCTTTTTTTTTTTTTTTTTTTTTTGGTCACTCTCTTTGTAATCCTCACCTTAATTTTCAATAATTAATTTATGCATTTAAATTAATAGTGTGATCGGTTTCATTTTGGGTCTTCAATTAATTCTTAATTACGCTCAGTTTTGTACCTTGTTCAATGAGGTTGTTAAACACATAATTAGTCTCTACCTTAAAGTTTTACTATGATGATGCATTAATGTTACAACATACCTAATTTGTTTTTCCAAAAAAAATATTTATCTTCTTAAATTTTCTCTAGAATTTGAAATATTATTGTACAAAACACTTTTCGGTTAGCTCTCAAATAGGACTATACACTTGGTTTAAAAAAAAACACTTTTTTAAGTAGGAAACGCAAGGAATATTGGTGGCCACAGGCTAATTCATGGTAAGTGTTGAGGAGGGACGGATATATACTTTATTAGCATTGATTATAGTTTCTCACATCACTCCTCTCCACTTTCTTACACTACTACTTAGTGTCTTGTTCGTCTAATACTTTTCTTATAAATTATAGTGTAGGTTGTAACCTCTTTTGGGAGAGAAATGGAGATTTTTGAAGAGTTTACAAAATTTAAGGATCCGATGATTCTTAAAAGGAAGCGTCGTACCAAGCAGCAAAGACCATCACATGACTCTAGCTCATCGAGCGGTGGTGGTGGAAATGAGTTCCATTCATTGGTTTCATCTCTGACATTGACAACAGCATCTAGTACTGGAATATCTACAAGCTGCACTGAGGAAGATGAAGACATGGCCAATTGTCTAATTCTTTTGGCACAAAGTGGTTCAGGTTCTATTGAAGAAAACAAGGTTGAGAAATTCACAGAAATGGCAAACATAACACAATATGTTTATGAGTGCAAAACTTGCAATAGAACTTTTCAATCATTTCAAGCTTTAGGTGGGCACAGAGCAAGTCACAAGAAGCCTAAGTCTACAACAGATGTTGATCACAACAAAGAAGAAACGAAATTGATCATCACTCCACCACCTTCAATCCAGTCTTACAGTAAAGTTGATAATAAGCCTAAAATTCACGAGTGTTCAATATGTGGCTCCGAGTTTTCGTCAGGACAAGCATTGGGAGGTCACATGAGAAGGCATAGGACAGCACCTAATAGTACTACTAGAACCGCCTATGAATCATCGCATGTTTCTGAGAAACCTAGAAATATTCTGGCTTTAGATCTTAATCTCCCGGCACCACCGGAGGATGATCACCGGGACGAAAATTTTCCATTTCCGTCCAACCAGCAACATCTTGTCTTCTCTTCCCCGGCCTTAGTGGATTGCCACTACTAGGAAAGAAGGGTTGACATTCATTCAACACTGAAAAAAATTGTTTACATTTTTTTTTTAATTATCAATTGTTATAGTTCATATATAATTCATTAATGTTGTTGTTATTAATTCTTTCTTGGTTTTTATGTTACGTTTGAGGTTCAGAGGTTGAATTCTTTGAGTAAGTAACAAAATACAGTTCATGGTTGCTTTCAATCACGAAAAGTTAGAATTATTTTCTTTTATTTCTTTTATTTTGTTTGAGTGGGAGAGGGATGTGTAACCCTCCAAAGTGTTCAAGAACGTGTTGTGTGTGTGTGTGTGTGTGTGTGTGTGTGTGTGTGAGAGAGAGAGAGAGAGAGAGAGAGAGAGAGAGAGAGAGAGAGATGGCATGGCATGGACAGGGTTGGGCGTAACCAGCACCACAACTAAAGTCGTGGATTAGGTTGTCTTTATTTTTTGGTTAGAAATAAAGTTAAATAAAAAACTTGCTTTGAGTGTCTGTTACATTAAATGACAAAGAATAAATGGATAGGAAAGATGGGTTGGTAACTGCCTATCCAAGTGTGTATCCATCTGTATGACTGTATCTATATATTTATCTATATCCATGCTATCTAATACTTTCACTTTTAAGCTTTTTATTTATATTTATTTATTTATTTATTTATGTTTGGTCACCTCAGGCTGTGTCTCAGTTGTAAGTAACTCTCAGCCCACCAATTCACACCTACATATTCAACTGAATTATTCCTAACATTTCTAGTTTCTTAACTATCACACAACGTCTATTGTCCACTCAATGGATGGTCCAACCTCCCCTTCCGCCAAGAGCCATGATTTTTTTTTTTCTAAGGCCAAACCTTATCGTTAGCGCAACACATCTTTTAAATTGAAAAAACGTGAAATAATTAATTCAAAAAACGAACCAAAGATAGTTGTTCGAAATGAATTTAATATTCTTATTTTTTATCTTCTAATTCTCATTTTGACGTTTAATTTATTTTCGAACTATGTTTTTACTAGTCGAAGTAAGTTTTGATACTATTTCAAAATATTCAATATAAATTTTGCAAGACATCTTTTAAATTGAAAACTATTAAACAGTGAATTCGATATAACAAGTCAAAGATTGTTGTTTTATCTTTTAATTGACATCACATCTTCGGTTTATTTTTTAGTTATGTTTTTTCACTAGTCGAAGTATGTTCTTGATACTATTTGGAAGTATCTATTGCAAACTTCGTAATGCATTTTTTAGATTAAAAAATCGTTAAAAGACATTCAAAATAACAAGCCAAAGATGACTGTTAGAAATGGATTTAATAATGCGAATTTTCACTTTTAATTTCTATTTTAGCACCACCTCTTTCGACTTATTTTCAAGCTATGTTTCATCATTTGTCAGTCTAGGTTTTTTGTATTGTTTCAAATCATTCATGGCAAACTTCACAACACAAATTTCAAATTGAAAATTTATTAAATGACGAGTTCAAAATAATAAATCAAAGATGATTGCTAGAATTGAATATGATATTTCTATTTCATTTTTGTTTATAAATATCTATTTAATTAAAATTCTACTTGACGTCAATTTGATTCCTCTAACTGGTATAATTAAATACAAAAATATAAAGAATATTTGAGGTATTATAGGTAATTTTTTTAATTTAAAAAAAAAAACAGAAAAACAGAAAAATTTGGGTGGCCCACGACCTCCAAGGCTCCCTCTTGGCTCCGCCAGTGTACACATTATAGGTTTAGTACAGTGAACTCGAGACGATTCATATAGACAACTCGAGTATTTAGATAATTGAAGTAAAAATGAGTTAAAATCAAATCAAATATAAAGATAAAAAGACAAACAGTCTATGTTAAGAGAAATTAGGTAGAGAATAAGCTGTCAAGTTGAGTTTCTATTACAACTCCACTAGATTATCATAGAATTAAATGTGATTAAGGGTCCATTAAATATGTTGCGTCAACAGTCATTTAAAATTAGTAAATAATTCATTTAATAAACACTCTGAGGTGGGGGCTTACCTCATTATGTTTGTTATGTGCACGTTTCAGTGATTAATGTTAAGGCAAGCATGTGGCCACATTGCGTGACATGTCTAAAATACATAGAAAGCGGAAGAGATTAGGGGATTCATTTAAAATTAGCACATGTAGTTAGGGGATACCTTGCCAAACTATACATATAATCCTAATATTTCTCTTTTTTAAATAATTAATTTTTTCCCCTTATAAGAAAGTAATCACTAATCGAATATTATGGCACGTTGAATTTGGTAGAATTATTTATAAAAATTGACTCTATCTAAATTTAATATTGTCCAACACAACTTATTTATTTTAAAAATTAATAAATAGTCTCGTACTACATAAATATGATACTTTTAAATTTAAATTATAAGATGTACAAGTTGCCAACAGGGAAATAAAATATAATGTGAATGAGGCTCCATTTGGGTATTCCAATAACTTACCCATTAAACATTTGGCCAAATTTAGGCATTTGAAACTTCAATGGTCACTATCAAGTGCTATCACTAGTGTGTACATTTTTAGCTCATTCGAAGAATCATGTGGACAACTCAGCAAAATACATATTTGAGGTGGCAGCCATCACAACTTGACACGTGGTTGGTCCTAAAAAATTCAAGCTTGCTGATTAAATATAAGTAAAATTTTAAACAAAATTGAAAAAAAAAAAAAATACGCGCGCACACACACACACGTCGAGAGACGTGTGGGTGCGTGTGTGCGACTTTTACAATGAATGAGACAGTGCATCATGGAGTCATGGTTATTGATAGAAACAATACAATAGGATTTTGGTGCAGCCTGTGATTTGTCTTGCCCCTAATCCAAAATCTAAAGGAATGACATCTGCCGGCCATTAACAACATAATATAGAATTAAATGATTAAATATTATTACTAATATTCTTAATATAGTGGAGTTGACTTCTTTTTTATTCCCCATTTAAGTAAATAAATAAACTACAAAATACTTTGGTATTTAACTGATTTTTCAAACTAAATTGAACAAAATAAAAAGACTCAAGAATTTTGAGTTGACTGCCAAATCATATACGTTTTATTTTACTCATTCAACTTCGATTATTAGAATTCATAATCATTTTGGAAGATTCTTTTTTTTTTTTTTTTTTTTTGAGCTCAGCCAACAAGGGTTTTTAAAAGATGAATGATTCAACTATTTGAAAGTGCTCATTCATTTTTACAAACATCAATACTTTAATTTATAGCATTATACTAATATGCATCTATGTTTCTGCATATGTAAGCTTCCTTATGTTCCTTCAAACAGTAATACAGTGTTTTTTAATCTTCAAAGCCTTGTAACGATTGATTTTAATGGAAGTACTATTTTCAAATTTAATGCTTTTAAAGTATCTCTCTCTTTAGATATACAGATAGATAGAGGAGGAGGGGCATAATAATAGATAATCATTAAAAAGCATTCAAGCATTGGTGGTTCTAGATCTTGATTTAATGGAAAATGGGCTTCAAGTTTATTGGTTTGAGTAGTTTCTCAGTTGTTTTTTTTTTTTTTTTAACTAATTAATACTTGGGTGAGATTCAATATTCATTTATTCATAACGAGAGTATTGCATTGGTAGTTCTAGATCATATTCTACGTGGAGCTTAAAAGGGAGTAGATCCACTTGGATCGAATCTCGGGTGAAATTTCTCATTTTGTAACATCACTAAACCACTTTATTTCTAGGTATAACAATTGTCCTTGTATCCTAGCTATGCATTTATGTCTAGTTTGAATTTCTAATTTGTGTGTTACATAAATTGCAGCCTAGGTGACGAGGTCAACTTTTATTTGGTCTACTGAGGCAGACTATATAGCAACTTTTATTTGGTCTAGTGAGAGACTATTAAGCTTTGAGATTGATCCCACCTCATTAAGGTCTTGTGCGGATGAATTGTGACTTGATGTTATGTTTATCTTAAGCCACTTATCTTCAATTTCCTAACTTCCGATGTCTTCTTCTTCTTCCTCCCTACCACCCAAACTGGTACATTATCTACCGTCCCTAAACCCCTAGACCACAGACTCTGTAACAATCACATTCGGTAGAACTAATTTTTCAAACAGACTTGTAAATGGAGGACACCCAACTGGTTATAAACTTACAAATCAAGCTTTAGTCCACCGATGTAGAATACAATTAATGTCATTGACTTCATGAAACTAATTTTCTACTAGAAGTACCCTCCCTAGGTAGCTCTCTCCACAATGAGGGTCATCCCATCGATTGTAAGAACCATATCAGATTGAACTCATCCTTAAAACCGACTAAGAGAAAGGTGTCCAACTTTCTTATAAATCCACACACCAAACCTTAGCTTAGCGACGTGGAGTACAATTAAAGTCAGCACACAATCCTTTTCTATTAACCATGACTCAGTTGACAACAGCAACATTTCCTCAACCCTCCTTCCAACACTTGCCACCCCAGCCACTGTCACCCATCTGCCTAACCTCTCAGTTAGAATCGACAAGTAATAATGTCATCCGCTACAAGAAATTCTTGGACATCTAATTACAGGGACTGAAGATTTGTTTATGGTTAAGGTTTTTTTTTTTTTTTCTTTTCTTTTAGTTTGTAAGTCATGGGAATTTTAATTGCAATAATTATGTGTGAGGATCTGTTTTTCTAGATTATGGTGAAATGAAGACCAGTAAATATTCAGGAAATCCATTTCCTTTTTCATTTTTGCTCATCCTTGGGAAAGTATAGGAAATAAATACAAGTTAAAGGAAGTGCAAAATATTGAAATCTAGAATAAAACATCCTTATCTTTATCACTACATTACGGATGCAAACTGACCATGGTCCTAAACGTTCTATTTCTTTTTCAAAATAATAATTCCAATTACCGCCACGAAATCAAATTTAGGGACTGCCTTGTGTGAGTTGCTGGTCCTCAATTAGCAAACACATTCAGCCTCACTCGAGCTGTAACATCGGGATGGAGCTTTAGCTCTGCAACATATTCTCCTGTTTCCCGAATCTCCGGAAGAGAGACAATTCTTTTGTCCACATCCCTACAAAATTAAGTAGGAAAATGAATTTGTATAAATTATATCTGTAAAGACTCGTACATGCCAATATTTTTTTTTTTTTCTTTCAAGTCCATAACATCTGCAGTCAATCTCACAGCATTATGAAGCATAATTAATGGTCACCGAGGAAATCAGGTTAGTTTAATGGTGGTTATGAAAATCAGGAGTTGTTATGATTTGTTCAATTGAAACTAAAATGCGTCCACCAACTAATGCAAAATTAAATGCAGGAATCAATCATATGAACAGCTTGATTATTAATTTCAGTATTTTTGAAAAGAAAATTGATCATATTATGAAAAATGAACCTGTTAACAAATTTCTCAATTTAGTTTCCAATGCCAAATGAATTAACTGTTTAGCAGAGGGTCATTGGTTCAAGTAACGTAGCCTTTCATTCAAAAGTTTTAACTATATCTCCTATTCAAAAGCGGTATGACACAGTTAAACATAAACTTTAGTCACCACCACCATAATGATGTTCTTACACTGACAATATTCGTAAGTGCAAAAACTGGATCCTAATAGGAAACAAATGGAAGTGCCGTGAAATGTGGCTTGACAAGATTTATGAAGAATTTCTGTCACTTTACCTGAGAATTCAATGGAATCTAGAACATGAACAAGCTCAATGGTTTGCACTACTAAATAATCTATTTAACTGAATCCAAAAATTGGCAGTGCAGGTTACAGGTTATGTAAATCACTTAATGCTTCAGAGTTCCTTAGAAGTCAAGAATAATAGTCATGGATTCCTGGTAGCGATATGTATACTGCATGATATGAAAAGGAAAATAGTACCTCTGAAGCTGTGCCTTTATTATGTCAACAAGATCTTGTGCAGTGACACTGTGACAATGAGAATATATCAGCAGACATGTAAAATCATTAATAAAGTGCTCAACAGAATTCAAATCTAACTTGCCTTCCAAAAATTTGTTTTCCTTTCCCACCCTTGCGCTTCACCTTGAAAGCTCCAACAGTTTCAAAAATTAGAGCAAGCTGTTGTGCCTCTTCTTTTACCTGAATTCCAGATAATATAATTGAATTTTTATCCTCAAGAAATTAGTCACCTATTAAAAGTTTTTAGTCTATCGAGAACTAACTGAAAGGGCAACACCTCTACAATTAACCAAAATCTATGTAGCTAAGTGATTTTAGACATTTGGAATCAACAACCTGGTTTGTTCAAGTAGTAACTATGAGAAAGGATGATAGTGGACATATTACAAGAAAATAGTTTCTTCAAAGAGGAAAGCATGTGATCCATAACAGTAGTTTAAATTTCCAAGAATCGTGTCACGAGCAATAATGTCATCCACTTTTAAGCTTGGTGGGAGAACCAACAACAAAAATGACCCTAGATTCTGAAAGTCGTGCAAGAATCACAAGAGAAATGGCAAACAATCTCCAAACTGAAACAGTGAGTGCTCTTATCAGTTGCAAGCTAGCTAAAGCTCTTTAGTGTGCTCATTGATGAAGTATTGTCAACTAACATTATGGAACACAAACATAGGCTACATAGCCCATGACAAAGTAGATGGAAGTAGTCAAGTGCTGAGGGCATGATAACACTGCATAATTTGAGGGGCCATCTCATAAAAATAATCCATGCCAACAAAATGCACTGAAGTCTACAAGCACGAAGTAACTTGTGCAAACCAGCACTCTGGTACATAAGTGTTGAATAAACCAACACAGGCAGCTAAGATTACATATCAGGTTAATCTCATAAAGCAACTACAGAATAATTTTGAATGTGTATATCCTATTACCCGTTTTTTCTCAGCCTCAATTCTCTCCTCTTCCATCTTCATTTGCCTGAGAAAGGAAAGAAGAACATAAGTACGATAAGTTCTGGATCCAGGCAGTTCATTTTCAAATATATATATTGAGGCAAGCCTCTATTAGCACTTGATCTCAAATATAGTCAATAAACAGCCAATAGGGCACTCTAAGTGTGACACAATTGGAATATGCAACAAGATAGTATTTGCATTGAAGAACTGGACTAACTAAAATATAAGTTTTCATTATTTTATCAGTTAAGAAATTAACAGTACAGGTAACAAGTTAACCTCAACAGAGTATAAGAATATTGTGTAGCAGGCAACCAAATATAGCATACATCTTGAACAATTAGTTAACCTCTTCGAGCTGAAAGCCACAGGCCAGTTCCGGACTTAAAGAACATGGCCAGGTTAGGGGGCCACAAAAGGTGGATGTGGCATGGAGACAATAAGATCAGAAGCTATCGAAAGGAGCCTATAGGATCCACTTTAAGTTGAAGTCCTTCTTGGTTGTTGACCTATTAAAAAAACTCTGCAGCGTAAGCTCACTATCAACTTGGCCAAAATGTGGAAGATGGACCAAGGAAAGAAGCCTAGCAATGAGACAGCAGTCGACACAAACACAAGTTCTCGTGTATGCGGTCCTATGGAACAATTCCAAAAGGAGGCTGGGTGCTTATTCCCAATGTGACACAGTCAACCAACGTATAGGCAGAAAATATGAGTACCTTCAGCAACACCCACTAGCCCAAAAAGGTAATTCACCTTCCATAACCAAGAAAAGGGCTGTTTGACTCCTCGCCTCCCTTCCATCCACCTATAACTATAAAGGCCATTTTACAGTCACGAGGTAAATAAGTAACAAATTAACAAAACAGCTTAACAATTGCTTAAATCTTCTTCCATACACAATAAAGACAAATAATTCTTCTTCACGTGCGGACTTCAAACTAGACTGATCCAGAATAAATTAAAGTGTCCTTGATAAAAGAGTGAAAGAAGCCAATGAGTCATTGTTTGGTTTTATGCAAGTCTTTGTTCAGTTTTAATTATGTTTTGAACAGTGTGAGAGTCAAGAAGGGCCATAGTTTTCCTGGATTACAACTAACATGCATTTAGTGAATGCTTAAGGACTAAGTGTAATTTTTGTAGTTAAGAACTCCCTTATGGAGTACCTGTTTATCTGGCCCCTGCTAGTTCTTCTTAGATGCGGCCTAAGATACATTATACTACATCTTTTGTCTTCCCCTTCTTATTCCTTTTCTACGTGAGACTATGACATGAGGAGTGAACTTCCAACACAATGGGACAGTAACTCAGCAAACAAGATGTGATGCTAAACACAAGTTCTCATAACAATTTCTAAAGGAGGCTGGGTGCATAATCTGAATGTGACATACTCAGTCAACCTATAGGCAGAAGACATGTGTCCCTTGGTTAATCCCACTTTTCTTAAAAGGTGATTCACCTTCCATAATGAAGGAACGGGATGCAGACTCCTTGGCTCCTTCCATCCACCTATAAATACAAAGGTTATTCTACTCCAACAAGGTAACAATTAATAGAAGAACTAAATAACTGGTTCTTGAATCTACTTTCTTACGCAACAAAGACAATTCTTCTTCCCAAGTAGACTTCTAACTTAACCTTTAGAGAGGAGCCACCCACCACCCCATCTTCCAGCAGACAGTTAAACCACCAGGCGGATACTGTCTGCCCTGCCTGATATGAGTGGGGACTCGCTGGTAGATTCCACCATCAACACAATGTATTGGAAATTGGAATTGGTGGAATATTTGTTCTATCAGACACATTCTTTTCTCTTATCCTTTTTCTTTTTCTGTCACACATATCTGACACAATGTATAATTCAGAGAAATGCAACTGCTCTCATTTGCGCTGACAACAAACGCATCAGGCTCAAAAACACACAAATATCGTCCATAAAAAAATTAAGACCAAGAACAATAACAACACAAGAAAAGCGTTATAAAAATTCAAAGGATAAAAGAAAACAACATCAGAATCCGCTACTTCGCAAAATTGAATGACAAAAAAATATTACTTGAGAAGCTCGGGTGTCACAATTTGTGCCATGCCCATTGGCATCAGAAAATTCCTAAGATACCCTGCTTTCACATCTATCAGCTGCCCCTTTTTCCCCAAGTTCGACACATCATCCTTCAATATTATCTTCACAAAAACAGCGAAAACAAATAAGCCGCAAAACCCATGTTAAGAACTCAATGCAAGAAAATAAACAGAACCCACATCATATTTTTAGTCATTTTCATACCTTTCTTACTTTCTTGGCTTTCTTTTGAGCCACGACCGTTAAAACTGAGGTTCTGTTCGTCAATTTTGTCGTTTCAGTGTTCATGTTTTTCGTTAAGCAATGATTGTGAAGCCATGAAGAAGAATTCCATGATAGACTTGTGGACGCCATTTCTAATATACTTACTTCTACTTTTTAAGTTCTTGAATGTGCAGTTTCCTCTACTAGTTTTTTATCAAAATGCTGGCTACGCCCCAGAATCTTATCCATTGTGCTAAGGGAAAATAGAGGCCGAGATCCCAACTTTTTATGTAAGTTACATTTGCGTTCCTAACCTTCCACAGTGAACATTTCCATCCCCGATGTTTCATTTCGTTTACAGTGTGGTCCTAAACGACTTTTTTCCATCCAATGTGCCACTAATGTTGCACGTAAATCGCCCATGGGATATATTCTCAGGGGGGACAACCTGCAAAGGTGCTTAATTTAATTGAGCGTTATAGTTTTGTGTAAGGAAAGGTTGAGAGAGTAACGAAAGTTACTAACTTAATTTATTCTTCCTCTTTTGTGATTGTCGGCATATTTGCCTAACCACTTTAATTAATGTTTTTTTCTTTTTTTGCTCGTATTTTCTTCTCCGCCGCGTTCGATGTCTGTGTTGTGCGATTTTTCTGTTAGTAGTCATTGGAATCCTGATTTGAAGTAGCGCTTGGAGGTCCACTACAAACTGATTTCCAGCCCTAAATCTTACCTGAAATTTGTTGACCCCAGCCCAAGTTGCAAAAAGAAAGAACCTGGTTTCATTCTTAACCAAGATTTTCATAGTTTTAGGGCCAACTAGATGGTCTCACTTCAATATAGCATCTCTCTTTGCAGCCATTCTAGTCATCAACTAAAATCTTGTTTTCTGTAACCTGGTTATGATAGGCTTATCTCTTGCATCCAATATTGCACCATTAAATGCCTTACATAAATTGTTAAGCAATATATCACTTTGAGACAGGTTTTTTAATCAATGAGTAATCACTTAAAGCCTTCATCTTATACATGGCACATCTAGTGAGGTTTTTCAATCAATGAAAGGGTTGCAGACTTTTTTCATAGCGAAGGTAATATCAGGTCTAGTGATAGTGTAATATTGTAAGGCTCCAATTGTGGATCACCATCGTCAAAGGGAAAGTGTGGTGACAAAAGTCAATGGTGTTGAAATAGGCTTGTTGTCCTTCATATTTCTCTTTGTTTAGAGGTCAACTATGTACCTGGTTCGACAAAGATGCATGTTTGAAGCTGTACTATTCTATTCTATTCTCTTGAATGCCCAAGAAAAATGCAGATTTGTAAACTGTGTGTTGTAAAGAGTATATGATATCATTCACATATATAAGAAGAATGAGAATATTATATCCACTATGAAAGATAATACGTAAAAGTGTCTAATCAAGAAGCTTGTTCTCGCCTTTGTTTTAAACTATATATATAGAGACTTCTTTAATTTGCAAGCATAATTATGATGAAAGGCTCCGCTAAGTCTTGAACCTTCGCATTGACCTTTCGCTATTTTAGTAGCAAAAGCAAAAGACATCCTTAGTAAGTTTCTATTTAAGAAATCATTATTTACACCCAGTTGTTTATCAGTACAACGTAATGACAATGATAAGACTAGAATTATCCTAATGGTTGTTGGTTTTCTCATGGGGACAAAGGTTTAAAAGTAGTCTAAGTGAAGAGTTTGATGAAATCCTATAGCAACCAATCTAGCTTTCCCAAGTTTTGTTCTGAGATTTAACGGAGTGTCCAAGAATTTGGCTCGTTATCCCTTCAGTGAGTGACACGTAATATTCAGTAGGTCAAAACAGACTAGTACATCACTCATTTATAAAAATTTTACATGTAACACGTCTGATCAAAAATGAATTTGGTCTACACGGAAGTATATTAAAGATTTTAAATAAATAAATGTGTTCTTTTTCTAATAACATATAATATTTGTAAAACCCCTTTTCGGAATTTGGTAGGAGCAAAGAATGCAAATATGTCTTTTGTTATTAAATATATTTAAAAATTAGAATTAACCCTTTACGCTTTCGAGAAATTATTTTTTCAATGAATTTTGTGATTTCCATGACCGTGTTTTTTTTTTAAAACAGTTTTAACAATGAAAAATCGATATTTTACATTAAGTGTTGACGTTGAAATTTATTGTAGTTCTTTGCATTTTGTTATTCAAAATTAAATTATCTAAACATCTCCACATTTCGGGAGTTCTAGAAATAAAATCGTCACACACGTGACAATGAGTTTAGGAATTCAAATAGGCATGTTAATATAAAGACCAAATATTGCATTGGAAGATGTTGTCCATATTTTTCTTTATTTTGGGATTCTATTTCTATTACTCCTATTAGACATAGAACTCAGCATACTTTTGGTCTGGCCCAACTCAAAGATAAAACCCAAAATAACGGGCTACCAAGATAGTGAACTTAGTTGCTAGGCCCAATATAACCTTAAAAAGCCCACAACCGAAAATAGACCCAAGAGTTCAGTAAGTGTAACATGGAGAGCCCATGCTAATTTAACATGTGCGAAATACCTATACAAGCTGCTAGAGGAAATTATCGATCGGTCTAACCGAAATCGGGACTCGGGAGTGAGATATGCATGTAATAAGGGAAATTTAATAATTCAATTAATCATACAAAAAATCATGTTCAATAACAAATATAGCAACTTCGTATCATTTTATAAGAATATATCTAAAATGCTTTTTAAACATAACATACACTTTATTCTAAAAAGTCAATTCTTAAAATTATATCCTAATAGATTATCTAAATTAACTTTTTAAAATAAAGAGTTGGTTTTGGCTTCTTCAAATTTGCAGAGTCAAATCCACTATCCATAATTAAATGTATTTAAAGAATTTCAATTTCCAATACTCATTTGTTGACTACATTAAATTATTTTGTTTAATAGATAAAAATAAGAAAATCATATAATAATTAGGAGAGAAGCATGTCAAAATAAAATATAAAAAATAATAAATACTTATTAAAAAAAGTAAAATAAAGTGTTAGATATAAAGAGACTATTGAAATTTTAATCTTCAAATTTATTTATGCTCTCTAAAATGTAAAAGATGTTCTTTATAAATAAAGAGTCTATTGAAAATACTTTAATGGAGAAATAACAAGAAGAAAAGATAAGTACAAACAAATATTCTAATAGTCTTTCATATCAACTAGTTTAAGGGTGCGTGTTTGATCGCAAGTATTGAATTTGGGTGGAAAGAAAATGAATTCCAGGGAATTGAATTGTCAAAAAATTGTTAATTGGAAAATATTAATTTAGAAGACAAATTTTACCTGAAAAATAAAACCTCACCCCTCATAAGAAAACGTTTTCCTTATTTTCAAAAAAAATGTTGCTATTTATGTAGGAATGAGAAAACGTTTTACCTGGAAAAAAAATGACAATCAATCAAACGTGTAGTTGAAAAATAGGTGGGAAAATACTTTTTTCATGGAAAAATGTGGCTATCAAACGTATCATTTTGAAAAATAGGTGGAAAAAATATTTTTTTTCCATAGAAAATAAGTTGCAATTAAACGCACCATAACTGTCTTTTTCTATTTCAAACCTGATTTGAACATTTGAGAATCTAGGCTGAAAATCCTTTATGGCGTACTTTCTGATGCTTGTCTTTGAGCGTAGGAATTGGCTACTGGCATTGCTATTCAAGCCACATCGAAAAATGCATTAACAGTTTGGTGTGGGATGTGATATTTTTCAAAGGCTCGGTTCACTAGTCTTAATTGTTTAAGAGTTAAGACTAGTTTGAAAATAATTTTATCAATTTAAGTTTTAAAAAACAATATTTAGTCGTTTAAAATCATTATTATAGTGAGATCGTTAGTTAACTAGTATTATAAATTGAACTAATTAATAAGTTTATATGTTAATTAATTATTTGAAACCAAATTTGAGCAACGTTTAGCTCAATTAATTTTACATTAAAAGTCTGGTATAGATCCCCACTCGATGTTGGTTGTGCCCAACAGGTAAGGCATTAGTTTGTCCTACCACTGAAGCTGCTGGGCGGCTCTGAGATACACAATTAAGTCAAAAAAGAAACTCTCTTCCAGTTTTGAATTTTTGAATTCAAAGAAAATTGAAAAACGCGTTTATTGTGAAATTTTGATAATTTTTTTAAATAATATTTTATTCAAAATATTTAATTATTCAATAAATTTTAATAGTTTAATGCTAATATAATATTAAAGAACATATAAATTTTGAAGTTGATGAATCTTGATTCAATAAATATTTTTTTTTTCAGTTATAAAAAACAAAATCTAAATTAAATTTAGCAAAAATTGGAAAATATAGAAGTAAATATTAAAGACAAACTTAATTAGAATGAGAACATGTAATTGTTCGTGGTAAATGAGATTACATCAAACAAGTTTAATACATACGTGATAAATGTGTTTTATACGCTTATTATAGCTTATATATAAACCTGATGTTTAATTGTGATTGGAGCGGATTTCTATTTAATTCCATATAAATATTGTCATTGTAGGAAAAACTAAAAAATAAAGGTTAATAGAGCAAAAAATGGAGAATTAGAACTTAATTGGAGTTGATTAGAAGCATTTGAAGATTGACTTGATGGCACGGGAGTGATAAGAACTACTAAGAAAGTCATTTGAGGAATTTCTCAAGTTTAAGTGGAATTTAACTTACAAAATATTTGAGGTCTAATTTGCGCACTTCTAAAACTTGAGGAGGACCAAAATCGAAAAACTAACAAGGTTTGGGGACTAATGTTGAAGTGCTTGTCTTAGGATGAATGTTAAAGAAATTTGGAGTAAAAAGGACCAAAATGCATAACATTGAAAGTTTTTTCCGTGTTTTGGGTTTGAACTTTGTTTTGTACACAAAATGATGAAAACGATTTTTCATCATTTTCATTTTCTGTGTAAATTTTTTAGGTGTTTTAGAAAATACATTTTTTAAAATAGTTAAGTAAACACGTTTTTATTGTTTTAAAAAATTGAAAATTGATAACAGTAATAACAACAGGGCCTAAGGTATTCATTATTTAATTTGGTTTATTTTTAATTTACTTCGTTAAATCTTTGAATGCACTACTAGTACAATAAGAAAAGTTGGTAACAAATTAGACCTAACCGGGCCCCTTTACTTTGGATTTATAATATATTTGATAGTATTGAAATTATTTTTTTAATTGATTATAAATTGAGGAATTTATGAAATGTGTGGATAATAAGTGGGTAATAAATTGTGGATTTTACTAAATGTGTAAATAAAAATTATGCTTGTCTAATTTGATCAGTTTAAATTATAATTTAAGTTTGGCTTAGACTAGAACTTTTGAAGTTATTTTTATTTTTTCTTTTGTTTCTTACCTTTTTTAGAAACATATCGAGTTGGTGGTTCATTTGGGAGGGGGGCATCAACTTCATACCACAACTTGTTTGCATTGATGCGATTTATAACTTTTTCCACAACATTTAAGATAAAATTTCACTATATAGCACATATTGACGCACACGATCATTTCTTTGGTAAAAAAATACATATAATAGAATGTACATAGAATGCTTGATAACTCCCACACAATCTCATTTAAATTGATACCAACATTGTAACAAGTGATTTTTGAATGTCCTACAAAATTACCTTATTAAAACGTTTACATAAATTGTTAGAAGAATGTCACAATTGGAATTTGTTGAAAAGTAAGAGTACCGTCTGAGTGACCTCTCTATTAATTATTTTTATGCAATTATAGCAGTGGATCCAGAGTAATGATTTTAAAAAATTAGGTGGTTAAAAAGAAACATTTTAAAGTTGAATGGTCATTCAATTACACAAGGAAAAGTTTAATGATGGAACATGATTTGTTTAGTTAAACAAAGTTAACGACGTTAACTTGCCACATATGATTTTTGTTGGCCATGTCATTAGTCTCTTTAACAAAATCTACTTCAATGATGGACGTGTATCACTTTTTAATAATTTAGTGACAATCAAAAAATAAATTAAAGTTCAATGAATTTCAGTAACGCAGACAAAAGTTTAGTGACTAGTGAAATAATTAACCCCCATACATTTTGCGATATTGGAAAGGTGACTTCTTTGAAAACTTCTTGGATTGATGATTATCTCGATAGATGATTTTTGAGTTGTGAGGATATTTACCTAGGGACTAACGTGAAACAAAATTTACAATTGGGTGATTAATGTTGAACAAGTTAGAGGTCAGCAGTCAATGTGAAACAAATCTTAAAGTTGAATGATTAATTTAGAATAAATTAAAGTTTAGTGATCAAATTGAACCCACTTACCTTTAAATTTAATGACAAATCAATCTTTTTAGTCTAGATGTTACGTCTCAATCCCACATGGCGCTCTACGTGGGCAAGGTCAAAGTCAAACTTGCATAGTATGCTATCACATTTCTATTATGAGGAGGTTAGGAAGAAGAGTCTGTTTTCCGTTATGCCAAGGCTGCTCTTCTTCTTAAGAAGGATAGGCTATTTTTCGTTAGGCCAAGGAGGTTAAGAAAAAGAGGCTATTTTTCTATGTTGAGGAGGTTGGGAGGACAAAGCGGTCAAACACTGACCCTGATTGTGTGGTGAGAAAGCTTCATCTGACACTCTGCAAGTCAGACCTGAAAATACTGATGGGACAGCCTGTCAATGCAGCTTGTCATAGCTTTCTAGTATGCGGCTGAAAGGAACCTATTCATTAAACTACTGACATGACGCTATGGATGTGACGCTAAGACCTTTAAGATTGAAACACGTGTCGCACATTGAAGTGTGGTCGACCAAGTAGAATTCACCTATAAATACTAAGGCCGCTTCCACAAGAAAATGACGTTGAAATTTAAACTCTCGCACAAAAGAAAACACAAGTCCTCTATGCTAATTAAAACTTAAGTGTTTATAACCACTTGAGAAATTATTAGTTAGAGGCTCTCAAGCCACCACCTCTACCACAGTGTGTTCCTCTCACACATAAACATCACACCCACACGGTTCCAAGTGTTCCAGGCATATCTACGTGGTAGATTAAACCACGTGGCGGTCCAAGTTTGTAGGAAAATACAAGTAATAAGAGGAGGCGTGGGGTTCCTATTGACAGCCATTTTTGGAGGTCAACACTAGATATATACCTTATGATGTTTTCGACTTTATCCACATTAAATCTAGAAAATTAAGTTTGAACTTTCTATCATTGTCCATGATATGCTTCGTTACATACGTAGTAGGAAAATATTCACAGAAATGTCTGGAGGGTTGAAAATGTGAGGTTAAAGTAACTAGGACATGAGAAGATGGCGAAAATCAGCTCGTTTAAAACCTTCGCTAATCTTCTAGTAGTCGAAGACGTGAAACTAAGAAACCAACCAGTGGGCCACTGGAGATTGGCCTTGCTCTATTCAATTTCCTTCATGCATGCCCTAGCCATGTGGCGAAGGGTATGAGTGAGACAGTCACACGACAATAGAATATTTCTTGGATTACATGGTGAATCTCCACGTGGTAAAGTTAGTTACAAAATGCCATGTAGGGATAACTATCACAAGAATCATCTAGGAAATAGAAACCTATTGACATGTATCATAGAATCCTCTAGAATTATAGGTTTTTTAATGAGAAGGCAACACGTAGCGATGAAAGGGAAAAATACCAAAAAGTCCAAAGCTTTGAAATATCTATAAATAGTAAAAAAATAAATCAAATGAAGCATAGATTAATTAGTCAAATCCTTGTTCTTTAAATTCTCAATCTTTAGACGATAATTCACAATGTTAAATTTATTCATTTGAATGAGAAGGCATATAGAAATTTATTGACATCAATTATTTGAGTCAACAATCTCAATCTTAACTCTTAAGATAAGTGAAGTTATTTATGTAACGATTAATTTTTCAATAAATTAAAATGCATTCAATTTGAAAGATTCAAGGAAAAGATGATATCAACTTTCAATTAAAATAAGTCTGTATCCTACGTTATCCTCTAGGGTTCATTAATTTGCCCATACCCAAAATTATGGCGGCTTCGACCTAGTAAATTAACTCCAATGTTCATTATTTCTTTCTCTATAGAAAATGTCAACTATTGTGACATACTAATTACCTAGGCCGGGTCCATAATAGGGTCCTAGGTTTAAATTTGCAAAACTTTTGAAATATATTCGTGTATTATGAGTAAAAATTGGATATATTAGATTAGGACTCAAAAGAGAGGTAATTGAATATTGGGGAAAAAATATAGTGGAAATTAGGCCCAACACGTTATTTCCAAAAATAAATTGAAAAATACGCTTTTTTAAAAAAAATTGAAAAATATACTTTCTTATAATAGTATGGGAGGGTAAAAAGAAAATTACTAACTTTTCATCTACAAGATCAAATCCTTTTCATCTACAATATCAAACCTTCCTGCTTTCTCTCTCGCGATTCCGTGAAAACCTCATATTCCGTCAATAATCCATAATCTCACGACGCTTATTCTTTATTTTAACAATATAAGTTGAAATATGGTTGGAGAAGGCGATAAAATAGTTGCAGAATCTTCGGGGATAAAAAGAAAGTGCATTTTAGTCGAAGGATCTTCGAAGAAGATGAAAAACATTGCACAACCAAAGGTTTAGTTCGATTTATTCTTTATTTTTTTATATTTTTTCGATTTGCTTTAATTTTTACTTTTTAAGAGATTTTTTGGTTTTGTAAAATCGAATTTCTCTTATTCATTATTATTCACTTGATGATGTTGCGTTTAGGAAAAACAAAGGATAATGGTTGCGATGATGAAATTTTTTCATTTTGAGAGATATTTTGTTCGATGAAATTGCATTTTCGCTTTTCAATTATTAACTGGTTGATGGTGGTGATTTTAGGAAGCCAATAACACATTGTAACTATTGTCAAATCAATGATATATCAAAATGAGATTAAAGTGTAATTTGATGATATTCAAGTTTACCAAAATGAGATCAGTGTTTTTTTGAACTGAATGCAACTTTTTGATATGTTTGTCACTTTTTGGAGATGTTGTCACTTTTTACTTAAAATGTTACAGAGCATTCCACTTTCATCTAATATAATAAGTGAATGCAATAAGTTTGAACATCTAAACTAACAAATAGATTGTATAAAGAGATCCATGTCACTTATTGGAGATGTTTTGATATGTTTGTTACTATTTTTTAAGATGTATATCACTTTTAAAGAGATTCATGTCACTTATTGGAGATGCTTGTCATTTTTTTGAGATGGTTGTCACTTTTACATAAAAAGTGACGAGCATGTCACTTTTATGTTATATATAAATACAATAAGATAATAAGTGATGCACTGTCATATTTTAGACAAAAAGTGACATGGCATGTCACTTTTCTATCCCCAAGTCTCAATTCATATTCAAGACAAAATAACGATACATTAATATTTGGCTAACATTGTTCATCACTTTTTGAGCAAAAAGTGACAGACTATGTCACTTTTTAAACAAAAAGTGACATAGCATGTCACTTTTAAACAAAAAGTGACATAGCATGTCACTTTTCTAACTCCAAGCCTCAATTCATATTCAAGACAAAAAACGATACATTAATGTTTGATCATGTTCAATAATTCATGTCACTTCATAATACACAACAAATATTAAGTTAGACTTGCATTTAAATCAACCGCATAGATGATTATGATTCAAAGCAAAAAGTGACGATCATGTCACTTTTTAAACAAAAAGTGATGACCATGTCACTTTTTAGACAAAAAGTGACATGGCATGTCACTTTTCTAACTCCAAGCCTCAATTCATATTCAAGACAAAAAAAGATACATTAATATTTGGCTAACATTGTTCTCATCACTTTTTGAAAAAAAGACGGACTATGTCACTTTTTAAACAAAAAGTGACATAGCATGTCACTTTTCTAACTCCAAGCCTCAATTCATATTCAAGACAAAAAAACGATACATTAATGTTTGATCATGCTCAATAATTCATGTTCACTTCATAATACACAACAAATATTAACATCCAAACTAAGAAATAGATTGTATGATCACTATTTTTTGAGATGTATGTCACTTTTAAAGAGATCTACGTTACTTTTTGGAGATGTTTGTCACTTTTTACTTATATAGGTACAATAAGTTTGAATGTGGAAACTAGTAAATAGACTTTATGATCACTGTTGTTGTAGATATATGTGACTTTAAAAGAGATGAATGTCACATTTTTAGATCTATATCATTTTGAAGAGATGTATGCCACTTTTTGAAGATGTTTGTCACTTTTTGGACACGTTTGTCACTTTTTACTTAAAAAGTGACAGAGCATGTCACTTTTTAAGTAAAAAATGATATATCATGTCACTTTTATGTAATATATAAATTTAATAAGTATGAACATCCAAACTAACAAATAGATTGTATGATCACTGTTTTTTGAGATGTATGTCACTTTTAAATAGAGCAACTTTCACATTTTTAGATATATATCTTTTTGAAGAGATGTATGCCACTTTTTGAATATGTTTGTCACTTTTTGGACATGTTTGTCACTTTTTACTTAAAAGTGACAGAGCATGTCACTTTTTATAAAAAGTGACATATCATGTCACTTTTATGTAATATATAAATTAATAAGTATGAACATCCAAACTAACAAATAGATTGTATGATCAACGCTTTTTGAGATGTATGTCACTTTTTAAATAGAGTTACTGTCACATTTTTAGACATATATCAGTTTTTGAAGATGTTTGTCACTTTTTGGACACGTTTGTCACTTTTTACTTAAAAAGTGACAGAGCATGTCACTTTTTAAGTAAAAAATGATATATCATGTCACTTTTATGTAATATATAAATTTAATAAGTATGAACATCCAAACTAACAAATAGATTGTATGATCACTGTTTTTTGAGATGTATGTCACTTTTAAATAGAGCAACTTTCACATTTTTAGATATATATCACTTTTTGAATATGTTTGTCACTTTTTGGACATGTTTGTCACTTTTTACTTAAAAAGTGACAGAGCATCACACTTTTTATAAAAAGTGACATATCATGTCACTTTTATGTAATATATAAATTAATAAGTATGAACATCCAAACTAACAAATAGATTGTATGATCACCGCTTTTTTGATATGTATGTCACTTTTAAATAGAGCTATCATCACGCTTTTAGATATATATCACTTTTTGAAGATGTTTGTCACTTTTTTTGACATGTATGTCACTTTTTTTTACTTAAAAAGTGACAGAGCATGTCACTTTTAAGTAAAGTGACATATCATGTCACTTTTATGTAATATATAAATACAATTAGTATGAACATCCAAACTAACAAATAGATTGTATGATCACTGTTTTTTGAGATGTATGTCACTTTTAAATAGAGCTATTGTCACATTTTTAGACATATATCACTTTTTGAAGATGTTTGTCACTTTTTGAAGACATTTGTCACTTTTTGGACATGTATGTCACTTTTTACTTAAAAAGTGACAGAGCATGTCACTTTTTACTTAAAAAGTGACAGAGCATGTCACTTGTTGAATATGTTTCTCACTTTTATTTAATATATGTTCATTCTATTTATATGTCACTTATATAGTAACTAACCATCTTTGTTATATATTTTTTGTAGGACTGCGAGTTATTGATTCCGCAGACCTATTGGTTTCCTGGGAAAGTCACATTCTACTCTCCCCACGTAGTCATCAAGACCTTAAACAACAAGCTTACAGAAACACAAAAGCAGATGTTTAAGGAAACCTGTTTTGGACCGTATCTTGATTTAAAAGAAACGGTTATTCGTGCTCGCTTGATTCACCGCTTGTTATTAAGGCGGTGAAGCAACCAAATGTAAATGAATTATGGTTCAACATCGATGACAAAGTGGTCAGATTTTCTATTGAAGAATTTTGTCTGATGTCGGGACTTCGGTGCGTGGGGAATGGTGATTTTACCAAGTACAGAATGCGTAGTAGTACGATTAAGGACAAGTATTTCAAGTTTTTTGATAACATTTCAACAGAGTGTGTTGAAAATGTATTTAAAGAGTTGCCATCTGATACTGTTGACAAGGACGTGGTGGATGTTGGTCTTATATATCTTATTTCATCATTCTTATTTGCCACATCATACCATAAAAGTGTTGATGATTCAATTTTTGTACTTGTTGAATCGGGTGAAATGGAATCTTTTCCATGGGGAAAGGAGTTGTATAGTTTGACGTTAATGTCTCTGAAGGGTGCATTCAGCAAGAGGATCTTGAAGTTAGATCCTTCAAAAAAATTTTTGGAGTATAGGTGAATGGTTTTCTTCTTGCTTTCCAAGTTTGGATATACGAGTCTATTCCCCGCAATAGTCGAGAAAAATTTTGTGTGAAGTACAATCCATCGCTTCCTGGATCTTGAGTCGAGTTCTAATGTGCATTTGACATCTTTACAATTGCACAAACGTATTTTTGACTTGATAAAAGTAAGCTCCATTTATTAATTATGCGATTTTTCTTTACATTTTTCATTACTGTTTGTTATTTTAAATATATGAATATGTGTTTTTGCAGATTGAAGTTAATGTTGTTAAGATCACTGATGCGGAGAAGGAAGTGTCATATACTGATGGGTTGTTTGAGAATTTAAAATCTCAAGGGCAGAACACTAAAGATGATGACAACTCTGAGCATCCTGTTATTCATCAGTCAACGCTGATGATTACAGCCGGCGATGACAGTTCTTCAAAGTTGAAGAAAAAAAAGGTAGTTGAGTTTTATGAGAATTTATTTACCTTTTTATGCTTTTTATACCTTTTGTATTTATTGTTTCTTATGATTATGTGTTTTTCTCTGATTTTTGTATTTTCAGAGACATTCTGAATCAAATGAAGTAATATTGAAACGTTTAGCAGAGATTGAAGTGAAACTTCAATCAAATGAAGAAATTTTCAAACGGTTGGCAGAAATAGAGGCGAAAGTGGAATCACATGACGTTATTTTGAAACGGTTGACAGATATAGAGTCGAAAATGCAATCAAATGAAGAAATTCAGAATCGACTAGCTGAGCTTGAAATCAAAGTTCAATCGAATATTGAAATTGAAGAGAAAGTAAAACAACTTGAAGAGAAAGTAAAATTGAATGAAGAAATTCTACAACGGGTGGCAATGTTGAAAGCAAAGTGAATGACTTGCAAATGTTGAAGGTATGTCACATTTTTAGATCTAAGTCACTTTTTTCATAAATGTATGTCACTTTTTAAGAGATGTTGTCACTTTTTTAGGTTTATGTCACTTTTTTCTAAGAAAGTGACACAGTGTGTCACTTTTTGCTAAGAAAGTGACAAACTGTGTCACTTTTTGGAGACGTGTATCATTTTTATTTTATTTTTGTAAAAACATTGAGAGAAATGGAATATGGGGATGATAGAGTTGATGTAGTTGATTTGGAAGCCCAAAATCTCTATATGTAATTTTTAATAAGAAAGTGACACAGTTTGTCACTTTTTGCTAAGAAAGTGACAAACTGTGTCACTTTTTGCTAAGAAAGTGACACAGTGTGTCACTTTTTGCTAAGAAAGTGACACAGTGTGTCACTTTTTGCTATATCACTTATTACTATAATTATGTCATTTTTAAGAGATTTATGTCACTTTTTATATATATATGTTTGAGACTTTTATTTATTCTTATGTCTAGAATGGTACGGAAAATGTTGCTAAGGATACAAAGGGACATGGAAAAGAATGCAACCGATTGTCCTAGTTTTTCATTGGGTGTTGAGTTTGATTCGACCGAAAAAGTATTGAGATGCCTATTGAAACTAATGTGGAAAAGGTATTATTCAATTCCAAATGCATTGTATTTATAATTTGAGATTTACTTAGATGTTATTGTGCACTATATAACGCGGCTTATTTATTTTTGATTTAGTCTATTGATGAAGATATAATAAATTTTAATGAAGAGGACCGGAAGATTGTTGATGATGTTGTCATTATAGTTTAGCCAAAAAAAATGCAACAAGATGTATTTTTTTCACACTATATTTTGTGTTTTTACTTTGTTAGATCTGTTTTTTGTACCGCAAAAGTAATCTTTTAATGCGCTTTTATTCGATCGTTGATGTAAATGATGATGATATTGAATTGAAAGATGAGGATTGGCAAAAATTGATGAGATTGTCTTGCAATTGCTTTTAGTTGAACATAAACTTGAAGAGGCAATTGTTTGTTTGATTATTTTTCATTTAAAAGAATTATTTTGTGTGTTCTGTATAATATAACTTGACACTTTTTAATTTTTTGTGACATTTTAGACTGTTGATGAAGTCACTCCGGATGCACCCCTGAAGAGGCAAACGAAACCTGCCGCAATTCTTCAGTCCCCATTTGTTAATCAATATGATTCTACGGTGGGTACTTCTACAGCGGGAACTTCTACTGCGAAGCGTGTGGTGAAGGGTACGTTTGCATTCAAAGTTGGGTTGTGTCCCCCATACGCACCAGATGTGGAAGCATTCGAGAGTTGGTACAAGGAAGGGTTGGTGACGAAAAACAAGTAAGTATGTGACATAATGTCACTTTTTAATACGAAAGTGACACATTATTTTTATCCAAATGTTTTTGTGTAAAAATTAAATCAACCATAGAAAAGATTTGTTATTCAAATGTGTTTGTGTAACTTGCATACATTGTTCTCATTACTTTTGAGCAAAAAGTGACAGAGCATGTCACTTTTTAGGCAAAAAGTGATGTAATATGTCACTTTTCAATCCCAAGTCATAATTCATATTCAAGATAAAAATTTGATGCATTAATGGTTATTGATGCTTAATAATTCATGTCATCAGAATCTCGTGATTCAAATCAACCACATAGATGATTTTGATTCAAATTTCTTTCTCTAACTTGTGTACATTGTTCTCGTCACTTTTTGAGCAATAAGTGATGACCATGTCACTTTTTAGACAAAAAGTGATGCACCATGTCACTTTTTAAATAAAAAGTGACATAGCATGTCACTTTTCTATCCACAAGCCTCAATTTATATTCAAGACGAAATAACGATACATTAATGTTTGTCTAAGGTTCATACAATGTTCTCATCATTTTTACAACAAGTGACATAGCATGTCACATTTTAAGCAAAAAGTGACAAAGCATGTCACTTTTCTAACTCCAAGCCTCAATTCATATTCAAGGAAAATAACGATACATTAATGTTTGATCATGCTCAATAATTCATGTCACTCCATGATGAAGAACAAATAACAAGTTAGACCTTGCATTTAAATCAACCATAGAGAAGATTTGTTATACAAATGTGTTTGAGTAACTTATATACATTGTTCTCATTATTTATGAGCAAAAAGTGACAGAGCTTGTCACTTTTTAAGCAAAAAGTGACAGTAGTATGTCACTTTTCAATCCCCAAGCCACAATTCATATTCAATATAAAAATTGATGCATTAATGATTGTTCATGCTCAATAATTCATGTTACTATATAATGCACAACAAATATCAAGTTAAATCAGATTCAAAGCAACCACATAGATGATTTTGATTCAAATTTGTTTCTCTAACTTATATATATTGTTCTGTCACTTTTGAGCAATAAGTGAGCGATGCATCAAGTCATATTTTAGACAAAAAGTGACATGGCATGTCACTTTTCTATCCCCAAGTCTCAATTCATATTCAAGACAAAATAACGATACATTAATATTTGGCTAACATTGTTCTGTCACTTTTTGAGCAAAAAGTGACAGACTATGTCACTTTTTAAACAAAAAGTGACATAGCATGTCACTTTTTAAACAAAAAGTGACATAGCATGTCACTTTTCTAACTCCAAGCCTCAATTCATATTCAAGACAAAAAAACGATACATTAATGTTTGATCATGTTCAATAATTCATGTCACTTCATAATACACAACAAATATTAAGTTAGACTTGCATTTAAATCAACCGCATAGATGATTATGATTCAAAGCAAAAAGTGATAGATCATGTCACTTTTTAAACAAAAAGTGATGCACCATGTCACTTTTTAGACAAAAAGTGACATGGCATGTCACTTTTCTAACTCCAAGCCTCAATTCATATTCAAGACAAAAAAAAAGATACATTAATATTTGGCTAACATTGTTCTTCACTTTTTGAGCAAAAAGTGACAGACTATGTCACTTTTAAACAAAAAGTGACATAGCATGTCACTTTTCTAACTCCAAGCCTCAATTCATATTCAAGACATAAAAACGATACATTAATGTTTGATCATGCTCAATAATTCATGTTCACTTCATAATACACAACAAATATTAAGTTAGACTTGCATTTAAATCAACCGCATAGATGATTATGATTCAAAGCAAAAAGTGATAGACCATGTCACTTTTTAAACAAAAAGTGACATAGCATGTCACTTTTTAGATAAAAAGTGACATGGCATGTCACTTTTCTATCCCCAAGTCTCAATTCATATTCAAGACAAAATAACGATACATTAATATTTGGCTAACATTGTTCTGTCACTTTTTGAACAAAAAGTGACATAGCATGTCACTTTTCTAACTCCAAGCCTCAATTCATATTCAAGACAAAAAAACGATACATTAATGTTTGATCATGCTCAATAATTCATGTTCACTTCATAATACACATCAAATATTAAGTTAGACTTGCATTTAAATCAACCGCATATATGATTATGATTCAAAGCAAAAAGTGATGCACTATGTCACTTTTTAAACAAAAAGTGATGCACCATGTCACTTTTTAGACAAAAAGTGACATGGCATGTCACTTTTCTAACTCCAAGCCTCAATTCATATTCAAGACAAAAAAAAGATACATTAATGTTTGATCATGCTCAATAATTCATGTTCACTTCATAATACACAACAAATATTAAGTTAGACTTGCATTTAAATCAACCGCATAGATGATTATGATTCAAAGCAAAAGTGATGACCATGTCACTTTTTTTTAAACAAAAAGTGACATAGCATGTCACTTTTTAGACAAAAAGTGACATGGCATGTCACTTTTCTAACTCCAAGCCTCAATTCATATTCAAGACAAAAAAAGATACATTAATGTTTCATCATGCTCAATAATTCATGTCACTTCATAATACACAACAAATATTTAAGTTAGATCTTGCATTTAAATCAACCGCATAGATGATTATGATTCAAAGCAAAAGTGATGCACCATGTCACTTTTTAAACAAAAGTGACATAGCATGTCACTTTTTAGACAAAAAGTGACATGGCATGTCACTTTTCTAACTCCAAGCCTCAATTCATATTCAAGACAAAAAAAGATACATTAATGTTTCATCATGCTCAATAATTCATGTCACTTCATAATACACAACAAATATTTAAGTTAGATCTTGCATTTAAATCAACCGCATAGATGATTATGATTCAAATTTGCTTGTCTAAGTTCCATACATTGTTCTCATTACTTTTTGAACAAAAGTGACAGACCATGTCACTTTTAGACAAAAAGTGACATAGCATGTCACTTTTAGGAAAAAGTGACAGAGCGTCACACTTTTCTATCCGAAGCCTCAATTCATGGTATCACCGCATGTTACGTAATTTATACCAAAGTAATTGTATGTGACATTTCTTTTTTGTAATGCAGAGTTAATCATTTCAATGATGAGAATGTTAAGATTAGCCCTAGCTTCTACTTCAGCGATGTTTCAATCTCTTCTAAACTGTGGTGGTATGAATTAGTGACAAGCAATGAGGCTTTGGATGACACAGTAAGTTTTTGTTTCTTAGTTGTTTGGTTTAAGATTTATGTATAACATTTATTAATACATTGCTGATTCTTTTTTATACACTTGTTTTGTAGCATATGGATGTGTGTTTTTATTATTTGCGAAAGATGTTGAGGTATGAACAGGGTATAAAATTCAATGGTACAACAACGGACTTTGCCTTTGACAGCCAAGTTAGGGGGTTGTATGATGATTTTTTGAAGGATCCAGTAGTCCTTGTTCAAAGAAACTTCTCTCTTCCGTCAGATCCAATTGGATTGTACATGCCTTGCAACACCGCCATGCGAGAAGTTGACCATGTCCTTATGCCTTGAGGATGTATAACTCGGCTCATTGGCTTTTTGTCATTTTGACATCAAGGAGATGTGCTTGAATATTTATAATTCCTACACTAAGGTGGTCAAGAAGCTCATTGTACTTGAAGTCATTAAACCATTTTCGGTTATTATTCCTCATCTTTTGTATAACACCGGATTCTTCGACGGCAAAAATATTACGTAACAAGAGGCGCTAAAACCACTTGGTGTAAAGTTGGTTCCAAAACTACCACAAAGAAAAGAACGAGTTAGTTTGCTTTTTAAAAGTTTGAATTTTTATATGTTGAATAGATAGAAATGTATGGTTTGCCTTTAATTATTGGTTAATGTTTCATTTTGTTCTTTGCGCAGGTGATTGTGGAATCTATGTGATTAAATATGCCGAGTATTTAATCAATGGAATGTTGAATGAGATGCCAAAGACATTCAATATTGCATGTGTTCTAAATACTTGGCCACCCGCTTGTACGTGTATGCGAAGAAGAAGCAAGTGGAGAATTATGATACCGATAATGATTGGGTGGGAAAGGATATTTGACAACACGTAGAAGGCTCGCAATTTTTTGTAAATAATATTTTTGTAGTAGGAGTACATATGACATGTAAATGTAGTGTATATGGTGAATGTAGTTTCATGTAAATGAGATTAACAATGTAAGTTTTGAATGTTTCTTTGCAAAAATGTAAGTACAAAATATTTTTTATACAGTGTGACATGCTATTCGTGTTGATGTTTAAGTTATGGGTTTTAATAACGAACGGGTGACATAGTAGGTCACTTTTCGTTGTAAAAGTGACATGGTGTGTCACTTTTTATTATAAAAGTGACAAAGTGTGTCACTTTTTGTCTAAAAAGTGACATAGTGTGTCACTTTTTGTTCTAAAATTATGGAAATTATGTACACACTTAGACAAATGTGTGATGGAGTCGAATTGTTTGAATGCGATATAATGACTAATTGCAAAGAAGAAGACACCAACTTATGTAATTGAGATTCAAATTTGTAATAGAAGATAGTATTTATTTATTGATTCGAAGGATTGGAACATGTACGTAACAATGTAAAGTGTTAGTGGTTTTAATAACGAACAAAAAGTGACATAGTGTGTCACTTTTAGAACAAAAGTGACATAGTGTGTCACTTTTTTCATTATAAAAGTGACCATGTGTGTCACTTTTTATTCTTAAATTATGGAAATTATGTATACACTTTGACAGCCATGTTAGTGGTTTTAATAACGAACAAACAACATAGTGTGTCACTTTTAGAACAAAAAGTGACATAGTGTGTCACTTTTCATTATAAAAGTGACAGTGTGAGTCATTTTTTGTTCTAAAAGTGACATAGTTTGCCACTTTTTGTTCTTAAATTATAGAAATTATGTATACACTTTGGATGCCATGTTAGTGGTTTTAATAACGAATAAATAACATAGTGTGTCACTTTTAGAACAAAAGTGACATAGTGTGTCACTTTTCATTATAAAGTGACAATGTAAGGCCACTTTTTGTTCTAACGAACAAATATGTGCGCCACACTAATTTGAAAAGGAAAACTAATATGCAAAAGTGACACAAATGTCACTTTTTGTTCAAAAAGTGACATAGTGTGTCACTTTTTGTTCTAAAAGTTACAATTTTGGTATTGATGAAATTCCTTTAATAGTTGAACTATCATGTATACAATTTAGTGTTAAATGATAAGTTTTACATTCCACTATAATGTCATGACCTATAAAAAGCAAAGCACATGAATGTTAACACTATTTTGAATAGAAAACCCAATAAGAATGAATAAGTGATACTTTTCCAAATAAAAATAAAAACTTATAAATCTTGTAACTTTCTTTTCTTTTGTGGCTTCTTCTTCAAAGTGCCGGAGTTTGACACGATCTTCGATTGTGGCCATACTTTCCACATCTACCACATTTTGTACTTTGCTTTTTTTCTCCTTTTGATGGTATTCTTTTCTCTTTAGGTCGTCCGTTTTTCTTTTTTGGATCGTGAGCCAAGACTATTCTTGCTTTTACATCATCCGGTATATTCCAATCATTGCGATCTCCAAGTGGTAAACTGTACTAATCGTATGTTTGGACGTACATCTCTGTTGTGTAATATTTTGAACAATAGAAATATGAATCTTCCTTTATCTTTGCAATAATCGCCAATGCGTGTGCACACGGGATTTTGTCCACTTGAATTGATTGCATGTACATGTCTTTTCTTCAATATTCACCACATATGAGGCACAAATATCATCGACTTGGTATATTATTGAACTTGAAGCCGATGCTGTGGAAATAATGTAAGAAAATAATGTATTAATAAACTACAACAATTAAATCATGCTTTTCATAACATTTAACTCCAACTTACTCAAAAAATTGCACACTATGTCACTTTTTACTCGTAAAGTGACACACTCACACTTTTTATTCGTAAAGTGACAACCTATGTCACTTTTTTTTAGATAAGCATATTTTCATCACAATAACAATCGATATAATAAGATTTCAAACTCATAAACCTTCTATCGATATTTAATTATAAATAGAGCCATAGACGATATGAAATCCAAGTCATGCCACTTTATACTAAGAAAGTGACGACTCATCACTTTTTATTCAAAAAGTGACAACCTATGTCACTTTTTTTTCGATAAGCATATTTTCATTAAAATAACAATCGATATAATAAGATTTCAAAATCATAAACCTTCTATCGATATGTAATTATAATTAGAGCCATAGACGATATGAAATCCAAGTCATGCCACTCTATAGTAAGAAAGTGACACACTATGTCACTTTTTACTCGTAAAGTGACACACTCACTTTTTAAAACACACTATATCCTTTGTTGGTAAGTGACATGCTCATCACTTTTTAGGCAAAAAGTGACATAGCATGTCACTTTTCTATCCCCAAGCCTCAATTCATTTTGAAAGCAAAATAACGATACATTAATGTTTGACCATGCTCAATAATTGATGTCGGTTCATAATGCACAACAAAATCAAGTTAAATCTTGCATTTAAATAAACCACATAGATGATTTTTTATTCAAATTAGTTTCTCTATCTTGCAAACATTGTTCTCATCATTTTTTGAGCAAAAAGTGACAGAGCATGTCACTTTTTGCCTCAAAAAGTGACATAGCATGTCACTTTTCTATCCCCCAAGCCTCAATTCATTTTCAAAGTTAAATCATGCATTTAAATCAACCACATATATGATTTTGATTCAAATTTATTTCTATCTTGTAAACATTGTTTTGTCACTTTTTGAGCAAAAAGTGACATGCTCATCACTTTTTTAGGCAAAAGTGACATAGCATGTCACTTTTCTATCCTCCAAGCCTCAATTCATTTTTAAAGCAAAATAACGATACATTAATGTTTGACCATGCTCAATAATTGATGTCACTTCATAATGCACAACAAAATCAAGTTAAATCTTGCATTTAAATAAACCACATAGATGATTTTTTATTCAAATTAGTTTCTCTATCTTGCAAACATTGTTTTGTCACTTTTTGAGCAAAAGTGACATGCTCATCACTTTTTTTTAGGCAAAAAGTGACAACCTATGTCACTTTTTTTAGATAAGCATATTTTCATCACAATAACAATCGATATAATAAGATTTCAAACTCATAAACCTTCTATCGATATTTAATTATAAATAGAGCCATAGACGATATGAAATCCAAGTCATGCCACTTTATACTAAGAAAGTGAAGCACTCATCACTTTTTATTCAAAAAGTGACAACCTATGTCACTTTTTTTTTGATATAAGCATATTTTCATTAAAATAACAATAAGATATAATAAGATTTCAAAATCATAAACCTTCTATCGATATGTAATTATAATTAGAGCCATAGACGATATATGAAATCCAAGTCATGCCACTCTATAGTAAGAAAGTGACACACTATGTCACTTTTTTTACTCGTAAAGTGACACACTCTGTCACTTTTTAAAAAACACACTATATCCTTTGTTGGTACATGCATGTTTTCATTACAATAACATTCTAGCATATAAATGATATTTAGTTCATACAATTTATAGCCTTTTACCTTCAATTTCTTTGATTCCATGGATTTCTCTCTCAATATTTTTTCTTGTTTGTTTGCAAGTTTTGTGAAGGTTGCCGCATCGCTTAAGTGCTTCACAAACCATTCTTGCAACAAATATCTTAAGGATTCCAATAAAAGTTCTATAGGACAACCTTTTGTTGTTTTTGTTATCGAATTTACTGATTCAACTATATTTGAAGTCATTGTGGAAAACCTGTTATTTGTCATGTATGCCCTTGACCACTTGTGATAACCAATTTCTTCCCCAAGATAAAGAATAAGCAAAATATTAATCATTTCTTGCATATAATGTTATTATGCATCCAAACTAATAAATATTTTTGAACATACCGATGTGATCGAATCCCTTTGTGGATTTCATCGAGTTGTTTCATATGGAACTCAAAATCATTTTTCGTGTAGGCTCTAGCAGCTCTATTGAATGGTTGTGTAATGTTCTTTCCATTTCTTTTGCCAAATGTTGACTTTAGATTTTGTAGCAAGTGGTAGGAACATAGACCATGCATTGAATTCTTATACACCTTCTGGATTGCATTTTTTATGCTTTTATGACCATCTGAGATTATACACAATCCTTCTCGCTCACCATAAGCTTCTTTTTTAACATAAGTAAGAACCACTCCCATGAATCATTAGTTTCTAAGTCACCAACTCCAAATGCTAATATGAAAATGTTGTTGTTTGCATCTTGTGTACATGCTGTAAATAATGTTCCACCATAATTTCCCTTTAAGAACGTACCATCAATTACTATTATAGGTCTGCAATACTCCCACCCCTGAATAGATGCTCCTAATGCCATGAAGAGGTATTTAAATTTGTTGTTGTCATAAGTCTCAATTCTTGTAATTGATCCAGATTTGTTTGTTCTATCATGTACAAGTACTTTGGAACATTTTCATAAGACTCATTGGATCTCCTCTCACCAATTCCAAAGCTTTCTCCTTAGATCTCCAAGCTTTCTCGTAACTCATCGACACTCAGTATGTATTCATCATGTCACTTATTATGTCTCGCAGGAGTGTATGTTGTTTTGTTGAGACATACTTGTACTTGATGCATTCTCCTACTATCGAGCTTGTTGCTTGACGGTGATCCGCCAAGATGATGTTATTTGAGCATGTGTGATCGCTTTCTCATATATCTTATTTTGAACATTTCTGCTTCCTCCAAGTCTTGAAGCTCTAAAACTCCATTTGCAATTATCATCTATGCATTTCAAAGACATATTCTTTCTTGTCCGACTTACTTACCTTGAATCGAAGTTTTTATGTATCGCATACAATCAAATACTTTTCTTAACCAATGTCTTGTTCCTAAAAACCTTTTTCTCTCGCAATTTCATTCATACTAACAAATGAAATAATTTCACTACTGTTTCATTACTCATTTCTTCAACCTCCCAGATGCATGAAGAAACATCAACAACTAAGTCTTCAATACTTGGTAGACTTTGAACCGAGGTTGTTGCCGAACCATGAGTTTGAAAAACTTGTAATTGCATCATGTCATTTTCTTCACCAAGAGTGCCTTCTCGAAAGTTGTATGTCTTCAAAACTTTCAATTCTTTGACATAATGAAACCGGTGTGACATCTATGTACAAAGGAAAGCTTGCAAGATGTTTCTCCTTCTTTTGAGCTCCAAATAAAATGTGAGGGAATTATTGTCTGAAATCTTCATCAGAGGCAGGTTTTTCTTCACCTTATATTGTATTGTTATTGAGTGTGTTGCCGGACTTAGGTTTGTAACTGAATATATCATGCTATTGAGTTCGCATATGTGCATTCTATTGAACGACAATTCCAAATGTATTTTAAAATTTATATATTGTTTACCTTGTTCCCATTTTCCTCCATAATGGATGAATACATTGATTTTATCCATATCTGCAAAAAAAACACCGATATATGATACATTAATGTTTGATCATCCTCAATAGATGTAAGGTGAAGAAAAACATTGTTCTGTCACTTTTTGAGCAAAAAGTGACAGAGCATGTCACTTTTTAGGCAAAAAGTGACAGAGCATGTCACTTTTTAGGCAAAAAGTGACATAGCATGTCACTTTTCTATCCCCCAAGCCTCAATACATTTTCAAAGCAAAATAACGATACATTAATATTTGGTCATACTCAATAATTGATGTCGGGTTCATAATGCACAACAAAATCAAGTTAAATCTTGCATTTAAATAAACCACATAATTGATTTTTATTCAAATTTGTTTCTCTATCTTGCAAACATTGTTCATTACTTTTTTTTCTAAAAAGTGACATGCTCTCGTCACTTTTCTATCCCCCAAGCCTCAATTCATTTTCAAAGTTAAATCATGCATTTAAATCAACCACATATATGATTTTGATTCAAATTTATTTCTCTATCTTGCAAACATTGTTTTGTCAATTTTGAGCAAAAAGTGACATGCTGTCACTTTTTAGGCAAAAAGTGACATAGCATGTCACTTTTCTATCCCCCAAGCCTCAATTCATTTTTAAAGCAAAATAACGATACATTAATGTTTGACCATGCTCAATAATTGATGCCACTTCATAATGCACAACAAAATCAAGTTAAATCTTGCATTTAAATAAACCACATAGATGATTTTTATTCAAATTAATTTCTCTATCTTGCAAACATTGTTCATCACACTTTTTGAGCAAAAGTGACAGAGCATGTCACTTTTTTAGGCAAAAAGTGACATAGCATGTCACTTTTCTATCCCCCAAGCCTCAATTCATTTTCAAAGTTAAATCATGCATTTAAATCAACCACATATATGATTTTGATTCAAATTTATTTCTCTATCTTGCAAACATTGTTTTGTCAATTTTTGAGCAAAAAGTGACATGCTCATCACTTTTTAGGCAAAAAGTGACATAGCATGTCACTTTTCTATCCCCAAGCCTCAATTCATTTTTAAAGCAAAATAACGATACATTAATGTTTGACCATGCTCAATAATTGATGCCACTTCATAATGCACAACAAAATCAAGTTAAATCTTGCATTTAAATAAACCACATAGATGATTTTTTATTCAAATTAGTTTCTCTATCTTGCAAACATTGTTCTCATCATTTTTTTGCAAAAAGTGACAGAGCATGTCACTTTTTTGCTTAAAAGTGACATAGCATGTCACTTTTCTATCCCCCAAGCCTCAATTCATTTTCAAAGTTAAATCATGCATTTAAATCATCCACATATATGATTTTGATTCAAATTTATTTCTATCTTGCAAACATTGTTTTGTCACTTTTTGAGCAAAAAGTGACATGCTCACTGTCACTTTTAGGCAAAAAGTGACATAGCATGTCACTTTTCTATCCCCAAGCCTCAATTCATTTTTAAAGCAAAATAACGATACATTAATGTTTGACCATGCTCAATAATTGATGCCACTTCATAATGCACAACAAAATCAAGTTAAATCTTGCATTTAAATAAACCACATAGATGATTTTTATTCAAATTAGTTTCTCTATCTTGCAAACATTGTTCTCATCATTTTTTGAGCAAAAGTGACAGAGCATGTCACTTTTTTGCCTAAAAAGTGACATAGCATGTCACTTTTCTATCCCCCAAGCCTCAATTCATTTTCAAAGTTAAATCATGCATTTAAATCATCCACATATATGATTTTGATTGAAATTTATTTCTCTATCTTGCAAACATTGTTTTGTCACTTTTTGAGCAAAAGTGACATGCTCTGTCACTTTTTTAGGCAAAAGTGACATAGCATGTCACTTTTCTATCCCCAAGCCTCAATTCATTTTTAAAGCAAAATAACGATACATTAATGTTTGACCATGCTCAATAATTGATGCCACTTCATAATGCACAACAAAATCAAGTTAAATCTTGCATTTAAATAAACCACATAGATGATTTTTATTCAAATTAGTTTCTATCTTGCAAACATTGTTCTCGTCATTTTTGAGCAAAAAGTGACAGAGCATGTCACTTTTTGCCTTAAAAAGTGACATAGCATGTCACTTTTCTATCCCCAAGCCTCAATTCATTTTCAAAGTTAAATCATGCATTTAAATCATCCACATATATGATTTTGATTCAAATTTATTTCTCTATCTTGCAAACATTGTTTTGTCACTTTTTGAGCAAAAAGTGACATGCTCATCACTTTTAGGCAAAAGTGACATAGCATGTCACTTTTCTATCCCCCAAGCCTCAATTCAATTTTAAAGCAAAATAACGATACATTAATGTTTGACCATGCTCAATAATTGATGTCACTTCATAATGCACAACAAAATCAAGTTAAATCTTGCATTTAAATAAACCACATAGATGATTTTTTATTCAAATTAGTTTCTCTATCTTGCAAACATTGTTCTCATCATTTTTGAGCAAAAAGTGACAGAGCATGTCACTTTTTGCCTAAAAAGTGACATAGCATGTCACTTTTTCTATCCCCAAGCCTCAATTGATTTTTAAAGCAAAATAACGATACATTAATGTTTGACCATGCTCAATAATTGATGCCACTTCATAATGCACAACAAAATCAAGTTAAATCATGCATTTAAATCAACTACATATATGATTTTGATTCAAATTTATTTCTCTATCTTGCAAACATTGTTTTGTCACTTTTTGAGCAAAAAGTGATGCACCATGTCACTTTTGAGTTTCTTGCATTTAAATAAACCACGGAGATGATTATGATTCAAATATGTTCAGTATAACTTGCATATAATGTTCTCATTACTTTTTAAGCAAAAAGTGACAGAGCATGTCACTTTTTTGAACAAAAAGCCATATTCTTATTAACATTTTTACAAACACATTGTATGCACCCCGCATTAGCAAATATGTTTACAAACACATTGGTAATCGATATTCTTATTGACATTTTTACAAACACATTGGTAATCGATAATAGCAAATATGTTTAGAAGACTTTACTCAATACTAATGATTTATAACGAAGTGAATAAAGAAGGATTTGTCTACATTGAAATCGGAATATGATATAATTTAAATCAAAATCATTTGTTTGCATTTACTAAGCATGTTATTGAATATCTCCAATCAAAATTCGTAAAGTTATCTAATTCAAATAGAAAGTATGGAGAAGAAGTAAAATCAACAAATTACCGAGAGATTTTTGAATTTGAATTCGATTTTGTGTTGAATTGGAGAAGAAACAACGAGAAATCCTTAATAATGAGATCGGTTTTGAATTTTATGACCGATAACGTGAAAGAGATCGGTTTTATTATGAATTTTGGTTTGTAGAGAATTTGGATATGTTTTGTGGTTGATTATGGAATGGAATTGGAATTGGAAATAATATTTACCGTATTAGTTATCAAGTTATAATTATTTAGGATGATTTTCCAAAAAACACTCAATTTTATGGGTATTTGTGTAATTTCCCCAAAAATATATTTAGGCATTCAAACTTATGGGTATGTCTTATTTTGATAACTAAACTTAATTTTCTCTTCTAATTTCTTATCTCATTAATCACCATACTCAATTCCATCTTTGAAAACTAATGGAATTTGCATGTGGCGGACGAAAATCCTACGTAAAAAAATCTTTGGTTTTAGGGACTTACATCCCAAAATTTGATTTAATTTCAATGGGTTACGAAACTTATTTATTTTATTGAAAATTAAGAAAAAAACTAGTTCAATTTCAACATTACCATCTTATGTTGTAGACTATTCCAACTAATAGTAAGTTAAATACTAATTTCAAAAGAAAATTAAATTTGGTGACCAAAATAAGAAACAAGTTGGGCTAAAAAACCCACACTTCTATTATTTAAAATTAGAAATATCTTCTATATAGTTTGTCTTGTACATCATATTCACCCATATCATTTTGAAGGCTTTTCACAGAGTCATGTGTTTAATAATTAAAAATTTCCCTAATAAAATAAGACTAAAAAGAAATCACTGTATTTCATCTTCTCACGCATCTCCTCCGAGCTACAGGTTGTGGTGCGAGGGAGGTGTATGCGCAAGTGGACTGGACAGCTGGGGGTGGTTGCTCGATGGAGGGGACTGGCTGTAGTGGAAGAGGGAAGCTGCATGGTCGAACATGAAATTTAGAGTTTGTTTCGTACAGTTTATAAACTAGTTTATTTAACCAAAATAGTTTATATGACTAAGAATGATAAAAAATTTCAGGCTACAAAAGTAAAAAATTGTCAAATAAACCATTTTAGTAAAATAAATTAATTTATAAACTATATCACAAGGCTATTAGAGATTTCTTTAAATTTCTTAGCAAAAATTATAGTTAGAGCGCCCAGACTTTTCAAAGAATGCAAATAGGTCTCCAGACCTTTGGTTTTTGGCTTTGGAATCCCCAATTTTCATTTTATTGCGGCCCAGGTCATTTTGGACGGTAACTGTCCAAATGGACGTTGAAAGGTCACATATCTTGTTAAAAAGTCAACATTTTAATGAAAGAACTGCTATATGCCTATACTCTTATCTTAAATTAAATAAAAAGAAAAGGAAAAGAATTTAAAAAAAGAAAAGAAAAGATCACCATCCCCCAACATCCCCGTCCCGCCCCGCCATCATAACTACCGACACAGACACCACATCCAAACATCTTCTTCGTTACTTCTTTTATTTCTCACCATGATTTTTTTCTTTGACTTCTTTTCCTTTTCCTTTGAAATAAGAGTATAGTTGTCATTTCATTAAAAAATTCACCATTTTAACATGAATTTGAACTTTTAACGTCAACTTGGACTGTTAGCCTCCAAAAGTACCTGTGAAAACACCAAAATAAAATATTAGGGATTGCAGTACCAAAAAAATGAAGGTTTGGGAGCTTATTTACATTTTTTGAAAAGGTTAGATACATCAACTGAATTTTTCCCAAATTTTAATTTTTCTAAGGACATTTTAGGTATTAAACATTTTATCATGAAAAAGTTGATAAAAACCACAAAATTGAAACTTCTTGTGCAAAACAAATCTCAGTACTGAGTGTCACACTAATAGTTTATAGTTAGTCACTCCACGAAGTGTGTTTGTTATTTCCCCTAAAATTTAATTAGCAACGAAAGCCTCTTAAATTCATAAGACAATAAATTTTATTTACTATATATTTATTTTTTGTTTATTGAATGTGAGCAACAAATTATATTCTCAATAACATCTATTTGAACAAAAATCATCACAACGGATGTTTGCTACGGAACACAAGATTGAGCAATTCTTTGTCATGAAAATTATAATGGAGATGCAAGCGCCAATCAATCCAATAATGAAATCGGTGACTCGTTTCATCTAAAGTAACATATATTTTTGTTTCTTTTTTATCCTTGTACGATCTCTCGGGCTATGTGTAAATCACAAACATTTCCACTATATATCCAAATACAGCTATTATCTATTAATTCCTTGTAAAATGCAAATACTTTGGAGCATGTTTTGTTTAGGAATGAATTTTTGTTTCAACGTGTGGGCGCTTGTGAGCCATGTTTTGCTCTGTGTCTACCAACACTCCCAGCAATATTCCAACTTTGTCCTTGCTAGATTTTCTCTAGATTCAAGATAGAGATAGAGAGCAAGTGGAGGTTAGGTTATAAAAAAGGTGTTTATTTTATATTTAATTGACCCATTTGAATTTTGAAAAATTCAACTCCAATTCATGCGTGAAGGTTGACGCCATTAAAGATAGAAAAAAAAAAAAAAAAGCTAAAAAATTCTTTTCAATTCGCAAAAGGTTTGTCCAAATGTGATACGGGTCGCATTTGAGGGAGATCTCAAGTGGTGATGAGTTGCCTGCCTCAGGAAATTTTCCTCTGCACACGGTGTATTTACACCCGTTCAATATATACATATTTGTTATAGCACTACTGCCAAATCTATCACAAAGAAGAATCCAAAAGGGGGGAGACAATTTGGAGAAGAATTGGATTGAATCAGGCGTTTTGTTCCATGATGATCACGGGGGCCACTTCATGTTACCCTAATGGGACACAAGGGTTACCAATGTATGGGGTTCCTCAAGAAGTGCATTCCCTTGAACCAAACCCATCTGTAATTTCTTCAACCAATCATTCCAGTTGTTTCCTTTACAATCTGTCTGTTCTTAAGGACAAGGTTCATCAGGTGCAGTCACTGGCTAGCTTATTTTTATCCCCGGATCATGGCCAGCCACCCGAGTCAACGGCCGTAGCCATACCAACTATCAGCACCTTAATTCAAGAAATCGTCGTTACTTCCTCGTCTATGATGTATTCATGCCAGCAGATGTCCCTTGGTGGTGCGCCACCACCCTCAAACCATATTACTGATGAGCTGCACCACCAGCAGACGGAGATGACGGGTGGTGGTGGTGGTGGTGGTGATCGTGTGGCGCATCAGCTTGAATATAGAGGGCATCAAGGTTTCTATTTCAACGATACAGTACTTGATTGGTATGGTGCCACCAACTACAATAGTTCCAATTCAACTGATAATACTAGGAAATCTGTTGCTGTTAGTAATAGTAATGAACTTTGTAGAAAGGAAACTCCTCAGAAAACAAAAACTGATGAAGGGTTAGAGGGGATTTCGCAGAATAATAATTGTGATATCGTTGAATTGGATGCTGCAGATTTACTGGCAAAATACACACATTATTGCCAAGTTTGTGGAAAGGGGTTTAAGAGGGATGCAAATTTGAGAATGCACATGAGGGCTCACGGAGATGAGTACAAGTCCAGTGCTGCATTAAGCAATCCCATGAAAAAAAAAGGGAATTCAAGTCGAACAGATGAACTAAACAAATTGCCAAGAAAATATTCATGTCCACAGGAAGGTTGTAGGTGGAATAAGAAGCACAAGAAATTTCATCCCTTGAAATCCATGATTTGTGTGAAGAATCACTACAAAAGAAGCCATTGCCCCAAAATGTACGTGTGCAAGAGATGCAACAGGAAGCAGTTTTCTGTGCTTTCTGATTTGAGGACTCATGAGAAGCATTGCGGTGATCAAAAATGGCAATGTTCTTGTGGAACCACTTTTTCCAGGAAGGATAAGCTTATGGGTCATGTCGCCTTGTTCGTAGGGCACACGCCGGCCATTAATTCCTTGTCAAGGTTGGGAAATGGAGCTCAGAATGCAATGCAAAATCGATTAGATCGATGATAGGTAAAATTGCTTGACCACTTAATAACTACTCATCTTTTCCTGTAAAAAATTTCGCTTTCTGTATTATTTGTTGGTGTGCTATGTATAGTCTACATATACTTTAGTAGTTTGAAATTTATTCGAATAATATAACACAAGCACTTATACTGTTCACTTGGAGACTCTGATTCTTCTGTGTCTGGACTTTCTTATAATGCCAATTAGAATCAATTTTGGTTTGATATGAGAATTAATGCTAATAATATTTCTTGAACAATAAGTGATGTATATAGATTAATTAAGTAGAAATTGAACTATGTTAACATGATGTTTTTATTAAACCCATAATTAATATTTAATACTAATGGTTTTGAGCAACATCATCGTATCTATTGATGAATCTGAACTATTAGTTGTCAAATGTTACTGCATGCAAATCACGTGAATGAAATATTGTTTCATGATCATTGAAACATATGGGGAAACTAAAAGGGTAATAGATGTAATTATCATTGATCTTTTCTTGTAAAGAAAATATGGTTATTAGGGTGTGTTTGATTGGAAATGGTGGAAAAAAAAAATATCATGTAAAAAGAAAAATAAAAACTACCAAAATGGTGAGAAAATATTTTTCATCAAAATAGCCAAATTTATCTTCAAGTCGATTGTCTTATTTTATAATTCATTTTTTTTTCACTTTGTATCAAATGAACCAAAAGTAGAAAAATATTTTCCTTATGTGACATTATTTTCTTCGGATGTGACATTTTTCATGAAAATTTGTGCAATCAAAAAGACCCTTAGATCAACTCGTGTTTGAGTGCTTTTTTGGTTTTGCTAAAAATCAGTTTTTTAGTCAATTTTAATTTTAAAAAAAAACAATGAATTGTGTTATTAGAAAGTTGATAAAAGTTTAATTGTTGACTTTGACTTAAATTTTTATCAACGCAAAATCAAACAAAGACTAAAATTCCCTAGATTGGTTTTTAAAAAGATCTTTTTTTTTCCCTTTGAATGTAGGAGTACTAAATATCATGACCTAATTTAGGTCTAGAGAATTTTAAATACTATGGATGTGTGCTTGTTTTATAATTAAATCGACTTAAATATGTTGTTGAAAATAATTGTAACTCTTTATTTTTGTATATTGTTTGCAAACATCTTAATATAAGTGTGTGGAACTATCTACTTTTCAAAATCCATCTTATAAGTTACTTATAACTTCCACTCAAACTTGCTCGATACGTATACACAAAGATTGGAGTATGACAAATCCTGAAATAGGCTTGTTTGTGAACCAGCTACATGAAGCAAGTTGAGTATCACAATTAATTTTATGATTGTAGCCAATTCTAGGCAAATTAAGGAAACTCCAAAACTATTTAGATATTACCATAAGGCATAAGGTAAATTGTTGGTTGTGCCCAATAGTAGGGATGGACATTTAAGCTGCTAAAAAAGCAAAAATCGAACAGCTCAAATTGATCGAATTGGTCTGGATCGATTTTTGTCACCAAATGGGTTATTGATGGATTGTTTTTAAGAGTAATACAAAACTCAACTTAACTCGAATTGCCCTAAAATAAATTTATTTATAATTTTAAATTTCTAAATTAAATTTAAAAAGTCAAAATGTCAACATACGGTAAAAACAACAATCTTTCATCTGCTCATTTCTCTCGCAGACATCTCTCACTCTTATCTCTGTCGACCACCTCCAACGTACCTGCAAAGAAGGAAATCTCAACACCTCATGCAAGGAGAGCAATTATAAACAATCAAGTAAAATATCGTCATTCTACTAGAATTGACGAAGATTTACCCTCGAATCTTGTATTGAATTAGAAAAGATCAATAGAACAAATATTAATCCAATATTGAATTTTTTATTTATTTTTTTGAGAGCCCAAGATGCTTTCTTGTATACTTCAAAGGCAATACATATTTGCGATCGTATTGAGGGTTAATTTCATTGATGGTCACTAAAGTTTCATTGAAATTACAAAACAGTCACTGAAGTAACAAAATTTCAGTCAGTGGTCAATGAAGCTTACTAAAGCGTGCACCAAAGGTCACTCTGTAAAATTTTCTAATTAAGTTGATGACGTGTCATTGGTAAATATCCATGTGGCACACATTCGAATGACACGTGGCAAAAATTATTGACATGTGGACTTTACCTGCTAATTATAATAAATTTGGACCTTAATGAATACCTCTACAATATAAAGATTTAACTGAAAATACTTGTAAATAAATTTTACAATTATAAATCGAACGCCAGCATTTTAATCTGGGTGTTCAAATCTGGGCGAACACCCACATTTAAGGCTGGGCGAACTTGGCGTTCGTCCAGACTCAATGTATGGCAACAGAGGCCAAAATCACGTATTGGGCGTTCGCCTAGTACAAATACCCAAACTTAGGTTTTTTTAAGTTTTTGAATATTCAGATTTAGTGGTATGAGATCCAAAGAGAAGGAGTAAAAGGGAAAACACGAAATGGCTCGGATCAAAGTGCATGAGTTGAAGTAGAAGAACAAATGAATCATCTGGCGCAGCCCAAAAAATGCGTAGGATCTGCTCCCGATAGCAACTATCTTCATTGCCAATAGAGAATACTTCCTCCTTGATGCCATTCGGTTAAAAACACCCCTATTCCGTTTTCCTCAACATAACTTTTCCCAATTTTCTCTTCCTCTTCTTTTTCCATCCAATTTCATAGAGTGACCTTTTGGTGCACGCTTTAGTAAACTTCAGTGACCACCCTGAAACTTTGTTACTTCAGTGACTGTTTTGTAAATTCGATGAAAATTCAGTGACCATAAGTGAAATTAACCCATAGAACAAATATTAATCTAAGATTGAATTTTTTTTTTTTTGAGAGCCCAAGATGCTTTCTTGTATACTTCAAAAGCAATACATTGCGATCATATTGATAGTAATTGATTTTTTTCTTTTTTGGAAACAGATAAACTTCATTATAATAAATAGATATAAACTTCCAAAGAAATGAACAACGACAAAGTATTAATCCAGTACAAGTCGCTAGGTGATAGAGTTGCCTTGAGAGCTAGAAGTGAGTCACGTTGTTCCACAACGAACGAACAAAAAGACTGGAACCACATCCAACCTCCCTTACTAGAGTAGTGACATCTTCATAGATGGGACCATTAGGCGCAAGAGAAGATGCATCTATTAACCCTTAGCGCATCACTTTCAATGCAATCAAGCCACATCAATAGAATCTAGACAAAGCGAAAACCTTCCCTAAGGGCGATGAGCTCTGCTGTTTTCAAATCAAAAGTACCCACTCAATACATCGCTCCAGCACCAACCATCGCCTCAGAATGATCACGTATCACAACACCCATTCCAATAACGCCATCTTTTGTTTGCACAACCATATCTACATTGAGTTTTAGCATTCCCAAGCTAAGGGCAATCCATGAACCAATGTGATTTGTTTCGACAAGTGTATGTTGAAGATTCTGCCATAATTCTGGGATAGAAGAATTGACTAAATCATCTGAATTTGGGCAACAATATCAGCCATATAATAATGTGTAAATATAAGAGATTTGTGAGGAGTAGTTTGATTTCTTTCCTTAATCAGGCACTGTGTAAACACTATAAATAGGCCCATATATTGTTCTAATATCTAATCAATCAAAAGATACAATTCGTTCTCCATTCATAATATGGTATCAGAGCCATAACACGGTTGTGTTTAGCCACCCGAACCCATAAAAATCATTCAAACCAAAACCCAAATCCAGAAAATCAAACCAAAACACTAGAATACCAAATCCAAAGCCAAAATCGACCAACCAAAAAATCGCACCACTGCTGATCATTGTTGCATCACCACACCAGTCTTTGCCGCTGTTCACCGCACACAACTAATGCCTGAGGTCGAACCGTCGCCCGCCCGTCGCCGTGCACCAACTTCCATTTCCTTTGCCGCCTTCTATTGCTGCCATGACTTTTGTCTATTTGAGCCATTGTTAGTTTGGGATTTTGTCTTTTTTGTTATCTAATATTGCTTTGTATTGCTATTTGACATAATTTTTTTTTAGTCTCGAATTTTTAAAAAAAATCCGAAAAAAAGAAAAAAGAAACAAAAGAAAAAAAGAAACAAAATTTTGAAAAAATGAGTAAGAAGACTCTAGTGAGTATTCATGCGAAGGTGCCTTTAATGTAGGCATTATTCTCACCAAATCAAATTATGATGTCTGGTCACATTTGATAGAAATGCACATAGCTGAACGAGAGAAACTCTCGTACATTTGAGAAAAATCAAAGCCATCGACTGAGACAGATGAATGATATGAGAAGTGGTATGAGGAAAATAAAAAAATCAAACGATGGCTTCTAATGTTTATGTTTTTTGATCTTAATGAAACGTTATATCCGCATCGCCACTGCTCATGAAATATGGAGCGCTCTTTCTAAGGCATTCTACGATAGGAGCGACGAGATGCAAGTTTTTTCTTTGAACCATTGAGCCTTTACATCAAAGAAAATAGAAAACCACTCTCTGTATATTACAGAGAGTTAATAGAGATATTTCGAGAATTAGATCACCGTCACCAATTCATTATGAAAGATTCTGAAGATGTTGTAGCATACCAGAAATCCATTGAATAGCTCCATGCCCATAGACAATGGAAGATATAAAAAAAAGTAAAAAAGTCCAACGATGGCTTATAATATCTATGTCTCCTAATCTTATGAAACGTTATATCTGCATCGCCACTGCTCATGAAATATGAAGCGCTCTTTCTAAGACATTCTACGATGAGAGTGACAAGATGCAAGTTTTTTCTTTGAATCAGCGAGCTTTACATCAAAGCAAAATGGAAAACCACACTCTGTATATTACGGAGAGTTAAAAAATATATTCCGATAATTAGATCACCGTGACCAGGTCATCATGAAAGATACTGAAGATGTTGTAGCATAACAAAAATTCATTGAACGGCTTCGTGCCCGTAGACAAATGGAGATATCAAAAACTTGTCGGAAAGCTGATGTACTTGGCTCACACATGACCTGATCTAACCTATGCTCTAAGTGTTGTTAGCTAGTTTATGCATAACCCTGGAGAGCAACACATGAATGTGGTAATACGAATCATGAGGTACTTGAAATATTCTCATGGAAAGGGAATTTTGTTCTCAAAAACACGTAAAGTCGAACATAGAAGTATATACGAGATCTTCGATTGTGCAGGTTTAATATATGACCGAAAATCTACTTCAGAATACTTTATCTTTGTAGGAGGTAACCTTGTTACATAGATAAGTAAAAAACAGAATGTTGTTGCACGCTCTAGTGCAGAAGCAGAATATAGAGGAATGGTAATAGGGGTATGTGAGGCATTATGGATAAGACTTCTTCTACAAAATCTTGACTATCCATGTAAGCAACTCATACGATTGTATTGTGACAACAAAACAGCAAGGGATATAGCTCACAATCCAATTCAACATGATCGAACAAAACATGTTGAGGTGGATAGATTCTTCATCAAATAGAAATTGGTCAAAAGATTATGGAGTTGCATAGCATTCGATTCGAAGATCAACTTGCAGATATCCTCACCAAAGCAATCTCAAGTCAAACGTTCACAAAGTTTTTGGCCAAGTTGGGCATGAATGACATCTATGCACCAACTTGAGGGGGAGTGTTGAAGATTCTGCCGTAATTTTGGGATAGAAGAGTTGACCAAATCATCTAGAATTTGGGCAACAATATCAACCATATAATCATGTGTAAATATAGGAGATTTGTTATGAGTAATTTGATTTCTTTCCTTAATCAGGCACTGTGTAAATATAGTAGATTTGTTATGAGTAATTTGATTTTTCCTTAATTAGCCTTAATTAGGTAATGTGTAAACACTATATGTAGGTCTATGTATTGTTCTAATATCTAATCAATCAAAAGACACGATTCGTTCTCTATTCATAATAGTCTATCATCTAGTTGAGTGCTATCCTTTCTAGTGAGCTCAACTGCCAAATTAATAGTTGTAATAGTGGTAACTTTCGCTCTCTTACCTATGCCTTTGTGCACATATTGGTTTCGGGACAATCCTCATAAAATGAAATTGATGGCAGTAAATTCCTTGGTTGTAGTTCTATGAAATAAGATCATCTCCAATGCAACAATGATGATTGTTGTATATGTGGCACATAAAATGAAGACGGAGAGAATAACATCTCCAATATAAAATTTAGATTGAAAAAATTGTAGTCTACATGTATAAGAGATATTGGTAGATAAATTAAAAAAAATCAATTAAAGAATTATTAATATATATTTCAATGGAGATAAATTATAAAAAATAAAAATGAAATAGGCTTAATACACATTTTGATAGACAGTGTGCTAGACATCCTCCACTTTTTTCTTTGCCATGTAAGCAATTTAGAGTGACGTGACATATTTTTTAGTGTAATCCACAGTTGCATTGGAGATATTCTAAGCACCGAAGAGAATTTGCACAAACCAACTGAATGCTCACTTTTACATTCAGTGGCGGAGCCAGGAATTTAATGTTGGGAGGTCCTCAAACAGTGGTAGGCCGGGAGGTTTCTCGGGAGTTCTAAAGGCGTCCCCCATTTTTTTTTTTTTTTAAAACCACGATTCATCGAAATCATTTTTATGAGAATCTAATTTTTTTTATGTCATAATTTTTAAAAAGCTTACAAGAAGATATTGAATACAATCGATTCATATAGTTAGACGTATTCGATACTCACTTCGTGTTTGTTTTGATTGCTTGAAAATATTAACTTCAATACTTTTTTTCTTAGTTATTGAATGATTCTAATTTAATCCGAGTTAGATTGTACTTTATTTGTTTAGTTCATTCATTGTTGGGTTTGGACTTTACTATTTTTTGTTTTGGTTGATTATTAAGAAGAATAAGTAATCTTCAAAGCATGTTTGATACTACTATTTTGGAAAAAAATTGATTTTTCCTAAACAAATTTTGGCCCACATTCTATTCAATAAATTTGTAATTTCAATTTTACCCTTCTTGTGTGTATCTAATTATTAAATAGAGGGACAAATTGGTAAATTAGTAATAAATAAAGTAACCAAAAGTCAACATTTGTGAGTTACAATTAATTAATTGACTCCACTCTTGCTAAGAATAATCTATCTTCACTCCAAAATAGTAGAATCAAACACAATATTTAAAAAAAAAATTAATTAATTAATTAATTTTTTTTTTACAGAAAGTTAGGGGGTCCTGGTCTCCCCCAGGACCCCCCCACCTCCGCTCCTGTTTACATTAAATTACAAAATAATTTCTATAACTTTCTAATTAATTACAAATTTAACATAATATTGAATTATAAATAAAAACTACATTATTTAGCACATGGTGGAGTTTAAATTATAATTTCAGCTGGTCAAATTAGTCAAACATATTTTTTATCCATACATTTTATAAAACTCACAACTTACAACCTATTTTTTATACACATATTCACCCACAACTTATAATATAAGCATTTAAAAATATTTTTAGTTCTACCAAACATACACTTATAAGGGTGTGTTTGATTGGAAGATTTTCCATGGAAAATGTCTAATCCATGGAAAATCTTGTCACATCAATGGAAAATATTTTCCATATTTGGTACATTTGATTGCACATGGAAAATAAAAATGATTTCCAAAGTACAATCAGTTAAAGCATGGTTAAGAAGGAAAAGTTGAAAAATATTTTCTTGCCAAAATAAGTGATTTTTTTTTCCTACTTACATAGAAAATCTTTTCTTTTCCATGGAATCAATAAAAGACACCCTAAGGGTGTGTTTGATTAGTAGCGTGGAAAAAAGGTGGAAAATGAAAATATTTTCATGGAAGTGGGAAAATAAATTCCACTATCTGGCAAAGAAAATTTTTTTCAAGAAAGAAGGCAATCCACGCTTTAAATATTGTACTCTGTAAAATGTATTTCAACTTTCGTATGTAAATCAAACAACAAAGAATAATGCTGGAAAAAAAAAGTGTTTGATTTGACAAGATTTTCCATGGAAGAACATTTTTCATGAAAAATATTTGAATCAAACACACCCTAATATCCTAAGAGTACGAAAATAACGAATGAAAAGTTCAAACTAAACCCTAAATTTCTTTGCCTCGCGCGGCAAATGAAGAAGTTCAAAAATAAATGACCAAAAATTGATTTGCGCGCCCAAAATATCCAGTTATTTCGATAATCAAATCTAATCCATACATTATCGCTTTCATCAACGGACCACAATCACAATCTACCTCGGTTGTTGTAAACCAATCAGTACACTACACGATTACTAGACCAACCCCCCATATAAAATCTTAACCGTTGCATTGTAAATTAATCGACGGTCTAAATCTACAAATCCGAGTCACTCCATACCCACTAATCAGATTTGTCCTTTTCCTCTATTTGAAGGCCCCAGTCCCCGATGTTCTCTTCGTCAATTCTACACTAGTCTCTGTGAAGCAACCAAAGAAACAAAATTCCATTTCTTTTCCAAAAATGGCACCAAAGGGAGATAAGAAGCCTGCAGAGAAAAAACCCGCCGAGGAGAAGAAATCCGCGGTGGCCGAAAAAGCCCCGATAGCCGAGAAGAAACCCAAGGCCGGTAAGAAGTTACCCAAAGACAGCAGTGCAGCAGCAGGAGAGAAGAAGAAGAAGAAAGCCAAGAAGAGCGTGGAGACTTATAAGATCTACATTTTCAAGGTGCTGAAGCAGGTACATCCCGACATTGGGATCTCCAGCAAAGCAATGGGAATCATGAACAGTTTCATTAATGACATTTTTGAGAAGCTCGCCCAGGAGTCGTCCCGTTTGGCTCGGTACAACAAGAAGCCCACAATTACATCGAGGGAAATTCAGACTGCTGTGAGATTGGTACTGCCTGGGGAGTTGGCTAAGCACGCCGTGTCAGAGGGGACGAAGGCTGTTACCAAATTTACTAGTTCTTAGGTTGGACGGGGATGGTTGTAAAGGGCTGGTTTTGTATGGTTTTTCTGGGTTGTTCTTTTGGCTTATGGTTAATTGCTGAATGAATGAAACTTAATCTTTTGATATTCTCACCTTTAGATTTCTTCAAATTCTAACAGGCTTGCAAACAAGAAATCATCACAACACACTTTCAGCATCTGATACGTCAAGAATGCTGTATAAATTTACAATAGTTGCACATTTCTCCAAAAGGTGAACCTTTTAGCTTCTAAATTCCTATCTTGACACTCATCTGAAGTCAATCAATTTCAGCATGCACATAATCAACAAACACAAAGTTCTTCTGAATTTCATGAGCAACGTAAGCTAGGCCTGCACTTAAAATCGCAACTACACCCAAAATAACCCGTACTTGCACTTCTGGAGGAATTCCTGCTGTTGCACAGCAAACAACAGCTGCTCCAATCAAAAACTTCTGCACTGTTTGGAATTTTGTGAAAGCTTGTTTACAGGATGAACATTTCATTGTGTGCTGCTCATACCTATCCAACATCTGCGATAAATCACAAATTTTACCAAAAAGAAAATGGTAATAAGGAACGAGTGCAAATAAACTTAGCCAAAAAACTTCGAAAAAAATAATTTATGTGAACGATGATTCATATTTCATTATGCAGTTCACTGTATTCTCTTTCAATCTCATGGTGTCCCATTATGTACACTTCTTTTTCCAAATTTGCTCAATGTGGACATTCAAATGCTTTGAATCATCTCTACATTTGCTGCAGATGCTAATTTCAGTACCATGCTCAATAGATGGACAAATTTCAGTACCTGGCGTTTGGACAATATAGTAGATGGCAAATGTTGTTGGTCAGCCTTACCAAACCATTCAGGCTGGCTGTTACCATGTCGCCTCAGCCAATTCCTGAATGCCAGGACAAATCGATCAGCTTGTGTCGGCGTAAAGGTGATTGTTGTGTACTGTTTGTTGACGTCGCCAGAACCATCCATTGACTTTGATAGAAAGACCTTCTCTTGTCCTTGAAGTACGATCATATCTCCATCATATACCTTGTTTGAAGTCCAATGCTCATGCCATCGAGGAACCACCTATTGTCAACATCAATCCAGAAGCAAATACAGTTGCAAGTAGTATATTAGCTTCTGTGAGACAAGTTTACTTGTGCTTTTACCAAATTATCAAAGAATTTGGCAGCAGTAAGAGAAAAGTAGAAGTCCATGGTTACATTGAAAGTTCAACTACAAGTAGATATCCCTAAGAAAGTCGTACTTCTGCTTAGTAGGGATAAATGATAATATATGATTAGCGGAATCCAAATATCATCACTCCTAGTTATTGTCTAAATCATATGAAATAACTATTTATACATGCCTTTGTATGCGATGTCAAATTCAAAACAGCTTTCTGACGTGACATTGCACAAAATTTACATACAACATCCTCAATATAGTCAGATTAGACCACCTTGATAACTTTATCCCAGTTCCTCACTTTGTAAAAAATTTCTTGACAGTTGGGTTGCACCTGGGTGTCACTATAACAAAGATTTACAGCTCTAATCTATTAGAATCAGCTTAATTAATATAAGTCCACATACACAATGAGACTTTAGTCTAGGGGTAACAAGCACCAATGTTGAGGCCCTAAGAATAAAAGAGTGGGTCAAGACTGAGGCCACTGATCAAGAAGTCCCAAGTTCAAGTCCCACTGCTCTGTAGCTTTTGTGTACTCTTGTTATGACAAAAACAAAAATATATGTCAACTTATATTCACAGATCATCAGTTTCCAAACAGTCTGGACCAATTTCATATCATTAAATCTAAATCTATTGTGAACTTCCGAACTATGAGCCAAACCTTTACGTCCAATCAGGGGAGAAAACAAAAGATTGCAAAGTGTGATGACTATCTTAAGCCATGCATATTATATCAACCAGGAACCCTCCTCCCACTCCACATCCACAAACCCAACCGTGACAGGGGAAGATTGGTCCCAAGTAGAACATGTTTTGGCTAAGCTTAAAAGTGTTTACTAATAAGAAACTAAATTTTAAAATGAATAATTTTTTTTCTTCATCAAAATTGAAAATAAGTTACTTATTTTGACACTAAGATAAGAGTCAATTTTATAAGAACTAACTTTTTTTACTTCAAATTGAGAAAAAAAGTAATTTTATCCAAACATGTTTGGAAACACAGGCATGTGATGTAATTTTGGTTATTTATTGCGTTCTTATGTATTTATTTAGATATGTTACACAGGCATGTGATGTATGCAGAGACCAATATATCAGAAATTTCAATAGCTTCTGATAATCCCTGTCCATCATTATTCTGATAATCAGATGTTAACCAGTCAAATTGATTTTCTTTCTGAATGCTACGGTACACAAATTAGCTAATTTTGTTGCATAACAATAGGATAACATTAAACTACATCCTGAATGTTACAATTTAAAAGTTTTAAGACATGGAAAACAGTAAAAAGTTATTAATGTAATATTGCTCAAAAAAGTTGTCCGTTGGTAATATATGTCAAAATATGGCAAAAACAAATATTATACCAGTGAAAATTTTTAATATTGCAAAAATTAAAAGGTCAAACCAAATAAGGGTATCATAATTCTTATTTTCATTATCATGAAACCCGTGGTTCAAACTAAACTCGCCGGACCAACCAAACTGTAAATTGATTATATATTAAATTTTGAGGAAGCAGCCATTCTCTGTGAATGGAAAACGTTAAAATGCTTTTTACATCAATTAAATATTCATGATGACTGCTATAGGTGTGATCACTTGCAATGTTTCTTTTCAAGATAAAGATTGTAATAAACCTAGACTATACCTGGTTATATAAATACTAAAACAATGTGCGTTTGAAATATATGTACAAAGCCGTCAAGAGAAGAAACAAAACTAAAATGTCGAAAACTATGACTTCTACGGAAAAAACTTTATCCCAGTTGTATAACTGTCTATAGATGATGGCATTATACTTCGCCTAAAAATATAAATATAATATTTTCAGTGTTTCTATACAATAGATAAGGTGAACGATATGGATCAGCCTTTACAGGCAAATTTAGGCAGGGTTTGTTCACTTTGCAGGATAAGCTGTGCTCCATGAGTTCAGCCTACCAACTTCAACCCGATGGACCAACGGAAATTGTAAACAAGTGTTTAGAGCAACGCTTGGGATGTATGACTGGTCATAGACCGAAGGAATGGGTCAAATGGCTGCTTTTAGCAGAATGGTGTTACAATACATCCTCCCATCTTTCCACACAAATCACACCTTTTGAAGTTGTATATAGGAGGCCACCACCTACTTATACCATTTATGTTCCAGGGGAGACTCAAGTTGCTGTATTAGAGAAGCACATGATATACAGGGATGCTATGATCAAATTATTATTGGAGAATTTGAAGCAGGTGTAAACCGGATGAAGCTACCAGCTAACAAACACCGGCAGAGAGGAAGTTTGAGGTTGGTGATATGGTCTATCTTTGCCTTCAGCTTTTCAAAAGGTATCCATGGCAATTCGAACAAATCACAAGTTGTCCCCACGGTTCATTGGTCCTTATAGGATGTTACAGAAAGTGGGTGAAGTTGCTTACAAATCAGAGTTGCGTCCATGAACAAAAATCCACCCAGTTTTCCATGTTTCCTCTCTTGAGAAGTGGATGAGGGATGCCACAGTGCTGAAAATTGAGTTGCCACCAACCAATCAGGACAAGATTTAAGTTAGAACTGTTAACTGAGCTAGGACACCAAGGGGTTAAACGTCATAACCATCTGGTGACTCGCTTGCTCATTCATTGGTCAAACTCTTTTCCTGAAGATGTTATGTGGAAAGAGTTGTAAAAGCTAAAAGAGGAGTTTCTAGCCTTGAGGGAAGGATTGTAACAACAAAAAGTAGAAACCTTTTTCTAGTTTCATTTAATTTCCTTTCCCGATGCTTCCTTCCTGTTTATTTCATAATTTTGTGCTACATTTTGGTTTCAGTTCCCAGAATTAAGCTACTTCCTAATTTTGTTTTTCCTTCTTCTTCCTCTTGAAAGAAGAAACCAAAGGTGAGATGTATTCAGAAGAACTTCCAGTAGCAGAATAGTTCTGCGAAGTGACTTAGCTGAAAATATGAGCTGCTGTGATGTCGATTTTGAAAGTAGGGGTGGAATGTAATGACTTTAATTGTATCCACATCGCTAAGCTATGGTTTTATTAGTGGGGTTATAACTAGTTAGGCACCCTCCCCTTACAAACCGATTTTAAGGAAGGTTCTAACCAATGTGTTTATGATAGTGGTGGCTGAGAACTCACTCAAAATGGCAAAAGAAGCAAGGACAAAGGCCGAGCAGGAGAGGATTGAGCTCGAGTTGAGAAGACAGTGTAGTATGGGCCCTTCTGATAAATGGAGGCGGAAGTTTCCAAGTTGACGGATGCTTTGGCCGCTTCGGAGTTGCACCAAGCTAAAGGCAACGTGTCTTCCTCTTGGACAAAAATGAGCTCTTGAGGGAGACTGAAGGTGTGTACATCAAGGCCTTAATGTCAATCTTGATGAGGCCAAGACGGAATTCGATGAGGGCAAGACTTCAAAGATTGGTCCCCGTCTTGGGGATCTAGACATCTAGTAGGCTGTGGGAGCAGACACTAGAGGAGGATGGTGGGAAGCAAGTTGGTGGTGGCCCCTTGTAGAGTTGTAGTAGATTAGTTTTCGCATCCCTGATTTAAAAGCATGTATGATACTGTTGGAGTGAAAACTACTTTTAACGTTTCTTTTCCTTTTTTATGAATGGACATTTTCATCCTCCTTTATCCGCAATTATTAGTCAGTTTGCTTTGTGCCTTGAATAAGATTGTCATGCCTCAGCAAGGGTTTCTGTGCCTCAAATGGACAAGGACTTTTGTGTCTATGGAAGAGTCCTCAATATAACAGCTTATGGAGCAAGCAGACAAAGTAAAAGAGGAAAGTGGAAAAGCTAGAAAAGGGATTTTTTTTTTAGTCCTGGGAACAGCTAACTCCTAAGAATAGGTTCCATCATTCTTTAATAGTAAGAAGGGCTAAGTCACCCATGTTTTATGCATACTTATTCATCTTCAAGCAAACACAATCACCAAACCAAAATACAAGTTATCATTGTTCAATAGCTTCCCTGCCCACCACCCACACACCTTTGTACAAGGCATAGGATATTGTCCTCTTCTCTCCCTCATCATCCTTCTTCTCATTTCTCCCATTGACCTTTTATGCACACAACGCACCTACTTAAAAAAACAATGGCATTGTCCTTTCACAAGTGAGAGAGAAACCATTACTTGGTGATAAAAAGATGAATATGGGCAAATTTAGTAGACCGTAATGTGCATCGTTCTGAACTCTTCCTGTGTCACTTTTCACAAATTCCATCTCAAGAAAAAAGTCTTACCTGCCACCATGCCGGACCTGGCATTGAGAACTGGAAGAAATTTCGAGCACTACAAACAATTGACCTTGTCTTTCCTGGTGCCATTGGAACATTAAAGGAACATATCCATATTATCCATTTTTGATCACCCACAAGTGGAAGCTTTGTGTCAATCTCAATTCTGAAAATATCAAAGTAAAAATACAATTAGAATAGGATTCAGGTAATCATGAAAGATGAATATGAAATTAATGACAATATAATTATTGATTTTTATACCAGTCCACGACAATAGGCATGCGCACAAGAGAAAACACCCCACAGGCAATTGAAAATCACAATGCTTTAATGCTTGAAGTAGATAGACTTTCTTAAATAAGATGGCAAAAGAGATCCTTTATTAAAGATCATCAAATTTGGAAAATTCGAATTATCGAAGCTTTGACAGGAAAAAAAAGTAAATGGAGAAAAGAATCAAGGAACATAAATAGCAGGACCAAATTTTTTTTGCAATGTGGAATTATGCTGCAGACTGTTCCAAGTAGCAGACGAAAAAAAAAGTCTTCTCAAGCTAAAAACAAATAAGTCAAATGGACAACGCATGCAAACCCAAATAATATGCATGACTGATGAACTTACTTATTCAAATAGTAGCAAGGTGCAACAAACTTGGCACTGATTTTTGGATTGCCATCATTTGCACCTGCAAAACCCCATGGCCCAGTCCCCTCCATCTTAAATGGCAAGGGTTTTGCCCTATCTCTCCTCCCAGTTACCTGAAAAGTGCTTCCAAGTGTAAGCAACCGGTAAATATATCTCATTGTCCGGACAGAAATGCCAAGGACAAAATACACTACAAAAGTTCTTTTAAAAAATCAGCCTATACACAAAATAGCCTACAATGCGCATCACAAGATAAAGTTACCTGATAATTGGTCAATTCATAGTGTTTCTTAGCAAGTTAACCTGTTTTTACATTCATATTCATCAGAAACAACCTTACCACAAAAGCAGGCTTAGAAGTTCATAAAAACTGACTTTCCCATCTTTTGGTCCACAGACATCACTTTAACCTTCTAGTTAAAGTCTATGTGTCATGCTAAAACAATTTTTTTTTTTTCCTTTTTTGAAATCTTAGAAACTAAACAATGTCTATTGGAAAGTCATTCAACTCTGAAAACAATGTTTATCAGAAAATAGCATTCGTGACAGCTTGCCTATTCTGGGTTGGCATATATATAACTACTCTCTCCAACTTGACAATGTTGCGTCTTTGTCTAGCGAAAGTTGACACAGCTAAAAATAATACTTAGATTGAACCTAATGGAATAAGAGCCTCTAAGAAAATTAAGAGTCGCAACAAAATCACAAGTCCACTCATTTGAATCTTTATAGTTTACCTTGTGATGCGCAAAATCAATATGGGAAGGATCAGACACGTTCTCCATGAGAGTATCATAGCCATAGTACAAATCGCGCTGAATTGTCACAGATGAAAACTCAGGCTTATTAAAATCATCAGGCAACCTACACAATTTCCCATGATAATAAAGATCAATTAATTATTAGGAATCCAAACACCATTATAAGGTATTATTTAACTACAACTACCAAATTCCAATCACAAAGTACTCACTTATTAATTCAATAAAAGCATCCAATAATCATGCTCATCAAACAATAAATAATGTAGTTAACAAAAAAACACCAAAGAACGAAAAAGGTTGTGGACATGCACACGGACAAATTAGTTAAGAAAGGATCATTTACATGGGGGGCTTGGTGGCTTGAGCTCTTTCCCAACCATTCTCATCAGGCCAAACAAAGAGAAGGCCTTGGGAAACCATAGTTGGAAACCTCGTGGCGCATGCCCTTGGAGACTTAACAGCACGAGCCTCGGGCCCTTCTGATGCTGCCTGTGGGATTCGAGTACAAGACCCGCACCCATTAAACGACCACCCGTGGTATGAACACTGCAAGTGTCCATTCTCATCTATCCTCCCCTCCTACAACAATATATAAAAACATCACAAATAAAATTATTTTCAAATTTTGATTAAGAAATGGAAATTCGAGAAAAAGGTTCCAAAAAATTCTCAGGATATAATTAAAACCGAGAATTGAAGATCAAAAGCAAAAATCTTGAAAATTTGGTTATAAAATCGAAACTTGAAAAATCGGTTCCAAGGTTGTTTTTCAAGATCTAATAAAATAACATAAAATTTAAGAAATGGGGTCCCATAATCTTCAACAACTTATCAATTAAAAAAAACAGAAAATTGGGAATATGGTGACGAGATTTACTGATAAAGGTGCAAGCCGATGGGGGCATTTATCATCAAAAGCCACCCATTGTGAAGCAGTAGTATCAAACCAGAGAACAAGGTCCCGATTCAGTAGCTGAAAGGGAGTAGGATAACCCGGGTCAAGGTCTTCTACAAGCGAAACTGGGTACCAGTGATCTCTCCAAGAAAATTTTGATGATGAAATTTCTTCAGAATCTTCCGTTTCAATCTCAATATTATCATCTAATCTCGATAGAGATTCCTGTTTTTCTTGGGGTTGTTCAGAAGTGGTGGTAGTAGGAGTGGTTTGTGGAGCAGCAACATGGAGTGGAGTGTTAAGAAAAATTCTTCTTTTTTGTAAAGGAATATTACAAATCAAGTGAGGGCCAATGGAGTTGCTGAGTGAAGTATTTCTGGTGGAGGTGGAAGTAAATATAGGTGTACCTGATGCTAGTGAAACAACCATATTTTTGTTAATTCAAGAAATATAAAATCCTACTGCAAGTCCAGTAATTTTTTCTGGGTTTATTAAACTTTCTGAAGGCGAGTATAATGAGAATATAGAGGGAGTTTGAATTGTGGAACAAGGCTTTGCGTGCAAGACTGGAATTGGGTAATCTGGAACAATCTGTCTTCATGCCGAACTCGTGGACGTGGAGGGCCACTGCAGAAAGTGAAGCGTGTAACTTCTGATTTTTTTTCTTGTTTTCTATGGACTAGTTATGGTGTAAGCTGCCCACAGGACTCATTAGATCAAAATCGAATAGTGTAAAATGATTGTTTGGAAATTTATACAATTTGTTTATAAGAGCTTGTCCGGTATAGTTTTTGGACCAAAATGGTTTTTTAGCTACTATAGTTGACGTTTAGTCATCTTTTATTTGAAAAGTCAACAATAACAATCGAAAAAATTTATTTTAGTCCAAAAAATTACATCGAATAAATTCTAAATACACAAGTTCATTACTCCTATATTATCTATTTTGACTCGTTAAATAGTATTGCAAATATAAAATTTTGGACTTATCAAATTATGTTATGTGACAAGGCGAAGATCTCGCACATTAAAAGAATCAAATAGATTCTAAGCACGAAAACAACGAGAACTCCCATCTCGGACAGCAACACCATTATTAATTATTGAGCCACGCATAGGGAAAGTTCCGAGACAATAATGTGCTCTTTCCTTGTAGATTTTAAATTGCATTTCTATGGAGAAGGACTTCGACTTTGCGACTTATTTAAACATGCATGTCAAATGAAAAGCAACATATCACTGGTTTGCTACCTTGTATTGTGTAAAAGTGAAATTAAACATATATATTAATAGTCATTAAAACGTGCATGTCAAATGAAAAGATAATCTATTAAACAAAAGTCAACAAATACAATTTTCAATTCGAGTTTCATAACTATGTTATAAACAATTAATAATAATTATTATTGTTGAATGATCAATGTTATGACAATTTTTCTGGAACTTCAAGTTGATTTAAAACATAAAACAATGTAATAATAAAAGGATAGATTACCATAGAACTGTAACATAAATGGATGCCAAATTTAGAATTAAATAACATAGAGAACTAGTAGCATTACATGTTCTTACTTCCTACAAATCAGTTTCCAGTGGCTTTTGGGACATTCGCATGGTGTTTATACTGGGGAGGTTGAACATGGAGATTAGAAAGAAGAGAATGTTGATCGTGCTTGGGAGAGAGAGCAGGGTGGCCATGTGGACGAGTGTGATAATGGTGGTGGTGCCATGGTGATGAGAAGGATGAGAATGGGCGTCATGGCTACGAGGAGAATGAGCGTGCTTTGAAGAAATATGATATGAATTCAGTTTCATTTAGTCTTTCAACAAATTGAGATTTTTTTTGTCTAGCCCATCGTTAAAAACGATGCAAAAGTTTGGAGTTATCAAAATCACAAGCTCAATAAACAACATAATAGATTATATGTAACGGTCATTTTTAACGTGTGATGATGGAGAAGATGAAAATGCTACGTTGCCAACCCCTTCTATAGTGAATGAACGAGCATGACATCTATAAAATACAAATGATTTAATGAATAAAAGTAATTTTGGGATTATACTCTTTTTAGCATTTAAACGAACTTTCCTTTGCCATACCCATACCCAAAAAATCTAATATTGTAACCCTCTTAAATTGATATCACCAAGTCTGTAAATGAAATCTACCCATATTTAAACCAAGAATCCAAATATAATTAGAGTGTAATTTGTAAATTTCTTTAAAAGAAATTATTATGACAAATTATTAAATTTGTCTAAGTTTTATGAAATATGAATTTCAACCCTAAGTTTAAAGTTTGAGAATTTTTTTTTTTTTTTTTTCATTTGTCAACAGATTTGATGAAGATATTGATTTTATTCATATTTGCAAAAATAAACATGCATGTCATTATAAAAAAAAAATATCTAAGATATCAAAATATATATTATGTTCAAACGCAATAAAAAATAAAAACAAGAGCTAAATATATAATTTAAAAAGTTTTTATAAGCAAATCATAAGCTTAACCAAAGATTTTTTATTAAAAAAGCCAAATTACAAGTGTGAGACTTTTTAATTAAAAAGTGACACAATGTGTCACTTTATAATGTAGAATCTTAATTAACATCCAACACAACAAAATATAAAAATAAGAGCTAAATATTAGTTTAAAAAGTTCTTATAACCACATTGTAATTTTTGCCAAAAATCTCAAATTGCAAAGTGTATGATCTTTTAATTAAAAAAAACAAAACATGTCACTTTCTAATGTAGAACATTAATTTTTATCTAAAAAAAATTAAAATAATAGTTGAACACTAGTTTAATATGTTCTTATAAGCGCATTGTAAGTTTAGCTAAAATGTTCTATTTAAAAAAAAAAATTAAATGATATGGTCTACAAGCTTTTAATAAAAAATTACACATCAAGTCACCTTCAAATATAGAACAAATAGCTAAAAATTAAAAAAATTATCTAAACATGCTCTATGGAAATAAACCAAATTATAGAGGATGACTCTTCTTATAAAAAGAATTGCAGATTTCTGTATTACATTATGGAGCATTTTAGAAAATACATTTTGTGAAAAAGGTATTTACACAACCAAACAAAAACCTCAAATCTATCTTATCTAACATAAACAAAAAATTTAAATTGATAAGCAGTTACTGAATAATTTGAAAAAATTTCAGAAATTTAAAACATACACACTCTAATAATCTTAAATTTTGGAAAAAGAAAAAGATAAAAAAAAAAAAAAAAAAAAAGCGGAAGAAGATAAAAATGTTCATGTTATTTGAAAAAATCAGTTTTGAATGACAATTGGAGAATGGATTTTAAATCGTCAAACAAATTAACATCCAACTTTGAAAAATTATAGTTTATAATAAAAATAAAAATAAAAATAATAATAATTATGAAGCGAATTAAAATTCAAATTGTCATATTACTTGAGAAATAGAAATTTATTAGAAATATCTATTGAATTTACTTTTTTTTTTTTTTTTTTGCAAAATTGAAGAAGATTTAAGAAATAAACTGAAATTTCTTTGTTTAATTTGTAGCAAATCACATTTTAAAGTTTTAGAACATGTTTGTTAATACTTATAAGTTAGATAAACATCATTTTTATCCACACATTTCGTAGGACTCACAATTTTTATCTACTTTTTATCCACACAATTTGTATGACCCACTTTTTATTTAAATTATGACACTTCAGACTCTAAATCATTCGAATCACGACACCATACACGCCAATTAGGGAAGAAAGAGAAACAGAGTAGATGGATAGACCCACTTAGTATTCGAAGTTTCGTGCCTTGAGTAGTTTGAAATTTGATGTGTCATAATTTGAGTGGACGGTCCTAACAAGTATGCATATAAGACTTTTCCATTGAAGCATTTCTCTCATCAATCTAGGTAGCAATTGAGTCCACTAAATCATTGTCCAATGAATCAAAATATATTTCTACTTCATTCGTTGCACCAACTTCAAGAAGTGATTGCTGGCACACCACTTCAAAAAATTTCAAGTCATAAGCCGCATTGCAAAATGCAAAAAATATACTACCGATTAAGATTAAATACCAAGCTGATACATAGACTAAGAGCATCTCCAATGCTTTAGCAGATTGTCAAAAAAAATTGTATGTTTAAAAAAATTCATCTTCAGTACAATCCGATACTCTATCAAATTGATGTGACAAAGAAGACATTGTCTGGAACTCTGCTAGATATACTAACTCAGCAATTTATTTATCTTCAATGCTGATTTAGATGTGATTTCATTTTCTGATTTAGATGTAATTTCATTTTTATTTTAGGAAAATAATGACACCTAGCTAGACATTGTTATTATGTGGTAGATCGAACCCAATGGAGACTAATTTTGAATTGAGTGTCTATTAATTAGATATTACTACTACGTAAATTGAAAACTTCTAAACTCTGTTTTCCATCTAGATAGCAATCCACATAATACATTAGAGATGCTCATGGTTAGAAATTGGAGAAGAAAAAGACATAGGACTGGAAAAAAAACCAGTTGCACTAAGAAGAATTGCACTCTGCCACACCTTAGCACAACTTGTGCCAATTAGACTCTCTACGCAGAACAACCTTGATTGTCGGGACAGTGTCCCAAGATACATGTAATAAGATTTTGTTGTTTCTATATGGATTTTACTGATTTTACAAAGGTGTTTATATTGAGATTACAATTTTTATAAATAAGTTATATTTTAATTGGATTAAACTTTTACTTATTAGCATAATTGTCATTGTTTTTTTTTTTTCAATTGCATTCTTATCATTAAGCTTCTATTTATTAAAACATCTAATCTCTAATGACGATTTTTGTTCAAAATTTTTGTTAAGAAAGCATAAAAACTTATTTATCCTCGCATTTTTAAATAAGCAAAAAAAAAAAAATTACAAAAGTGCGAGTAAATATTTGCCTCTTATTTTAAAGTACACTAACAAAAATTTGGAAACGAAAACCATCATCAAGAACAATATTTACTAATTAACGAAGGTCGAAGATAAGAAAGCAATGAAAGTAATATTTGAGGATGCTAGTTTGATTAAAGGTTGCATTTAGGTCTTTATAATAGCCGGAGATCAGTGCTTTGGTTTATGTTTTTATCTTTGATAAATTAATAAAATATTGGAGTGTTTTTTTTAATATTTGCTTAATTTTCGATATTCACGTGTTGAAATCAATGAGTTATCAAAGTGTCAATCAAATTCCATTGCATTAGTTTCGTATCATAGTACAGTCTCGTTCCTAATCGAACATGAGTGTCATTACTAGGAGGAGGATGAGCGTGCTTTGAAAGTTTAGTGAGATGCTAAAAAATGATGATATGAATTTAAATCTATTTGTGAATGTTCTATTTCTTCAATCAATTGAGAATTTTTTGTTCACAACGAGATCACTAATTGTGGTGACATGGTCTTCTCCATCGTTGAAAACAATAACAAAAGTTGAAGCGTTAAAAATCACAAATTTAGCCTTTGTTTGGTTTTGTTTAAAATTGATAAAAAATTGAGTTAAAGTCAATAATTAATTTTAACTACACATTCAATAGGATCCACAATTTTATCAACTTTTCAACTGTACATTTTATCAAATATTATCAAAATAATCAAACTAAACAGACACTTAATAAACAACACATTAAAATATGTAAGCATCGTCTTTGACATGTGATAATGGAGAAGATGATTGAACATGCCAAACCCTTTCATAATGAATGCACGAGCATGAGTGCATGACATCTATAACATACAAATGATTTAATGAATAAAATTAATTTTTGGATTATAGAATTTTTCTTTTCTATTTGGAAAAAATCTAATATTGTAATATATGTATAGAATCTTTTAAATGAGAAAACTTTGCTATGACGCTCATATAGTCATGTATGGTAGGTATGTTTAATCACTTAAATAATGATGTACGGCTTTTGTGTACTATTTAATTTATACTATATTTCAATACATATTTTTGTTCAACTCACCCACTCAAATTATGACACGTGTCCTTGTATAAAATTTAACTTTATTTACTTTTTTTTATTTTAAATTTAATTTTTAACTAATAAGATTAACACTGAAGATTGCTTTTAATAAAAAATATTAGCCATGCTATCAAGAATAACAAAAGTTCACAAAACTTCTTTCAATAAGATAAATAAATCATTGCATTACAAAACAATTAATCATCAAGAAATTAAGGAGTCTTGTGTTTCTTACAACTAATGTGCTTTCAAAAGCCTTCCGGTGGATGAGCATGATGGGGAGGAGGCGCATGGTGAGGATGCTGAGGAGTATGGGGACCATGGTGGGGTGGATGAGCATGGTGGTGCTTGTGGCCGCCTTCCTGGTGGTGGTGGTGATGGTGATGGTGATGGTGGCGGTGGTGGTGGTGACGATGATGATGATCATGGTTGTGGTGGTTGAGAGCGTGTGCGTGTTGGATGTGAGTAAGTTCGGATGTTAAAGTAGTTTTCACATCCTCTTCTTGTTCATAAACTTGAGCATCTTCGTTTGGTATTGAGTCTTCCTTTCACTATGAGTGAGAGTGGAAATAGACAGAAGCACGAGCCCTAGAAGCAAAACAAGAGTGTATGCAGTACTCATAATTAATATTTTGGTGGTGCAAAGAATGAATATAGCACTACCTTTTTATAGTGGATTTATAAACTATAGAATTAATTTGGGATCAGCAATGTGCCGTATGCATTTAATTCAATATTATTTAATGCGAATGAGAAATTTGACCCTAATTAATCTTATTAAATGCCATTGTCTCCAAACTTACAAAGTTTTGAACGAGGACGTTTAGTGTATCTAAATGCAGATATTTATTGAACAATTCTAAAACCTGTCACTTTGACTCCAAAAAGTTGGGTAATGCATAATTATCTATGTTACAATTTTCTTTAGTAAATTAAAATATTAAAGCAAAATATAGTAAATAAAAATAGTAAAGCAAAATATCTCAATCGTAATACGTCAACATAATGTTGACCTTTCGGACACTAAAAGTTTTAAATGTACAATGCCAAGTACCAGTATCGAGATAAGATTTAGAGTATGTTTATTAGTGTTTATAAGTTGGTCAAACATTATTTTTGTCCACGTTATATCAAAAAGGTAAATGTCAATATACGGAAATGAAATCTCCTATTTTTATTACCTTTCTTGCTCGTCATTTAGTAAGATCCATAACTTTTATGCACACATTCCATTTATGACAATTCGTACTCTAAACCATTCAAGTCACGACACCTAAACTACCAAGTGGGTAAGAGAGAAAAACATAGTAAGTGGACGAACCACTCAACATCCAAAGTATCGGGACTTGAGTAGTTCGAAATCCGATGTGTCGTAATTTGAGTGAATAGTCCTACCACATGTGCATATAAGACTTTCCCTATGTAGAATTTCTCGCATCAATCTAGGTAACAATGGAGTTCACTATATCATTGTCCAATAAATCAAAATGTATTTCAACTTCATTCATTGCACCAACTACAATAAGTGATTGCGGCACACCGCTTCAAAAATTTCAACTTGGAAGCCGCATTGCGTTATGCAAAAAAATACTACCGAATAAGATTAACTACGTACCAAGCTGATATAGACTAAGGGCACGCTTGAGAGTTTTTTTTTTCACCGGTTTTGACTGATTTTGGATGGTACCGTTTATGAAGGGTTGAATAAACCGATACTTGTTAGTTTTTTAAAGCACCGTAAAAACCGCCCAAAAACGGTGTAATGTAATTTAGAGTGTATCTCCCAACCCTCCAAATCGGTGGTTTTTTGCCGTTCTTCAAAATTTCTTCCAATTTTATCCTCTCTCAAACAACTATTATCAAAACTTAATATTTGTAAAAATAAAACATATGCACACATAAAAAAAAAAACATATGCAACAACATAAATTTAATTTTATATTTTCAATGATAGGTCGATATACAACATTTTCAAAATTAATTTTTTTTAATATATGGGTATATATGTAATTTGATTCTTTAAAAAATTTTTAGAATCGCTGGATAATAAATTCTCAAGCATGGGTTGGACCGTTTCAAAAGCAGCTACTAAAAACAATCCAAAGCCACTCCACTCATAAACGCTCAAAACTGGTACTTTAAAAAACCCTCTTAACCGGTACCCTGAAACTCCCAAGCAGGCCCTAAGAGTATTTCCTATGCTTTGGCAGATTGTTAAAAAAGAATTGCTATATAAATAAAAATAGACAATGTTTAAAAAAATTCATCTTCAATACAATCCGAGACTCTGTCAAATTGATGTAACAAAGGAAAAAAACACACTTTGCCTAGAGTTCTGTCTAGATTTCAAAGCTTTGTTGAACATGCTGAGTTAACGATTTTTTTCTTCTATTCAGATTTAGATATGGTTTTGCTTTTATTTTAGAAAAATAATGATACGTAGACATCATTATTGCGTGGTAGATCGAATCCATTGAGGACTAATTGTTAATTAAGTGTCTATTTATTAGACACTAGTACCAGAAAGCTTTTAAATTTTTTATGTCATCTTAATAGCAATACATAAAATATATTAGAGATGCTCTAATTATGCTTAGAAAATTGGAGAAGAAAGGGATATATATGACTAAGGAGAAAGGGTGGTTATATTCACACCACATTTTGTTATAAATACACCACATTTTAATTGTATAAAATTTTTTAATTTTTATTTATTATCACATTTATGTCTTTAACTTTTTTTCATCAGATTCTTATATTTAACATTCTATTAATTAACACATCTTGTTCCTACAAACGATTTTTCTCTAAAAATATTATTAGTGTGCTTTAAAATGAGGAACAAATATTTAATTTAAAATTTGTATTTATTTATTTTTTTGCTTATTTAAAAATACGAGGAAAAATGAGTCTTTTTGTTATTTCTTAATGAAATTTTTGGATGGGAACCGTTATCAGAGACAATATGTGCTAATTAAATGAAGGTTGATGATAAGAATGCGATAAAAAAATATTAGGGACATAAATATAATAATATATAAAGTTTATAGACATTTTATACAATTTAAATGTGATACACCCATAGAAAAATGTGGTGTGAATATATTTAGTCAAAAGAAAAACTAGTTGCACTAAGAAGAATTGCACACTGCTACACCTTAGCAGAAACATGTGCCAAACAACCTTGCTTGCCGGGACATTGTTCCCCATGGATAAGACACCTGTAATTAAGACAATATTATTTTTTATCGATTATTATACATTACACTACAGAGAAAAGATCTAGACCCCGAATCGGGGATAAGACACCTGTAATTAAGACAATGTTGTTTTTTATCGATTATTATACATTACACTATAGAGAAAAGATCTAGACCCCGAATTGGGATCCAAATCATTTCCCCCAATTGAGGTGCCACCCCACCCCACCTATTTATTTACCACCAAATTTACATCCACATTATTAATATAATTAAATTTATTAAATTAAAAATAATTTTTTTTATTATTATATTCATTGTATTTGTTTTAAAAAATATTATATACAATAATATATATTGAATTAAATATTATTTATATCATATAATAAATAATATAGTTAACGTTAATTTTATTATTAAGATTACAGTGAGACTAATTAATAAGTTTATATTTGAGTAACAAAATAAATTTTGCTTAAAAAATAAAAATAAATAAAGCGTGCATAATAAATTTGCTCCAATTGAAAATTTACACACACAAAGAAGAAAGTAATATTACATTAAAAGTAATAAATTAGTCACGAGGGTTGAAGTGTATATGTACAAAATTTTATCGAAATAAAATACATCAATTATATGTATAAATAAAAAAAAACATAAAAAATTGTTAATAATGTTACAAAAAACTTGTAAATTACAAAAAATAAATCTGTACAAATAAACAAAAATAAAAAACAAATTAATAATTTATTATTAACTTTTGAAAAATATAAAAAACAATAGGAGACAAATTGGGTAAAATAAATTTAGAGAACAAAAGTAATTGAAAACATTTGATGTTGGTCAAATGTGGGTAGTGAAACAAAGCAATTGAGTTGGCAAAATTTCAAGAAAAATATGTATTTTAATGAGGAGGAAAAAATACGCTGGATGGTGTATAAATAGGTGGGAAAAAGGAAACAAAAAGGGGAGTGGATGGTGGGGGTTAAAGTAAATTGGGGGTTGGGCGGCGGTCGGGTCGGGTCGGGTCGGGGGGGGGCATTTTTGCATTGGGGGAGGGGGTGCCTACTTTTTTTGTAGGTGGGTGGGCGTTGTTGACACGTAGCCATTTGGAGAAATGATCTAGACCCTGACGGAGTCCAGATCTTTTCTCTCACACTATAAATATTTTTTATAAATAAACTATATTTTAATTGGATTAAAATTCTCTAATGCTTACTTGTTAGCATACTTGTCATTGACTTGTTTTTCATCGTATTTAAAATTTCAATATCCTATTAATTAACATATTTAATTCTTGATAATAATTTTTGTCCAAAAATTTTGTTAAGAGAGCGTAAAACACATATTTACCCATTGTATTTTTAAATAAGTAAAAAAAATAAAAATAACAACTACAAAGTGCGACACTATCAAAATTTTTAGAGATGACAAAAATACCCCGACACCACCTTGTCCAACCCCGAATTACTTGAATCAGACCCGAATTTTTTTATTTTATTTTTAATTTTTATATTTTAAAATTAAATCGTATTTAGAAAAAGAAAAAATAATATTAAAAATAATTAATTCATTAAACGGAACGATAAATAAAGATATTTTAATCCATGTCTCGCATTGTAAAAATCTCCAATGGGGAGTGGGTATGGTAAAGGTCGTTCCGATCCGTTGCCACTTCTTAAACAATTTGAACTAAAAATGTCATCAAGGAACAAGGATAATATGTACTAACTAATAGAAAGTCGAGAATAAAAATGTGATGAAAAAAATTTGAAGACATAGTGTGATAACAAATAAATGTTAAGAATCATTTAATACAACTAGCATGTAAAACGTGCGTTGCACGTGATTTAATAATGGTGTTGTGAGATATATATTTATTCAAATATTTAAATAATTATAACTTAATTTAATACTGCATTAAAATATAAAAATCTGACATTAGAAAATATGGTGAAATATAAAGTTTGTTATTGTATTCAAACAAAGTCTTTCTACAATTGTGTAGACAGATATTGAACATCTATTTTTAAGGTGCAAATATAGTCAAATAATGTCAATTAAAGAACACAAAAAAAAATAATAAAAATAGTGTACATAAGTTCTTAAATATATCGAAAGACTCAAATCCATTGAATTTTCTTACTTTGTGAGATGGCAAATGACTTATAGCAAATCTTTGTAATTTAGGGCTTGTTTGGTGTAGTTTTTTTTTTTTTTTTTCTTTCAAAAAATGGGTTCTTTGGCTATTTTATTGACTTTTCAAGCTTTGTTGTAGTATAAAAAGTTTGAAAAGTCAAAAATAGTAGGCAAGAAAATGAATTATTTTTTGGAAAAAAATGATTACCCAACTATAAAGAAGTTTTAACCCAAAATATTACATGCAATTTGGGCTCGTAGCACCTCAAGTTAGGTAGATTTATCAATCAGTATATAAAAGAAAACAAAATAACATTTACATTAAAATTGACAAAATTAAACATTCTCATTTGCATAATTCAATGCCCAGATGTCTTCACGTGAACTTATCCAAATTGTAATGGAGAAATAAAGTAATATTACCAAAACTAAATATTCTAACGATTTAAGCGTCTTATTCACGTTGGAGCATTAAAAAAATTAATTTAAGTAAAATAGATAACAATTCAATTCAAAAGCATAAAAAAGAATAATAGAAATAAGATGCGTATCAATAGTGGATTGAAACCATTATTGAAGGTAGCCCACAAAGTTTTTTTTGGTCTAGAAAATCTGAAGCTGCAAGTCAATTAAATATGTAAACAATATACAAATACGCATGAGCATGCACAATAATTAAAAAATACACCATAACCTTTATAGTCTAACGCATATTATTATTTTTTTGAAAAAAAGAGAGCATTGAGAGAGGATTATTCACATTAACTAATAAAAACCACAATCACAAATACAAATCTTCAAATAAAGTCTTTATAAACATCACAAACTACATAATTACCTTCAAATAAAATAACCTTAAACTTCAAATTAGACCTTAAATAAGCTGAATAAATTGTTAGTGGAATGTCAATTACTATTAATCTTGTAAATGACCAAATCTGTTCTCACAATTCAAAGAAAATATTTTCAAAACCTAGTAATTAAATATAGTAAATAGATATTTAACCTTTTCAACTTACAAGGACTAGATGTAGTTATAAATACTAAATTAGGAGTTCTATTATAACATTAACTCAATGACATTTTAGAAAATATAAAATATTAATGAGCACATATTTGACCAAAATTATTTCTCCCTTTAAGTCTCTTTTAGATTAATATAGATGATCTGGACCTTGACGGGGTCCAGATCTTTTCTCTCACACTATAAATATTTTTTATAAATAAACTATATTTTAATTGGATTAAAATTCTCTAATGCTTACTTATTAGCATACTTGTCATTGACTTGTTTTTCATCGTATTTTTAATTTCAATATCCTATTAATTAACATATTTAATTCTTGATAACAATTTTTGTCCAAAGATTTTGTTAAGAGAGTGTAAAAAAACATATTTACCCATCATATTTTTAAATAAGTAAAAAAAATAAAAATAACAAATAAAAAGTGCGACACTAACAAATTTTTTAGAGATGACAAAAATACCCCCACACCACCCTGTCCAACCCCGAATTACTTGAATCAGACCCGAATCTTTTTATTTTATTTTATTTTTATATTTTAAAATTAAATCTTATTTAGAAAAAGAAAAAAATAATATTAAAAAGAATTAATTCATTAAACAGAATAGTAAATAAAGATATTTTAATCCATGTCTCGCCTTCCAAAAATCTCCAATGGAGTGGGGATTGTAAATGTCGCTCCGATCCGTTGCCACTTCTTAAACAATTTGAACTAAAAATGTCATCAAGGATAATATGCACTAACTAATAGAAGGTCGAGAATAAAAATGTGATGAAAAAAATTTGAAGACATAGTGTGATAACAAATAAATGTTAGAGTCATTTAATACAATTAAAATATGGGTAATTATATTCGCACTACAGTTTTGGTTAACCACACCACATTTTAATTACAATGAAGGTCTCCAGCTATTGCTCAATTTTACATTTATATTCCCAATTTTTTTTTATCACATTCTTATTATCAAATTATTAATTTTCACATTTTATATTTATCCGTGATGATAGTTTCTATCTAAATGTAAAAGATTTTTTTGCATCTCGTATTTTTTAATAAGCAAAATAAATAACAAATAAAAAAATTGAAAAAATATATACCTCTCATTTCAATACACATTACCAGAATATTTAGATAAAAATTATCATCAAAGACTAGATGTGTAAATTAATTGAAAGTTAATAATAAAAATGCGACGAATAAAAGTTGGGGACATAAGTGTCAAATTGTCAAAGTTGGGAGACATTTATTGTAATTAAATTGTGGTGTAGATAATAGAAATTGTAGTGTGAATATAATTACCCTTAAAATATAATACATTTATAAAAGAAATTATAGCGTAATTACTCTTTTACAAAAGGCAAAAAAAAGCGTAACCATTTAATAATAATAATAAAAAAAGAGTCTTAAAACGATTAACCCAATGAAATTGAATTAGTATATGACATCTAGTACTTTGTTTTTAGGATAATGGCACTGGTGCAAATGGATAATTGGAAATTGACACATGCATCAGTGCATATTAGAGTAAATTTAATAAATAATCACCAAACTTTACTCAACATTACCACTTGCTCACCCAATCTTGAAGTATTATCCATTGCTCACTCATCTATCTCAAACCCTTACTCATCCATCACTCGACTTGTTTCCGTCAATTAATCTTAACGAAAAATGCCACGTGGCGGACGGAATCTTATGTGATATAAAAATCTGTTAAAATCTGCCACATAGATTTTTTTTAAAAAAATAGGAAAATCTGGAACAAACAAATAACGTCTACATACAAATTAGACGAATGCAACTTGAGTGATTTAAATAATGAAGTTGACGATATTTGTATGTAGACGTTATTTGTTTGTTCTGTATTTTCCTCCTTTTTTTTCTTCCTATGTGGCAGATTTTAACACAATTTTGTGCCACATAAGATTTCTTCTATCACGTGGCATTTCCAGTTAAGGTTAATTGACGAAAATGAGTCGGATGATGAATGGGTAATGATTTGAAATAGATGAGTGATCAATGAGTAATACTTCAAAATTAAGTGAGCAAGTGGTAATATTATGTAAAGTTGGATGATTATTTATTAAATTTACTCATGCATATTAATATGAAATCAGAAATTTTTAGAGAAGAATTACTATTTTTTTTATAAAAAATTATACTTCAAAAATTGATATTTCTGACCGTCGCCTGTAGTCTGTTGACATGTCGATCGAGGCTTGACGGGCATGTGACATATTTGATATTTCCCATTAATTTATTTTATTGTATATTAAGTAGGACTTACTAAATCTTGTTAGAAGAGTTGAGGGACTAAAGATGCAACTTTGATTAAAGGGTTGCATTTAGGTCTTTATAACAGCCGCAGAACATTGCTTTTGTTTATGTTTTTTCCATTGATAAATTAATAAAATATTGAGAGTGTTTTTGAAATGTTGAATCAATGAGTTATTGAAATGTTAATCATATTCTACCGCATTAGTTTTGTATCATAGTACATTTACGTTTCTAATCGAACATGAGTGTTAGGGCAACAGAGAGGATAAGCGTGCTTTGAAGGCTTAGTCGGTGGGAAAATTGATGATATAAATTTAATTCTATCTCTGAATCTTCTAGTTCTTTGATGAATTGAGAACTTTTTGTTAACAAGGAGTCCACTAAATGCGGGACTTTGGTCTATTCCATCGTTGAAAACAATAGCAAAAGTTGAAGCTCTAAAAATGATAAGTTTAGCTTTTGTTTAAAAAGAAATCGAGTCCAAGTCAACAATTAATTTTAAACACACATTTAATGAGACATACAAATTTTATCAATATTTATCAAAATCTAACTAAAAATTGATTTTTAACAAAATTAAACAAACACTTAATAAACAACACAATAAAGTATGTAAGTGTCATCTTTGACGTGTGATAATGGAGAGATGAAGATGCCAATCCCTTATAGTAAATGAACGAGCACGACATCAATAAAATACAAATGATTTAACAAATAAAAATAATTTTTGGATTATAACGAATTTTCCTCTTTTATTTGGAAAAATCTAATATTGTAGTCTATGTATAGAACCCTCTTAAATGAGAAATACTTCCACTCATATAATCATACGTGATACGTTTAATCACTTAATGACATGTAGTTTTTGTGTCCTATTTAATTTATACTATATTCTCAATTTATTTTATAAGACTTTCAATACGTGAGTGCGGTGACGAGGAGGACGCACAGATGCCAAAGGAGCAAGGTGACCATGTTGGGGAGGGAAAGCATGATGGACAGAAGGAGCGCAAGCACGATGACCATGCTCAGGAGCATTAGCATGATGGTGATTAGGAGGGTAAGCGTTATGGACAAGAGGAGCGTGAGCAAGATGACTGATACCATGTATAGGAGCATCGACCTGATGGTAATAGGGAGGGTAAGCGCGATGACCATGCTCAGGAGCATCGGCATGATGGTGATGAGGTGGGTAAGCGTGGTGGACAAGAGGAGCGTGGGGATGAGGACCATGATTAGGAGCATCGGCATGATTGTGAAGAGGAGGGTAAGCATGATGGACACTAGGTGTATGAGCATGAGGACTGTTATTAGGAGCATTAGCATGATGGTGATGAAGAGGGTTAACTTGATGGACAAGAGGAGCGTGAGCATGAGGACCGTGAGCATGAGGACCATGCTTAGGATCATCGACATGATGGTGATGATGTGGGTTAGCTTGATGGACAAGAGGAGCATGAGCATGAGGACCATGCTTAGGAGCATTGACATGATGGTGGTGGCCATGGTGATGGTGAGGAGTATTGTGGGTGTGGGTGTGGGTGTGGGAGTGGGAGTGGGAGTGGGAGTGAGGAGCATTATGGTGGTGGCCATGGTGATGGTGAGGAGTATTGTGGTTGTGACCATGGGAGTGAGGAGCATTATGGTGGTGGCCATGGTGGCTGCCGTGGCTGTGGTGGTAGTGGTGGAGAGTATGATGTTGATGGGGTGGGTAAGCGCGATGGACGAAAGGAAGGTGAATATGATGATGATGGGGAAAAGAATGTATCATGTAAAGAGGGTTTGCATTTGCTTCTGGTTCTAAAACATGAGCATTTTTTCTTTTGGTCGAGTCTTCCCCTTCACTATGAGTGAGAGTTGGAACAGACACAAGCACAAGGCCTAGAAACAAAAAAAGAGTATATACAGTAGTCATGGTTGGAATTTGGTGATGCAAAGAATGAACAACACATTATCTTCTTTATAGTGGATGTATAATCCGTACAATTAATCAAATTTGCAATATGTTTTAAGCATTTAATCCAACCTTCTTTAATAAGGTTAAAACTTAAAACGCTAATTACTCTTATTAAATGACACTATTGTCTAATCTTAAAAGTTATTAATTGAAACTATGAATTTTCCTATACGTTTAATAAAGAAATTGTACTTCAAAAATTGATTTTTTCTTGTCACCACCTATAGCCTGTTGACATGCAGATCGAGGCTTGATGTGCATGTGACATATTTCCCATTAATATATTTTATTATATATTAAGTAGGACTTAATAAATGTTGTTAGAAGAGTTAAGGGACTAAAGATGCAACTTTGATTAAAGTTTGCATTTAGGTCTTTATAGTAGCCGCTGAACAGTGCTTTGTTTTATGTTTTTTTTTTTCAGTGATATATTAATAAAATATTGAGAGTGTTTTTTTCTAACTTAATTTTCGATAGTCACATGTTGAATCAATGAGTTATTGAAATGTCAACCATATTCTGCTGCATTAGTTTCATATCATAGTACGGTAATGTTTCTAATCAAATGTTAGTGTTAGGACTACGGAGAGGATAAACGTGTTTTGGAGATTTAGTCGGCACTGAAGAATGATGATATAAATTTTTCTATCTCTAAATCTTCTAGTTCTTTGATGAATTGAGAACTTTTTGTTAACAAGGAGTTAATTAAATGTGGGGACTTTGGTCTACTCCATCTTTGAAAACAATAACAAAAGTTGAAGCGCTAAAAATGAAAAGTTCAGCTTTTGTTCAAAAAATAAAAATAAATTTTTTTAATCAAAGTCAACAATTAACTTTAAGCACACATTTAATGAAACTTACAACTTTTATCAAAATCTATCAAAAATTGATTTTAACAAAATTAATTAGCACTTAATAAATTAACAACACAATAAAGTATCTAAGTGTCATCTTTGACTTGTAATAATAGATCTATGAAGATGTCAATCCCTTTTATATTAAATGAACGAGCACGACATTTATAAAATACAAATGATTTAATGAATAAAAATAATTTTTGGATTATAACGAATTTTCCTCTTTATTTGGAAAAAAAAATCTAATATTGTAGTATATGTATTGAACCCTCTTAAATGAGAAATACTTCCGCTCATATATATGTGGTACGTCTAATCACTTAAATAATGATATGTGATTTTTGTGTTATGTTATACTATATTTCTCTATTAATCTTTGTTCAACTCACCTACTCAAATGATGGCACGTGTCATTGCATAAAATTTAATTTACTTTTCCCTCTTTTATTTTTTTTCCAAATTTAATTTTTAATCATTATCTTAGTCTTAATGATTTAATGAATAAAAATAATGTTTGTATTATAACGAATTTTCCTTTTCCATTTGGAAAAAATCTAATACTTTTTTCTCCTCTAAAATTGATATAACCAAGTCTGTAAATGAAATCTGCCCATATTTAAATCAAGCCTGCCTCCGAAACTCCATATTGCACCATGGAATCGTGGGAAAAAAAAAAGTGTATATTCCCAAAATTCATCCTTAGGATAAGGGTGTCATTATGGGTTAACATGTATATTTTTTGAATTTTTTTATACAATATTTTAGGATGCAATTTTAATGTTGAATTTGTTTAATGTAGTAATAGCGGGTTGTTTATTAGTGTTTTAGATTTTCTTAATTTGAGGAGACAAATAGATAAAATTGTGCCTATCAATAATGGTGACATGAATCAAGTAATGGTCTTTATTTTTTATTTTCTCGTTAAGAATAATTTGTCTTCGTAACATAATTCTTCTAACTTCTATATTGATTTCAAGTCAATCCAACTTCGCCAAGAGATCCAATTGAATTCTTGAGGAAACTCTAGTTTTGTTTGTTTATTGTACATGTCTCAAAAGTAATTTATTATTAATCAAAGGACTTGAATGATAGACGTTTATTTTTATTTGAAATTCATCATTGACTGTGCAAAATAGGCACACCAACGTTAACCCCATACAGTGTTTAAGTTCCCATTTGTCCTTTCACAAAAAGGACCACTCAATTAAACATAACCAAAAATTAACAAACTGCCCTCCGTAAAAAAAAATTGATCATAATCAAGTTTTGAAACAGAATCACCTCGTAATAAGATAACATCAACAAGACAATGTGGGAAATTAATAAATTTTATTAACCGTGCTATGACGAATGACCAAAATTAACAAATTGATCTCTATAACAAAAATACAGTGTTATATTGTAAAAAAATTCTAGTGTCATCTGTAACTAATCTAATTTTAAAATCCTTTTTAGTATATGAGTGCGGTGATGGGGAAGATGCACAAATGCCAAAGGAGCAAGGTGACCATGTTGGGGAGGGTAAGCATGATGAACAAAAGGAGCGTAAGCACAATGACCATGCTCAGGAGCATTAGCATGATGGTGATTAGGAGGGTAAGCACTATGGACAAGAGGAGTGTGAGCAAGATGACTGATACCATGTACAAGAGCATCGGCATGATGGTGATGGGGAGGGTAAGCGCGATGACCATGCTTAGGAGCATCAGCATGATGGTGATGAGGAGGGTAAGCGTGATGGACAAGAAGAGCGTTGGCATGACCATGATTAGGAGCAACGGCATGATGATGATGAGGAGGGTAAGCATGATGGACACTAGGTGCATGAGCATGAGCATGAGGACTCTTATTAGGAGCATTAACATGATGGTGATGAAGAGGGTTAGCTTGATGGACAAGAGGAGCGTGAGCATGAGGACCAAGCTTAGGATCATCGACATGATGGTGATGAGGTGGGTTAGCTTGACGGATAAGAGGAGCATGAGCATGATGACCATGCTTAGGAGCATTGGCATGATGGTGGTGGCCATGGTGATGGTGAGGAGTATTGTGGTGGTGATCGTGGGAGTGGGATTGGTGGTGAGGTGCATTATGTTGGTGGCCGTGTGGCGGCGGCGAAGAGTATAATGTTGTTGGGGTGGGTAAGTGCGATGGACAAAAGGAAGGTGATCATGATGATGGTGGGGAAAATGATGTATCATGTAAAGAAAGTCTACATTTGCTTTTGGTTCTAAAACATGAGCATTTTCCCTTTTGGTCGAGTCTTCCCTTTCACTACGAGTGAGAGTTGGAACAGACACAAGCACGAGGCCTAGAAACAAAAAAAGAGAATATACAATAGTCATTGTTGGGACTTGGTGATGCAAAGAATAAACAACGCATTATCTTCTTTATAGTGGATGCATTATGTTTTAAGCATTTAATCCAACCTTCTTTAATATGAAGGTTAAAACTTAAAACGCTAATTACTCTTATTAAATGACACTATTGTCTAATCTTAAAAGTTATTAATTGAAGCTATGAGTTTCCCTGTATGTTTAATAAATAAATTGTTCTTTAAAAATTGATTTGTTCTGGTCGCCTCCTAAAGCCTATTGACATGTAGATCGAGGCTTGACGGGCATGTGACATATTTCCGTTTAATTTATTTTATTATATATAAAGTAGGAGTTACTAAATGTTGTTAGAAGAGTTGAGGGACTAAAGATGCAACTTTGATTAAAGTTTGCATTTAGGTCTTTATAACAGCCGCTGAACATTGCTTTGTTTTATGTTTTTTTCAGTGATAAATTAATAAAATATTGAAAGTGTTTTTTTGCTAGCTAAATTTTCGAAGGTCACATGTTGAATCAATGAGTTATTGAAATGTCAACCATATTCTGCTGCATTAGTTTCATATATAGTACAATAATGTTTCTAATCAAATATGAGTGTTAGGGTTACGAAGAGGATAAATGTGCTTTAGAGATTTAGTCGGCACTGAAAAATGATGATATAAATTTAAATCTATCTATGAATCTTCTAGTTCTTTGATGAATTGAGAACTTTTTGTTAAACAATGAGTTCATTAAATGTGGGGACTTTGGTCTACTCCATCATTGAAAGAATAACAAAAGTTGAAGCGCTAAAAATTATAAGTTTAGCTTTTGTTTAAAGAACAAAAAAAAAAATTGAGTCAAAGTCAACAATTAATTTTAACCTCATGTTTAATCGGACCTATAATTTTTATTAAAATCTACTTAAAATTGATTTTTAATAAAATTAAACAAACACTTGACAAACAACACAATAAAGTATGTAAGTGTCATCTATGATGTGTGATAATGGAGAGATGAAGATGCCAATCCCTTTTATAGTAAATGAACAAGCACGAAATCTATAAAATACAAATGATATAATGAATAAAAATAATTTTTGGATTATGACAAATTTTCCTTTTTTATTTGGAAAAAAACTAATATTATAATCTATATGAGTGATCTCGTACACCAGTGGGCAAGTGTTATCTTGTTCATATCTAATGTGACACTTGCCCATTGGATGAAATCTATCCATATTTATTTAGAGATTGCCTCCCAAACTCCATATTGCACCATGGAATCGTGAAAAAAAAAAGTGTATATTCTCAAAATTCATCCTTATGATAAGGGTGTCATTATGGGAGGGATGCTACTCATGTATATTTTTTGAATTTTTTTATTCTATATTTTAGGGTGCAATTTTAATGTTGTAATAACGGGTTGTTATTAGTATTTTAGTTTTTCTTAATTTGAGGAGATAAATAGATAATAGTGACATGAATCACTTGTCTTTATTTTTTATTTTCTCCTTAAGAATAATTTGTGTTCGTAACATAATTCTTCTAAATTCTATATAGATTTCAAGTCAATCCAACTTCGTTAAGAAATCCAATTGAATTGTTGAGGAAACTCTAGTTTTGTTTGTTTATTGTACATCTCTGAAAGTAATTTATTAATAATCGAAGGACTTGAATGATAGACGCTTATTTTTATTTGAAATTTATCAAAAGAGGCACACCGTCGTATCTCCATACAGTGTCCAGGTTCCCATTTGTCCTTTTCACAAAAAGGACCACTCAATTAAACATAAACAAAAATTAACAAACTTCTCTCCATAACAAAAATTAATCATAATCAAGTTTTGAAACAAGTTCACCTCGTAATAAGATAACATCAACAAGACAACGTGGGAAATTAATAAATTTTATTAGCCATGCTATGACGAATGACTAAAACTAACAAATTGATCTCCATAAGAAAAATACAGCGTTATGTTGTAAAAAATTTCTAGTGTCATCTGCGACTAATCTAATTTCAAAATCCTTTCGGTACATGAGTGTGGTGACGGGGAAGATGCACAAATGCCAAAGGAGCAAGGTGACCATGTTGGGGAGGGTAAGCGTGAGCATGAGGACCATGCTTAGGAACATTGACATGATGGTGATGAGGTGGGTTAGCTTGATGGACAAGAGGAGCATGAGTGTGAGGATTGTGCTTAGGAGCACTGGCATGATGGTGGTGGCCATGGTGATGGTGAGGAGTATTGTGGTGGTGACCGTGGGAGTGGGAGTGGGAGTGGTGGTGATGAGCATTATGGTTGTGGCAATGGTGGCCATGGTGGCGAAGAGTATGATGCTGATGGGGAAGGTAAGCGCGATAGATGAAAGGAGTGTGAGCATGATGAGGGTGGGGGAAAGGATGTATCATGTAAAGAGAGTTTGCATTTGCTTCTGATGCTAAAACATGAGCATTTTCCCTTTTCGTCGAGTCTTCCCCTTCACTATGAGAGAGAGTGGGAGCAGACGCAAGCACGAGGCCTAGAAACAAAAAAATAGAATATACAGTAGTCATGGTTGGGATTTGGTGATGCAAAGAATGAACAAAGCAGTACTTTCTTTATAGTGGATGCATAACCTATATAATTAATCAAATCTACATTATGTTTTGAGCATTTAATCCAACCTTCTTTAATAAAAAGGTTAAAACTAAAAACGCTAATTAGTCTTATTAAATGACACTAATGTCTAATCTTAAAAGTTATTAATTAAAATTATGAATTTCCTTGTACGTTTAGTAAAAAATTGTACTTCAAAAATTGATTTTTTCTAGCCGCCTCCTAGTAGCCTGTTGACATGCACATCCAGGCGTGACGGGCATGTGACATATTTCACATTAAGTTATTTAATTATATATAAAGTAGGACTTACTAAATGTTGTTAGAAGAGTTGAGGGACTAAAGATGCAACCTTGATTAAAGTTTGCATTTAGGTCTTTATAACAGATGATGAACAGTGCTTTGTTTTACGTTTTTTCAGTGATAAATTAATAAAATATTGAGAGTGTTTTTTTAGCTTAATTTTCGATATTCACATGTTGAATTAATGAGTTATTGAAATGTTAATTATATTTTGCTGCATTAGTTTCGTATCATAGTACATTCACGTTTCTAATCAAATATGAGTGTTAGGACTACGGAGAGAATAAGTGTGCTTTGAAGGTTTAGTCGATGCTGAAAAATGATGATGTAAATTTAATTCTATTTCTGAATCTTCTAATTCTTTGACTCAATTGAGAATTTTTTGTTCACAAGGAGTTCACTAATTGTGGGGAGTTGGTCTTCTCCATCGTTGAAAACAATAACAAAAGTTGAAGCGCTAAAAATCACAATGTTAGCCTTTGTTCGGTTTTGTTTGAAAATTGAGTTAAAGACAATAATTAATTTTAATTACACATTCAATGGGACCCACAATTTCATCAACTTTTCAACTTTACATTTTATCATCTATTATCAAAATAACAAAACTAAACAGATACTTAATAAACAATACATTAAAGTATGTAAGCGTCATTTTTGACATGTGATAATGGAGAAGATGAACATGTCAAACCCTTTTATAGGGAATGCACGAGCATGAGTGCATGACATCTATAACATACAAATGATTTAATGAATAAAAATAATTTTTGGATTATAGAATTTTCCTTTTCTATTTGGAAAAAATCTAATATTGTAATCTATGTATAGAATCCTCTTAAATGAGAAAACTTTGCTAGGACGCTCATATAGTCATATATGGTAGGTACGTTTAATCACTTAAATAATGATGTGCGGCTTTTGTGTACTATTTAATTTATACTATATTTCTATTTTTATTTTTGTTCAACTCACCCACTCAAATTATGACACGTGTCCTTGTGTAAAATTTAACTTACGTTATTTACTTTTTTGTTTTAAATTTAATTTTTAACTAATAAGATTAACACTAACAACCACATTTAATAAAAAATATTAGCCATGCTATCAAGAACAACAAAAGTTCACAAAACTTCTTTCCATAAGATAAATAAATCATTGCATTACAAAACAATTAATCATCAAGAAATTAAGAAGTCTTGTGTTTCCTACAACTAATGTGCTTTCAAAAGCCTTTCGGTGGATGAGCACGGTGATGGGGAGGAGGCGCATGGCGAGGATGCAAAGGAGTATGGGGACCATAGTGGGGTGGATGAGCATGGTGGTGCTTGTGGCCGCCCTTTGCTCATGGTGGTGGTGACGATAATGATGATCGTGGTTGTGGTGGCTGGGAGTGTGTGCGTGTTGGATGTGAGTATGCTCGGATGTTAAAGTAGTTTTCACATTCTCTTCTTGTTTATAAGCTTGAACATTTTCGCTTGGTATTGAGTCTTCCTTTCACTATGAGTGAGAGTGAAAATAGATAGAAGCACAAGCCCTAGAAGCAAAACAAGTGTGTATGCAGTACTCATAATTAATATTTTGGTGATGCTAAGAATGAATATATCACTACCTTTTTATAGTGGATTTATAATCTGTAGAATTAATTTGGGATCAGCAATGTGCTGTATGCATTTAATTCAATTTTATTTAATACGAATGAGAAATTTGACCCTAATTATTCTTATTAAATGCCATTATCTCCAAACTTACAAAGTTTTGAATGAGGACGTTTAGCGTATCTAAATACAGATATTTATCGTACAATTCTAAAACCTGTCACTTTGACTCCAAAAATTTGGGTGATTCATAATTATCTATGTTACGATTTTCTTTGGTAAATTAAAATAGTAAAGCAAAATATCTCAATAGTAATATGTCAACATAATGTTGACCTTTCGGACACTAAATTTTGAATGTACAAGTGCCAAGCATCAGTCAAGAAGTTTTTTAGAGTATGTTTATTAGTGTTTATAAGTTGATCAAACATTATTTTTGTCCACGCTATGTCAACAAAGGTAAATGTCAGTATACAGAAATGAAATCTCCTTTTTTTTGTTACTTTTCTTGCTCGTCATTTAATAGGATCCATAATTTTTATCCACATATTCCGTAAGATCCATTTTTCATTTAAATTATGACAATTCGTACTTTAGACCTTTCAAGTCACGACACTTTAACCACCAAGTGGGTAAGAGAGAAAAACATAGTAAGTGGATGGATCACTCAACATCTAAAGTATCGTGACTTGAGTAGTTCGAAATTCGATGTGTCCTAATATGAGTGTGATCTTACCACACGTGCATATAAGACTTTCTCACTAAAGCATTTCTTGTATCAATCTAGGTAGCAGTGAAGTCCACTATATCATTGTCCAATAAATCAAAATGTATCTCAATTTCATTCATTGCACCAACTACAATAAGCGAGTGTAGGCACACCGCTTCCAAAAATTTCAACTTGTAAGCCGCATTGCGAAATGCCAAAAACATACTACCGAATAAGATTAACTACGTACCAAGATGATGTAGACTAAGAGCATCTCCTATGCTTCGATGGATTGTTAAAAAAGTACTGCTATATAAACAAAAATAGATAGTGTTCAAAAAAATTCATCTTTAATACAATCTGAGACTCAGTTAAATTGATATGATAAAGAAAAAAACACACATTGCCTAGAGTTCCGTCTAGGCACATGCGATTTTGTTTTTATTTTAGGAAAAAAATGATAGTAGACAACATTATTGTGTGGTAGATCGGATCTACTGAGGACTAATTGTGAATTAAGTGTCTGTTCATTAGACACTAGTACCACGTAAATCGAAAGCTTTTAATTTTTTTATACCATTTAAATAATAATCTATAAAATATATTGGAGATACTCTAATTATGCTTAGAAAATTGGAGTAGAAAAGGATATATATGACGAAAGAGAAAACCAGTTGCACTAAGATGAATTGCACACTGCCACACCTTAGCACAAACTTGTGCCGAACAACCTTGTTTGCCGGGACATTGTTCCCCATGGATAAGACACTTATAATTAAGACAATGTTGTTTTTATATCGATTTTACAAAAGTATTTATGTTGACACTATAATTTTTTATAAATAAACTATATTTTAATATATATATATATATATATATATATATATATATATATATATATATATACTAATCTAAAAATTAAAGAAGAAATATTTTTTGAATAAATATGTTCTCATTAATATTTTATATTTTCTAAATTGTCCTTGAGTTAATATTATAATTGAACTCCTAATTTAACATTTATAACCACATATAGTCCTTAGAAGTTGAAAATGCTAAATCTCCATTTATTATATTTAATTATTGGATTTTGAAAATATTTTTTTTGAATTGTGAGAACGAGTTTGGTCAGTTACAAGATTAATAATAATTGACATTCCACCAACAATTTATTCAGCTTATTTAATATGTAATTTGAAGTTTAAGGTTGTTTTATTTGAAGGTAATTATGTAGTTTGTGATGTCCATAAAGACTGCATTTGAAGATTTGTATTTGTGATTATGGTTTTTGTTAGTTAATGTGAATAATACTATCTCAATGCTCTTCTTTTTTCAAAAAAATAATAATTTGCGTTGGACTATAAAAGTTATGGTGTATTTTTTAATTATTGTGCATGTTCATGCATATTTGTATATTGTTTACATATCTAATTGACTTGCGGCTTCAGATTTTCTAGACAAAAAAAACTATGTGGGCTAATTTCAATAATGATTTCAATCTACTATTGATACATTTATTATTTCTATTATTCTTTTTTATACTTTTGAATTGAATTGTTATCTATTTTGCTTAAATTAATTTTTCTTAACTACTTATGCTCCAATGTGAATAAGACGCTTAAATCGCTAGAATATTTAGTTTTGGTGATATTGCTTTATTTCTCCATTACAATTTGAATAAGTTCACTTGAAGACATCTGGGCACTGAATTGTGCAAATGAGAATGTTTAATTTTGTCAATTTCTAATGTAAATGTTATTTTATTTTCTTTTATATATTGATTGATAAATCTACCTAACTTGAGGTGCTACGAGCCTAAATTATATGTGATATTTTGGGTTAAAACATCATCATAATTGAAGAGCTATATTAAATTATAAAGATTTGTTATAAGTCATTTGCCATATCATAAAGCAAGAAAATTCAATGGGTTTGAGTGCTCGATATACTTAACAACTAATGTACACTATTTTTTATTCTTTTCATTTGTGTTCGTAATTAATATTATTTGACTATATTAAATATCTTAAAAAATATATGTTTAATACTGGTCACACAATTGTAGTACTTTGTTTGAATACAATAACAAACATTATATTTTATCGTATTTTCTAATGTCAAATTTTTGAATTTTAATGTAGTATTAAATTAAGTTATAATTATTTAAATATTTGAATAAACATATATCTCACAACACCATTATTAAATCACGTGCAATGCATGTTTTACATACTAGTTAGATTAAAAGTCTCTAATATTTAATTATTATTAGCATACTTGTCATTGACTTGTTTTTTATTGCATTTTTATCTTCAACATTCCATTAATTAACACATTTAATTCTTGATAACAATTTTTGTCCAAAAATTTTCTTAAGAGAGCGTAAAAAACATATTTTCCCCTCAAATTTTTAAATAAGTAAAAAAAATAAAAATAACAAGTACAAAAGTACGACACCAACAAAAGATTTTTAGAGATGACAAAAATAGCCCGACACCACCTTGTCATGCCTCGAATTATCCGAACCAGTCCTAAATCTTTTTATATTTTAAAATTAAATCGTATTTAGAAAAAGAAAAATAATTAATTCATTAACAAAATGGTAAATGAGAATATTGTTGGCGGAATTACGTGGAAGTGACCCAAAGTAATAAAAACAAGAACCGAAAATCTGGAAATGAAATTAACCGAGGCAAGAGTTGAACTCTTTGTCCTTAAGTCAAATTGCCCATAAAGTGCTTTCGGTCTTTGGCAAATGACTCCCAAGATACAACGGTTTCACTTGAGTTTTGTAGCACTACAAAAACTCAAGTACAAAATAACCAAGAATGGCTTTTGTACTCAACGGATGAATGAAATGAAAACCAGATTTTATGCAACTTAAATGCAATAAAAATTGGTTCAAAGATGAAATGTATGAGTGTTTTTAAGTTTGCAATCGTTTACGTATCAATATATCTTCGAATGGACGTCCACAAACCCTTTTAACGTTGGAGAGTTGATTGGAAACGAAAAGGAATGAACCAAACCGTGCAACTCTTCAAAGGATATGTCTGTTCACGCAAACCCATGCGATCGCATGGTTTAACCAAGCTGCGATCGCAAGGTACAAAAATGGAGCGAACTTACGTCCGAATAACCATGCGATCGCAAGGCTTTGCCTCTGCTGCGATCGCATGGAAGGACCAAAATACATTCTGTTAAAAATTAGCCAACTTGCGATCGCGTTTACATACCGTGCGATCGCATGGTCAAACATTTGACCCGATTTTGTCCTTTTTCGTAATTTCTCATTCATTCGATATTGGTTTCGAGATGCCAAATATACCTTTTAAACATACGGATAAATCTGAATTTTTGTCAAGGGGCGTTGCCCGAAAAACTACACGAGGGCGCCCCCTCGAACCCGCGACCGACCGGGCGGTCGATCCCGTCGGGCAGGCGTTGCCCCGGCGTGGTCAAGTGGCAAACAAATTTGCCTAAACGGATTGGGTCGGGTCTTGTATATTTGGCTAACTTGACACGGAGTCACTTAGTTAATTTCTCGACTTTTAAACCAATTTCCAACAAATATTTTATTCTCTCCCCGCCTTCCAAAAATCTTCAACGGAGTGGGGATGGTAATTACTAAAAGGTCGAAAATAAAAATGTGATGAAAAAATTTGAAGACTTAGTGTGATAATAAGTAAATGTTAGAGTTCATTTAATACAATTAAAATATAATGTATTTAAAACAAATTATAGCCTAATTACTCTTTTACAAAAGCACAAAAAACATAACCATTTAATAATAAAAAAAAAAAAAAGTCTTTTGAAACCGATTAGCCCAATGAAATTGAATTAGTATATGACATCTAGTATTTTGCTTTTAGGATAATGGCATTGGTGCAATGGATAATTGGAAATTGACACCTGCATCGATGCATATTAATATGAAATCACAATATTTCAGAGAAGAATTACTATTTTAAAAAAATTGTACTTCAAAATTTGATTTTTTTCATTGCCTCCTATAACCTGTTGACATGCAGATCGAGGCTTGGAAGGCATGTGACATATTTTCCATTAATTTGTTTTATTCTATATTAAGTAGGACTTACTAAATCTTGTTAGAAGAGTTGAGGGACTAAAGATGCAACTTTGATTAAAGTTTGCATTTAGGTCTTTATTTATAACAGCCGCAGAATAGTGCTTTGGTTTATGTTTTTTTCATTGATAAATTAATAAAACATTGAGAGTGTTTTCTTTTCCCCTACATTTGCTTAATTTTCAATAGTCCCGTGTTGAATCAATGAGTTATTGAAATGTTAATTATATTTTAATGCATTAGTTTTGTATCATAGTATAGTCACGTTTTTAATCGAATATGAGTGTTAGGGCTACGGATAGGATAAGCGTACTTTGGAGGTTTAGTCGGCGCTGAAGAATGATGATATAAATTTAATTCTATATCCGAATCTTTTAGTTCTTTGATGAATTGAGAACTTTTTGTTAACAAGAAGTTCACTAAATGTGGAGACTTTGGTATACTCCATCGTTGAATACAATAACAAAAGTTGAAGGGCTAAAAATGTAAGTTTAGCTTTTATTTAGAAAATTAAAAAAAGTTGAATAAAAGTCAACAATTAATTTTAATCACACATTGAATGAGACATACAACTTTTATCAAATTTTATCAAAATCTACCAAAAAATTAGGTGGTGTTCTATTTGCGTTTGAGTTTTGTGTTTTGAGTTTTGAATTCATTTTGTGTTTTATGTTTTGAGTATTTGTTTTAAGATTTTTTTTTAAGTCGCGTTCTTTTGGAATTTTTGAAAATTGTTTCGAAAATTTAAACTTGAAAACGTGTTTACTTGAAATTTTTAAAAATTTGAACTTACTTGAAATTAAAAATAATTAAAAATAATTTAAACTTGGAATTAAAAATATTTAAACACAATTAAAAATAATTAAAAACATTTAATTATTGAACTAAAAACATTTAAAAATATTAAAAATAATTAAAATGTTTAATTATGGAATTAAAAATATTTAAAAATATTTAATTATGGAATTAAAAATATTTAAAAACATGTAAAATATTTAATTATGGAATTAAAAATATTTAAAAACTATTAAAAATAATTAAAAACATTTAAAAAGAATTAAAAACGTTTAATTATGGAATTAAAAACATTTAAAAACCATTAAAAACAATTAAAAACATTTTAAAAGAATTAAAAATATTTAAAAATCTTGGAAAGGAATTAAAAAATTTAAAACTATTGAAAACTTGGAAAGGAGAGGAGAATCGAACTAGTGACGCGCTTATGAAAACTTTGACCACTTTGGGAACCGTATTGTATTGTAAAAAAAAAAAAAATGCAAAAAATGGTTAAATCATCATTATTTTGCCCAGTGTTAAATGAAAAAGAAAAAAAAAAAAAGCAACCAAGATTTGAAACGGGACCTCCATGACCAAAACGAGCGTTTTGGCCGTTTTAGAAAACACAACCAAGTCTTGTAAAGGAAATGCAAAAATGGCTAAAATGTCGTTTTGTATTTCCTTCTCAATTTTTTAAGTGTTTTGAAAAAACATTTTTGGAAATGGCAAAAAGAACACGTTTTGACTATTTTCAAAAACACAAAACGGAAAACGGGTTGAAAACACCAAAGAGAACAATGCCTTAATTTTTAACAAAATTAATCAGACACTTAATAAACAACACAATAAAAGTATGTAAGTGTCATCTTTGATGTGTGATAATGGAGAGATGAAGATGCCAATCCCTTTTATAGTAAATGAATGAGCATTACATCAATAAAATACAAATAATTTAATGAATAAAAACAATTTTGGATTATAACAAATTTTCTTCTTTTATTTCGAAAAAATCTAATATTGTAGTCTATGTATAGAACCCTCTTAAATGAGAAATACTTCCGCTCATATAATCATACATGGTACATCTAATCACTTAATGACATAGTTTTTGTGTCCTATTTAATTTATACTATATTTTTCTATTTATTTTAAAAGCCTCTCAGCACGTGAGTGCGGTGACGGAGAAGACGTACAGATGCCAAAGGAGCAAGGTGACCATGTTGGGGAGGGTAAGCGTGACGAACAAAAGGAGCGTAAGCACGATGATCATGTGCAAGAGCGTTAGCATGGCGGTGATTAGGAGGGTAAGCATTATGGACAAGAGGAGCGTGAGCAAGATGACTGATACCATGTATAGGAGCATCGACCTGATGGTGATGGAGAGGGTAAGCGCGATGACCATGCTTAGGAGCATCGGCATGATGGTGATGAGGCGGGTAAGCGTGATGGACAAGATGAGTGTGGGCATGAGGACCATGATTAGGAGCATCATCATGATGGTGATAAGGAGGGTAAGCATGATGGACACTAGGTGCTTGAGCATGAGGACTGTTATTAGGAGCATCAACATGATGGTGATGAGGAGGCTTAGCTTGATGGACAAGAGGAGCGTGAGCATGAGGACCATGCTTAGGATCATCGACATGATGGTGATGAGGAGGGTTAGCTTGATGCTTAGAGGAGCATGAGCACGGGACCATGATGGAGAATATGATGGTGGTGGCCATTGTGATGGTGAGGAGTATTGTGGTGGTGACTCTGTGAGTGTGAGTGTGAGTGTGAGTGAGAGTGGTGGTGAGGAGCATTATGGTGGTGGTCATAGTGGCAGTCGTGGCCGTGGTGGCGGTGGTGAAGATTATGATGTTGATGGGGAGGGTAAGCGCGATGGACGAAAGGAGTGTGAGCATGATGATGGTGGGGGAAAGGATGTATCATGTAAAGAGAGTTTGCATTTACTTCTTGTTTTGGTTCTAAAACATGAGCATTTTCCCTTTTGATCGAGTCTTCCCCTTCACTACGAGTGAGAGTTGGAACAGACACAAGCATGAGGCCTAGAAACAAAAAAAGAGAATATACAGTAGTCATGGTTGGGATTTGGTGATGCAAAGAATGAACAAAGCAATACCTTCTTTATAGTGGATGCATAACCTGTACAATTAATCAAATCTGCAATATGTTTTAAGCATTTAATCCAACATTCTTTAATAAGAAGGTTAAAACTTAAAAACGCTATTTACTCTAATTAAATGACACTATTGTCTAATCTTAAAAGTTATTAATTGAAACTATGAATTTTCTTGTACGTTTAATAAAGAAATTGTACTTCAAAAATTGATTTTTTCTGGCCGCCTCCTATAGCTTGTTGACATGCAGATCGAGGCTTGATGGGCATATGACATATATATTTTCCATTAATTTATTTTATTATATATTAAGTAGGACTTACTAAATGTTGTTAGAAGAGTTGAGGGACTAATGATGCAACTTTGATTAAAGTTTGCATTTAGGTCTTTATAACAGCTGCTAATAGTGCTTTGTTTCATGTTTTTTTCAGTGATAAATTAATAAAATATTGAGTGTGTTTTTTTCTGGCTTAATTTTCATTAGTCACTTGTTGAATCAATGGGTTATTGAAATGTTAATCATATTCTGCTTTATTAGTTTCGTTTCATAGTACAGCCATGTTTCTAGTCGAATATGAGTGTTTAGTCTACGGTGAGGATAAGCGTGCTTTGGAGATATAGTCGACACTGAAAAATGATGATATAAATTTAAATCTATCTCTTAATCTTCTAGTCCTTTGATGAATTGAGAACTTTTTGTTAACGAGGAGTTCACTAAATGTGGGGACTTTTGGTCTACTCTATCATTGAAAACAATAACAAAAGTTGAAACGTAAAAATTATAAGTTTAGCTTTTGTTTAAAAAAAAAAAAAAAAAAAAATGAGTCAAAGTCAACAATTAATTTTAACCACACATTTAATGAGATCTACAACTTTTATTAAAATCTAATGAAAATTGATTTTTAACAATATTAAACAGACACTTGACAAACAAAACAATGAAGTATGTAAGTGTCATCTTTGACATGTGATAATAGAGAGATGAAGATGCCAATCCCTTTTATAGTAAATGAACGAGCATGAAGTCTATAAAATACAAATGATTTAATGAATAAAAATAATTTTTTGATTATAACAAATTTTACATTTTTATTTGGAAAAAAACCTAATATTATAATATATAGGAGTGATCTCGTACCCCCAGTAGAAAAGTGTTATATTATCCATATCTAATGTGACACGTGCCCATTAGATGAAACCTACCCATATTTAATTCAAGCTTGCCTCCCAAACTCCATATTGCACCTTCGAATCGTGGAAAAAAAAAGTGTATATTCTCAAAATTCATCCTTAGGATAAGAGTGTCATTATGGGAGATGGAATGTTACTCATGTATATTTTTTGAAACTTTTTATTCTATATTTTAGGGTGCAATTTTAATGTTGAATTTGTTTAATGTTGTAATAGCGGGTTGTTATTAGTATTTTAGATTTTCTTAATTTGAGGAGGTAAATAGATAATAGTGACATGAATCAAGTGATGGTCATTATTTTTTATTTTCTCGTTAAGAATAATTTGTGTTCGTAATATAATTCTTCTAAATTATATATAGATTTCAAGTCAATCCAACTTCGTTAAGAAATCCAATTGAATTCTTGAGGAAACTCTAGTTTTGTTTGTTTATTGTACATGTCAAAAAAGCAATTTATTAATAATCAAAGGACTTGAATGATAGACGCTTATTTTTATTTGAAATTCATCCTTGACTGAGCAAAAGAGGCACACCAACGTTATCTCCACACAGTGTTTAGGTTCCCATTTGTCCTTTCACAAAAAGGACCACTCAATTAAACATAACCAAAAATTAATCATAATCAAGTTTTGAAACAGGATCACCTCGTAATAAGATAACATCAACAAGACAATGTTGGAAATTAATAAATTTTATTAGCCATGCTATGACGAATGACCAAAATTAACAAATTGATTTCCATAAAAAAAATACAGCGTTATGTTGTCAAAAAATTCTAGTGTCATTTGCAACTAATCTAATTTTAAAATCCATTCAGTACATGAGTGCGGTGACGGGGAAGACGCACAAATGCCAAAGGAGCAAGGTGACCATGTTGGGGAGGTAAGCATGAGCATGAGAACCATGCTTAGGAACAATGTCATGATGGTGATGAGGTGGGTTAGCTTGATGGACAAGAGGAGCATGAGCGTGAGGACCATGCTTAGGAGCACTGTCATGATGGTGGTGGCCATGGTGATGGTGAGGAGTATTGTGGGGGTGACCATGGGAGTGGGAGTGGGAGTGGGAGTGGGAGTGGGAGTGGGAGTGGGAGTGATGAGCATTATGGTTGTGGCCATGGTGGCCATGGTGATTGTGGCCGTGGTGGCCGTGGTTGTGGCCATGGTGGCCATGGTGGCGAAGAGTATGATGCTTGTGGAGGGTAAGCGCGATAGAAAAAGGAGTGTGAGCATGATGATGGTGGGGGAAAGGATGTATCATGTAAAGAGAGTCTGCATTTGCTTCTGATTCTAAAACATGAGCATTTTCCCTTTTCGTCGAGTCTTCCCCTTCACTATGAGTGAGAGTGGGAACAGACGCAAGCACGAGACCTAGAAACAAAAATATAGAATATACAGTAGTCATGGTTGGGATTTGGGGATGCAAAGAATGAACAAAGCAGTACCTTCTTTATAGTGGATGCATAACTTGTACAATTAATCAAATCTACAATATTTTTGAGTATTTAATCCAACCTTCTTTAATATGAAGGTTATAACTAAAAACGCTAATTAGTCTTATTAAATGACACTAATGTCTAATATTAAAAGTTATTAATTGAAATTATGAATTTCTTTGTATATTTAATAAATAAATTGTACTTCAAAAATTGATTTTTTCTGGCCACCTCGTATAATTTATTTTATTATATATTAAGTAGGACTTACTAAATGTTGTTAGAAGAGTTGGGGGACTAAAGATGCAACTTTAATCAAAGTTTTCATTTAGGTGTTTATAACAGACGCTGAACAGTGCTTTGTTTTATGTCTTTTTCTGTGATAAATTAATAAAATATTGAGAGTGTTTTTTTAGCTTAATTTTCGATATTCACATGTTGAATCAATGACTTATTGAAATGTTAATCATATTTTACTGCATTAGTTTCGTATCATAGTACGGTCACGTTTCTAATCAAATATGTGTGTTAGGGTTACGAAGAGGATAAACGTGCTTTGGAGATTTAGTCGGCACTGAAAAATGATGATATAAATTTAAATTTATCTCTGAATCTTCTAGTTCTTTGATGAATTGAGAACTTTTTGTTAACAATGAGTTCATTAAATGAGGGGACTTTGGTCTACTCCATCATTGAAAGCACTAACAAAAGTTGAAGCAATAAAAATTATAAGTTTAGCTTTTGTTTAAAGAATAAAAAAAAAAAAAAAATTGAGTCAAAGTCAACAATTAATTTTAACATCACGTTTAATGGGACCTACAATTTTTATTAAAATCTACTTAAAATTGATTTTTAACAAAATTAGACAAAACACTTGACAAACTACACAATAAAGTATGTGAGTGTCATCTATGACGTGTGATAATGGAGAGATGAAGATGCCAATCCGTTTTATAGTAAATGAACAAGCATGAAATCTATAAAATACAAATGATTTAATGAATAAAAATAATTTTTGGAATACGACAAATTTTCCTTTTTTATTTGGAAAAAAACTAATATTGTAATTCATATGTAGGAGTGATCTCGTACACCAGTGGGCAAGTGTTATCTTGCTCATATTCAATGTGACGCTTGCCCATTGGATGAAATCTGCCCATATTTAAATCAAGCTTGCCTCCCAAACTCCATTTTACACCATGGAATCGTGAAAAAAAAAAGGTGTATATTCTCAAAATTCATCCTTATATATTTTTAGAATTTTTTATTCTATATTTTAGGGTGTAATTTTAATGTTGAATTTGTTTAATGTTGTAATAGCGGGTGTTATTAGTATTTTAGATTTTCTTAATTTGAGGAGATAAATAGATAAAATTGAGCTTATCAATAATGGTGACATGAATCAAGTGATGGTCTTTATTTTTTATTTTCTCGTTAAGAATAATTTGTGTTCGTAACATGATTCTTCTAAATTCTATATAGATTTCAAGTCAATCCAACTTCGTTAAGAAATCCAATTGAATTCTTGAGGAAACTCTAGTTTTGTTTGTTTATTGTACATGTCTAAAAAGCAATTTATTAATAATCAAAGGACTTTAATGATATGCGCTTATTTTTATTTGAAATTCATCCTTGACTTAGCAAAAGAGGCACACCGACGTCATCTCCATCCAGTGTTTAGGTTCCCATCTGTCCTTTCACAAAAAGGACCACTCAATTAAACATAACCAAAAATTAACAAACTGCACTCCATAACAAAAATTAATCATAATCAAGTTCTCAAACAGGATCACCTTGTAATAAGATATCATCAACAAGACAACATGGGAAATTAATAAATTTTAGTAGCCATGCTATGACAAATGACCATAATTAACAAATTGATCTCCATAAGAAAATACAGCGTTATGTTGTAAAAAAATTCTAGTGTCATCTGCAACTAATCTAATTTTAAAATCCTTTCAGTACATGAGTGCGGTGACGGGGAAGATGTACAAATGCCAAAGGAGCAAGGTGACCATGTTGGGGAGGGTAAGCGTGAGCATGAGGACCATGCTTAGGAACATTGACATGATGGTGATGGGGTGGGTTAGCTTGATGGACAAGAGGAGCATTAGCGTGAGGACCATGCTTAGGAACACTGGTATGATGGTGGTGGCCATGGTGGTGGTGAGGAGTATTGTGGTGGTGACCGTGGGAGTGGGAGTGGTGGTGATGAGCATTATGGTTGTGGCCATGGTGGTTGTGGCCGTTGTGGCCTTGGTGGTTGTGGTCGTGGTTGTGCCCATGGTGGCCGTGGTTGTGCCCATGGTGCCCATGGTGGCGAAGAGTATGATGCTGATGGGAGGGTAAGCGCGATAGACAAAAGGAGTGTGAGCATGATGAGGGTGGGGGAAGGGATGTATCATGTAAAGAGAGTCTGCATTTGCTTCTGAATCTAAAACATGAGCATTTTCCCTTTTCGTCGAGTCTTCCCCTTCGCTATGAGTGAGAGAGGGAACAAACGGAAGCACAAGGCCTAGAAACAAAAAAAAAAAAAAAGAAAAGAAAATATACAGTATTCATGGTTAGGATTTGGTGATGCAAAGAATGAACAAAGCAGTACCTTCTTTATAGTGGATGCATAACCTTTACAATTAATCAAATCTATAATATGTTTTGAGCATTTAATCCAACCTTTTTATAAGAAGGTTAAAACTAAAAACGCTAATTAATCTTATTTACTTACACTAATGTCTAATCTTAAATGTTATTAATTAAAATTATGAATTTTCTTGTACGATTAATAAAAAAATTGTACTTCAAAAATTGATTTTTTTCTGGCTGAACATTACTTTGTTTTATGTTTTTTCCAATGATAAATTAATAAAATATTAAGAATGTTTTTTTAGCTTAATTTCCGATATTCACATGTTGAATCAATGAGTTATTGAATGTTAATCATATTTTGTTGCATTAGTTTCATATCATAGTACAGTCACGTTTCTAATCGAATATGAGTGTTAGGTCTACTTAGAGGATAAGCGTGCTTTGAAGATTTAGTCGACGCTGAAAAATGATGATATGAATTTAATTCTATTTCTGAATATCCTAATTCTTCGATCAATTGAGAATTTTTTGTTCACAAGGAGTTAACTAATTGTGGGTACTTGGTCTTCTTCATCGTTGTAAACAATAACAAAAGTTGAAGCGCTAAATATCACAAGTTTAACCTTTGTTTGGTTTTGTTTAAAAATTGAGTTAAAGACAATAATTAATTTTAACTACACATTCAACTGGACCCACAATTTCTTCAACTTTTCAACTTTACATTTTATCAACTATTATCAAAATAACAAACCTAAACAGAAACTTAATAAACAATACATTAAAGTATGTAAGCATCATCTTTGACATGTGATAATGGAGAAGATGAACATGTCAAACCCTTTTATAGGGAATGCACGAGCATGAGTGCATGACATCTATAACATACAAATGATTTAATAAATAAAAATAATTTTTGGATTATAGAATTTTCGTTTTCTATTTGGAAAAAATCTAATATTGTAATCTATGTATAAAATCCACTTAAATGAGAAAACTTTGTTAGGACGCTCATATAGTCACATATGGTAGGTACGTTTAATCACTTAAATAATAATGTGCAGCTTTTGTGTACTATTTAATTTATACTATATTTCTTTATTTATTTTTGTTTAACTCACCTACTCAAATTATGACATGTGTCCTTGTGTAAAATTTAACTTAATTTATTTACATTTTTGTTTTAAATTTAATTTTTAACTAATAAGATTAACACTAACAACCGCATTTAATAATAAATATTAGCCATGTTATCAAGAACAACAAAACTTCACAAAACTTCTTTCCATAAGATAAATAAATAAATCATTGCATTACAAAACAATTAATCATCAAGAAATTAAGAAGTCTTGTGTTTCCTACACCTAATATGCTTTCAAAAGCCTTTCGGTGGATGAGCACGGTGATGGGGAGGAGGCGCATGGCGAGGATGCAAAGGAGTATGGGGACCATGGTGGGGTGGATGAGCATGGTGGTGCTTGTGGTCGCCCTTCTGCTTCGTGGTGATGGTGATGGTGGTGGTGGTGGTGACGATGATGATCGTGGTTGTGGTGGCTGGGAGCGTGTGCGTGTTGGATGTGAGTATGCTCGGATGTTAAAGTAGTTTTCACATTCCCTTCTTGTTCATAAGCTTGAGCATTTTTGCTTGGTATTGAGTCTTCCCTTTCACTATGAGTGAGAGTGGAAATAGATACAAGCATGAGCCCTAGAAGCAAAACAAGTGTGTATGCAGTGCTCATAATTAATATTTTGGTGATGCAAAGAATGAATATAGCACTACCTTTTTATAGTGGATTTATAATCTGTAGAATTAATTTGGGATCAGAAATGTGCTGTATGCATTTAATTCAGTTTTATTTAATACGCACTACAAGAAATTTCACTTTAACAACGAAAATTTTAGTCTTGTAAAGTCTCTCGACGACCTATTTTCGACAAAACTACCTAAAAATGACTTTCTACGACAAAAAATTGCATCGTTAAAAGTGAAATTTCTTGTAGTGACGTATAAGAAATTTGACCCTAATTATTCTTATTAAATGCCATTTTCTCTAAAGTTACGAAGTTTTGAATGAGGACGTTTATTGTACAATTCCAAAACCTGTCACTTTGACTCCAAAAATTTGGGTGATTCATAATTATATACGTTACGATTTTCTTTAGTAAATTAAAATAGTAAAGCAAAATATCTCAATCGTAATGTGTCAACAGAATGTTGACCTTTCGGACACTAAAGTTTTAAATGTACAAGTGCCAAGCATCAGTCAAGAAGTTTTTTAGAGTATGTTTATTAGTGTTTATAAATTGGTCAAATATCATTTTTGTCAACGCTATGTCAACAAAGGTAAATGTCAGTATACGGAAATGAAATCTCCTATTTTTTTATTACCTTCTCGTCATTTAATATGATTAATAACTTTTATCCACATATTTCGTAAGATCCATTTTTTATTTAAATTATGGCAATTTGTACTCTAAACCATTCAAGTCACGACACTTTAACCACCAAGTGGGTAAGAGAGAAAAACATAGTAAGTGGATGGATCACTCAGCATCTAAAGTATCGTGACTTGAGTAGTTCGAAATTCGATGTGTCGTAATATGAGTGAATGATCCTACAACATGTGCATATAAGACTTTCCTGCTGAAGCATTTCTCGTATCAATCTAGGTAGCAGTGAAGTCCACTATATATCATTGTCCAATAAATCAAAATGTATCTCAATTTCATTCATTGCTCCAACTACAATAAGTGATTGCAGGAACACCGCTTCAAAAATTTCAACTTGTAAGCCGTATTGCGAAATGCAAAAAAATATTACCGAATAAGATTAACTACGTACCAAGCTGATATAGACTAAGAGTATCTCCTATGCTTCGGTGGATAATTAAAAAAGAATTGCTATATAAATAAAAATAGATAGTGTTTAAAAAAATTCATCTTCAATACAATCTGAGACTCAGTTAAATTGATATGATAAAGGAAAAAACACACATTGCCTAGAGTTCTATCTAGGCACATGCGGTTTTTTTATTTTTGGAAAATAATGATACGTAGACAACATTATTGTGTGGTATGATAACCGTGTTTTGTACACTTATTCGGGTCCTTAAACTAAGCTTTTATCACGTTATTTTATCAATTTTCTACTTAATCTAGTTTGTTATTGCTATATTTCAGTTTTGGATTTGTGTGAAAGAAATTGGAAAAGAATAGATGAAAAGGCAATAAATTGGAGCTATTGGCAAGTTGAAGGACCAAATTGAAGCTATTGGCAAGTTGAAGGACCAAATTATAAATTATGGAAAGTTGGAGGACTAAAATGATCAAGACCCAAAGATTGAGGACCAAATTAGAAGGCGCAGAAACTGGAAAGACCAATTTGTGAAGATTGAGAAAAGCCAAGCTGGGCCATCGCCCGGATTAATGCTGGGCGAGCGCCAAGCATTGAAATTCAATAACAAAGACTGAAATAGCCAGCCTGGGCGATCGCCTGGGAAAGCACTGGGCGATCGCCCAGTGTTAATTTATGTCTGCGTGATTTTTTTCTTTTTTTAGACTTCTACCTCAATTAGGTAATTTTTGGCCCACGATTTTTAGATCACCATTAGGGAAGTATTTATAGGAGTTATTAACTCATAATAGGTTGTTGAGTTTTTGGGAGAAAAACATAGACGAAAGCATCAAACGGAGATCAAGATTGCTCTTTTGAAGAATTCAACGAAGATCAAGATCAAACAATTATTCTTTCGAGTTTTTTTCTTCTCCGGGTGATAAGTTCCATGTTTTCTTCCCCTTCTTATTTTATTATTATTAGTATGCTAGGCTAGTTTAATTAGTGCTAGAATTACGATGAAACTTGTCGTTTGAATTCTTTCATCTTGAGACTTGGTTTTTGACAATTTATTTCAATATAGTTTTGAATAATTAATTTTGATTTGTTTGCATCTACAATTATATACGTAGTAATTGTATGATTGTTGTGATGTGTTTTACTATCAAAAGATCGAAAGCATACTAGACGCTATTTTAATTATCTTAAAGTCCGCTATGGGGTAGAAATATACCGCTATGCTTTAGGTGATCTTTAATTATCCACAGAAATTTAATGCATTTGTTTGTATTCGCATTCGTTATAGAAATATAATCGAGTCATACATATGAATATGTTTAACTTTATTTGAGAGAAACTGTTGAATAATCTAGGGATATTGATCTTCATAATCAAGTAACTTGTCAAGACCAAGAATCAAGATAGAAGAATTAACAACTACAAGTGGATTCGAATTCTAGTACTTTTCCTTTTTAAAGTTAAATCAATTTTTTTTTCACTAATTTAATCTTTCAATTATTTGAGCCATAATTATTTAATTGTTTTTAGTTGACTATTTTAATTAGATATTAAACACAAAATCTTCAAAAGTTCATTAGATTCGGTTAAGGTTAGCGTGATTGAACTGAACTATCTAAATCTCTCGTGTGATCGATATTTGGAATCAAAATCTATTTTACTACTTGAGCGATCCGTATACTCGCGTAATTATTAAAGACATAAAATCGCTGACATGGTAGATCGGATCCACTGAGGACTAATTGTGAATTAAGTGTCTATTCATTAGACACTACTACAACGTAAATCGAAAGCTTTTAAATTTTTTATATCATTTAAATAATAATCCATAAAATATATTGGAGATGCTCTAATTATGCTTAGAAAATTGGAGAAGAAAAGGATATATATGACTAAAGAGAAAACCAGTTGCACTAAGAAGAATTGCACACTGCCACACCCTAGCACAAACTTGTGCCGAACAACCTTCTTTGCCGGGACGTTGTTCCCCATGGAAAAGACACCCGTAATTAAGACAATGTTGTTTTTATATCGATTTTACAAAAGTATTTATATTGACACTATAATTTTTATAAATAAATTATATTTTAATTAGATTAAAAGTCTCTAATATTTACTTATTATTAGCATACTTGTCATTGACTTCTTTTTTATTGCATTTTTATCTTCAACATTCCATTAATTGACACATTTAGTTCTTGATAACAATTTTCGTCCAAAGATTTCGTTAAGAGAGCATAAAAAAATATATTTTCTCCTCATATTTTTGAATAAGTAAAAAAATAAAAAAAACAAGTACAAAAGTACGACACTAACAAAATTTTTAGAGATGACAAAAATACCCCGACACCACCTTGTCCTGTCTCGAATTATCTGAACCAGTTCCGAATCTTTTTATTTTATTTTTATATTTTAAGATTAAATCGTATTTAGAAAAAGAAAAAATAATTAATTCATTAACAGAATGGTAAATGATGATATTTTAATCTCTGTCCCCGCCTTCCAAAAATCTCCGACATAGTGGGGGTGGTAAAGGTCGCTTCAATCCGTTGCCATTTCTAAAAAAAAAAATTGAACGAAAAACAACATCAAGGATAATATGTAGTAACTAATAAAAGGTCGAAAATAAAAATGTGATGAAAAAATTTGAAGACTTAGTGTAATAATAAGTAAATGTTAGAGTTCATTTAATACAACTAGTTAAGAATACGTGCGTTGCACGTGATTTTGTAATAATATTATGATTTTGTAATTTTAAAATTATCGATGAATATAACATTTAAATGAAACTCATTTTCAATCATAAGTTCATCAATGAATATGATCAACAAATGAATTATATTCAAACTTCTTGGTAAAACATGTGGTTCATTAAAAAATACATGGCCTACGTGAATATTAAGTTTGAAAGATTATTAATACTCTTTTAATTATATTTTAAAGCATATATCTAATGGCATATCAGAAAATGCAATTTTCTTTTATGAAAATTAGTATCAAATTCTAAAATACATGAAAATAGTAGATATAAGTATAACACAATTTTTCATTGATTTTCTGTATTTATATCATTATAAAAAGCATACGAAAACAAAATATTTAGCCTTTTTAGGTAATTATTTATCAGAAAAAAGAATTTCAAAATTCTTTGACATAAGATGAAGAATAATTTTCTATTGCAATATCCATTCAGTTTTAATGCACCCATAAATTAAGGGGTTTTTTTTTTTTGTTCTCTTCATGCATTCTTTCCCGTAATTCCATTTGAAATATTATTAAATTTCAAGAAAATTCAAAACAACCAGATATTTGGACAATGATTTTAACTCATCACATAAAATTACTTATTATGCGAGATTTACCTTCACCTTATATATAACATGACTCACTTTATCCAAGTTATGTCTTCCTCAGCCGCGTGCTTGAAAGAGTTAGAGTAACACCAATTCTCCTTGTTCTAACTCGTTCTTCCACAATAAATATACGTTTAATTGCTTACAAAATGACATAAAACATCATTCGAGCTTAAATCCATTTGTTATCAAGACTACCACAATAATTAATATTTTTACATCGAACAAATATTCTAAATCAAGAAAAAAAGATATAGAAATCAAAATTTAAAATCAATATTACCATCATATATATTCTAAAAATTAGTGAATCATTCATGAAAAATTAACACATCCATTATTACCACATTATTATCAAACTAATTATCAAAGATTAAAAATCATCATTGCAAGGAAAAAAATGTTCTTGGCATAATAAAAAACAAAGACGAATAACAAAGGAAGAAAGTATGAATCAATAATAAGAAATTGAAATGCAAAGCCAAATTCATCTTGGTTTGTTATGTTGATGAAGGAATTTGCTTAAATTCTCGTGCATAATAAGATCAGATTTTTGATTGTTTACAATTAAAGATAATAATTTCAATATATTAAAAATTTTATTAGTATATTTTATTTATTTTCATTAATTACAATATATATAATGGAATTTAAAGAGAAAAATCACTTTCAATGATCAAAATGCAATATTTATATTATATTAAATAGTTTAAATTAAAGCCAAAATAAATTATATTAATTGAAAGATGATTTTAGAAATTATAAGTTATTTGAGGGGGCAATAGCGTCCATAAATATTTCTCCCATATTTGGAACAGAGGAAGAAAGTATGAATTAATAATAAGAAAGTCGAAATGCAAAGCCAAATTCATCTTGTTTTGTTACGTTGATGAAGGAATTTGCTTAAATTCTCGTGCATAATAAGATTGACTCTTTGATTGTTTACAATTGAAGATAATAATTTCAATATATTAAAAAATTTATTAGTATATTTTTATTTATTTTCATTAATTACAATATATAATAGAATTTAAAGAGACAAATCACTTTTAATGATCAAAATACAATATTTATATAGTATTAAATAATTTAAATTAAAGTCAAAATAAATTATATTAATTGAAAGATGATTTTAGGAATTATAAGTTATAGGCTTATTTGCACAAATGGTCCCTGACTTTTACACTTATTATGGGTTGAGGACCTATCTTTTCATTTTTGGCGCTTTAGCCCCTATTTCAAATATTTTTGGCGAGAATGGTCCTTTTCAACATTTTCCATCCAAATGGCCGTGAAATTTGACGGTGGAAGTTTTTTTATTTAAAAATGCTTATTTGCACAAATGGTCCCTAACTTTTGTAAAGAAAAATTTGCAAAGAAAAGTCCCTAATATTTTAGAAAGTGTTGAAAAGTCCTATAACCTTCTAATCCTAACACATATGACCCCTAAACTTTTTAACAATTTTATCCCTAACTTAAATAAATTAAAATAACTCACAAACCTTTTCAAAAACACAAATAAGTCCTAAATTTTTTATTTTTTACTGATTTACACTTAAAATAATAAAAGTGTGTCATCAAGTCCCAAAACTTTTAATTTTATTCACCAAAATAATATTTAAAATGTGTTTGATTAAAATCAAATTTTTAGTAAAAGTGATTGAAAATTGTGGGACCATAAAATGTGTGGTTAAAATTAATTGTTGACTTTGACTTTAACTTTTAACAAAATCAAAATTGAAAACAAAGCGAGCTTGGAGTCTCTCTGAGATTGTCCGGGTGGTTTATTAATTAACAAAAAAAAATTATACCCATGATCAAAATTTGACCAATTTAAAATTTTAATTTATTTTTCATATCAATTACTAGAGGTGGCAAATGGGCCCCCAGCCGGGCCAGATCCGATAGCCAGGTCTACTGGTCAATTTGGTCAGTCCAATAAAAATGATTAAATAAAAATTAGGTCAATTTAGTCCGATACAACTAGTCAACCAGGCTGGCCCGATAATTGTTTTTTGCCCAAGTCCCTACTTCACACTTACCCATCCCTCCCATCCCCGCCCGCCCGCCCGCCCCGCCCCCGCCCGCCCGTCCCGTGAAATGTGGCTGCCAGGGGTGAGGTGTTTGAAGTGTGGGGTAGGGACTTGGGCAAAAAAAAAAATATCGGGCCAGCCTGGTTGTGCTAGTTGTACCGGACTAAATTGACCTAATTTTTATTGGATCAACTTTTATTGAACCGAAATGACCCATTTTGCCACTAGTAATTGATATGAAAATAAATTAAAATTTTAAATTGGTCAAATTTGATCATGGGTATAATTTTTTTGTTAATTAATGTACTCCACCGACAAAATCTGAGACTATAAGAGCTGCTTGTTTTCAATTTTGATTTTGTTAAAAGCTAAAGTCAAAGTCAACAATTAGTTTTAACCACACATTTTATGGTCCCACAATTTTTCAATCACTTTACTAAAAAATTTGATTATAATCAACCACATTTTAAATATTATTTTAGTGAATAAAATTATCGAGCCAAAGATGGTTGACTAGTTGTATCGGACTAAATTGACCTAATATTTATTTGATCAATTTTTATTGGATCACCCAACCTTGAGACCCAAGATCTGGATCGCCCATTTGGGTCAGCCTATTTTGCCACCTCTAGTAATTGATATGAAAAATAAATTAAAATTTTAAATTGGTCAAATTTTGATCATGGGTATAATTTTTTGTTAATTAATGTACCACCTGGACAAAATCTGTAGAGACTCTAAGAGTCCGCTTTGTTTTCAATTTTGATTTTGTTAAAAGTTAAAGTCAAAGTCAACAATTAATTTTAACCACACATTTTATGGTCCCACAATTTTTCAATCACTTTTACTAAAAATTTGATTTTAATCAAACACATTTTAAATATTATTTTGGTGAATAAAATTAAAAGTTTTGGGACTTGATGACACACTTTTATTATTTTAAGTGTAAATCAGAAAAAATAAAAGATTTAGGACTTATTTGTATTTTTGAAAAGTTTGTGAGTTATTTTAATTTATTTAAGTTAGGGATAAAATTGTCAAAAAGTTTAGGGTCATATGTGTTAGGATTAGAAGGTTATAGGACTTTTCAACACTTTTAAAATATTAAGGACTTTTGTCATAAATTTTTCTTTACAAAAGTCAGGGACCATTTGTGCAAATAAGCATTTTTAAATAAAAACTTCCACCACAAATTACACGGCCATTTGGATGGAAAATGTTGAAAAGGACCATTGCTGCCAAAAATATTTGAAATAGGGGCTAAACCGCCAAAAATGAAAAGATAGGTCCTCAACCCGCAAAGAAGTGTAAAAGTCAGGGACCATTTGTGCAAATAAGCCTAAGTTATATGAGGGGCAATATCATCCAAAAATGTTTCTCCCTTTAAGGGACTTTTATAATTAGTATAGATTGAAATATAATGTATTTAAAACAAATTATAGCCTAATTACTCTTTTACAAAAGGCACAAAAAGCATATAACCATTTAATAAAAAAAAAAAAAAAAAAGTCTTTCAAACCAATTTTGCCTAATGAAATTGAATTAGTTTATGACATCTAGTATTTTGTTTTTAGGATAATGGCACTGGTGCAAATGGATAATTGGAAATTGACACCTGCATCGATGCATATTAATATGAAATTACAATATTTTAGAGAGGAATTACTATTTTAAAAAAATAAAAATTATACTTCAAAAATTAATTTTTTTGATAGCCTTCTATAACCTGTTAACATGCAGATCAAGGCTTGACGGGCATGTGACATATTTTCCATTAATTTGTTTTATTGTATATTAAGTAGGACGTTCTAAATCTTGTTAGAAGAGTTGAGGGACTAAAGATGCAACTTTGATTAAAGTTTGCATTTAGGTCTTTATTTATAACAGCCGCATAATAGTGCTTTGGTTTATGTTTTTTTCATTGATAAATTAATAAAACATTGAGAGTGTTTTCTTTTCCCCTACATTTGCTTAATTTTCGATAGTCATGTGTTGAATCAATGAGTTATTGAAATGTTAATCATAATCTACCGCATTAGTTTTGTTTCATAGTATAGCCACGTTTCTAATCGAACATGAGTGTTAGAGCTACGGAGAGGATAAGCGTACTTTGGAGGTTTAGTCGGCGCTAAAGAATGATGATATAAATTGAATTCTATATCTGAATCGTTTAGTTCTTTGATGAATTGAGAACTTTTTGTTAACAAGGAGTTCACTAAATGTGGGGACTTTGGTCTACTCCATTGTTGAATACAATAACAAAAGTTGAAGTGCTAAAAAAATAAGTTTAGCTTTTATTTAGAAAATTAAAAAAAAAATTGAGTTAAAGTCAACAATTAATTTTAATAACACATTTAATGAAACATACAACTTTTATCAACTTTTGTCAAAATCTACCAAAAAATTAATTTTTAACAAAATTAATCAGACACTTAATAAACAACACAATAAAGTATGTAAGTGTCATCTTTGACGTGTGATAATGGAGAGATGAAGATGTCAATCCCTTTTATAGTAAATGAATGAGCATTACATCTATAAAATACAAATGATTTAATGAATAAAAATAGTTTTGGATTATAACGAATTTTCTTCTTTTATTTCGAAAAAAATCTAATATTGTAGTCTATGTATAGAACCCTCTTAAATGAGAAATTCTTCCGCTCATATAATCATACATGGCACGTTTAATCACTTAATGACATATAGTTTTTGTGTCCTATTTAATTTATACTATATTTCTCTATTTATTTCAAAAGCCTTTCAGCACATGAGTGCGGTGACGGGGAAGACGCACAGATGCCAAAGGAGCAAGGTGACCATGTTGGGGAGGGTAAGCATGATGAACAGAAGGAGCGTAAGCACGATGATCATGCGCAAGAGCATTAGCATGGCGGTGATTAGGAGGGTAAGCATTATGGACAAGAGGAGCGTGAGCAAGATGATTGATACCATGTATAGGAGCATCAGCCTGATGGTGATGGGGAGGGTAAGCGCGATGACCATGCTTAGGAGCATCGACATGATGGTGATGAGGCGGGTAAGCGTGATGGACAAGATGAGTGTGGGCATGAGGACCATGATTAGGAGCATCGACATGATGGTGACAAGGAGGGTAAGCATGATGGACACTAGGTGCTTGAGCATGAGGACTGTTATTAGGAACATTAGCATGATGGTGATGAGGAGGGTTAGCTTGATGGACAATAGGAGAGTGAGAATGAGGACCATGCTTAGGAATATCGACATGATGGTGATGAGGTGGGTTAGCTTGATGGACAAGAGGAGCATGAGCACGAGGACCATGCTTAGGAGCATTGGCATGATGGTGGTGGCCATGGTGAAGGTGAGGAGTATTGTGGTGGTGTCCGTGTGAGTGAGAGTGGTGGTGAGGAGCATTATGGTGGTGGTCATAGTGGCAGTCGTGGCCGTGGTGGCGGCAGCGAAGATTATGATGTTGATGGGGAGGGTAAGCGCGATGGACGAAAGGAGGGTGAGCATGATGATGGTGGGGAAAAAGATGTATCATGTAAAGAGAGTTTGCATTTGCTTCTTGTTCTGGTTCTAAAACATGAGCATTTTCCCTTTTGATCGAGTCTTCCCCTTCACTACGTGTAAGAGTTGGAATAGACACAAGCATGAGGCCTAGAAACAAGAAAAGAGAATATACAGTAGTCATGGTTGGGATTTGGTGATACAAAGAATGAACAAAGCAGTATCTTCTTTATAGTGGATGCATAACTTGTACAATTAATCAAATCTGAAATATGTTTTAAGCATTTAATCCAACATTCTTTAATAAGAAGGTTAAAACTTAAAACGCTAATTACTCTAATTAAATGACACCATTGTCTAATCTTAAAAGTTATTAATTGAAACTATGAATTTCCCTATACGTTTAATAAAGAAATTGTACTTCAAAAATTGATTTTTTTTGGCTCGCCTCCTATAGCATGTTGACATGCAAATCTAGGCTTGATGGGCATGTGACATATTTCCCATTAATTTATTTTATTATATATTAAGTAGGACTTACTAAATGTTGTTAGAAGAGTTGAGGGACTAAAGATGCAACTTTGATTAAAGTTTGCATTTAGGTCTTTATAACAGCTGCTCAACAGTGCTCTGTTTTATGTTTTTTCAAGTGATAAATTAATAAAATATTGAGAGTGTTTTTTTTCTTGCTTAATTTTCAATAGTCACATGTTGAACTTGAATCAATGATTTATTAAAATGTTAATCATATTCTGCTTCATTAGTTTCGTATCTAATCAAATATGAGTGTTAGGGCTACGGATAGTAGGGATGGCAATGGGCGATCGGCCCACCCGCAACTCATGAATTCCATGGGCGGGTTGGCCTTGACCCACCAACCGCCCGATTAGTTTTTTTTTTTTTTTTTGGTTAAACTAAAAAATAATTAAAAAAAGAAATACAAATTTTTAAATATTTGTAAACAAAAAAAATAAAAAATTATAAAATTTGGGTAAATTATAATTTCAACCCGAGTTTGATTCTTCTATAGCATGATTTTTCAATAAAAATAAAAATCAATATTTTAGATTTTTCAAAAAAAAAAAAAAAATTCAAACCCGCACAAACCCGCCCCCAAATTACTCCTTATTACTTGGGCGGGCGGGGCGGTCCAGGCAATGGATTTTTTTTTTGCCATCCCCAATGGTTAGGATAAGCGTGCTTTGGAGATTTAGTCGGCACTAAAAAATGATGAAATAAATTTAAATCTATCTCTTAATCTGAAAGTCCTTGAGAACTTTTTGTTGACAAGGAGTTCAATAAATGTGGGGACTTTGGTCTACTCTATCGTTGAAGACAATAACAAAAGTTGAAACGTTAAAAATTATAAGTTTAGTTTTTGTTTAAAAAATTTTAAAAAAAAAAAAATTGAGTCAAAGTCAACAATTAATTTTAACCACACATTTAATGAAACTTACAACTTTTAATAAAATCTACTAAAAATTGATTTTTAACAATATTAAACAGACACTTGACAAACAACACGATAAATTATGTAAGTGTCATCTTTGACGTGAGATAATGGAGAGATGAAGATGCTAATCCGTTTTATAGTAAATGAACGACCATGAAATCTATAAAATACAAATGATTTAATGAATAAAAATAATTTTTGGATTATAACAAATTCTACTTTTTTTATTTTGAAAAAAAAAACTAATATTCTAATCTATAGGAGTGATCTCGTACCCCCAGTGGACAAGTGTTATATTATCCATATCCAATGTGACAATTGCCCATTGGATGAAATCTGCCCATATTTAAATCAAGCTTGCCTCCCAAACTCCATATTGCACCTTCAAATCGTGGAAAAAAAAGTGTATATTCTCAAAATTCATCCTTAGGATAAGGGTGTCATTATGGGAGATGGAATGTTACTCATGTATATTTTTTGAATTTTTTTATTCTATATTTTAGGGTGCAATTTTAATGTTGAATTTGTTTAATGTTGTAATAGCGGGTTGTTATTAGTATTTTAGATTTTCTTAATTTGAGGAGATAAATAGATAATAGTGACATGAATCAAGTGATGGTCTTTATTTTTTATTTTCTCATTAAGAATAATTTGTGTTCGTAACATAATTCTTCTAAATTCTATATAGATTTCAATTTCAAGTCAATCCAACTTTGTTTGTTTATTGTACCAATTGAATTCTTGAGGAAAACTCTAGTTTTGTTTGTTTATTGTACATGTTTCAAAAAGCAATTTATTAATAATCAAAGACTTGAATGATACACTTATTTTTATTTGAAATTCATCTTTGACTGTGCAAAAGAGGCACACCAACGTTATCTCCATCCAGTGTTTAGGTTCCCATTTGTCCTTTCACAAAAAGGACCACTCAATTAAACATAACCAAAATTTAACAAACAGCACTCCATAACAAAAATTAATCGTAATCAAGTTCTGTAACAGGATCACCTCGTAATAAGATAACATCAACAAGACAACGTGAGAAATTAATAAATTTTATTAGCCATGCTATGACGAATGTCCAAAATTAACAAATTGATCTCCATAAGATAATACAGCGTTATGTTGTAAAAAAATTCTAGTGTCATCTGCAACTAATCTATTTTTAAAATCATTTCAGTACATGAGTACGGTGACGGGGAAGACGCACAAATGCCAAAGGAGCAAGTTGACCATGTTGGGGAGGGTAAGCGTGAGCATGAGGACCATGCTTAGGAACATTGACATGATGGTGATGGGGTGGGTTAGCTTGATGGACAAGAGGAGCATGAGTGTGAGGACCATGCTTAGGAGCACTGGCATGATGGTGGTGGCCATGGTGATGGTGAAGAGTATTGTGGTGGTGACCGTGGGAGTGGGAGTGGGAGTGGTGGTGATGAGCATTATGGTTCTGGCCATGGTGGCCATGGTGGCCATGGTGGTTGTGGCCGTGGTGGCCGTGGTTGTGCCCATGGTGGCCATGGTGGTTGTGGCCGTGGTGGCCGTGGTTGTGGCCGGGTGGCCATGGTGGCGAGCGAGTATGATGCGATGGAGAGGATGGCGCGATAAGCATGATGATGGATGGGGGGGAAGGATGTATCATGTAAAGAGAGTCTCGCATTTGCTTCTGATTCTAAAACATGAGCATTTTCCCTTTTCGTCGAGTATTCCCCTTCACTATGAGTGAGAGTGGGAACAGACGCAAGCACGAGGCCTAGAAACAAAAAAAGAGAATATACAATAGTCATGGTTGGGATTTGGTGGTGCAAAGAATGAACAAAGCCATACCTTCTTTATAGTGGATGCATAACATGTAATATTAATCAAATCTACAATATGTTTTGAGCATTTAATCCAACCTTCTTTAATAAGAAGGTTATAACTAAAAACGCTAATTAGTCTTATTAAACGACACTAATGTCTAATATTAAAAGTTATTAATTGAAATTATGAATTTCTTTGTACGTTTAATAAAGAAATCGTACTTCAAAAATTGATTTTTTCTGGTCGCCTCCTATAGCCTGTTGACACGCAAATCGAGGCGTGACGGGCATGTGACATATTTCCCATTAATTTATTTTATTATATATTAATTAGGACTTACTAAATGTTGTTAGAAGAGTTGAGGGTCTAAAGATGCAACTTTGATTAAAGTTTGCATTTAGGTCTTTATAATAGCCGCTGAACAGTGCTTTGTTTTATGTTTTTTTCAGTGATAAATTAATAAAATATTGAGAGTGTTTTTTTCTAGCTTAATTTTTTATAATCACTTGTTGAATCCATGATTTATTGAAATATCAACCATATTCTGCTGCATTAGTTTCGTATCAAAGTACAATCACGTTTCTAATCAAATGTGAGTGTTAGGGCTACAAAGAGATAAACGTGCTTTGGAGATTTTGTTGACACTGAAGAATGATAATATAAAGTTAATTCTATCTCTGAATCTTCTAGTTCTTCGATGAATTGAGAACTTTTTGTTAACAAGGAGTTCACTAAATGTGGGGACTTTGGTCTACTCCATCTTTGAAAACAATAACAAAAGTTGAAGCGCTAAAAATCACAAGTTTAGCTTTTGTTTGGTTTTGTTTAAAAATTGAGTTAAATACAATAATTAATTTTAACTACACATTCAATAGGATTCACAATTTTATCAATTTTCAACTTTATATTTTATCAACTTTTATCAAAATAACAAAACTATATAGATACTTAATAAACAACACATTAAAGTATGTAAGCGTCATCTTTGACATTGATAATGGAGAAGATGAACATGTCTAACCCTTTTATAGTGAATGCACTAACATGAGTGCAAGAACATCTACAACATACAAATGATTTAATAAATAAAAATAATTTTTGGATTATAGAATTTTCCTTTTCTATTTGGAAAAATCTAATATTGTAACCTATGTGTAGAATCCTCTTAAATGAGATAATTTTGCTAGGATGTTCAGAGTATCTCCAATGCACTTCGTCTATTGTTTTTTAGACGTGCCACATAAGTATATATAGACGGAGTTATAAAAAACCCTCTCCAATGCATGCTGACGAGGACTCCCTCTAGTTGATTTGGTACAACAAAAATAGACTACGTCTAAAAGTCCGTCTAAATTTAGACGGACTTCTAGATGGAGTGACTTAGCAAATTTAAATCAATCTCAACATTTTATTAAAAAAAAACTAGACAAAGAAAATATAAATTGAAGACCTGCTAATTTTTTTAAAAAAAAAATTAATGCCACATAAGCGGTAATATTAATTTTAGACGGATCCTATTGAGACGAATTTATAATTTGACCGTCTATTCAATAGACGTAGTGCTACATGAACTGGATGTCGATCTATTTTATCTACCACGTAAACTACAATAGACGGAATGCATTGAAAATGCTCTCATATAGTCATATATGGTAGGTACGTTTAATCACTTAAATAATGATGTGCGGTTTTTGTGTACTATTTAATTTATACTATATTTCTATATTTATTTTTGTTCAACTCACCCACTCAAATTATGACACGTGTCCTTGTGTAAAATTTAACTTACTTTATTTACTTTTTGTTTTAAATTTAATTTTTAGCTAATAAGATTAACACTAATAACCCATTTAATAAAAAATATTAGCCTTGCTATCAAGAACAACAAAAGTTCACAAAACTTCTTTCCATAAGATAAATAAATCATTGCATTACAAAACAATTAATCATCAAGAAATTAAGAAGTCTTGTGTTTCCTACAACTAATATGCTTTCAAAAGCCTTTCGGTGGATGAGCACGATGATGGGGAGGAGGCGCATGGCGAGGATGCAAAGGAGTATGGGGACCATGGTGGGGTGGATGAGCATGGTGGTTCTTGTGGGCGCCCTTCTGCTCGTGGTGATGGTGGTGGTGGCGACAATAATAATGATCATGGTTGTGGTGGTTGGGAGCGTGTGCATGTTGGATGTGAGAATGCTCGGATGTTAAAGTAGTTTTCACATACTCTTCTTGTTCATAAGCTTGAGCATTTTTGCTTGGTGTTGAGTCTTCCCCTTCACTATGAGTGAGAGTGGAAATAGATCGAAGCACGAGCCCTAGGAGTAAAACAAGTGTGTATGCAGTACTCACAATTAATATTTTGGTGATGCAAAGAATGAATATAGCAATTCATAAAATATATTGAAGATGCTCTAATTATGCTTAGAAAATTGGAGAAGAAAAGGATATATATGACTAAAGAGAAAACCAGTTGCACTAAGAAGAATTGCACACTGCCACACCTTAGCACAAACTTGTGCCGAACAACCATGCTTGCCGGGACATTGTTCCCCATGGATTAGACACCTGAAATTAAGACAATGTTGTTTTTATATCGATTTTACAAAAGTATTTATATTGGCACTATAATTTTTTTATAAATAAACTATATTTTAATTAGATTATAAATTTTAATATTTACTTATTATTAGCATACTTGTCATTGACTTATTTTCTATTGCATTTTTATCTTCAACATTATATTAATTAACATATTTAATTCTTGATAACAATTTCCATCCAAAGATTTTGTTAATTAAAAACATATTTTAAAACATATTTTTAAACAAAATAACAAATACAAAAGTACGACACTAACAAAAAATTTTTAGAGATGACAAAAATACCTCGACACCACCTTGTTCTACCCCAAATTACCCTAACTAGCTCCGAATTTTTTATTTTATTTTATTTTTATATTTTAAAATTAAATCGTATTTAGAAAAAGAAAAAATAATATTAAAAATTAATTAACGGAATGGTAAATAAGGATATTTTAATCTCTGTCTCCGCCTTCCAAAAATCTCCGACGGGATGGGGATGGTAAATGTTGCTCCAATCCATTGTCATTCCTAAAAAATTTCAACAAAAAACGTCATCAAAGATAATATGTACTAATTAATGGAAGTTCGATAATAAGAATGTGATGAAAAAAATTTGAAGACATAATGTGATAATAAGTAAATGTAAGAATAATTTAATATAATTAAAATATAATACATTTATAAAAAATTATAGCGTAATTACTCTTCTACAAAAGGCACAAAAAAGCATAACCATTTAATAATAAATATATAAAAAGTCTTAAAACGATTAGCCAAATGAAATTGAATTAGTATATGACGTCTAGTATTTTGTTTCTAGGATAATGGCACTGGTGCAAATGGATAATTGGAAATTGACACCTGCATCAATGCATATTAATATGAAATCAGAAATTTTTAGAGAAGAATTATTATTTTTTTTTTAAAATTATACTTCAAAAATTGATTTTTCTGTATGTGACATATTTGATATTTTCCAATAATTTATTTTATTGTATATTAAGTTAACTTGTTAGAAGAGTTGAGGTACTAAAGATGCAACTTTGATTAATGGTTGCATTTAGGTCTTTATAACAGCCGCATAACAAGGCTTTGGTTTATGTTTTTTTTTATTGATAAATTAATAAAATATTGAGAGTTTTTTTTCTACATTTGCTTAATTTTCGATAGTCATGTGTTGAATCAATGAGTTATTGAAATATTAATCATATTCTACTGCATTAGTTTTGTATCATAGTACACTTACGTTTCTAATCGAACATGGGTGTTAGGATTATAGAGAGGATAAACATACTTTAAAAGTTTAGTTGGCGTTGAAAAATGATGATATAAATTTAATTCTATCTCTAAATCTTCTAATTCTTTGATGAATTGAGAACTTTTTGTTAACAAGGAGTTCAATAAATACGGGACTGGTCTATTCCATTGTTGAAAACAAAAACAAAAGTTGAAGCACTAAAAATTATAAGTTTAGCTTTTGTTTTAAATAATTAATTTTAAACACACACTTAATGAGACATACAACTTTAATCAACATTTATCAAAATTTACTAAAAATTTGATTTTTAACAAAATTAAACAAACACATAATAAAGTATGTAAGTGTCATCTTTGACGTGTGATAATGGAGAGATGAAGATGCCAATCCCTTTTATAGTAAATGAACGAGCACGACATCGATAAAATACAAATGATTTAACGAATAAAAATAATTTTTGGATTATAACGAAATTTCCTATTTATTTGGAAAAATTCTAATATTGTAGTCTATGTATTGAACCCTCTTAAATGAGAAATACTTCCTCTCATATACGTGATACGTCTAATCACTTATATAATTATACGTGATTTTTGTGTTCTGCTATACTATATTTCTCTATTTATTTTTGTTCAACTCACCCATGTCATTGCGTAAAATTTAATTTACTTTATTTCTCTTTTATTTTTTTTTCTAATTTAATTTTTAATCATTATCTTAGTCTTCATAATTTAATGAATAAAAATAATTTTTGGATTATAACGAACTTTCCTTTTCCATTTGGAAAAAATCTAATACTTTATTCTACTCTAAAATTGATATCACCAAGTCTGTAAGAAATCTGCCCATATTAAATCAAGCTTGCCTCCCAAACTCCATATTACACCATTGAATCGTGGAAAAAGAAGTGTATATTCTCAAAATTCATCCTTAGGATAAGGGTGTCATTATGGGAGAATGTTACTCATGTATATTTTTTGAATTTTTTTATTCAATATATTAGGATGCAATTTTAATGTTGAATTTGTTTAATGTAGTAATAGCGGATTGTTATTAGTGTTTTAGATTTTCTTAATTTGAGGAGATAAATAGATAATGGTGACATAAATCAAGTAATGATCTTTATTTTTTATTTTCTCTTTGAGAATAATTTGTGTTCGTAACATAATTCTTATAGATTTCAAGTCGATCCAACTTTGTTAAGAGATCCAATTGAATTTTTGAGAAAACTCTAGTTTTGTTTGTTTATTGTACATGTCTAAAAAGCAATTTATTAATAATCAAATAACTTGAATAATAGATGCTTATTTTTATTTGAAATTCATCCTCGACTGTGCAAAAGAGGCACACCAACGTACGTTATCTCCATCCAGTGTTTAGGTTCCCATTTGTCCTTTCACAAAAGGACCACTCAATTAAGGGAAATTGGCACAAATGGTCCTTAATTCTTGTTCTCGGTGTAAAAATGGTCCTAATGTTAATTTTTTAGCACAAAAGTCTATAATCTATGTATTTTGACTGTGCAATTACTCATTGTTTAATAAAAAAGACAAATATGCCCTAAGTTTTAATTATAAAAATTACAATTATACTTCTAACATTATAAAAAGTACAAATATATTTGATACTTTTATTTTTTTTATAAAAAATTAAAAAAAACTAATGAGTTTTTTTTTAATTAACACTTTATTAACCAAATTGATAATATATTAAATTGTATTGTATATTTTACGAACTATTATAAAATAAATAATATTTAAGTTCACAATTATTAACAAATATGTTAAATAAATTTTTATTTTCTTTTTAAGTAATTATATTATTTAAAATATAAAATTTTATTTTATCACTAAAAAAAAAAAAAATTGTCACAAACTTGATACTCAAATACTATTATTTAATTAAATTATTCATTTATTAACTACAAATATTAGAGCTCCAATTGTATTCTTCATATATTAATTTATCATTTTTTATCGTTCAAAAATTAAAAAAATATAATGTAATTAATTTTTATTAGTATTTTCATGTTAATCACATAGGAATTAATATATTATATACTAATTTATTTATAGTTTTTCTTCAAGTATCAAACATCACATAGGAATTAATACACTTAATTTTATATTTTCTCTTATATAAATTCAATTATATGCTAATATATAAATATTATTTATTTAATAAATGTACCGGATCCATTTGCACCTTTTGTAAATGTTAAGAATCCAATTGTAATTTTTTCTAATTAAAACTAAGGTAGCTAATGTCATATTTATCTTTTAATCAAATAAAGACAAACTGCATACCAAAACACATAGGGACTTATGTGCCAAAAACAAACGTTATGGAACCATTTCCGCACTAATAGTAAAGGTTAAGGAGCATTTGCGCCAATTTTCCCTCAATTATACATAAACAAAATTTAACAAGCTGCTCTCCATAAAAAAATTAATCATAATCAAGTTCTAGAATAGGATCACTCTCGTAATAAGATAACATCAACAAGACAACGTGAGAAATTAATAAATTTTATTAGCCATGCTATGATAAATGACAAAAATTAACAAATTGATCTCCATAAGAAAATTACAATGTTATGTTGTGAAAAATTTCTAGTGTCATCTGCAAGTATTCCATTTTTAAAAGCCTTTTAGTACATGAGGGGGGTGATGGGAAGATGCACAAATGCCAAAGGAGCAAGGTGACCATGTTGGGTAGGGTAAGCGTGATGGACAAAAGGAGCGTAAGCATGATGACCATGTGCAGGAGCATTAGCATGATGGTGATTAGGAGGGTAAGCGTTATGGACAAGAGGAGCATGAGGACCATGATTAGGAGCATCGGCATGATGGTGATGAGGAAGGACCATGCTTAGAGCACGATGGACACTAGGATGCGTGAGCATGAGGACCATTATTAGGAGCATCGGCATGATGGTGATGAGGAGGGTTAGCTTGATGGACAAGAGGAGCATTAGCATGAGGACCATGCTTAGGAGCATCGACATGATGGTGATGAGGTGGGTTAGCTTGATGGACAAGAAGAGCACGAGCATGAGGACGGTTCTTAGGAGCATTGGCATGATGGTGGTGGCAATGGTGATGGTGATGAGTATTGTGGTGGTGACCGCGGGAGTGAGAGTGGTGGTGAGGAGCATTGTGGTGGTGCACGATGGACACTGAGTGGTGGTGAGGAGCATGAGGTGGCATTATTAGGAGCATCGGCATGATGGTGATGAGGAAGGTAAGCACGATGGACACCAGGTGCGTGAGCATGAGGACCATTATTAGGAGCATCGGCATGATGGTGATGAGGAGGTTAACTTGATGGACAAGAGGAGCATTAGCATGAGGACCATGCTTAGAAGCATCGACATGATGGTGATGAAGTGGGTTAGCTTGATGGACAAGAAGAGCACGAGCATGAGGACGGTTCTTAGGAGCATTGGCATGATGGTGGTGGCCATGGTGATGGTGATGAGTATTGTGGTGGTGACCGCGGGAGTGAGAGTGGTGGTGAGGAGCATTGTGGTGGTGGCCATGGTGGCCGTGAGAGTGGTGGTGAGGAGCATTATGGTGGTGGCCGTGGACAAAGGCGAAGAGATGATGATGATGGGGAGGAAGCGCGATGGATCATGTAAAGAGAGCCTTCATTTGCTTCTAGTTCTAAAACATGAGCATTTTCCCTCTTCGTCAAGTCTTCCCCTTCACTACGAGTGAGAGTGGGAACAGATGCAAGCACGAGGCCTAGAAACAAAAAAAGAGAATATCTAGTAGTCATGGTTGGGGGATTTGGTGATGCAAAAATGAACAAAGCAATACGTGATTTATAGTGGATGCATAACCTCTACAATTAATCAAATCTACAATATATTTTAAGCATTTAATCCAACTTCTTTAATAAGAAGGTTAAAACTTAAAATGCTAATTAATTTTATTAAATGACACTATTGTCCAATCTTAAAAGTTATTAATTGAAACTATGAATTTCCCTGTACGTTTAATTAGTGCATTTAAATCAAGAATCAGGGGTAGCATTTTGAAACATCTGACCTATTTTCATCTTATTCTTTGAAAGAAAGACATTATTTATATTCTTATTTGTCTTTCAAAATACCAATTCCTTCCATACAAAAATGAATGCTCATCCAAACATTACCAAAAAATAAGAACTAGATTGACTATATAACATTCTCTAAATACACCCACCACTATGATGGGGATTGAAACATTTCTTCACTTCATACGATTGCACTTAAGCAAGTCAGCAAATTACTTGCAAACCACATATAGTTTACTTTAAGATGAAAATTTTACTTTTTTGGATAAGTTTGATGGTCAGGCCCAACATCACGTGAACCGGTATTAATGTAAGGTCCTCGGAAAGTTGCTTGAGGTGGCAGTGGCTTTGATGAATCTATCACTGGTGTTCTTGATGACCTGGATCTGGATATAATAGACCATTATTTGAAATCAGAGAAACAACCATGCATAGCAAACAATCTTTTAAAGCACAAAATCGGTAAAAAATTACTTACGCCATGTAAAAGGGAAACGCCAAGCCTGCGGATGCAAAAGCTAATAAGCCTGTGGCAACAATGGCATTACGCTTTCGGGACATCAAGATTGCTGTGATAGACCAATAAATGATCTGAAACCAAAGAATAAACGAACTGTTTTACAAGAGAAGGCGTCAAAATTTTTATTCCGGCAGCTTTCAAAATAATATGCATTTTGAAGCAATATCAAACTAACATGGGTTAGTGCAGGGGTTGGACAACAGATTTTGGGTGACTATCCAAACCCAAAGGAAAGAATATAGTTGGTAGATGACAAAGCCATAAGGCTCGAATGATGGAGCAGTGAACCTCAGACCCACCGCAATGGCCTGCCAAAAGCACAACTGCAAGAATCCTACTGCAAATGGAGTCCATCTCACACATCAATAAGGACTCTCTCCGGTAGGGACTGAGTACAATGCCAACTAGTTAACATACTTTTTAGCCACACATTTTATAGGATCCACAACTTATAACTCATTTTTTATCCACATATTCACTTACAACTTATAATATAAACACTTAAACAATAATTTCAACAGTACCAAACATATACTAAAAGGATAGCAATCAATCTGTACACGGCTTGTCTGTGTAGGATTCAATCACATACACTCCATTGGCTATAAATATAACGACCATCAAGCCATTTGAGGTCAAGACATGCGATCCCAATTCAATCCTATTATTTTCCATCAGTATCCTTACTGACATAATCATCAGTGTGTTTTCATGTGATGAACTCTCTCCATTTGCAGGCACATTTTGCTGATTAGGGAGACATACAGTTCAACAATTGTTGAGATTTCATCCCAGATTTTGGCATCAAGAGTCTAAAAGACAGTGTCTCTAATCAAAATCTTCCAGCTGCCATTTACACAATGCTGATGACATAATAAAGCTAAATATGATGAGATAAAGAGCTCAATCCAAAACGTGGATGATCCACGATTCCACTAAATTAATGGGATGAGTGGTTAAAAAAGGATTGAGGTATCTATGGATAATAAAATACTCAAGATGGGATTTGAATCCAGTTACATTGGCAGTTGCAGAAGGGTCTAAGGCCTCAAACCCTAAACATAATAGAAATAATATCATCATGATCTTTTCAAAGTTAAGTCTTTATTTCTTCTATCAAAACGTTCTAGTTTTTACCTTAACTTGTTTCCTAGCCCTTGTATTGTGGGAGAGTCTTTGAAGAGCTAATAAAATCCACTTGATAGCAATGAAGATGACTTCAGTGAAGTTACACGTTAATCTCACAGCTTTTTTTACTTGGCAGAACCTTGTTTCAGATAAATACCACATGGAGGCTATAAGAGAATACCAGAACATACACGTAGAATAACCTTGCTTAAAGGTAAAACCAAAATATCACGTCCTACCACATGGAAGCTATGGTTCTTCCATATTAGAGCAGAATGGTTAACACAACAAGCCAAGTCTTATCCTAGTAAATAAGATTAGATAGTTAAAAAATTTACAAATTCTTTGACAGACATCAAGTTTCAGAATTATGCAGAACTCTAGTCAATAAAGCATAAAAATAGATCTAATAATGATACATCTTGCTTCAGATACCATTCTTACATTTTTAATGAAGCTCAATCACCTTAATAACTAAGATCTCTGGGGCAAGGTGAAGGCATAAAAATTTCAAAAAACAATAGAAATTGTGGCCATGGTTACCAATCCACAAAATTGTATTTCAAAAAACGTCAAATATTATTCAAAGCGTATCAATGTTGATTTTAAGTTTAAACAGAAATAGCACAAAGAGGATGCAAATAATCAGATATTTTATTTAGTAGATTTTAGTCTTCGTGACAATAAATAAACATATATTACATGTGGGATCATAGCCTATAGGCCCCTCCAAGTAACATGCTAGTCAGGAAAAGAACACTAATAATACATGGCAGAGGGACAAGAATGCTAATCGTGTAGGTTTACCTGCATTTGATTTTGTTTATAAAACAGACATTTCATGAAAAAAAGAACAAGAAACATATGGATCTCCATACTCTACATAAATTAAATCCACAAAGTAGAGATTACATAATAAGTTAATTACTTTGTCAAACATGTAATATCATGGACTGGCTATTTCTAATGCATTTCCATGTAATGTAACACTGTTATTGTTGAATAGACAGGGCTGAAATCAGTACAGAAGCTATTTCTGAACTAAAATATTCATGGCTATACATACAAGTTTAAATGTCTTGCTCCCCGCCCCCAACCCATGGAAAAGCTTCAAGGTTTGCTGATAAAAAGGAAACAGAGTGTTCAATACGTAATAAAGTTATCACCCTTGTCAATTTTCATGCTATGTGTCTTCCCTAATCACTTTACAGGAATCAACCGAAAAGAAACTTATTTACAAGGATATTTGTATTATCTTAATAATTAGTTATAAATTGTAACGGCCAAGATGTGCATCATTGCTTTCAGTTCACACAGATTTTGCAGGGTGTAAATGAGCTGTTCTGAGTAAAATAAAAATATTCAAGCTTAGATTGTAATAATAAATGAGCCTTGAAAATTGCCCAAACTTGGCCCATATGCTCTTTGAGCCGAGCTTGAGCACCTTAGCAGCCTGAATAATTATTGGCTTCACATGCCAAGCTCAAGTGGCTTAACTGATTTAACCGTTGGCTTAATGAGCTGCACTAAAAATATATGTACCCAAAATTATTTTGTAGTGTGACTCATTTCAACTTTCCAATCCAATCTCAAACTATCTTTAGGCAAGCCAATCCCAACCAACTTGAAACAATTTACACTACTCGAAAGTTATACTTTCCTCCAGCGTCATCAATTCATCTTGACAGCCTATGAAAGTACATTGCAAAACTTCTATTCAATGGTACATATTGTCGTTTATCATTCCAATAAAAAGTGGATACATTAATAATTTGATATATCCCAAAAACTAATTATAAAAGCTCCAGGTGAAACACCTATATTGTTTGTGCGAGCATGCTATGTATGAATGTCTTAACAAAGCACTGTAGTTAATTCCTATTTTTGCATTGCAAAGTTCCAAACACTTCCCAAGGAAATGAGAAAACGTCTACTCATTTGTGTATAACTTGCAATCTATAAAAGAATTTCAACTCAATAGAATTTGGAATTTATTTACAAGGAAAACTTGTTCAAATTTGTTTCCAATCACAAGTGTTTAAAACACTAAAAATTATTAGCTGATAGTCTAAGAACCTATAAATATGAATTAAACATTTCTTTTTGAGATTGAAAATAAACCTAAATAAGTATTCAATAAAATAACTCAAACTTAAACCAGCAAAAAGGGAAGACGTCCCATTCATTACAAATTACAAAAACTTTTCTAAGAAATAAAAGAAAGAGTTGAATCACCTGACGGCGGATTATCGACTGAAAACGAATTCTCAATTGACGTTGATTCGCCTGAAAATCGAACGATTCGACTATAGAAAGTTTTGTAGTCGAGTGTTCTGTGGGTTGGCAGGGTGATCCGACCCGTTAGGATGAAATGTATTTCGCCAGATCAGAGAAGAAAAATTAGAGCTGAGTCACCAAACGTTTCGAAATACTGCACCTATATCCTCATTTAAATTTTTATGGCACTTGAGTCCTCAAATACATGTTAATCCCCAAATCTTATTTTTTCTTCACAATTCTATGCGATCACATCACAATATTAATTTAACAAATGATGTCGAATTACTGAGCTCATATTTAATTGTCCACAAGGAAATCATTTGAGACCATGATCGTGCTTATTAAATAGGTGATGGATTTCATGTTGCAAATATATGTTATTCGTCATTTCTCTTTAATTCTTAAAGCAACGAGGTTTTGACCAGTAATTTGATCTCACCTATTGATATCTCAAAGAACTTCAAGTTAGTATCAAAGTCTATTACTCACTCATGATTAAGGTACTGCATATGACAATCAAATAAAATTCAATTTATGTGGTTTAAATTGCACGTAAATAACTTTCAATTTTATTACAAAAGTAAAAAATAAACTTGAATAAAATTGAGACGATCTAATCAAAATAAAGTGTCAATCTTTATTTACCAATCGTAGATTATAAAATTTAAATCGAATTATAAATCGAATATTTTTGTGCTTAACAACTTAAACACTCGATTTATAATATCAAAATGAACAACTGCTAGATCAAGATACTTTAATAAAATAATATTTTACTTTAAAATATCATAAATACAAATAAATTTATTTGACGGACAAATACTACTTAACAAAACTAGCATATGTAAGGTGTTAACTGTTGATCAAATAATGTGATTGCAAGTGCACAATATCGTTAACAAGTAATAAAGTGGACTTTTTGAGTCCGGATTATCGTTCCCACGAAGACTATCTTATTTAGATACTAGTTAAATTAATCAACGCGCTAATCTATTGAAAACAAGTTAAAATCAATTGAATTTGATTATTTAAGCTAGAACTTTGGATTTTTTTCTAAAATAATAATAAAGCGTAAATCAAGAATTAATAAAATATGATGGTTGAAGCGTTTGAATGAACGAATTCACCTAGTTGTCATCTCTAATTCCTCCTCTCAAGATTTGTTTCCTAAAGTTGTATTCGATCCAATTCACAAATTTAACCTAATTTACCTCTCGAGTTCAAATTAGTCCTATCTAATTAAGTCAACTTGGCGGTCGAGAATGGTCCTTAATTAGATGCATTAATTCTCCTAGAATTCAATTAAAGACCGCACAATAATAAAAGTGTATCTCTACCGTTTATCCAATTGCCGGATTTTACTACGTGGTCTAGATTAATAATTTACTTCTCAGTTCATTACAATCCACGAGATCAATGAAATAATGGCCAGTTATTCCAAGCATTAAGAGAAGAAGCAAAATCAAATAGTTAAACAATTTATAAGTCAAAACTTGAGATTCGAAATTAAAGAATTAAAACTAGGCTACATCGTTCATCCAAATATTAAATTTAGCTACTCATGATTCGGGAGAAAGAAAGCAATAAAGTATTTGAATACATAACCGGGTTCTGAAGAAAAGATGAAAAGACGTTGATTATCTTGCACCAAGAAATCTTGATCTTCACGTTCCAATCTTCTTGATCTTGGTCGTTCTTCGTCTTCTTCGCCGTTCTTTTCTCCCTCTTCTCTAGTGTTCTCCAAGAATTCAACAACCCCTATTTTGACCTAGGTCATGTCTTTATATAGTGTTTTACTAAAATTGAAACTCGACGCGAAAAGACGAAAAAAGACCACGATTGGAATTAAAAATAGTCTAAAACCTCCAGACGCTGGCCGACAATAGCGATTGCATGATCAATCCAAACCATGGTCACATGACAAACAGAAAACAATTGCCAAAATTGATTCCAATCCACATATTGCACACTTGGTCCTCCGAAGTTTGATGTATATATTATTTGGTCCCCACTTCATGTTTTTGTCATTTTCTCCTCTTTTGTCCTCTTATTTGCTTGCCCAAGTCCTTCAACTTTGAATTTTGTCCTTTTAGTCCTTGGATTTCTTCTTTCATTTCAATTTAGTCCTCTTATATTTGCACCCCAAGTCCTTCAACTTTTGGATGTTTGCAAGTTGATCCCCATATCCAAGTTTTCGTATGCGCTTTCAGTCCTTTTTACCTATTTTGCTTTGTTTTTCTCCAATTCCATTCAACTCGGGTTTTGACCTAAAATAATTAAATAGACACATAATTAAGTAAAAATCACTTAAGAGTACTTTACAATTGTCCACTTTTGATGGTCCGTATAAGTGTAAAATCACACTTATCAAATACCCCAAACTTGAACATTTGTTCGCCCCTAACATGACTAATTACTTAAACAATCGACAAATAATATTAAATTTTACTATAGTAGATAGCTTGTCAGTATGTGCCTCATGTTTTTGAAACAACTCAATCAATTCATAAAAAACTTCTAAATTATGCTACCAAAATTAATGTTTTACTTATCCAATGCTCGATTGATATATGTGTGTGCGCATAGTCAATCCAATCAACTTAAGCTTTTATGTTGGTAATATTCCGTCCCCCAATGGTCAAATATTTCCTTTCTCTCTCGTAAGAATACACACTCCCATATTGATATTCATTCTCTCACCCCGGGTGTTAACTCTAAAGCTGCCCTCATAACACTTATTCTTTTACTGCTCAAAATTTGGCTAGGTCTGACAAATACAGTTGCTTTCTAGATCTGTGAAGATTCTCATTTTTATTAAATGCTTTGGCCATCAATCTTCCACTAGGTAAGTCAAACCCACTAGTAATCTAAATCTCCAAGTTATGCACATAAATGCTCAATCTTGCTTTTGCTTCTTTTTTTTTTTCTTTTTTTTATAATCATATATAGATATATATCTTATGTGTAAGACCTCACTCCTTAAGCTTTCTAGATGACCACTTGTAGCGAGCTTTAGGCCGATGGTTCCCAGTGTCCGATAGACTTTAGGGCACCGAGTTTTGAGAACTCCAACGGGCTTTATCACTCGAGTCAACTAGGCTACGAAGAGAGGTATAAGATAATGCAAGTGCAATGCCTTTCATCAATTTTTTTTTTTTTTTTTTTTTTTGCAAGATAAATAAGCGGGGATTAGATTCCTAGCATTCGGTCAATACCTAGATTCCACCGTAGCCAAAATACACTCCACACATATATTACTCAAGCACGGAATCAACACATATCTAAACAACACGCATTGGTTTAACCACCCCAAACTATCCTCTCAATCGGTTAGGTAATTGAGTTGTCAATTAGTGGTTTTGGTTTTCACAACTTAGTTTCACAATTCTTTCACCGTATTCTATTCAATATACCAACCCAGCGTAGTGACAATCATGACTATTTTGCTCACACTTAATCATCTCTCACATAGATAAGTATAGTCTATAAAAAATAGCTTAAGTAGCATAACCTAGTCATATTTCATGATTTGATAACAGTTTCAAATAATATCATCATAAGCCGGCAAAGCTATCCAACATACACGCACACATAACATTTTTTTTTTTTTTGCACACAAAAATAATGAAAGTAATTAAAGTCACCCCCAAGCTTAAAGTTCACATTGTCCTCAATGTGACGGAAGAAAGCAAAGTAAATAAGAAATAAGGAAAGAGACAACCCGAATCAAAAGGCGTGGAGATAACAATCGGACTTTTAGCTCATCAGGACGCATTGGATTGGAATGACGATGTACAACCCGAAATATGAAAACAATAAACTAAAAATGGGAAACGCGTGCTCTACTTCCTAATGCAGTCCTAAAATTCTACATGCAATGCAATAAACATATAAGGGATAAAAATATGGGTTGCCTCCCATTAAGCGCTCGATTTATAGTCTAGAGCTCGACTTATTGTCTGGTTGCTTTACGGCACCTTAAATAGTGCTTTGGATGACCTGCTTTGCTTGCATTTATTGACTTTGCACCATTTTTCGTTTATCCTCCAAAAATTTAACTGGCGCTTCTCAGATAAATATAATTGTAGTTTACCACCTTGCTCGAACACAACTACGAAAACTTCAACTTCCTCATCGGCTTTGATCACAAAATCAATTTTAGAATAAATATGGGAGTCGGAGAATTGCTTGTTAAGAGCAATATCATTGAATGTCAATTTTTTATTCTGTTCATTTAGGATCAACTTCTCTTTTTCCACATACTCTTCTTCTTTAGTTGGTGTTTTATCGGGTTGGATGACATGTCGATTATCCAAAATCTCGGATAGTTGCTCTTCACTCACTGTTGTAATCTTGGCATGTGTTCCAATTGGTTGGCTTCAACTTCACTTGAGAACGTGTAGGAGTGTGGACAAAAATTTTGTGGGACCGATAGTTTCCATATATCTCCCAAGATCAAGTCATCGTCATCAATTTCAGAAGTTTCATCATATCTCGCTGTATTAGCCTGATGCATTGCGATGAAATCTCCAAAATTCATGTTGTCCTCATCAGTTTCAGAAAGCACATCATATCTCGCTGTATTAGCTTGGTTCATTGCGATGAAATCTCCAAAATTCATGTTGTCCTCATCAATTTCAAAATCTCGGCCAGTCGCTGGATTATACTGCTGATGTGTATTATATAGCACAAAATTGATCTGTTCTTGAGAGGCCAATAACAGACAATTTGATGTCGAGTGGTTAGCCCCACAATTTTCGCACGTAATGGTTGCTTGAATGGCATTCATCCTTTGCGCATGTATTCTGACTAAGAGCTCAACATGCTTTGTCAATACAGCAAGTTGTGCATTAATAGCATCTATCATTTGAAAGAAATAAACAAAGAAAAAAGAAAATAGTAATAATAACAATAATAAAAGAAATCAATAATAATAAGAATAAAATTAAAAAATATAAAACTAACATTAACGATTAATCTAAACTAATATTAAATAAGAATAGTCCCCGGCAACGGCGCCAAAAAACTTGTTGATCAAATAATGTGATTGCAAGTGCACAATATCGCTAACAAGTAATAAAGTGGACTTTTGAGTCCTGATTATCGCTCCCACGAAGACTATCTTATTTAGATACTAGTTAAATTAATCAACGCTAATCTATTGAAAACAAGTTAAAATCAATTGAATTTGATTATTTAAGCTAGAACTTTGGATTTTTTTTTAAAATAATAATAAAGCGTAAATCAAGAATTAATAAAATATGATGGTTGAAGCGTTTGGACGAACGAATTCACCTAGTTGTCATCTCTAATTCCTCCTCTCAAGATTTGTTTCCTAAAGTTGTATTCGGTCGAATTCACAAATTTAACCTAATTTACCTCTCTCGAGTTCAAATTAGTCCTATCTAATTAAGTCAACTTGGCGGTCAATGAATGGTCCTTAATTAGATGCATTAATTCTCCTAGAATTCAATTAAAGACCGCAGAATAATAAAAGTGTATCTCTACCGCTTATCCAATTGCGGATTTTACTACGTGGTCTAGATTAATAATTTACTTCTCGCCATTACAATCCACGAGATCAATGAAATAATGGCCGCTTATTCCAAGCATTAAGAGAAGAAGCAAAATCAAATAGTTAAACAATTTATAAGTCAAAACTTGAGATTCAAATTAAAGAATTAAAACTAGGCTACATCGTTCATCCAAATATTAAATTTAGCTACTCATGATTCGGGAGAAAGAAAGCAATAAAGTATTTGAATATATAACCCAAGTTCAAGAAAAGATGAAAAGACGTTGATTATCTTGCACCAAGAAATCTTGATCTTCACGCTCCAATCTTCTTGATCTTGGTCGGTTCTTCGCTTCTTCTTATACGCTCTTTTCTCCCTCTTCTCTAGTGTTCTCCAAGAATTCAACAACCCTATTTTGGACTGGGTCATGCCTTTATATATAGTGTTTACTAAAATCAAACTCACGTATGACGTGAAAAAGGCGAAAAAGACTCACGATTAGAATTAAAATAGTCTAAAAACCTCCAGACGTATACGGACAAATAAGATTGTTGGACACATGGCTCGGACCGCGGTTTGCAAACCGCGGTCACACTGCGGCAAACAGAAAACAATTGCCAAAATTGATTCCAATCCACATATTGCACACTTGGTCCTCCAAAGTTTGATGTATATATTATTTGGTCCCCACTTCATGTTTTTGTCATTTTCTCCTCTTTTGTCCTCTTATTTGCTGCCCAAGTCCTTCAACTTTGAATTTTGTCCTCTTTAGTCCTTGGATTTCTTCTTTCATTTCAATTTAGTCCTCTTATATTTGCACCCCAAGTCCTTCAACTTTTGGATGTTTGCAAGTTGATCCCTATATCCAAGTTTTCGTACGCTTTCAGTCCTTTTTTTACCTATTTTGCTTTGTTTTTCTCCAATTTTCGAACTCGTTTCAATAATTAAATAGACACTTAATTAAGTAAAAATCACTTTTGCCCTTGTTTACACAGATAAGTGTAAATCATCACTTATCATTAACATGAAATTTGACTATAGAATGAACAACTTTTTCAATTTACGTCTTATGAGTCCTTTTGCCCTTGTTTACACAGAAACGTCTACTTGAAAGACTATAGAGAATCACTTTTTATACTAAAGAACCAAAAGAAAACACCGTATTTTATTTTTAGTGCAATCTCCATTGCGTTTACAAGAACCCAAATTCATTTTAATTAACTCTTTAATCTTTCTTATTATAATTACTACTTAATCTCCTGCTAATAATGATTAAAACCCCGATAACTCAGAATATTATTCCTTTATCGATGCTGCAACATATTATATGCTGAAACCATAATAGAATGATTGTCATAAAGATAATTCCAAGAATTGTTCTTTAATCCTTCAACCTTTTCATTAATGAAATAAGGTTCATCGATTCCGACTCCAGCTACGACTCCGGCTCCACTTAAAAAATTCTAAGAATTTTAAATTTGTATAATAAGATATTAATAAAGTCATACAAATAGATATTTCAACAGAAGTTCTGCAAGCCACAAGAAAGTTGTGATGCAGCATAGTCACCATCAACAAATATTCTTGCTAGAATTAACAATAATCACACAAAAAAATTTTATTACCACGTATTTTTTAACATGGGATGGATTTGTCAATGGAAGTGGGAAGAATTGGACTATCTTGTATTTTTTGAGATGATGAGTATTTGAGTCTTGAAAAATCAATTAATCAAAAAAAAATGTTGGAGACATTGAAGAATTGATTAATCTTTTGGTCGTTTTTCATAGAAGAAAATTAATTATGTGATTTATTTTATGGGTAATTATATTCACACAATACTTTTTATTTTTTGCACCACATTTTAATTATATTTAACATCCTTAATCTATGAACATTAATTTGATTTTTTGCATATACTTGTGAAATTATATTTAACATCCTTAATCTATGAACATTAATTTTAATTATATCTTTTGTACCTTAAATATTTTCACCAAATTTGATTTTTGCATATACTTGTGAAATTATGTGCATATTTTTACTTAAGTTCTTGTGCTTGTATGCATATATTTTAATATTTGATAACGGTTTCCGTCTATTTGTTGAGAATTCGCAAAAATATTTATTCGTCTGTCATATTTTAAAAAAAACAATAGATACAAAAGTACGATAAAATATTTTTTCTCATTTCAAGGTACATAAACAAAATATCTCGACAAAAATCATCATTAATGATAAAATGTGCTAATTAATGAAAGTTGAAAATAAGAATTCGAAGACAAAAAGTTAAGAATATAATTACAACAATGAATAAAAATTGAAGATCTTAAGTACAATTAAAATATAGTGTACTTATAATAAATTGTAATGTGAATATAACTATTTTTATTTTATTTTATTTTATTTTTAGTTTAAAAAAATAAATACCGCAACAGTATTATATTGTATATAAAATAATTAAAGATTTATTTTAAATTTAATATTATATTTTTTAAAACGTAAATTAAAAATATTTTTATTTTGTATGCTGACCTAGTTATCAGAATACGTCATACGTTTGAGATGCTCTTAGCAGCAAACATAACACTGTTCCAACTCTTTCCCTGACCTTTTCACAAACCACACCGTAACAAAAGTCAACACTAAGCACAATGACGTCCTCCACCTCCAAGCCAAAGAAAAAATCCCCCACCGCCGTGAAACACCGCAACTCGCCCAAAACATCGCCTCCACAACCGCCTTCCTTTACCTCCCAAAAATCCAACAGACTCTTCACCCAAGAAGACGAAATCAACCTACTCAAATCCCTCTTAAATCCCACGACAAACCCCTTTCCAAATTCCCATTTCAGCGAGGCTCAGATCACAGATAAGCTCAGGAGGCTGAAGCAAAAATACCACAAGCTAGCAAAGACAAAGTCTTCCATAAAGACCCCTCATGACCGAAAGATTTACGAGATAGCCCGCCAGATCTGGGGTAAGAGGATACTTTCCTCTTCAACACCGATGGGTGATGATAGAAAGAGAAAGGGTTCTGAGGGCAGTGATGAAAGCATAAATTGGAGTGATTTTCCATTATTGATGAAACAAGTTTCGAGGGCATTTCCGGGAAATGTTGAGGTTTATAAAGAAGGGCTGAAGGGATTGGGGGCGGATATATTGAAGGGTTTGAATGAGAAGTGGATGATGCTGGAAATGGAAGAGGCTGAAATTATTGCTAGACGTGCTCAGTTGTGTTATCACCAGATGAAGTTGAATGTGGAGGTTTCTAACAACAATGTGTAATTTTGATTTATATGTTAGTGAAATGTTTCTTAATTGCTCAGAGATAGGAATATTGTATTATGAATAATGGAGCTTCTTTCTTTTGCATATAATTGCAGCTTCTGAAAAGGTTTTGAAATTGGAGTGTACAGATTTGTTATGTTTTTCAACTCTTCTTCCATACCCGTGTTTAGTACAATTGGATCAAACAGGACTAAGAAGAAAAAACACTTAACACGTTTGTATGTTGTCGAGTTCTCTGCTTCGGCAGCGAACGGCATAATGGTGTTATGACACATTGAATACGTTGGATGGATATAAGAATAAACAGAAACCCGGAAATTTTAAAAGTTAATATGGTTGCGACAGTTGAGAATGTTGGATTGGATCAATAGACTTAAGAAGAAGGAAAAATACGTAACAAGTTTGTCTGGTGTCAAGTTTTTAGTTATAGCAGCTAACAATTTAATTCAATTATGACATGTTGAGTACGATAAATGGATATAAGAAAAAAGACACGTAAATTTTAAAAACTTATACTACTATGACACATTGAGAATGTTGGATTGGATCAAATAGAATTTTAAAATATATATATATATATATATACTATTTTGTCTGTGTTGTCGTATTTTCTTCTATATGAGCGAACAACTTAATGTGATTATGACAAATTGAATATGTTAGATTGGATCAAATTGAAATTAAAAGAAAGAAAAACATGTGATAGATTTGTCTGTTGTCGTATCTTGTATACTCAACATGTTCTTAATTAATAAAATTGGTCACAAGTCCCGACCAAGTTCATTGCCTGGCATCATATATAAAAAAAAAGGCAAAAATGAGAAACACAATAGGTTATATGTTATCTTCCTTTTCTGCTAGTCCTATCGAAACAGGAGGAACACAACACAATAGAATGCCAGGAAATTACTTGAAGAGGCTAATCAATAACATTTATGTAAATATTCATCTTTTATGGAATAAATCATTCACATCTTGGCATCACACTTTCAAATTGTACCAGTGCACCTCAATATATAGTTCAAACAAACAATAATAAAGGACAATAAATATCCAATTTCAAAGATGTAGAATGCAAAAAGCATTTGGAAAATTAATCAATGCACATTCAGATATTCCAAATAGATATTGAAAACAGGCTGAGGTGATGAAGATGAAGTCTAGTTCTATAAGATCATATAGAACTCTGGACCACAAAACAAGAATCAAAACCATACATCAACAAGCAAACACAACAATATTTGAATCCTAATGGTAACCTGCATATGAAAAAACCCCTGTAATATATAGTGAACACAACAATATTTGAAACAAATGGAAATACATGGCCAGGCAAGAAAATAATAACGGATATCTCTAGACCACTAATGTAACGTTTTCACTTTCAACGTTGCTCAAAAAAATGGGATGAGTAAGATAAAACTAGCAAATATGTGAAGTCATGGCCCTAGAACATTTTAACAACTGCCAGAGATACCAAAACATGATAAAAGCAACAAAACCATTAACAATCCACCAAGAGTGAAGTAAAAATGACTTCAGTACAGCACATGAAATACTACTAAAACATTCCAGGTACTACCAAACTAGTGGTGTCAAAGTAAGTGATATTCTCCACAGCGTTTTACCAGACACTTTCACCAACATTCACTCAGAGTACACAACCATATATCACATTCTGATTTCATTTCTAAAAGATCAAAGAGACAATATTTTTAATACAACTTCAGAGGTGGAAACCAGAGTAATGGCTCTTCATCTGGCAAACATATTTTTACTGAGCCTGGTTCTCCTGCAGCTGCTGATAATTAAGAGTCCTCCTGAAGAGCATGATGTGTGGTTCTGGTCGGTGAATTGCATAGTGAACCCACCCACGGCTCTGCTGAACACCAATTGCTCGCCATTCGTTCTAACAAACATTGAGACATCAATATCTATAAAATATCAACTCCATATACTATTTCTTCAAAAATACAAACACCCAATACCCAAATTTACAAGAATGAAGAAAATGAAGAATTGATTTGTTAAGAAAAAATTAATTCCAGGTACATTTCTTGTAAAACACAAAACCAAGTTCTCAAACTTACAAGAATGAAGAAAATTACAGACTTATAACGCAGATCAAGGATTAATAGATAAATCATTAGTGATTATGTGCTAGGCCTCTGTTGATTTTCCAACATAAGGATTGACAGTTATCGGATACAATAATTAAATAAATTATTGTGTAACCTTAGAAGTATGCCACTAATCTTGTTCATTCAAGCAGATATTATCAATAAAAACATTAATTTCGTTTATAATCTCATATTCTCTTTTCCAATAAAAACCATATAAATTTGAATAAAGAATCTACACGCACTATAAACCCTAATTATTTAAGCATTTCAAATTTTCCATTAACAATTCCATTAAAATGAAATATTCTCCATATATACTAAAAAAATAAAAAACCATAAATGGAAACCCTGGCTATATATAAGCAGAAAAATATGTAACTTTACTTCAGAGAGAAGGCGATTCTTGGGAAGCAGTTTGGCCACTTCTGGTGGAAGAACCACGTGCCTGAAAATTCCAAAATCCCACCAAAATTATTCGAAAAATAAATAATCAAAGAAAATGGAAAAAATATGATAATTTAAAATCATACCTGTACTCGTAAGTGTCATCGAAGTACTTCTCAGAGTACTGGATCTGACCCATTCCGTATCTACTTCTAAATCCACTATTTGCTTAGTTCTTAAACTATGACTCTGCAAAAACAATTGAAAAATTGAAAACGAAGTTAGGGAAGAACCCTAGTTTAACTATCCAATAATCAAGAAACATCATAAGCGTGTGAAATGCACCTTTGATACACACGCTCGCGGGAGAGAGCGGGGGAAGAATGCGCACACACACACACACACACACACACACACACACAGAGAGAGAGAGAGAGGCGTGTGAAAGCACCTTTGATATTATTTTTCGATAAGGTCATTGAATCATTGATGATAATTGCGGATTTAAAATTCAAATTATGAAAATTTTGCCGCTATCCAGAAATCACAATATAAAACTCTTTCATTTCAATTAAAATTTTACTAAAAAACTAAAATTAATTAAAATGTAAAAAAATAGTTATTAAAAAGAATATTCTCTTTCGATAACATCTAAAGTAATATAATTATATAAAGAATCAATCAAATTCGTGTGTGTTTGGCCTTTTTTAGCTGTTCTGACTAATTTTTTTATCAACCAGCATCTTAACTTTAAATGATGAAATGATGAAATCTCTTGATTTAATCAGCCACATTGTGTAACTTTAGCTCAAATACTTTATCATTTTCTTAATTTTAATGATTTGATTCAAGTTTTTACCTAGTGTAAATTAGCTCCAACGGCTACAATGTTGTTGCCTTATTTCACCATAATTTGCTCGTTGACTTTTATTAAAAATGAATATGATCAACTCCCAACTCGATGCAAAAATCTTTGAAAGATTGCTTCCGGCACTTTAGTAAGTACCTCTACAATTTGAAATTGTGATTATTATTAAATGTGATAAAGAAATAAACGAACTCGTAAATTTTGAATATATTGAACAAGAAGATAAGTTAAGATTAGAGGAAGGATTCTTTTGCAAGATTAGAAAATTTGGAAGCAAATATAAACTAGATGAAAATGGTGATAAAGATTTGCTAATTTGTATGATTGCATTAATCCCTTTCTCTTTAAAACATATTTAGAATGGAGACTTGCATTATGAGAGATCGAATTGGAAGTTGCTTATTAGCGAGGGATTGAATTGGAAATGGTATGAAAATCTTGAAATTTGTTGAACTCGTAAAATTGTGGCCGCCTCAACGGATTCGTATTTAGTATATGTTTGGACATACTTAAATTATAATTTCAGTTGTCAAACTCGTCAAACATACTTTTTATTTATATGATCCACCACTTACAACTCACTTTTTATCCACAAATTCACTAACAACTTAAAATATAAAACAAATAAAAAATAATTTTAGCACCACCAAACATGCGCTAACGCAAAGATAGATGAAGGACTGAAATTCTATGTTTTAAAGTTCAGAAACTTTTTTGGTATAGGGAAGACCCTTTTGCTACTTTCACCGCAAAATTTACCAATTCTGTAAGACGTTGATGGAAGAAAACCAAAAGAATCATCAATTGGAATGTTAGCATAACTTTCGGAGCATAGTGTCGGACTGTCGGTAATGTCCAAGAGGACATTAGTAATAAATAAATTTTAAATAAGAATTAATGCAAAAGGAAGGTTATATACACGCACACACTTTTTTTTTTTTTTTGGCACTATTTTTCAAAAAATTCATTGTAAAAAAAAGCTAAATATTCTTAATATTTTTAAATTTTTTTTATTGCACTTATGTCTCAAATTTTTTTGGTCCTTAATGATACTTTTTGTCCAAACATTATTTAGCAAATGAGGACAATATTATGTTGCACTTTTGTATTTATTGTTTTTTTGTCTATTAAAAAATATGAAGAGCAAATAAGTTTTTTTATGCTCTTTTAACATACTTTTAAAATGAAACCAATCGGGGTATCTCCAATAGGCTATTTAAACATAAAATTTATTATATTCTTCAATTCTTAAAATTATACTCCAAGAAACGTCAAATTTATTTTTTAAAATAGAGTGTGTTTGACTTTCCAACTCACTCTCTATAATTAAATGCATTTAATATATTCCGATTTTCAATATTCCACAAGTCCATATATTGATTGTATTAAATATCATCTACAAAATAAGATAGGGAAAACTCATATAATAATTAGAAAGGAAGTAAATCAAAATAAAAGATAGGAAAAATAATAAATATTTATTGTGATAAGTAAAATAAAGTGTTAAAAATTTTTACTCTATAAATTTATAGATGTTATTCTTTATCTAGGGAATTTTAGTGATAAATTCTATAAGAACTGGACGATCCTATCCCTAAAGCCTAATGAGAGTTTTTTTATTTGGATTTGCTCCTCAGTCGTGATTCAATAAATTGAGAGTTTTTTAAAGATATTCTCATTAAAGATAGAGACGTGATAATTAATAAAATATTGAAATAAAAATATGACAAAAACAAATGAGGGCATAAATTTTTAATGCCTAAAATGTAACTGCCCAATACAAAACTAGATAACACGATAAGGATTCCAAGGTGGCGGAATCTTTGCAATATAGTTGTCATCTCTTTGTTTGCTTACAAACAGTTCTTCAATCACTGAAGCTCCGTTCCCATTATTGGCAAATTTTGTGTGATATTAAAAATTCACTATTGTCTAGTCATGTTAACTAAATAGTCACCTCCTTAAAAAATAGATATTTGTTCTTCCAATTCAAGAAGTCGGAAATGGTTGATTGGGCTAAGTCCTCTAAGAACCTCGTTTAAATACCATGGAATAAGGGGTGGTTGAAAACTGAATCCATTTAACTGCTATAATATATAAAGGACCATTCATCTAACAATATTTTACCTTACTTCAACAGCTGTTTGCCTCTTTTTGCAATTGTTGAACACCTAACCTGGACAAAAAATTATTGTAAGGAACTACTCTGTGATCTCCGTTCCCAACATTTTTAATATTGAACATGTGCCAACTATGAAGTCTGTATCAAGCTGTAGCATATGTATGTACTTTTCATCATCTACTTGTTTGTTCTATTTTATAGTTCCGTTCATCATCTTTTTGCTGTGAGATTTTGTTCTGGTGTTTGCTGTGCTGTTCTTATGACTATCACTAAGGTCTACATAGTGTAAGTCAAGCAGAGAACTACATGTTCATTTACATATTTTCTCAGTAACTGGATTTTACTTTTTCTGTGGATGAATTCCGAGTTTTGATTCATATTCCAGGTATTACTCCTTGTATGGACATGTGGAGATCATGGCAAGAGAGATACAAAGGGGAGCTAATTCTGTTCCAGGTGTTGAAGCTAAACTTTGGAAGGTACCCCCCTTTCCAATTTCCCTCAATCTACCATGAGGATTGATTAGAAATGGAGGGACTGAAAATATAATCTTTCAGAGGTTTAATTTTTTTGGAAACACCACTCTTGTCTAGGTGGGGTTTGGCTCGTATCCCTGCTACAAAAGGGAAGGGGATATTTATATTTTTTGAAAAATTGCAGGTGGCGGAGACGCTGCCTGAGCGGGTGTTGGAGAAGATGAAGGCTCCTGCAAAACCTGATGATGTGCCTGAGATAAGGCCTGAACAGCTGGTGGAGGCTGATGGCTTTATCTTTGGTTTTCCATCTCGATTTGGTGTAATGGCAGCCCAATGTAAGGCCTTTTTCGATGCCACACAAGATATATGGGCTACCCAGGCACTCGCTGGAAAGCCTGCTGGAATCTTTTGGAGCACAGGTTTCCATGGGGGTGGCCAGGAACTTACTGCGTGAGTTTTTCTGTTTTCTCCAACTTCATTTGCTGATTTGGAAAAGTGTTCCATGCCACTTGATGGGTAAAAATAGTTAAAAACATAATTTCTTAACTTTTTTAGTTTAATTATAAAATTTTATTACTTTTAAAGAAAGGTAAAAGAAATTATGATTAAGAATCACACTTAATTGAAACGTAATTAAAGTTCTTCCCCAATATTATCAATAAACTACTTTTACAATGAAAGCTGAAACAAAGAAAAATCTCACATTACAACATAGAGAATCATTGATATTCTGAGAAAGAATGGAATTGGAAACACAGGATGTACAGTTGGACGGTGTCAACTTTTTGAGTGGTAATTTGACAGAAGTATTTATGAAGATGGAATTAGGCACCCCATGCTGCGTAGTTGGATGGTGTCATTTGAGTGGTAACAGGGCAGCAGGTTTCATGGAGATGAGTTGAGTGGTGTATGGAGCTGGAGATATCTTGCCTGCCGAAACTTGGGAATGTTTCCTGGAGTTTCCAAAGAGTTTCTTATTGTTCCAGAAGAGTTTTGGTTTGTGTTGAAATAGAAATACTACCTTTTTAGAAGTTTCCATGCAACCTAGGTGCTAGCCTTTGAGAGGAGTAATCTGACTTGTTGAACTAATGCAGGATACAGATTATAAGAATGCAAAAATAGAGAACCAACATGAACACAGATTATTTCCACTAGAACCAGAAGATTGATACAAGATTGTGCAGACTAATAAGTGAATTAGACGGATCCTTTTGTGCAGGGTAGGCAGCAGTGTTTTCCCCTCTATTCCAGAAGGGGTGAGAGTAAAATATGAGTTACAGGCCTTCAATATCTGTTTATACAGGTTTTATCCCAAGTGCCCAACTAATTAACCTCTTTAGCTAACTCCCTTTTAACCGCAACTTCAAGGTAGGAAGCTGCTTCACCTTGCTAATCGATTCTTGGCCATATGTTCCATTCTGATTGGTGATCAAAGATGAACCATATGCAATACTAGGTTTGACGCACAAAAAGAGATAAAAAAAAGCTGACAATACAGGGCTGTGATTGCTCGTCGAAGCTATGGCAGCTTTGAGATCATAACTGAGTATGCAAAGAATATATTGCTTATTGATAATAATTCTGGCACACACCCCCATTGAAGGTTTGAGCATGTATAGATGTTAAGGCTTCAAGTTATTTACAGTAAAAAGTTGTTAATTGACTAAAATGAAATGATACAGTATAAAGAATATCAGAGTTTGATTCGATTGCTGGTTGCAGATTGACAGCCATAACACAGCTAGCACATCATGGCATGGTTTTCGTTCCATTGGGATATACATTTGGAAGTGGTATGCTTGAGATGAATGAGGTGAAGGGTGGATCCTGTTATGGTTCAGGAACTTATGCAGCAGATGGATCTCGTCACCCCACACACCTTGAACTTCAGCAAGCCTTCCATCAGGGTAAGTATGTTGCTGAAATTACTACCAAGCTCAAGATCAGTAATTGAGCCCCCTCCAACAATCATGATACACTTGCGATCAGTTTGCAGAACTCACAAATTTTTCACATGCTTCGTTTCTTTAGGGTACCAAACATGTTAGTGGAGTATGTAAGCTACACAATGTAACAGATATCTTTATTAAATTTGCTTTAACATACATCAGATATTTGAAATCTACACAGAAAAATTTACGGTTCTGAAAGCAGTGCAATATAATTGAACTTTCTAGGCATTGTTGGGTATAAACTCAACTGAGAATGCTCTCCAAATTTAGTGCTTATTTGCATCTCTTTGCGCACGTGTTTGCAGTTTATCTGAAGTCATTGTTTTATTATGCTTAAGTATGGAGGAGTGTAACCATTCGACCATCTTCTTAGCCAGTTTATTGTTCTGATCTACTATGATAACTATGGTTTAAACTTTAAACTACCTTCAACAATCAAAAGGAATAATTTAAAAGGAGTTTTAAATAGAATACCTTGAGTGCTCAGCAAGAGCTCTCAGTGATCCGTTGTAAGATCCAAAAATTTCCATCAGCAAGATAAGAATATAAATTCATGTAAAGTTGCAATTAGTTCTCATTTCAACTTAGCACGATAAGAACATTCTAACCTGATTTGCCTACTCCTAGATATCTTGATTTTGATGAAGCCTTGAATCACAAAAGTATTACCAGGAAGAGACGCAAAATCCCTGCATAGAAGTGCAAAACATGGCTATTCAAAAACTACGACCACCAGGACCACAGGCAGCACAACTACGACACTCGGGGATAGTGATATGTATCGCAATGGTGTTGATAACCCTGATTATACTCGCTACCTTAATTGTCCTCATCAATTGGCTATTAGTCCAGCCAAAGAAACTCAAATACTCCATTGAAGACGGCTCAGTAAGTGGCTACAATTTGTCCAATGCCCACCACCTCAATGCAGCATTCCACCTCGTGCTTCGTGCAAACAACCCCAACAAAAGGGTCTCCTTGTACTACGAAAAGATTGAGGTATCAGTGTCGTACGAGGATCAGAAACTGTCTGTCAACAACATTAGTCCGTTTTATCAGCCACGGAAAAATGTGACGCACCTGAATGTAAATTTGGAGGCGAAAAATGTGACACTTAATGAGGCAGTGGCTAGAGACCTGAAAATGGAGAGAACCACTGGAAATGTGCAGTTGGATGTTAAGTTAAGGACGAAAATCAGGTTGAAGCTTGGAGTACTTAGAATTCATGGCACTTTAAAGCTTCTGTGTGGCCCTTTGTCTCTTCCCTTTTCTTCATCAAAGGAGTTCAAGAGAGTTTCCTGTGATGTAGATCATGATTAAGATATTTTATTTTATTTTCTTGGCTCTGTTTAGTTTACTTTATTTTTTATTAATTTCATGAGATTTGGTATTGCATCGTTATTATTTTGCTGTTCTTTGGGGAGATGGTTTTAAAGCCATCTTTTTACAAAACAATACGGAATTACTATGATTTTAACATAATCAGGTTTTGTGAAGGAAGAATCAATTAAATGTTTGATAACAATTTGCTTCCTCCATACTCTAGTATGTTACAATCCTTCAAAACCTCCATAATGATAAGTCTTATAGGCATTGAACCAAGAAACCTGTAATAAATTATTTCTTATACATGTCATTTGAAAAAATCTCATAAGTTAATACCCTGTTAAGTATGTGTTTTAATGTTTATATATATAGATATAAACTTATAATGCATATGTTACTCTGGTTTGATCATATGTGAAAGCAGTTAGCAGTTAGACTGGAGGAGATAGAGAATACTTTTGGGGCATGTGGAAATTTATTCATTCATTTGAAATTTGCTGTTTAGTTATTTGATGAAATTGGAATAGTTGAAATTTTCAATTGGAATTTTTAGCTTTGGTCTTTTGGAAAGAAAAGAAATGTGGAAATTAGATTTGATGAAATTGGAATAGTTGAAATTTTCAATTGGAATTTTTAGCTTCGGTCTTTTGGAAAGAAAAGAAATGTGGAAATTAGATTTAAAAAAAAAAAAAAAAAAAGGGAGAAATAATGATTAAAAATTAAGGCCATGTAAAAATCTATTTTCTTGCTTCTGAATCTTTGATTTTCAACCCTTTTACACTACAAAAAAAATTTGAAAAATTAAAAACTAACCAAAACCCATTTTTTCTCCAAAAATATCTACCGAACAAGCCCTAAATTAGGTAAAAATTACATGTGACACAAATGACACATATTGTTATTTGGGTGGGTGGTTTGAAAAAAAGTAAGAGAGAAATAAAATAATAATTAAGAGCTCGTTTGGTAGAGTTTATAATTAAAAAATAGATTTGACAAATGGAAAAAATTTTTGCTTTGATAGATAGCGACATTTTTTACTATTATTGGTCAAATAAACTATTTTATCAAATAAATTAATTTATAAACTCTACCAAACGGACAATAAATAAAACACAAAATGGCTTGTATCGTTAATGTATCACATAAGTGTATAGAACCATTATTTCGAAGCTTTTTTTTTTTTTCTAATTATTAAGGGTCTAATGTGATATTGTGCTATCAAACTATATATATAGATTTCAATTTAGATTTGAGGAGTATTATGTATTTACTCTTGATACACATATAAAGATGATATAGCATATCTTGTTATTTATACGAGATATCGAGACAATTTTTATTCATCAGACCTTAACAAATTGATTAATTTAGCTGGGTAATGTTATTTAGAACTAAACTAGTAGTGCTACAACATCAATCTAAGTATGTTTGGTAAAGATTTTTGTAAATTATAAGCAATGGGTCTTACGGAATATGTGGATACAAAATAGGTAAAAATTGTTGGCCTTACGAAATGTGTAGATAAAAATAATGTTTGATCAACTTATAAACATTGTCAAACTAGTAATGCTTCATGTACATAATGGTGTAAGAATTAGTTTATAGGTGATGAGTTGGCGATATTTTAAAAGTCAAAATCTATTGCTTTTAGAAGTGACTATTCCAAGAGAATTTTTTGCTCAAATTACAGTTGACTATTGCTTTTGCCCTAAAATTCTATTTCCACCAAAACGAGAGAAGATACATACAGTGGCAAAATCTCACCATTGTTCTCCACTGCTCGATCCTTCATCTTCTCCGGCAAAATTTATCACAATGATTCATATATGTAATTTTTTGTCCTACTTGTTGTAAAATGATTTGCGAAAAATCGATTTTTTTTTCCTACGCTTATCTGATTGTTGTAAAATGTTTCATGCTTGTTTAAAAATCAAAAAATTGAAATTTTTTATTTTTTGATAGAAATGGAGAAACGGAATTATGGGTGTAATGGATGAAGTACAATATCCGCCAGGGAAAAAAAATCCATCCCGATTGCTAATGTATATATATCTATCATTACAATTTGTTTTCATTCCATTACAATATTCAACAAAAGGACTTATGTTTATATCTATAATTGCAATTGCTAATATACTTGTAGGCTATTTGTTTATGTATTATAATGTTTTATGTATTTTAACATTTCATTTATTCATACAGAAAATCAAATTTCATATTCCGACGATGAGACAATTTGAGAAAATTAAATTTCAAATTTCACGCGAAAACTTTTTGAAGCAATTTGTTGAATGGTATGAGCGTGCATTGCGAACAAGGTGGAAAAAGAGTTTCTAGCAGATTTTAGGTCATTTTCACAAATGGTCCCATGTGCAACGAAGTATGAAATGGAGAAACAATTTTAGGCAGTTTATACAATTTCGAAATTTAGGGAATTTCAAGAAAAGTTATTGGAAAAGTAGAAAGGTTATTCCACTAAAATGTATTACGAAGTTATTTCCACTGAAGAGTGTGGTTCGATAACGAATTATAAGGTTCATGAGAATATCATATTCAATGAAAGAGTTAAAAAAAAAAAATTATAGTTTCATTTATGAGAGAAAAAACTCACATTGAATGCATTTGTCACCTATTCGAGTTTAGGGGCATAATTTGCAAACATGCTATCTCGATTCTTATCTCTAACGATGTCGCAAAACTTCTTGAGACTTATATATTGCGTCGGTGGATGAGAGATGTTAGCAGAGCTCACACGAGGGTGTCAATCAATTACGATGGTTGGATGATTACACCTGCACATTTAAGATATGAAAAAATGACTCTTGCGTTTGCGAACATAGCTGACTTGTAAGAAATAACTCGAGCAGTTATGGAGTTAATCGAATTTCAGTCGAATGATTTATCTGTAAACCAAACCAAGTTGTGGAAGTAATCTCTTATCCTAAAATAGTATTCAAGTAGGCTCTACTTGTGGTGAAGTTGAGAAGAATGCTAGTCAAAACATTTTTTATCCAAGATACTCGAGAATTAAAGGAGCTCCGAAGAAAATATGGCGAAAAGGGAAATTGGAAACAATTTCGAAAAAAAACTAAGGTATATTTTCGGGCAATAATTTTCATTAGTTCAAATTTGAGTTTTTTTAGCCACCATATGTTGTACAAGCACCTTTGAAATAAAATAAATCGAAGAGCTCGAGATAAAATAATGTACAAAAGAATGTTGACTTCATTCCATCGATTCAGGCAGCACAACATCCCACACGACCTCCACTCTCTTATGCACAGCAGTTTTTAGTAAATATTGCTATTTCAAGTTGTTTTGATACCAATATTAACTTACCTTGATTAACAATATTAACATTATATGTTGTAGGGTACGCACTATCAAAATTGGGGACCTGATTATGGATTGAATTTGTTGCCTACATATGGGATGGATGTACCCACGATGCAAATATATGCGCCATAGTTACGACCAAGACAAGATGAGTTGTTGGAGCTGATTTATTGATTTTTGGAGCTGGTTTTTTGTATACTAGGCAATATTCAGATTTGGGACATCAACAATGAAATGTAGTTTAGAAACTTCGAGAGAATTGATTGTTCGCAGATGTTGCATTATCAGATACATTTTCTTCAAAACAAAACCAAGAAACAACAGACCCTTAGGGTGTTAAAGCGTCCAATCTGTCCGAAAATGTTCGTCCAGCCTCTTTTGCCAACAACAGAGTTGAATCTCTTGTACTGGGCGTTCTCCTAGTACACAAATTCGACAATGAATTTTCTATCTTATTCATTTTCTTGTAATTCAAACTCTTTATACAATAGAACCATTTTCTCGTATTTCAAACTCACAACAAACGCATTATACACCAAAAACAACTATTTTCGTCCAAAACAAAACACAAAAAAGGGTTCATTAACAAAGTCAAAAACAAAATTTTCCAACTATAACATAGGGTGACAAAATATGAAACATAGTAGAACTCATTCATCATTCATCAAAGTCATTCAATTACAACAATATAACAAACTAGAACAACTAATTTAAATGCTTCAATGTCCATTTTCTTTCCCGTTCTCTTTTGCATTTGTTTTTCTTTTGCGAATGGTTAGGTTCAATGAAATTTTCATGTCTTCTTCTTCAGATATCTAAGCTAAGCTTTTGAAAATATGCGAAAAATCTTCAAGATCATCATTGGACACAGATTTAACCGAACAAATGCAACTTGATTCACCTTCATACATTACGATTTCCTTTTTTGGTGCAACATCATTCCACTTAAAAAATCTGCAATCATACTACAACAAAAGAATAACTTCCTTATGTTCATTTCTTCTTCTCCACCTCCATCCATTTCACAAATCTCTACTCGCAAGCATGGGCAATAGTTGTTTTCTCGAACATTTCTGTAAATAGTGACCTGACCGTCTACAACTATGACAAATTCTTTTGTTCTTTTCTATTATTGTGAAAGTACTTTACATTGACAATTGTACTCCAATTACTAACAATCTAATTAATCATGTGACAAGAGAAATTAAAAGGTCAAATAAATACACCTGATAATGAAGACATCCACCAGATGATCTAAGCAATTCAGTAATTGTTTAAGCCAAAATGCACCGGATAACTAATTCTTCATGACAAATACACTGCAAACACTTAATGCACCTGATAATGATAGTGTAAATTTCACTGTACCAATCAAAAATATGCTTAGGAAATACAGAAATCAAAATAACGATGATTCAATAGGAGTTCAAATTCGTCATATAAATCGATTTCACATAGTGACCCAACCAAAACGATTGTTAAAATCAGTGAATATTTTCAAACCAACAATTCATGAAACTTAGCCTGGTTGTGTGAATCTTTAACCTCGATTTCACCGGAGATAAATGTGGTGTTGGGTTTTGGGGTTTTCATCTTCTATCTTTACAAGGTAAGAGAGTATGATTTTTTGGTGATAAATCTATTGTTGTCGGCGACGACGATCTAGGTTGGTGATAAAGCTTTCTCTCCAAGGTTGAAATCGACGACCCATAAAATGAATGGAAAATGAGTATTTTTCTTTTCAATGGCTAACGTGTGAGGATATAAGATTGAAATTGTGCAGGGGCATTTTGTCATTTTAAAATATCGCCAACTCAGTACCTATAAACTAATATGTACACCATTATGTACATAAAGCATTACTCTTGTCAAACATACTCTAGGTGGCATTAATTAATATGTTGGATTAAATCTCTGTTTGACCTTCATTTTCTAAAACTCATCTTCTCCCTCCCCAAATTCATTTTGAACCCAACATTATATGGGATTTATAATTTTTATCAATTTTTTAACTACACATTTCATCAATTTTTATCAAAATTTTCTAAAAATATAATTTTAACTACACGAATAGGCACTAAATAAGTCTTATATTTCTACATTTAATTGAAAGGGTAATTATATTCCTACCTTTATATATGCAACATATTTTAATTACATAAAATGTCATTAGTCTTACTTATTGTCCACTTATGTTCTCAATTTGTTTCACCGTATTCTTATTTTCAATTATTTATTAATTAGCACATATTCCAAAAAATCTGTTAGCATGCTTTAAAACAAAAGCAAATGTTTAGTCGCTTTTTTTGTATTTTTATTTCTTTTGCTTACTTAAACATACGAGGGATAAATAAGTTTTTTATTTCATTTTAATAGAATTTTTAAACGAAAATCGTCCAAAAGAGATGAGATGCATTAATTAAAAGAAGGTTAAGAATAAAAATACAATGAAACAAAAGTTAAAAATATAAGTATAATAATAAGTAAATATTAGAGACATTCAATACAATTAAAATATAGTGTACTTTAAAAAAAAAATTATACTATCAATATAGTAATCTTTAATTAACCTATGAGTTAGTAACACATAAACTAATATTGTAGTACCATAGCATTATTTAATTCAACCTAATGTGGTGCTGTTTTAGCAACGTCTCCAAAGGACTTAAAAAAACATGCACCAGTTCGTTGCTAAAAAGGTATGCTTATCCACATACAATAAACATGGGCCGTCAGAACTTTTCGGTCATTTAAAGCGCGACAAATAGCCCATATAATACCTTGAAACGAGTATTTTATTAATTGCATCATTATTGCCAATTATGCCACTAACTATAGATTGAGTCAACTCATCATTCTTGCAAAATAAAATGTTTACAGATTTAGAGTCACTTTCGAGTATTATAAGGTTGTTCAAAAGTAGATTAACGTTGGATGTGGCTTCTGCTTACACGTCCATAGACATCAAGAAATTAAATATTTACTTATTTTAACCATTAATCATTATGGTCAATGGCATTGCCAATTTTTGCAATAAGATATACCCACTGCTAAATTTTCATTGGATTGTAACATGCCACCTTTTATAGACATGGAAAAACTTAAGATAATTTTATGAACTTTGGTGTTGTATAACTTAAATTAACAATATCATCTCTTTAAAATTTAAACAAGTCGACATATTTTTAAGGTTTTGTGTTTAAGTTTTGACATCCCGATTTATAAAAATTGTACATAAATCAGATATTTCAGAGAGAATAAATTTGATTGTACTATTTACATAAATAAAATATATTATATCATACTAGCTTAAACTTCTAAATCACGGGGATTCAACAACTATTAATCTCATACGATTATGAATTAAATAACTACTAAGAAACAAAAATAATAATTATGCGATTTTATTTCTCTATTAATTTAGAGTCAGTTGTATCATAATTCAATCCGATTTATTATTACATAAATTAAAATTTTCAATAAATATATATTAGTTTCATTTTACATTTTCCTTATTCAATTAAATTGTACCACTTGATATCACCAGAAGTATGTTAGATCCACCCAATATACAAAATTATGACGTTAATCAAATTACAAAAGTGAATTATGAGTTAATCAAAATTATGCCTCCACCTAAAATTATACAAAATTAGGTATGGTAGGCATGTGAATTATGATGTCACAAAAGTTGCATGTCACGTCAAGATCTGCGGTTGTTGTACATTGATTGATTATACTTCTTCTAAAAAAACAATAAAATCATTCAATGAAAGTGGTCTGCCAATATAAAGAAAAATTAAAGACTTATAAACTAGTTTATCTGATAAAAAATAGTTTATTTGATCAAAAAATTTATTTTTGTAGTCTGATATTTTTTATCATAAAATTAGTGATGATTTTTCTTAAAATAAAATTAGATGAAAATACAGTGACCGGTAGTAACATATTTATTTGGATAAACCAAAAAATAAATAATCAAAATGTCTTAAGTAGGGATTATTTCTTTTTTTCTTTCTTACTTTGTGGCTCATAAAATAAGTTTTTTAGGGGTTTTTGATAAAAAATAATAAAACGTGTAATTAAAAATTTAATAAAAATTGTAAGTTTTATAAAATATATGTTTGAAAATAATTTAAGAGAAAAATAGTTTAAACCAAAAGTGTTCGAAATGGATCGATTAGTCAAACTTCTATAAGACAATTGAAGAATCAATTATCATATTTTCAATTACATTTAATGTGAAAAAACAATATATGATGGCATATATTGTATTTAAATAATAATATGCATTTACTAATTCGCTTAATTTGAAATTTCAATCCGATGAAACCTTAAGAAACAATAATATTGTTTTATCCCTTTTCTATAAGATTACTGATAATCTATTAATAAATAATAATTTTCGTACTATAATTGTTTGAAAAGATAATATAATATTAAGCAATTAAAAGTTTATCGCGACAAAAAGAATTTTTTCTGCTACGAAAAGAAAATAAGATTTTAAACGTCTGCTAAGTTATTACGCCTTCAATTTTTCTCCTCACAAAATTATCTCTTCTAAAATTTCTTTGAGCGATTCTATCCATCTCACCGATTCGATCATCTCTCTCAACTAATAATCTCCAAAATCTATTCACCGCCTCAATTAATCATCATAATATAATCTACAATGAATTCCCACATAAAAAAACGGTATACTAATAAACTACACTTTATAACATCTTACAATCACATGAGTGATATTATTTCACGATAAAAAAACTTTGTGCCTAATTATTATTCATTACTTCTAATTAATTTTAATTCAACTTTTCAAACTCATTTCCTTGAAATCCAGAATATTCTACAACAGAAATTTTATGAAAATGACATTAAAAAATATCCATTATGTTAATTTAATCCACGTTAGCAAAAAATCACCTACCAGAAATCACTGTAATTATAATGTGCCCCGCCAGCTGCATTTCGTACCGTTAAATTCAAGATTTGGAAAAACCTTTTGTAATTTCATCATCAAAATTCAAGAGGAAACACAAATAAACTTTTAACACGCGGCAAATTTTCTAAGTCAAAAATTCATCTTTTACACGGCACCAAGAAAAAAGAGAAATAGACGTTAGAGTGACGCCAAAATTCAGGAACTATTTCTTGGAATAAATTATACGCGTCCTCGGTCCTCCTCTCTCTATAATTTATTATTTTTCATAAATCCCAACTGAAACCTTCCCATCTCTTTGAATTTTCTCTCTTTCTCTGTCTCTGTAGAGTTCTAGATTGGAAGTTAATCACTGGGCTGAATATTTACAAAGGTACTATTTTCATTATATATATATTACTGAAGATATGGAGAAAGAGTTGTATTTTGTTTGCTTTTCTTGATTGTTGCGTTGTTGTTGTTTTTTTTTTTTTCCTGGGTTTGTTGTGAAATAATGAATGACATAGTCTTGTTTTTATATGCGAACATCTGTGTATATGTTTCTACAAATTGTAGCAATATTTTTGTTGAGAGGTAGATCTGGAAGAAGATTTTGGCTTGAAATAATTGATTTAGTCTTTTCTATGAATCCATTTGGATTTTGTGCTGGGTTTCAGTTTTAATGTTTTCATTAATATGAATTTTGGCATTTTACATTTCGTTTCCTTTTCCTTATGGGTGAGTTGTCATTTGTCATAAAAAAGAGGGATCCCCAAGTCATTATCTTTTTGCTTTTTCTTTTATAAAATGCCAAATTTGTAAGTATCTTTAGATTGCTTGTTGGGAAGGGTGGACAAAACTTATAGTTTTACAATCCAGCAATGTTTTTCTTGACCCTTTGATCATATTTTCAGCGATATGGATATGTATTCAATCACTTTGGAGTACCAGTGGAGTGCAGATCTAATCTGCGGCTTCAGCCATCTGAAATAAGTTTCTGTAAATTGAAAGCATCTATTGATGCATTACAATCATATGTGTGGTTTATTAGTCTCAGGAGTTGACCATCACGGCTGAGAATCGAAACTTTGGCCTACGGTGAGAAGTTCAATAGTAATGGCTGTTACGGGTTTGCATAATGTATTGGCCTATTGTCCTCCTTTATTTGGGGAGTCTCAGTCTCCTGTGTCGAGGACATGGGGTGAAGAACCGGATCAGCCTAGCACTCGGGCATCCTCTCTTTTGCAAATGTGGCGGGAGATCGAGGGTGAGCATGTAGTGGGTCATTCTCCTAGATCAAGGCCACTGAGAAGTGATGTTTCAGATTCTGACCACTCGAGTACTATCACTTCAGATGGACAAAGGAGTGATAATAGGGATGATAACTCTGAAGATGCCAGTGAAATTGAGAATCAAGGCCGAATGAGGTTGGACAATGAGCATGAGGATAGTAACAGTGTTATTTCTGAACAATCTATTGATTTGGGAGAATTTGAACGAGAACGAGTGAGACAAATTTTTCGTGAATGGATGAGCAGTGGTGCTAAGAGTCATTCTGCTACTGGTTTGTGTGTGGACAAGCGTTCAGGGCCACAATGGCTTGCAGAGAATGAGTGTGAAAGGGTGAGAATCATAAGAGAATGGGTCCAGATGAATACCCAGCAGGGAAGCAGTTATGGCTCACATAGAGATGGAGTCGCTGAAGTTGGTTCTCAATTTGAGCAGGTGCGTGACGGCTTGGTGGCCGATCATTCCGATGTTGGTGCACGGAGGCCCATTCGGAGATTATGTGGCAGACAGACTCTTCTAGATCTTCTTCTGAGGGCCCAAAGGGAAAGGAGAAGAGAACTTCAGGGTTTGTCTGAGCAGAGGCCAGTGTCAGACTTTGCTCATCGCAATCGCATTCAGGTGACTGGTTGTCCTTAATATTTTCCTTTCTGTAGATGTCAGCTACATCTATTATTATCGTCTCTTGTAAGATCACTCTTCTTGGTCAAGTTCTTGTGGGCTCGACGGCAGTGTCTATGAAGCCAATTACAATTATTTCATATCATTGTCGTTTCTTGTAACATAATTATCTAATTTTATGCATTTCCATATAAGATGACTATATGGATCTGCATTTACTACATAATGTCAGGGATTCAGTGATTGTGAAATCTATAAATAGAAAAATTCTTTCACCCTCATTAATCCCATATGTCTCTTGCAGGCGTTACTTCGAGGTAGGTTCCTTCGAAATGAAAGAATAATCTCGGATGAGCGACCAGGTTCAATAGCTGCAACTGAATTGGGTTTGCTGAGTCAAAGACATACCGTATCTGACCTCAGGTAGATTCTAGCGATATGTTATAGATATTTAAAGATTCCAAGATGCCTAGGAGAAAAAGATATTCCTTTACTTATTTGAACTGGCAGTTTTCTTGTCTAATAATATTTTATCTCGTCATCCTTCTTTGGTGATGCTCCTCAATTTCTTCCCTTCTGTATCTGCCATTTTTTATTGAATTTATATGATAAGTGATAACCATTATATTTTTTGAATTCATAACATCAATGATCTCTATAGTTTTATTCTTGTATGCATGTACCCAAACATACAAAATTGTGTAACTCTTAGATAAGAGAGGAGTACGAGCCAAAATTATTGTTTTTTTTTTTTTTTGGCACTAGTTCTCATACATTGATTAAATTTTTCAATTTTGTTGTTCTAAATTGAACTTAAAAAAATATAAGGTACTGTGGCAATCGTCTTTTTTACTCCTTTTCTCTCCAGTGTTTCCTCCCCTAATATCATAATTTCTTGATACAGGGAAGGATTCCTCTCCAGATTGGACAATTCTGCTCATATTTTGATGAACAGCAATAGTGGGCATAGAGATGAACAAGATGTTATCAACGGTCAATCAAGGCCTACTTGCAGGGAAAGGGAGACCACTGTGATTCATCCTGCAGGAGTCTCAGAAAGGAGCACACTTGAAAACGCCATTCAACGGGAGTTTGTTATAGAAGGAGCTTCAGAAGTAGAGGAGCCAGTTTTGAACAATGAGGAAATTTTGCAAGAAGCATTAACAGAGGTTGATCAGGCTGGTAGTAGACATGGTACAGAGAACAATGACACTGGAACCATAGCGGAGAATAATGCCAATGAACATTCATTGGAAAATGTAGATATTTATGGCAGTGAACACCTTGAAGTTTTTGCTGAAAATTATGAACATAGAGCTGAGGTAATTTATGCCCATGAGGAAGCTGGTTATTCTGATAATGTGGAGCGAAATGCAAATGAAGAATTTGATTGGCAAGATTCTTCAGCTCAGGTGGAGTTGCGGGAGCCAGTAACTGAGAATGAAGAAAGTAGCTGGCAACAGTTAACTGGTGTTCCGTTTAGTGAATGGACGGATGGTAGAGGTTGGCAGGGAAACTCTGCTAATCAGTGGTTTCAAGAAACATCTGGTAATGACGGCGTGGAGCACGGTCAGATGCAAGAATCACATGAAGATTGGCAAGGTCATGACTTGCAAGAGGCTATTGATAGTTGGTTAGATGTGCCTTCTGGAGAGCACAGTGCATCCATTGAAAGATCTGGAGGAGTTTACTTCCCAGATGATGATAATGTTTACAGCATGGAACTTAGGGAGCTTTTCAGCCGGTAACGATTTTGTCATTCTTGACTTGAGCATTTTTCAGTTAATCAATGAATTTCAGATCAACTGTTGATTTTTTTTTTTTCCCCTGAACTTTTCTTTTGTTCTGCAGGAGACGTGTCTCTGGTCTTCTACGAAGTGGTTTCCGGGAAAGTCTAAACCAGGTTCTACAATCACATGTGGAAAGGCAAGGTCATGCTTCTAGTGATTGGGAGTTGGATAATGCATCTTCTTCTCTTGCCTCCACTGAACAAGTCGAAGAACATATAAATGGTGATCAAGATTCGGCTCAATTAGATGGCACAGAAAGAAATCCATTTCTTTTCTCTTCACCACTTGGCAATGCTTTACAGCCACTTTTAGATCAAGAGTTGCAGGATTCAAATTGGCCATGCAACAACTCTGAACAGCACTTGGGAATTGTAAGCTCGACCAATGGTGAACTTGCTTTGCTTATTTAAATTGAATATGATATTCCCATATAGAGTAAAATATTGGATTTGGTTAGTCAAATTACTTGACTCCATCAAGTGAAAGAGATGGGAAATTGTCATGTTAGCTAATTTCAGAACCAAATAGCATAGAAGTATTTTGTATGAAGAACCCTCCCTGATATGGCAAAAATGTTTTAAGACATATAATGGCAAAAGGTAAGTCAAATTACTTGATTCCATTAAGTGAAAGAGATGGAAAATTGTCATGTTAGCTAATTTCAGAACCAAATAGCATTGAAGAATCGTGTATGAAGAACCCTCCCTAATATGGCAAAAGGTTTTAAGACATATATGTCCATCTTTTCTGGGCACCAATTAAATAATTATCCTGAGGCCTAATGGGAATTCACATTTTTCAGATCTAATGGATGTGGTAAAATCATTTCATACATTTTTTGGGTTATTTGATCAGCTTACCCTTTGGATGAGCCATCAGCCATGAGCCACTTCTTTTATCGGCATAGAAATTTTCTTTGGTATTTTATTACTTTTTATGTTTTGTTAAATTGATATGGTAGGCAACAAAATTTTAATCAGCTATTGTCTCTTGTTTGGTTAATTGATTATTTGGAGCTTTCCCCCAGTTTACATTCAACTTATGATAAGCACATATTTCTACTGATGAACATTCCAGGAGTTGGAGGTCATCAATGAGTTGAGAATCGATATGGCTAGGCTTCAGCAGAGGATGAACAATATGCAGAGGATGCTGGAGGCATGCATGGACATGCAAATAGAATTGCAACGTACACTGCGTCAAGAGGTTTCTGCTGCCTTAAATCGGTCAATTTTCTCAACAGGTTAGATTTCGTGCCGGGGGGTTTTCTATTTAACTAACTCCTGCTACTTCCTGACCTCATCTTATTTGCCTACCAACCACCACATACCATCTTCCTATATATATCTATATGGCTTCTTTATCTTCTCTAGTATGAACTGACCAGTTCCAATGTTATTATGAATGCAGATAAGTCTGAAGGCACTGTGCCTAAGGATGAATCTCATTGGAATCATGTGAAGAAAGGAATATGTTGTCTATGTCATGATGGTCACATAGATTCCTTGCTGTACAGGTAGAGAAGTACAAATTTTGATATATAGTTTCACTGTATAAAATGACGTACATATATAAGTATGCTATGAAATGGTTTTAATATCTCGCCTGATTGTTTGTACTTTCATGGAAGTGGGTACCTATGGGCCTTAGTTTTAACTTTTAAGTTGCAGTATGTATACCTGATTGAGCATGTTTGGCTGTGATTCAAAGTTACTTTTTCTACTAACAAAACTTACTTTTCTAGAAACTCAACTTACTTTCCTGAAAATTAACTTTTAAGCACAGCCAAACATATGCTCTTGGGATATGTCAAGTTCATTGTCACCTAGTGGAAGAAACCTCTATCCTTGTTGATGATGCCATTGGCAGGCAACGTGCTAAAATGATATTTGTTTCTCATATATTTTTACAGTTGTATCTCACGTCCATCTTTTATTCATACAGGTGTGGGCACATGTGCACCTGTTCAAAATGTGCACATAAATTGGTCCAAAGCACGGGAAAGTGTCCAATGTGTCGAGCACCAGTAGTTGAGGCGGTCCAAGCATACTTTATACAGTAAATCAGTAATGGAAAAGGAAAAAACATATATAGGTGAAAATATGAAAAGAGTAGAATGATTCAAAGTAGAAATAAGAAGGTTGCCATGTTGACAGACAGCTCTAGCTCCTGGAGTCTCGTCCTGGTAATGTATCTAACTTCACATACGTATATTTGCGGAGTTCATTTTCTTCTCTTGTGGGGGTGAAAAGTGCGTGAAAGGGAAAGTTGCCATTTTTTACTAATGAATGTGTTTTAGGTTCCGACGGCATCCCTGATTCGTTGTTATAATCAGAATAAGTTGCATGGATATTCATTCAATTACTCAAGTCGCGTTTAACAGACTGATACCATTGCATCTGTACCTATGAATTGTGGATACATTTGACAAAAAGAAAGTCATTAGTTTTAGAGATGGCTTGATTGTGATGAAAAGTCGTCATATGGTGAGAATATAGACGACAGATGAAGTTGCAACTGCTGATTTGTGCATTGCTTATAGTAATGTGTCTGAGAAGATGACTGGTGATGTTAATTCCCTGTAAGACAAATATTTATTGTACTGAATGACATGAGTAATTTTATGCCATGAAGGTTTTTCCTTTCTGATAGTACTTTGAAACATTTTACTTCTCTAGATTAAGAAAGACTTATTCTTTCTTTATGTTGTTGAAATTCAATTATTTAACCATAGCGACGGTAAATTAAATTTCAACACGATCTTGTAGAATAAAGAATAATGCTATTCATTATTAGACAACTAAATAAATTTTCAGAATAAAACACAAGCTTTATTTTCTGGTAGTGGATAGATGAATGATGTCTTCTACTCCTGCAATTCATGTGCATAATTTATGATGTAAAACAAGTGTATTTTAAAATGGAGAATTCAGATTGAACTTTATTATATTTCTATTAATTGGTTTATATTTTGGTATTTAATCGATGTGAGATTTATTCTTTAACATGTTCGGTGGCTCGTCTGAGAACATCAATCTTAAAATTCGTATGCTCGTTTTTTACTCTTAATCAAATTGAATTGTTCATTTGAACTTAATGGGTTTTGATATTATATTAAAACTCAAAGTTTTAAAATATCAATCTTATTAAAATGAGTTGTTTAATCCTTTATATATTAATTGATATTTTGATATTTAACTTATTTGAGTTCTATCTAATTAACACTCAAAAGCCTAAAAGAAACAGAAAATCCTACTAGTTTAGCTGGTTTCAAATATTTATCATTTGCAAAAGATATTTTTTTCCAGCCTTATCTCATGAGAGAGTTGTCCGACTAGCGAGCGTGCGCATATTAAATTGGAGTAATGATCTCTTATCTACAGTCCCATCTATCAGTGGACAAATGATCTCATGCTCAATGTGGGTACGAGATCATTACTCATCAAATTATCTTTATTTTGTTGTATTGAGAAGTGAAAATATTATGTTTTTGTTTTTTCCTTATGATATGAGAGGTGAAATTATGTTTTTGTCTTTTTCTTCGATATAGTCAAAAAGTAGCTACCGTCCATAATGAAGGTTGATTTGTATATTATTTACTTATTTAATTTTCTGACTTCTCATAATTAAGTTCGTCATGAGTTAAATTAGATGGACATTATCTAATGGAATCTTGTTACTGTATTTAAATTGACAATAGGGAATGGAGGGGAAGCTCCAAGATCAACTACTACTCCATCAGGAGAAAACGTGCTAATTTAATTATTTTAGTTGTCATTGACTTTCTCAAATATTTCCTAATTGATATTGAATTCCACAAGTGTTTTGAGTTTCAACTATAGTTTTCCAACAAAAAAAAAAAACAGTTTTAATTAAACTTTAAAATTTACTAAGTTGCCACTAAACTTATTAAAATGTTTTAAAAGTCAATATATTTGATGATAGCGCAGATGAAATGACGCATGAGATAACATTTTGGTAAGATCATCAAATCTGTTAACTTTTAAAATGACGAGTGATGGATGATATAACAACTTGGTAAGTTTAGTGGCAACTCGAATTTTTTTTAAAGTTAAATGACAACTGAGAAATATTTTGAAATACTTTTTAAAGTTTAATGACAACTGAAAAATATTTATGAAAATTAAGTGACAACTAGATATTAAATCCTAGGTTATCTTCATTCTTGTAAACATTGATAGTTAATTCAAACACGAACAAATACAATACACCAGCAAGCATTCAGCCAAATACAAATTTTGGTATAAATTTTTATTGTCAAAGTAAATCGATATCTGACCATATTATAGAGTTATAAGTTACAAATTATATTAATGTTGAGCTCATTCCCACGATATATAATTGAGCATCATGGATGTAAAGTTTTGACACATGAAGAAGACCATCTCGGTCTTTAGGTCGGAAGAGCGAGCTTGGAATAAAGTGAGACAATTTTGAGGTTCTTTGTATAACTCACAATTGTGGGAAAATCAAAATTAAGGTATATAACAAACCTACAAGAAATAAATCCTCAAGGGAACCTGACATTTTTGTAGCAAGTAGGTCCTCAATGAATGACTAGGTGGTGGAGATGGTTGGGGTAGAGTTTGGGGTCTACAAGTAGAGGCGTGGGGTTGAATACGACAGGACAAGATATAACAAAACAGATAATAATGTGCTTATTTATTTATTTTGCTTTTCCTTTTCCTTTTCTTTCTTGTTTGTTTATTGTTCATCAAAATTAATTTTTTTAAACCTATTTTGCTCCTCAAAGTATTAAAATAAAAGTATCGCGTGAGATCTTAACGTCTAGATTCACTTGCTACAAATAGAAGACTAGAGACTTAGTATTTGTTTGGTTTTGCTAAAAATAAGTTTTTTAGCAGATTTTGATAAATATTGATGAAATGTGTAGTTGAAAAATCAATAAAAATTGTGAATCCCATAAAATGTGTTGTTAAAATTAATTATTGCCTTTAAGTTAAATTTTTATCAACTTTTTAAGTTAAAACTACAAAACCCATCCATAATTTTGGTGAGAAATTTTGAGCACTTTTCACAAACCATACAAGAGTTCCCAAATTTCTTCTTTAACTTATTACTTAAATGAAAAATTAATTTCCAATTTTTAAAAGGATCAATTTAATAATTAATCTTTTATTATAAATTTATGTGAAATCATCACGTAATTCTGGTGGATACACGTTTCACTTCAAATTTTTAGACATTAGCTTAACTTCAAAAATAAAATCTAACTTTATAAAGTTGATTGTCTATGAATACTCAATTATTTCATTACTAAAAATTAATTGTATAAATATAATAAAATATTAAGAGTCTATTATCATCTTCCTATTCAGCCAATAATTGATCATCAATAGTGTAATTTTCCCAAATTTTAATAGCTCATCAAGATTGCACCATTATTAGCATTAAAAAATAGATTGTCGCAGCCATGTCCTTGTTACGTGCATAACTAAATATTCAACTCAGCATAAATGCCCTCTCCAGAAGCTACCACATAAAATATTCAATTTTTGTTAATAAAATATTAAAACTTTAATACTACCAATTAATTACAAGTTCATAATTTTAAAAGTTAATTTTTAGAACTAAATCACGCCTCTATTTGAACATTTGCGTTTTAGTTAATTCTTGGACTATCTCCAATCACAATCTTTAAAATAATGCAACTTTTATACCAAAATAATACAATTTTCACATTATCTTTTTTACCGATCTCCAACCAACATCTATAAAAATTGCACTAAATAAATAGTATTTGTTTTCTTTCCTTATTTTTTAATTTTTCAACAATTTATTGATTTAAAAAATTATTTAATTAAATATTCTATTACTACTCAAATTTATAAATGAAAAATTAAATATTCTTTTATTACTAAAATTTATAAATTAAAATTTTAATTTAATTACCTAAAAAATTACATTTATCACAATAAACGTAAAAAAATATTACAATTAATATCACAATTAACAAAATACAACATTTAATATAAAAAAATAATATCTATATATATCGTAATCTTATTAATATATTAAAGAAAGATAGTCGTCAAAAAATCTGCAAAAAATTTTCCTCCAAAATATTTGTACTAAAAATATACTTATATTATTATACACGTATTGACTACACATATTGTACAATGAGCCACAAAATTTTTCCCTCCAAAACATTTGTACTAAAAATATATTTATATGGAGTATTATATATGTACGTATTGTATAATGAGCTACCATAAAATCTGCAATATTATTAATTGAAATAGGAATGCACAAATGGCCTCACAATTTATTATTGTATTAAATACACGTATAATATTAATACAATAGAAAATTATTGTCTTCATATTATTAATACTAATACGATAAAATATTATTGTCTCCATATTAATAATACTAATATTGCTTTTGATGTGATTAATATTAATAATAAAATTGAATAAAATTCTTAAATAAAATTTAAGATATTAATGATTTGTATTAGTAATATAATTAAATAATTCTTAATCAAATTATGCAGTATAAAATGACAATTTATATTCCTATTCTTACTTCTATGGATTTTTCGGGATATATTCCCAATGCATTATAATTATGTGGGTTTTGGAAATCGTGCTTTGGTGTGTATGTATACATAATTTCTACATTTCATTTGACTTTGACATTTTGTAACTATATATATATATACACTTACCGATTCATATTCCAGTGCATTATTATTGTTTCCAACATACATAATTTCACGAATTGAAACAATAAATACTTTTTGCATCTTCTTTTGATGAATGGAAATCGTGATTTGTATTTATCATGTACTGCAAAATGACTATTCATTTCCCAATGCATCATAATTATTTCACATTTAAAACAAATAAATAATTTCCACAAATCATTTGCTTTTGGCATAATTAGAAATCGTGCTTTTATATATATATATATATTTTTTTGATGAATGGAAATCGTGATTTGTATTTATCATGCACTGCAAAATGACTATTCATTTCCCAATGCATCATAATTATTTCACGTTTAAAACAAATAAATAATTTCCACAAGTCATTTGCTTTTGGCATAATTAGAAATCGTGCTTTTATATATATATATATATATATATATATATATATATATATATATATACGATTTAGTTGTTTGTTAATACACGATTTGTTTGTTTGTTTGCACGTACATATAGTATTTATTTGTGTTTCAAAATTGTGTTTGAAAGAAAATTAAAATTTTTATATTTAATTTTTTCTTTCATTTAAATTTGCAGTAACCCCATCTAAAGAAATAGCATTGATTTTTAATTTGGTCGAAGAAATCAACTCAACAAACACAATGGGCACTAGAAGTTCGAATTGTGATCATTTGAGAGATACCCAGTTATAAAAACAATGAAGAGACATACAATTTTGAGATAATATTCGTTGATAAAGAGGTACATTGTCTAATTTTTTAAACTCTTTTAATATTGTGCATACATTTTAATTGTTTAATATTTGGTTAATTACACTAGTGATCTCCATTCTTTGAGGTTTATAACGATTTCATTTCTATTTTTTTGTTAGCAAATATCATTCCCATTTTTCTATTTATTCTCACAAATGGTCCCAAATCACTATTTTTCACTATTCTGACAAATTTTTGACAATTTTGCCCATTGTTTTTTGTTTAAATATCAATGTGTAATGGACTTGATCTAATACTATTGATGGGCATTGTTATAATGCTTACCAAGACAAGTGCCATGCACTAATTGCATGAGTGTGAAACACTTGTCTCGGTGGACATTATAACAATGTCCACCAGAGAGCGATGAATCAAAATCTCAATAGGTAATCACGGGGTCCATAACTTTTCCCCGTCTGTAGAGAGACCCCCCACCCCACCCCACCCCTCCCCTCCACCTCCAATTGCAAAACCCCCTCCACTTGCCCCCATCATCATTTATTTATATTTTAACCCCTCCCACTCATTTATTTATACTTTAACCCCTACTTTCTTTAATTTCAACATATTTATTTACCACCAAATTTATATCCACATTATTAATTTAATTTAATTTATTAAATTAAAAATAATTTTTTATTATTATATTTATTGTATTTGTTTTTAAAAATATAATATATAATAATATTTATTGAGTTAAATATTATTTATATCATATAATAAATAATATAATTAACGTTAATTTTATTATTAAGATTAAAGTGAGACTAATTAATTAGTTTATATTTGAGTAACAAATTAAATTTTACTTAAAAAATAAAAATAAATAAAGCGTGCATAATAAATATGATGCATTGTTTACTGCTTGTGATCGAGTATTGTGGATCCGGAGTATGATATGGGTATCGTGGACTCGGTAGCATGATATCGCGTCTTGTGGGTCCGGTGCGTGATATTATTAGTCTGACGGATCCTACGAGTATTGTGGTTGATTTGTGTTGTCCAAACTGACAATCAAATTATTACCTATTATAAATCAAATGGACACGCACTAATAAAATAATAAGTAATGAAATATATAACATTAATTTACCTATTTTGCAACGTATGACAAGTTCTTCTATCGTGGGCCACGGGTGCCACATCAATTATACGTGCAAATAAAAAAAAATATAAAAAGCATTAACAATATTATAACTAACTTGCAAATTACAAAAATAAAATATGTACAAATAAACGAAAATAAAAATAAATTAATAATTTATTACTAACCTTTAAGAATATGAAAAAAATAAGTGAGACACAAATTTGGTAAAATAAATTTAGAGAACAAAAGTGATTGGAAACATTTAATGTTGGCCAAATTTGGATAAAGTAAATAAAACGATTGTGTTGGCCAAATTTCAAGAAAAAAGTGTATTATGATGAGGAGGAAAAATGTATATTCGATAAAGATGGAAAAATATGTATTTGATAAGGAAAAATTGTTACGTTGAGTAGTGTATATAAATAGGTGGGGAAAGGGAGAAAGAAAATAAATTTGTTGGGGTGGGGGTAAAATTAAATAAAGGCTGTAAAAAGTTAAATGAGGGGTGGGGGTTGCTTTTTTTTTTTTTTTTCTTGCAGAGGGGTTTTTTTTTTTTTTTCAATGGTTGTGTGTCAATCTGCGTGATTCACACGCGTGACGGAGATTGATATGGACCCCGTCCACGAGGTCCAGATCTTTTCTCTATATATACTTACCGATTCATATTCCAGTGCATTATTATTGTTTCCAACATACATAATTTCACGAATTGAAACAATAAATAATTTTTGCGCTTCTTTTGATGAATGGAAATCGTGATTTGTATTTATCATGCACTACAAAATGACTATTCATTTCCCAATGCATCATAATTATTTCACATTTAAAACAAATAAATAATTTCCACAAGTCATTTGTTTTGGCATAATTAGAAATCGTGCTTTTATATATATATATATATATATATATATAAGTAATTTTGTTAATACACGATTTGTTTGTTTGTTTGTTGTTTGTTTGCATACATATAGTATTCATTTGTGTTTCAAAATTGTGTTTGAAAGAAAATTAAAATTTTTATATTTAATTTTTTCTTTCATTTAAATTTGCAGTAACCCTATCTAAAGAAATAGCATCGATTTTTAATTTGGTCGAAGAAATCAACTCAACTAAAACACAATGGGCGCTAGAAGTTCGAATTGTGATCATTTGAGAGATACCCAGTTATAAAAACAATGAAGAGACATACAATTTTGAGATAATATTCGTTGATAAAGAGGTACGTTGTCTAATTTTTTAAACTCTTTTAATATTGTGCATACATTTTAATTGTTTAATATTTGGTTAATTACACTAGTGATATCCATTCTTTCAGGTTTATAACGATTTCGTTTCTATTTTTTTGTTAGCAAATATCATTCCTATTTTTCCATATATTCTCACAAATGGTCCCCCAAATCATTATTTTTCACTTTTCTCGACAAATCTTTGACAATTTTGCCCATTGTTTTTGTTTAAATATCAATGTGTAAGGACTTGATCTAATCTTATCACATGGGCGTTGTTATAATCTTTATCAAGACAAGTCGCCACGCACTAATTGCATGAAGTGTGAGACAGCATGCCGATGGACATTATAACAACGTCCATCTAGGGCGATGAGATCAAAATCTCAATAGATAATCAAATGTTATTTATATGATACTTTTTTTGTTCGATTGAAGGAAAAAAAACAAAGCACTTTTTAAAAAACGAAATTAATGATTAATACATAAACCAAAAATTTAAAAAGAAAAACTGGATTTTAAAAAAAAAAAAAAAACTATCCACTGTCAGAAACTTGTGCTTCTCTGCAACACCGCGTGGGTAGCCAAACTGGAACAACTACATGTCCTCCTCACCGGAACAGTAACTTCTTCTCGACACGTGTCACCGTTTATTACCGTCGATCTCTCACCAATCTCTCTCGCACCAATGTCTTTTTCCTGCTTCACATCAAAACAAACCTCCTCAACTCTATTGAAGAGCTGAGTTGATCGACAGACAGGGCAAGTTACGTGGGAGGACAGCCATGTATCAATACACCTGGGATGGAACATGTGCTGACAAAATGGGATCATTTTAACAATTTCTCTCTCTTCAAACTCGCTCAAACAGATTGGGCAGTCTTCAATCATCTGATGCTTCGCGGCCACACCGTATGCCACAAGAGGAAGTGATTTCATGGCGGAGGGATCGAGACCCTTGTTGTGGTTTGATGTCGGAGTTGGGTTTCTGCGGGGGCGGAAGTCGGAGGAGGAGGAGGAAGAGGACGAAGAAGGGTCCTCGGCGGTGAAGCGGCGAATGTAAACGGAGAAGAAGCCCATAAAGAAGAGGGCAGCGAGGAGGACGAGAACAGTTAAGGCCATGGAGGAGTCGAAAGGTGTGGTTGCTCTGAAGGGTCTTTTTACGATGGTTGAGTTACTATTGATGGACTGGGAAATGGGATTTCTGGTGGCAGTGTTTGGTGGGAAAGTGCCGTCTACTGTATATGGGTCTGCTTGTAGCAGTCTTCTGTTCAGAATGGTTGGATTCATTATGGTGAAAGCTTAAAATTCTTTCTATTCAATAAGCAAGTATCAGTAATCAGTGTGTATGAGGTAGAGAGAGAATCAGAAGCTGAGTGAATAACACATGTTGTTCGGAAATGTTCTGAGTCAAACACCAAAAGGTTGCAGTATCAGGAAATAGTGAATCTCTGTGTGTGTGTGTGTGTGTGTGTGTGTGTGTGAGAGAGAGAGAGAGAGGAACTTACATTGAGAGTTCATTTTGCAAAAAAAGAACATGTTTTTTTTTTAAAAGAACAATCATTTTTTTGAGTGTTTATAAAATATTTATAAGCTGGTTAAAGTCAATATTTGTCAAAATTTAAATTGATAACTAAATATATATTTTATCAATATATTTCATGTATAATTTATTATTTATTTATTATTTACATATTTTATAAAAACTGTAATTTATAATAATTTAAAAAATAATATCACCACTATTATACATGTGCTAAATATTATTTTAATCTACACATCTAATATAATTTATAATTTATTTTTATTTTTTATTCATTCATAGGATAAAAGAGGCAGAGCGGCAAGGCGATATAAGGATGGCGGCAAATAACTTGGATTAGATTTTCGGTTGAAAGTAAAGGAAATATGTGGGGCTTAGAGGAATACTTTTTTTTAATTTAAATTATAATAATTGTAATTGGGTTAAAAAGAAGTGAGTAGGTGTGTGCATGGAATCTGGATCTTACGTGAAACTTGTCTGGGTGCAGATATTTGGACAAGAAAAGGCGCTGACGGTCTCCTGATTTTGGCTTTTCAAAAAGGGAGACTTATTGCAATAAAATTTAAAATTATATTTGTTAGATTTTGATGTAATGGATGATTTTATATACTTGAAAGTATATTATAGTTTCATCTTGTGACCAATATAATGCTTTATAGCTTAGTAGAGACCGGAGAGTCATTAACAATAATATCCAAGTTGTTTGATCACGCAAATTTTAGAAAATTATTCTCTAAATAAAAAGTGTTTGTATACCGGGTAGACCGAACAAAGGTCCAAGTGTACTAACTGGATCGGACCAGGATTCACTTTTCAGGTTGGACTGGTCGATCTGGTCTGAATTTAATAACTATATATAAATGACGTCTTACTAAACAATTACTACTTGTGTGGCAACTTTTGTTTCCCAACCTCTTCTCTTTTAGCAAAACTTGTTGGAGAGTAAATGATTCAAACTTACTTTTACCTTATTAGGAAAGCTACTTGCGTGGCAACTTTTGTTCCCCAACCTTTTCTCTTTTAGCAAACATGGATATAATCTATTGTCAAGTTGTGTGTCCGAGTATTTCATCAAAGGGGCAGGGTCTTCGTTGCATCCAAAAGCTTCTGACGAACAACGGGTTGGCGGGGTGTGCACACGATTCCACTTCGTTGGCGAGATTGGATCATGTTGGGTTCAAAGCTCCGAAAAGTACCACGAGATGGTGGTTAAGGCTTTGGAGATTAGCACTTGGCTTCAGATAAAATCTTGTCCTAGGGCCTAGTCATTTGACTTCTTAGGCGACCCCCCATGGTCCCATGGTTCTAGTTCTGTTTTGGCCGAGGTGAAATGATGTTTGTAGCTCCACGTTAGGTAGAGGCACAATTTGACCAAAGTTGCGGGGCGACATGGAACTGGATATTGGACAAAACTTTTAAGAAATTGGGGTGAAGCAGAAATGAAGTTGAAGTTTGATTGCAGGAATTTTATATATGAAGAACTTGCCTCCAATGCACGTTACAAAGCCGTTTTTATTAAGACGTTCTTTGCTCCCACTATAGCTGAGATGCACAATAAAACTCGAATATGTTGTATGTTTGTGCACTAACGAAAACAACCGGAGCACAAAAGAAAAATGAAGTCGTATACTTGAGGTTATTTGTAATCTTTTCGGAATGACAAAATACAAACAAAACTTTGTAAATAACGGAGATAAAAACTATGCAAACTATTTGAAGAAAGAATGAAGAAGAAAGAAGAACATCAATATTTATCTATCTAATTATCAAAGAAATTTAAATATATGTATAAATTCTCATCACACAGTTTCAAATAAGTTACAATCACTAGTAAATGTCTGTTAGACTTGAAATACATCAATGAAAATCGAAACATTTGAATTAAAACAATCAAATTTAATTGTGGGACAAAATGCACTATAGGAGACACTTGGTGGCACCAGGGGTGGAGGGGGGGGGGTCCTGGGGAGACCAGGACCCCCCAACTTTGAATTTTTTATTTTTATTTTTTTTTTAATTTACAAAACAAAGAAATCAAAAAATGAATAACTAATAATTCTACCATACATTACAAATTATAAAATAATTTTAAAAATACTATCTAACTTTTTTTATTTTAAAAATAATGTTTTTTATTTTTGTAATACTTGATGTTACATTTGTTATGTTTGTTAATAACAAATGTAACACATTTATTGTAACTAAAATAACAAATATAATAAAAAATGTTATAAAAATTGAAAATAATATTTTTATAATAAAAAAGTATGACAATATTTTATTTATTGTAGTTATTTGTGAAAAGACCTCATAACCTAAACAAAGAATGCCCAAAATTGGATTCATATTCATCTTCTTCTGCTATTGGACTTCACGTCTTTTGGTATGTGAAATTCAAATCACAATTCACACATGGCGGCAGCAAAAAATCATGTCATCTCAGTTCTTCTGTCGAATCGAATGGTCGAATTGCCATAAAAAAATATATTATATTATCATAAAAATGGATTCGGTAATTATAGTTTGAGAAAAAAAATTTGGGAGCGCTGCCCCCGAACTCCCCACTCTTATTTTAGGACCACCAACTTAAAATAGCTGGCTCCACCCGTGGCACGAGTGAGCCAACAAGCATCACACTTGTGCCACGAGGTAGAGTGCTAGCCATGTTGGCCAACATTAGAAACACTTTACACGCATATTTTCATTTCCTTGTATGTATAACTTGACACGTGAATAGACCATATGTCCTTCATTATGGACTTTCACGAATGTTTTAAGTAGCTAGCCAATTCAATTTAGAGACGACACCATCCCTATCATTGATATAGGTAGACTTATTAAGAATATTCACGTAACTAAAGTATTCCATATATATTTTTATTCAAGTCTAAATTGGATAATCGATGTAGTCTTGATTGAATATTTTATATTTTGATTTTAAGCTTGAGTTTGTGTTAAATTTATATTGAAGTTTTGAATTGTTTTCCATATTCTTAGGCCGTTTATGAATTGTTTGTAAATTGTGTTGAATTATTGCGAGGAAAAATACATGTTTAGAATGTGGAATATCAATCACGAATTTAGATAGGAGATAGATATACAATTGTATGGTTCGTGCAATCTTTGTATGAGTTTCATGCTTCATTCATGCGCTTGAATGTGCACTAATTTGTATAGAGATATAATAAATTCTCATATTTAAGTAAGTTTGATTTTGTTCGAAAGAAACTATCAAACACCTTGAACAAGTCGAGCACTACGTACCATACGCAAATATTTGTAGCGTGACAAGCAAAGTTAAATAGAAAAAATTCCGATAAAATTGAGAATTCTAGCACTTTAAATCATCGAATTAATTTTATAATTATACTGTTGAAGACATTAGCTTAATTTTTAGTTTAAATCATTCATTTAGTAAAAATCACCAAAACAATTCCCTGTTAATTTTAGTACGGGTTAAAATAATTAGTTAGAATTAATTAATTTGATAGTTAATAGCATAATCCTCGTAGAATTGACATTTTACTCTTACACTTTATTACTACTTGTAGCTATATCGTACAATTGATCATCTTAGTTCCGGGTTTGCGATAAAAGATTTGGGACATTTGCATTATTTTTCAGGTGTTGAAATAAAGTGTTTTGATGGTGGCCGGCTTCAACGAACTCAAATGCTCCATAGCAAGTCCATTGCCACTCCTCAAGCTCTCAAAATTCAGCCTACATCATCGGACCAAAACCAAGTTGATGCTACTACTTTTCGAAGTCTTGTTGGGGCTCTCCAGTACTTGAACTTCACACGATCAGATATTACCCATGCCGTAAATCGAGTCTGTCAACATTTTAGCAGTTTAACAGTGGCAAATAGGAAGGCAGTTATACGTATCCTACGGTATCTTCAAGGTACACAACATTTTCGCCTTAGATATCATCCTACATACCCGTTCAATTTTGCTAAAGATCAGATTTTTTTTTGTAAATTTTGATAAAAGGATGATAAAATGTGTCATTGAAAAGTTGATAAAAGTTGTGGGTCTCATGAAATGTGAAGTTAAAATTAATTCTTGAATTTGACTTAACTTTTTAACAAATTTTTAAGCAATATCAAACAAAACTTACTTATCCAATTTCACTATATGCTCAGCGAGGCCGATTGGGCCAGATGCCCTATGACAAGGCAAAGTAGCACTGGTTATTGTGTTTTTCTGGGTGCTAATTGTATCTCTTGGTGTTCAAAGAAGCTACCCACCGACGCACGATCTAGCATCGTTAGCTGAATATCTTTTTATGACCTTTACTACTGCTGAATTAACTTGGGTTACTTGTCTGTTTCGTGATATTGACATCTCACTACTAATAAGGCACCACGATTAATTTGTGATAATGTAATTAAGTGCCTTACACACATGACCATCAATTCTATATTTCACGCTCGGTCTAAGCGTATCGAGCTTGATTATCACATTGTACGTTAGAAGGGTCCAATGAAGATGCTTGTTACTTCATAACCAGCTGATATTTTCACTAAGTCACTAGCAAAGAATCCTTATTTTCTGCAGTAGGTTGGGTGTTCTTAACAGATCACGCGCCATCTTGAGAGGACATATTAAAAATAACTCTCCACACTGTTCTGTCAAATTAGGAGATGTCCGACTCCAGCACCACAATTGCAAAAACAGTTTTGGGAACTTTGAAGAAGTTTATGAAGGTTCAAGAAATAAAGAGGATCATGGAATTCTTTTCAAGAAGGATTCAACACAAAATCATGTATATATGTGTATAGAGGGAATCATCATTTATAAAAACATGAATATGTTTAATAGTGCACAATGTGTCACATGTCATGTTTGGTTATTCTTTGTGCATGAATAACTTGTCTATCACTCCAATTTAACATTTTTTTCCCTGTCGAAAAAATCTTCGACCGACATTTCCTGTCCCTAAAATTGTGTGAACTAAAAATCATGGATTTGTCGTTAGTAATTTCATAAAAGATTTCCATTCCACGGGTAATTTTTCATCATCATTGCAACATTATTTAACAATGAAACAAGAATAAATATATATGGGCTCAAAAAATAGAATCCAATGAAACACCTAGTCCCACAAACATCATTCATTGAGATACATATATGGAGATTGCAATTGTACCAAAAACAGAAAGAAACGACAGATAATCAAAGATCATATATAGTGGGGAAGGAATCTATAGACAAACGATTGAAGGGAATATCTCGGTTCGTGTGCTCGTCAAAGTATATTAAACACAAGATTGCGGCTATTTGTTCGGTTGGATTTAGGTTCAAATTCCACTTCCTATTCATCAAAAATATCGAAGAAAGGAAACGGTAATAAAATTGTCGTATACCATTGTTGTTGCAGTATTTTTTACACACAATTTTATTACACAGTACTGTAACTTAATATATATGTCTGTCACTGTACAGATAAAAAGGAAAAATGATGAAAAAAAAAAAAGGAAGCTGGTCTCAGTGATTGATATTAGAATCATTACATGGAATTTATATGAGTATTTAATAATATTCATAATTATTCTGATTTCAGAAAGAAGGTTTCAAATGATAATTATGATTTCTATAAGACACAATATATATGCATATATATAATTCTAATTAACAAAATAGAACTTTTAATTAGGAGAGCTAAAAATTCGAAGATACAGCCTAAAATCTAACCTATACATAACCCTAAAATATATGGCTTAAAATCATTGATTAATATGTCTCCTCTTGGAAGTGATACCTGCTGGTAGAACCCTAGCACTTCCAGGGAAGGATTGAAAGAACACCTCCATCTCATCACCTCCAGAAATTTCGAAAAACTCGAGATTGTGAAATTTTCTCTTATGCAAGAAACCAGCTTTTTTCTTCCTAGGCGCTGATGGACAGCTCCTGGTTTTCGAAATCTTGTGTTCTTGAGAAGTTGGTGTTCGGGACCCTTCATCGTTGTTTTCCAGCTGAGCCTTGGGATCATTATCTTCTTTCACATCTTGTTTTGGGCTTTGTTCCAATATTATTTGATCTTTAGACATGAAGTTGAACAAGGTTAGGCACAAGATGTTTTTGATATATGGATGAAAATTGGAGAAGGCGGGGAGAATACCCTTAGGAGGTGGGGGTGGGGGGATAAATGCAGATTATTAGTCAACCATCCTTTTCTTATCTTGAAAAAAAATGTCTTCTATCGTTTGTAATCCCTCTTGTAGTCTTGTTTTTTTTAGCCTTTTTTGGCATGCAATTTCATGCATGTTTGGTGTTGTTAAAATTATATTTAAGTACTTATAAGTTATGAGTCATATTATATATGTAGATACGTAAGTACTACAAAATATGTAGATAAAAAATATATTTGACTAATTTAATCAACTTAAATTATAGTTTAAACATTAACAAAGATATTAATAGGATAGAAACGTCCCTGAACTTTTAGACATTCTCGCAAATGATTTCTAAATTTTAATATGTCAATAAAATTTTGAACGTTTGTTTTCCTAATCTAAATTAATAATTAGATTCACGGTATACTTGTATAGTATAACAATAGATGTTAATTGTGTTCAAGATATCGACAACTTTCTCATATTATTCATTACAACCACTAATGTTCTCTACAAACTTGAGCCTATATGGTAGTCATTTTAAACTTTAAACTGAAATTCCATTTTTAAGTTTTGACTTGATCGATCAGCTGAATAAGAAACATAGAAAATGGCGCAATGTGTAATCTTACACAAATAATGCTTGTGGCTAAAAATTACTTTTTTCCCCTCAATTCACGTGGCATTCACAAATGTGTATTATTTGTGAGCTGAGGGTCATTTCTATAATTTTGGTTTACATTACCAATTGTGTCGGATTTTAAAATGTTTTTTTAAGAAATGTATGTACAGCAGTCAAATGAAAGAAATAAAAAATAAAAAGCAGATTAAAAACTATACCAAACAAGAGTAAGAATATTATCCAATTTAAATACACAAAGTCGCTAATGTAATTAAATATATGATTTATATCATATTACGTCAATATGAAAGTGGTTGAAAAACAAGTGTAGTAAATGTGCATTCTGTTGTAAAAGTACGAACAAATTTTCACATCGATTAAAATATAGCGTAGATGATGTGCTTATAAAAAATTTGGTCACTCTACATAATGTGTTGACGTTTTGGGATGGAACCTCAATTTCCTATAAATAGTATTAAAGGTAGACTCCAAACTTAATTAGTCACGTGGATGCACATTACGGATCCCTAATTGTTGCCGAACCGAAGATAGTGGGCCCTAAGTTGGACCGTTATAGGCGGGAAAGTCAATGGTTGGCTCGTAAGGCAATTATGCCCACATAATGTAGTGGTCATGACGCACTGAAAGAGTTGGATCTTGATGAAATATAATTTTTCCAAGAAGGGGGATGAATATACTATCTCTTAAAGGAAAATCAAGATGACATAGTATTTCATTTAAAAGAAGATTGTTGGAAAAGTATTAACAAAGTCCCAACATCGATTAAATGTAGAATAAATGATGTGATTATAAAATATTGAATTTCTTTACCTAATGAATTAATTTTTTGGGATAAATCCTCAATTCTCTACTACAAATACTCTTAAAAAAAAAAAAAAAAGGTTCAAAACCGAAATTGGTGTAATTTTTGTATTTCCAAAACTAGAGTCAGTAAATTTAGGCAGGTTCTGTAGATAAGTCCTCCGTGTGTGACGGACAAAATATCCTTATCTTCGCTCTAATCAGCAGTCATATCATCTCTCTCTATCAATTTGTCTGTACATATAATTTTGCATAGGATGCCATTTTCAAGATGGAATGTATTTCCAGACCTGATTCACATTTTATAGATACCCATCAAATTTCAAAACTTGTGTCGAAAGCGACTCTATCTAAAAATTGTGTGAAGTCTAATTTTAGTGCCAAAAAATTTCAACATTATAAGGGTATAGGAGTAATTCGCATATGTATTAAAATTTTATTGAAAAAATATTAATTTGTGCAATTTTTCTCGATAGAGAGAAATAAAAAGAGGAGTGAATTTAAAAAATAAATTATATTATTTGTTATAGTGAAACCTTGGCAGCAAGTGAACCACTCATCTTCATACGAAATCATGATCGACTCCGTTAGGTTGTTATTAATTGAGTTTAAAATTGCTTCAAATACTTTGTCACGTTTTTTAAAAGACTTATAGCATGGTTGGTAGTACTATAGTTATTTTTTAAAATACTTATAATTGTGGGTAGTAAATTGTAGGTCATACGAAATATGTGGACAAAAAATATGTTTGACCAATTTAACTAACTTAAATTATAATTCAAGTTTAACCAAACTTGGACTAAAATATTGATTCAATCATATGCTTGTTATTATGTGTATGTTTTGTAAAGTTTTTTGTAGATTGTAAGTAGTGGATTTTACAAAATGTGTGGATAAAAATAATATTTGACCAGTTTATAAGTATTTATAAGTACTAACAGACATGTTGTATATCTGAAAATTTTAACCATACCAATGACAATGAGAGTTATTGATTTACATTGGTTGTTATTTCTTTCTCTATAAATTGAATCAATATGATTCCTTTCTTTTTCATATGAAATATTATTGAGCTAATGAAATGGAATTGATTTAAATTTTTTTCTACCTAATTGTTACAGGTTTGTTAGAATTCGAACTTGGTCTAGTTTGAAAAGTCGACCCTAAAAGTGTAGGCCACCCACTACCTTAATTCTTGAAAAAGAATCTTGTTGTATTGACGACAGGCGTAAAACAAGATTGGGCAATATTGAGAGCTACAATAATCATTTTAGTTACATTGAGGATTGGTACAAATTAGGACATAAAGGTTGTTGAGAAATGATATATTGCTCGAGTCAAGCAATATATCATGTGTCAGACAAATATACAAGGGGATAGGACCAACCGAACCAAAGAAAAAAAGGGGGGGAGGGGAGTTGTGCATTTGTCCAACTGCCGACACGTGGCAATCGAACACATGATATGTTGCCTAATTTTGACAACATATCATTTTTTAAAGGTTCAATGTTGTAATTCTAAACAGTTGGTAAATATTAAAATAATTATTTTAATTGAATAATATCACATATATTTACTATCGTTAGTGAATGACTATAAATAATATTATTTCATTTATAATGCTATTAAGATTTGTAATTAGAATAGTTTGCTGTTTTTTTAATTATGGGTTTTCTACAGTTTTTGTTTATTTCCTTAAAAGAAAATCTGCCACGTATAAAACTTGAAGAGAGCAAGAGGAAGGAAGATTTGGGAAGGTTGAGAGATAGGAAATGCATGGGGATCGAGGATGGGAATGTTGGAAATTGGTTTAAATATATCGAGAAATTAACTAAGTGTTAAAAATAACGAAAGTGACTCCGTGTCAACTTGGTCAAATATACAAGACCCGATCCAATCCGTTTACGCAAATTTGTTTGCCACTTCGACGTTTCGGAGAAACAGGGTTCGACCTACCCGGTCAGGTCGCGAGGGTCGAGGGGGCAGCGCCCCTCGTGGGGGCTCGGGAGCAACGCCCCCGGAAAGAAAATTCGATTTATCTGCATGTTTAAATGGTATATTTGACATCTCGAAACCAATATCGAATGAATGAGAAATTACGGAAAAGGACATTTTGGGTCAAAATTTTGACCATGCGATCACAGGTTTGTACATCCGCGATCGCAATCGCCTAAATTTTAAGCAGAACGCTTTTGGGTCCTTCCATGCGATCGCAGGAGGAAAAGCCTTGCGATCGCATGGTTAATTTGGATCAAGGTCTGTTCTGGATTTTTGTACCATGCGATCGTAGATTGGTTAAACCATGCGATCGCATAGGTTTGAGTGAGCAGACATGTCCTTTTGAAGTGTTGCACGATTTGGTTCACGCCTTTTCGTTTTCAACTGATCTTCAGTGTTAAAAAGGACCTGTAGACGTCCATTTGACATAGAATTGATACAGAAAGATAAGCAAACACAAAGAACTCATTTCATCATTTCATAAACCAAGTTTCTTGCATTTGTTGCAGAAATTCGGTTCTTCATTTCATTCTTCATCTATTGGAGTACAAAACCGATTTCCGGTTCGTTGTGCTTGTGGTTTGTAGTGCTTCAACCACAAGTAGGAAACCGTTGTATCTTGGGAGTCAATTGCCATATACCGTAGGCACCTTTGCGGGGCAAAATTAACTTAAGGACAAGAGTTCAACTCTTGCCTCAGCTTAATTATTTCTTCCATTTTCGGTTTCTGGTTCTTATTGCTTTGAGTCATTTCCACAGAAATTCCGCCAACAGGAAATAAAGGGTGAAAGAAAAGATGGGTGTGGGGAGATATTTTAAGAATTTCAATAAGGGTAATTATGAACGTGTTTGATATCACTTTAAATTTTATTAAAAAATTAAAATTAAAGTCAATAATTAATTTTAATAACAATTTTTCAATTATACATTTTATCAACTTTTACAAAATATTTGATTTTAATCAAAATCAAACACACCATATATTCACACTACAATTTTTATTATCTACACTACGTTTTAATTGCAATAAAAATCCCCCAACCTTTGATATTTTGACACTTACGTCTTTAACTTTTTTAGTCGCATTTTTATTATTAACTTTCAATACTTTTCATATCTTGCCTCTGATAACGATTTTTATCTAAATATTCTACGAATATGCATTGAAATGAGGAACAAATATTTGTCAAAATTTTGAATTTATTATTGATTTTGCTTATTTAAAAAGTATGAGAAGCAAAAAAATATTTTTATGCCATTTTAATTAATTTTTGGATAGAAACCATCATCAAACACAAAGATAAAATGTGAAAATTAATAGGTGGATGATAAAGATGTAATAAGAAAATAATTAAGGATATAAATACAAAAATAATAATATTTTGAGATATTTATTATAATTAAAATGTAGTGTCATTCAGAAAATATATATTGTAAATATAACCTCCCTTTCAATAATAATACAATAATAATGGGAGGTGACAAAAGTAAACGACGCTCCCTCCATTTATCTCCCCTAACTCTAAACTAGTTCTTTTTAAAAAATTTAATCAATTAGTCAATCAAAAATCATTATTAGAGTATAAAAAGACTTATTTGTCCATCATAATTTTAAATAAAAATAAAATAAAAAAGTTCGACAAAATGCTCTTTATTGCAAAGTACGCTAACAGAATACTTGGACAAAAATCGTAATCAGAGATAATATATGCTAGTTAATTTAAAGTTGAGAATGAGAATGCGAATGAAAAAAAAAAAAAAAAAAAAATTAGAGACGTAAGTACAATATTGGGCAAAATTGAAGACCTTCATTGTAATAAAAAGAGAAATTGGCGCAAATGATCCTTAATGCCTTTATTGTGCAAATGGTCCATAACTTTTTGTTTTTAGTGGAGTGGTCCCTAATCTATCTATTTATGCAAGACAATTGATCCTTATTTAATAAACAAGATAAATATGTCCTTATTTTTTTTTTAGAAAATTTTTCAATTAGATTCCTAATATTTGTAAAAAGTTCAAATGGGTTTTATTTTAAAAAATTAAAAGAAACTAACAAATCGATAATATTCTAAATTATTTTGTATATTTTACGAACTATCATAAAGTAACTAAAATTTAAGCTCATAATTATTAACAAACGTGTTAATTAAAATTCGTTTGTTAATTAAAATTATTTTATTATTATTAATTAATTAATCATTAATATTTAAACTTTAATTTTATCATTACAACATAAAAAAAATAATTTTGTGACAAACTTAATAATTAAATATTATTATTTCATTGAGCTTTTCGTTTATTAACTACAAATATTATAGATCAAATTGTATTCTTTATATTTTAATTTATCGTTTTATTATCGTTCAAAAAAAAAGAACACAAAATGTGTAAATTATTTTTATTAGTATTTTTATATTAAAAAAACATAATAAAATTGATTGATGTCATAAAATTATATACACCATTTTCTTATTTATTTAACTTAATTTTTATTCAAGTTTTTCACATCACATAACAATTATATATACCTAAAGTGCAATAATTATAAATTTTTCTCTTATGAAAAATTTATTTGACACGACTATAGTGATATATTTAATACGTTAAATTAAGTATTGTTTAATAAATGTATCGGATTTATTTATACATTTTGCAAATGTTAAAAATCAAATTGTAATTTTTTTAACTGAAATTAATGGTATTTTTTTTTTTTTATTAAATAGAGACCAATCAAGCACTTAAATGAATAGGTTATAGATTATTTGTGCACTATTGGCATACGTTAGGGACTATTTGTGTCAATTTCCCTAATAAAAATATAATATAGTAAAAAAAATGTAGTGTAAATATAATTAAAACAAAATGAGAAACGCCTTTTTAAACTTGGAACCCTAGTCAAATAGTGATATTGAATGAAAAAGTGATGCTCTACCTAAATTATACTTCTCAGTTATTCCTTAATTACTTTGAGCTCTCCGTTCCAATCCAAAAAATTATTCTCTAAGAACATCTATAATACAATTGTGTGATTCAGACCGAAAATATATATCATATCTTCTTAAAATATTTATATGACAAGAAAAAAACAGAGGATTATCTAAGTACACCATCCATATTTGGACATCTTTATTTTTTTATAATTTATGTCTATCAAAATATGTGTTAAGCTTTTTTTTATTTAATTTTTATAGTTTATCTCCATGAAAATGGTGATTATATTGCCACCACAATTTTTCTTTGTAGCACTACATTTTAATTAAATTTAAGTTATTCAATATTTGCCTAATGTAATAGTTATGTCCCTAACCTTTTTTCCATCAAATTCTTATCTTTAACCTTCTAATTAATTAGCACATCTCGTCATTGATGATGATTTTTGTTAAAATATTCTATTTTGCGTGCTTTGAAATGAGATAAAAATATTTTGTCATACTTTTGTATTTATTCTTTTTTTTAAAAAAATATATAGGATGGGCAAATAAGTAGTTTTTGCCTTACAAACGGACTTTTTGGACATGAACTTTTATTAAAGACGAGATATTCTAATTAATGGAATATTGAGGATAAAAAATGACGAAAAAAAAGTTGATGACATAAGTGCTACAATGAATAAAGATTGAGGACCTTAAATACAATTAAAATATGGTGCAACAAATAAATTTTGTAGTGTGAATTTAATTATCCCCATGAAAATGTATGCTAATCATCCTTTATTTAAATTTTTATAATTTATCTATACTCTTTCTTCTACAATTGAACTATAATTTTTTCCATCTACAATCTCATTGTTGATGCTATTTTCTCCGTCTCTATTTTATGTCACGTTTACAACAATTTACATTGTTATATTGGAAATGTTCTTTGACGCCTTTGATTTTTGTGCTCCCTTGAACCGATTGTGAGGTAAGTTTTTTTTTTTCCTTGTTTATTATTTTTTTTTCCTGGTTTTTGCTTGTTCATTTACTTCAATTTTATCTTTTTTGTATCTATAAAATGATTTTGTACTGAGGCATGAAACTGTCGTGTCGTTTTTGCTAATTAGTTCGGAGCTGGTGTACTGTACATTAATTATTGAAGCTATTTTTATGTGAAAACAATGAAGAAAATGGTGTTTAAATTTCATATCAGAGGTGTGCAGTCTCATTTTTCTGTTCTTATTGCTCTTTTGAGGGGAGATAAAATCTGAGTTTTTTTTTTTTTTTCATAAAATAATTAATAAAATCATATGTAAAGAATTGGTTGCATGCCAGGTGCTTGATATATGTTTCAAAGAAATTTCTGATTTGAAATTAGAGTTCATTCATATGCACAAACAAGTTGTTTTAAATTATAATTTAAGTTGGTCAAATTAGTCAAACATATTTTTTATTCACACATTTCTGTTGGTTATTAGGATTTACTTTACTGCAAGTTTGAAATTCTGTTAATAAATCTTATCTATAAGATACACCCTATCTATAAAGGTTAGTGGTTTAGGATTAGTGTCATTCAAATATAGGTTGTTATTTTGATTTTATCCTTTTGTGATTGACTATATAAGCTGGCTGTTTGCAGTCAATTTAATATAACTTTCCATTCAGACTTTTGCACTACATAAATATTAAAGTGTTTTCAACAATTTTATGGGACCCACAACTTACAATTCACATTTTATCTACACATTCACCACCAACTTATAATATAAGCACTTAAAAAATAATTTCAGTTTTACTAAACATAAACTTATTGGAGGAGTGGTGCAAATGATCATGAAGTTTGCTAAGTTGAAGAAATTTGCTAGGTGTATTGGTGTATTGGGCTGGTTGTGCCTGATATTCTTGATGTCAAAAATCTTTTTAAGAATTGGGAAAATTGTAGGTAAGGATTTGTTGGCTGATAAACTATTTGTCCAAAACTAATTGGAATTGAATTTTTTTTTTATAAATTTTTCTTTCTTTCAGTCTTGTTAAAATTCACTATGCAATCATCTAAATAGTGCATAAGTGGACTAAAAGTTGCTCCAAGTGATTTGCAAATGGCTACAAAATGTTGGATTTTACTTTAAAGTCTTTACAAAACGAACCATTTTTAGTATAGATAGGAAAAGGTCAAGTCTAACAAAACTTCTTGTGCTTCTATTTTATTTCATATTATTTTTTCTCTTTATATATTTTCTTATTTTGGTTGTACAATATTATCTTTGTGGGCTATTGATTTGGGGATTTTTTTGCCATTTCATGAAATCCTTTGTCTAGATTCACGTTATGCTGGTTTAGGGGTCCATAGTGATGAAAGTAAGGTATAACATATTGGAAATTGAGTTAATTTCATTGGAGGTCACTAAAGTTTTAGCGAAATTACAAAATAATCACTGACAAAATTTCAGCGTCGATCACTGAATTATTCTATTGCATTCACCAATGGTCACTCTGTTAAAATTTCAGTGTAAATTGATGACGTGCCACTGTTAAGTATTCATGTGGCACACAATTGGTTGACATTTGGCAAAAATTAACGCCACGTGATTTTAATGTACTAATAACAATAAATTCGAACCACAAATGATGCTCCTAAAACATGAGGACCTAGTTGTAATTTTTGGATAATACCTCAAATCATTTACACAACCCGATTTAACCAATTGGGAGACAATTTAGGATTTGGGATTGTTTTTGGGAAAATCAAGTTGTGCAAATGATTTGTGGGTCTGATTTAGATAGTGTCTAAAAATTACAACTAGGTTCTCATATTTTATGTACATCATTTGTAGTCTGAATTTTTTATTATTACTACATTAAGTCTACTTAGTGTTAATTTTTGTCAAATATCAGTCAATTGTATGCCACGTGGACACTTAACGATAACACGTCATCGTTTTAGGCTGAAAAATTAACAGAGTAACCATTGATGCGCGCATTAGTATACTTTAGTGACTGACACTGAAACTTTTGTAACTTTAGTGACCGTTTTGTAATTATACTGAAATCTTCAGTGACCGTCGATAAAATTAACCAATTGAAAATTTGGTGTAAATGGTCTTTAACCTTTGTTTTCAGTGCGGAAATAGTTTATAATATTTATTTTTGCACATACATCCATAATCTATGTGTTTTAATACGCAATTAGTCCTTATTTGATGAAAATGACCCATATGCTTTTAATTTTAACAAGAAAAATTTGAAGTTGAGCTGCTAACCTTTGCAAACAGTACAAATGGGTAATATATTTTTATTTATTTAAATTAATTAAGACTTTATTGACCAAATTAATAATATACTAATTTGTTTTGTATATTTTACGAAATATTATAAAATAACTAAAATTTAAGCACATAATAATTAAGAAACATGTTAAATTAAAATTAATAATTAGTTACATTATTTAAAATTTATACTTTTATTTTATCATTATAACAAAAAGAAACATAACTTTGTTACAAATTTGATACTCAAATACTTTTATTTAATTAAGCTATTTATTTGTTAACTACAAATATTATAGTTTCAACTATATTCTTCATATTTTAATGTATCGTTTTGTTGTCAAAATAAAGAACTTATAATGTGTAATTTAATTTTTATTTAATTTTTTCACATCAAGTAGCATTTACATATAATTATAACACAACAATTTAAAATTTTCTTATAAAAAAATTAATTGACACGACTATAATAATATATTTAGTATGTTAAATTAAATATTATTTAATAAATATACTAAATTCATTTGCACATTTAACAAATGTTAAGAATTCAATTGCAATTTTTCTAATTAAAATTAAGGACATATTTGTCATTTTTATCTAATGAAGATCAATTGGTGTGCATCAAAACTTTCTAAAAAGTTTGCTTAGGCTTGAGGTGCAACTTTCACGTCTTACCACGCCTCACGCCTCGCCTTACTTAAGCCCAAAAAGCTTGAATTTTGACTTTCACGTCCAACCACGTTTTACGCTTTTTAAAACACTAATCAAAACACATAGATTAGGGATGATTGTGCCAAAAAACAAACATTATGGACCATTTTCGTATTGAGAGATAAAGTTAGGGGCCATTTGTGCCAAATTCTCCAATGTTTTTATGAGTTTACGTTTTAAATTGTTGCAGTACTTTTTGATTATATTAAAAGTCCCTGAACTTTTACTTATTGTTACATTTATATTCTAAACCTTTTTTTTTTTTTTGTTGCATTCTTTTCATCAACATTTCAATAATTAGCACATCTTGTCTCTAATGATAGTTTTCATTCAAAAATATTGTTAGAAGGGCGTAAAAATCTTAATTGCCCTTCATATTTTAAAGAAGAAGAAAAAAATATAAAAGTGCGACATAATATACCCCTCATAAATCATCATAAGATATTAGATGTGCTAATTAAAAGAATATTGAAGGTAAGAATGATAAAAAAAGAAGAAAAAGAAAAAAGAACATGAGTGGGACAATAAACAAAAATTGAACACTTTTAGTATAATTAAAAAAAATATGTAATTTGAATATAATTATCGATCCATGTATGCAACATGTTTATGGTCTGGCCATGTCTTTTGCACATCTCCTCATCTTTCCTTTTCCTTGAGACTTTTGCCAACGGAAATAAGTGGCTTTGATGGAAGAATAACTTAGCAGCAACCGCACAACGATTTTAGAATTGCTTCATAATCAAATGTTATGGTCTTAGCATCGAATATGTAATGACAGGACAAATATTGGAATCCTTATATGCAGATTACTAACTATTATGATATTTATATTATAGGCATATACGAGTCCTATAATTAAAGATTCTATATAATTAGAGGTGGCAAATGGATAATTCAAAACTAGATGAGCCACACAAAAAATTGGACTAGATCGGCCCTGTCCCGATTTTATACCGACCCGTATTTATTGGCCCAACCCAGCTCCGATTTTGGGTCATAGGACTCTGGGGCCGAGTCCACATGCCAACCCATTTTACCACCTCTATACATGACTCATATCTCTATATATACGAGAGCCTACATATTGCACTGTACTAACAAAAATTATCAATAAAAAAATTTAATTTTTATTTGTTTATTTCGTATTTCTTCTTCATAATCGTTACAAAATATTTCGTTGGAAAGTTAACTTATCGAACGCCTATGGTGACCTTTATCCAACGAATGATGCAAGAGAAAGTTTAGTGCTACTTACGTAAGCTTAAGACATGTTCTGATTATTTGTAAACATTAGAATTTGGGTAACCGATTGATCAATGAAAAGTACATTGTTTTCTCCTAAACTTGTGCCTGAATACCAATCTCTTTCAGTTTTCCTAATGACCCGAGTTTGTTAATATGGATTTCAATTTTCAACACCAACAATATTCATTATGTCATAATAAGTGGTGGATTCATATGGAAGTATTAAGAGAAAAAAAAAAAAATAAAAATTGGACCGACCTAATATATGAAAAAAAATTTATATAATTTTTTTTTTTAAAAACAAAATTCTTTTCCTATACTTGAAAAAAATAAAAATAAAATTGGACCAGTGACCTCCAACACTGGGGGAGCCCTCCATATCTACCCCGATTCATAATGAATGTTTGGTATTATTTATAATGGAGAATTGGGCTAATTAAAGTAATATCTCAAAATATTGGTCAAACTTTCGTTGATTTTCATAAGGGTAAATATATTCCCACCACTTTTTTTTAATTGACTACACCATATTTTAATTATAATAATTTTTTTTAACTATTACTCATTTTTACATTTATGTCTTCAACTACTTTTTATCGCATTCTTATTATCCACATATTAATTTTCACATCTTATATATTTTTGTCTTTGATTATAGTTTTTGTCCAAAAATTTAATTAGGAAGGCGTAATTTTTTTTTATCTCTCGTATTTTTAAATAAGCAAAGTAAGTAACAAATAAAAAATTTTTATAAAATATTTGCCATTCATTTCAATGCACATTAGTATAATATTTGGATAAAAATCGTTATCAAATACAAGATGTGAAAATTAATTATAAAAATGTAACAAAAAAAATTAGGGATATAAGTGCAAAAATACCACATATTGAGGGACCTTCATTACAATTAAACATAGTATAAATAATTAAGATTTTGTCTGGAATCGATTAAAACCGCAAATTTTGCTAAAAACGTTTTGACTTTTTGATACAATAAGATCCACTTCTGAATTTGAAACAGTACCTTCTAAAATTGTGAAAAGCTCAAATTACTTTTGTAACCCTGGAATTGCTTTCCATATTTGGTCAAATAATGTAATCAAGGGTATTTTTGTCTATAGTTGTTAAAATTAGTTAACAATTGCGGCATATAGGTAAGAAACGGTAGATTTTTTTTTTTTTTTTTTTTTCCAAATCCTGAATTGTCGTCAATATTTTAATACAATTACTATTTGGTCAAATTATAGAACCAGCAAAAAATAAATTCAAGACACGGCCTAAATTGTAGTTCGAATATAATTACTCTTTTCATAATATGAAAATTATTTTGAATTATAAGACGAACATTGTGTTTTACAGATGGAAAAGAAAATCTTATTAAGTTTAATTTTTTATCTTTATTTTCCGTGACATTCTATTTTATATTTAACATATTCTATAATAGACTAGCAAAATGTCAAAATTTCTAGATTTTGAAAAGTGTTTCAAAAATATTTATGATAATCCGATTGTTCAAATTGCCCGAAGAATGATATGACTACCACTAAAAATTAAACTTTTTTTCCCACCTTAGGTTGAAGAAATTCCATGACGCGTCCCACATTTGGCCCAAGTCTTTATAGTTTTGTGGCCAACTATTCTCCAATATTTGTGTTGTCGGACTTAATTAAGAAACGTTGCCTTTTTGTTATGGCAAAAAAATATTTACAGAAATACTCTAAACTGTTGCAAATTATTGACGAATAGAGATCCATTTTGGATATCGATAACGGGATCTGAGTTTCATCACTAATACCAAGAGCATTTTTAATACACTATGTCTGTTGAAATCTACGTGACAAGAAAATGAGGCCATTTCAAGTTTATGTAAAGATTACGTCTATCAATAAGCAAATAAATTAAAAATTCATCTCCAATGGATCCGCTTAAAACTAATATTACTGCTTATGTGACATTATTATTATTATTATTATTATTTAAATTGACATGTCTTCAATATTTATTTTCTTCCTCCGACTTTTTAAAAAAAATAAAATGATGAGTTGAATTTAAATTTATTGAGTTACTCCATCTAAAAATGTTTTTTTATAACTTCGTTTATTTATACTTATGTGGCACGTCTAAAAAGTAATAGACATAGTGTATTAGAGCATCTCTAATGTTCTCGCATATCACCTTGTCTACACGTCGTAAAATAGACGAACTTATATTTTATGTGGCACTCGTTTATAGAATGAGCGGTTAAATTAAAATTCATTTTCAATGGGTTACATCCAAAACTAATACTACCACTTATGTGGCATTAATTTGTTTATAAAATAATTAAAAAGCTCACATAACAATGAAGATTTAAATTTGCTTGACTCATTCCGTCTCAAGTCCATCTAAATTTAGACTGAACTACAGGACGAATCTATTTTTCAGTGTCACACATCGCCAGACAGTCTTTGTCGACATGTGTTGAAGATGACTTTTATAACTCCGCCTCTATATGTGCTTTAGAAAGATCTCCAATGCACTCCGTTTATTGTAGTTTATATGGCAGGTAAAATAGACAGACTTCCAGTTCATGTGGCACTACGTCTATTGAATAGATGGTCAAATTATAAATTTGTCTCCAATGAATTCCGTCTAAAATTAATATTATCGCTTATGTGATATTAAATTTTTTAAAAATTGACAGGTCTTCAATTTATATTTTCTTTATCTGACTTTTTTTTTAAATAAAATGTTGATATTGATTTAAATTTGCTGAGTCACTCCGTTTAGTTGTCCGTCTAAATTTGGACAGACTTCTAAACGGAGTTCTGTCTAAATTTAAACGGACTTCTAGATAGATTCTTTTTTTATGCCAAATCAGCTAGACGGGATCCTCGTCAACATGTATTGGAGAAGAGTTTTTATAACTCGTCATATATACGCCATGCCAGTGCGTCTAAAAACAATAAATAGAGTGTATTGAATATGCTCTTATGTGGCACGTCTAAAGCATATATAGAAATGCACTATTATTATGACAGTAATAACTTTGTTGACAACATTTATTTCTTTATTATAAATAACATATTTTTATGGTTATGATTGTAATTTAGGAGATAGTCATGTACAACGATTAGTGTCCATCATAAATAACTTTTTTTTAACAACCGCGTGACCTTGTAAAGAAGCACGTTGCAAAATATGATTTTTCTTTTAGTGAAGTAGAATTGGCCTCAATTAGTCTTCCATTTCAAAAAATAACCCAACTTGGTATGCACAAAGTTATACACTGTGTCATTTTTAGTACATAATCATTAGGCTTTATACTATTCTATACTAAAGTTATACACTGTGTCATTTTTAGTACATAATCATTAGGCTTTATACTATTCTATACTAAAATTAAATAAAGAAATCAATATTGTTGAAACATACCTAAACTTTGTACTCACAAAGGATTGCGATATGCGCGTATTTGAACATGCATGTCTATCTCATTGGAATAAACTCCAACAATCAAATCACTAAAAGTGTATAAAGATAAAATATAGAAATATAAAAGTTGAAAATAATAGCGAATCAATAGGAATACTAGTGAGCTAAGAGCATCCACGAATAGGTGTTTGTTCCGAAGATGTGGCCAAAGTCGCTTATGTATGGATTGTTAGAAAACGTGTCATGTCCATTCCTAGATTCTCTTAACAAATAAGAGTGGTTGTCATTTGCCTTTTGACGGTTCAGATTTTATGGGAGATGTATCCAAATGTCGAAATGGAGCATCTCGTCTTGTTAGTCGACATATGCTCTCTCAACTTGCTATCGATCTATATGACCTTCGGTTAATGTCGAATCATTAATGAACAATCGAAGATCAACTCAGCAGTAGAATAAATCGCTTTTAAGAAGTCAAATTATAGGCTCGCCTCGATACTTGACGCTCTATTGATTGACCGTGTATATGGCTATCGAGGTCAGTGAAGATTGGCTATGACTCGTTGATTCTAACTATTTAAATTAGATCGAAGATTTCAATGCAATATTTTTTTCTTTGGAACTCATCGATAACAAGTTGATTTTTTTATAATTGAAGTACTTTATTTTTTACATTGGACAGTAAGTGAGTCTATTAGCTAGACAGTATATGCTTGTATTTTTCTATAATTGCACGTACATAGATCAATAATATGTAGTTGAATTGGATAGAGTTGTAATGTGTTTTGTGTGTGTTAGTAGTTGTAGACAATAAGGAGCATTAATGTAATATTTTGCTCATAATTTTCCCCGCCAATAACAAATAATTTTGGAGCACATGCCTTATTGTTCCATGCCAGTTGTTTCCTTCGACTCTAATGTTAACAATGTTCTTTGGGATTTTTGTTCTTTGTGCATATCAAAATCTTCTTAATTTTTATTACAGTATAATTAGGGATCTCGATACTTTGAAATTATCTTCTTATTTTTTATTAAAGAATAATTAGAGATCCCGATACATTAAAATTGTCCCATATAATCAACACAGAGACTGACACCATGCAAATGGATCAATATACTAAATTTGTATTAGTTGACTATGCAAATATATGAAATTACCACTAAAGGAAATAAAAAAAGAAAAAAAGAAAAAGAAGTTACACGTGTGTTGTTGGTAAAGTGTGATAAAGTTATATCCATTTTCTTTTATGGTTAAATTTTTTTTGGTCACTAACTTTAAAAAATGTGTTACTTCTAGTTATCAAACTTATTTTTGGCATAGACGATACATATTTGTCCATCGATTTAATAGATCTAACGTCAAGATTTATGTGACAAACAAAAATGACAACATCACGAAAAATCAATCCAATCAATATCTAAAATTGCAATCAATTTAACGGGTCCAATCGCCAAGACTTATATAGCAAAAATGACAATATGACAAAATATCAATCCAATTAATATCTAAAATCGCATCGATATAAGTCGATGAGTTATTGAATCAAAATCGACAATAAAAGTTGCACTTTTAACTTATTAATATCATCTTTCATGGTCATCAGCCACATGGGTAACACCGTCATACACCCCCAACAAAATTGTTGTGTTTACTACCGAGTACGTGAAGAACGACTCGAGTGGAACAACTATGCAAGTTCGGTGAACATGTATGCTAAAAAACCTTTGATGACTTAAGTGACATTTTCCGAAAGTTTGGTGACCAAGAGAGATTTAACCCCTTTTATTTTATTCATTTTTAGATCCCAATTACACGCCACCATATACGATATTTAGCATAATTTCAGTGTAATTATAAAATGAGTATCATAAATATAAAATATTTACTGAAATCATTACCCACAATATTTATACAGTTTGTGTAACTTTCTATAGTAAGAACTAAGAATATTTTACTCCAATTCATAAAGATGGTAAAATTTTACTGTATATTCGGTACATAATAATATTAGACGAAACTGAAAATTATTTAACTAAAATATATATGAGATAAAATGTATCGATTTTGACATCGGATCTGAAGTAAGAAGCCACATGAATCGTACAGCAGTACAGAATTGCATATACAACAGACTACCATACCATATTATTTTAATATTTACAGTGGTTCCGTGCACATCTGAAGAATCCATAAAGAAATATTTTCTTAAAGGAAAGAATTATGGGAAATCATCTGTAAAGTCAAAATTCTGGTAAATTTATTTATTTGCAGCTGCCACTTTTGTTGGTTATTTCTGTTGCAGTCAGAGACAAGGACTCAAGACACCTTCCAAACACAATCCTTTTTGTATATAAAAACACTTCACATTCCGATTTCTGTACACAAACTTTTCTGTCTTTTATTTCCCCTTAAAAATGGAAAAGTTGTATGTTGTTTTTCTTCTTGCTTTTTTATGGGTTCATGGAGGAATAGTCAATGGTGCAAGAACACAAGATGGATCAGAGGCTTGGGGATATGTTGAAGTCAGGCCCAGTAAGCAGAATTTTCTGAATTTTCCAGATCTGAATTTCTTGTTTTAGATACAGAATCCTATGCTTACATTGGTGTTTTTCTGTATCTGTGTATAACAGAGGCTCACATGTTCTGGTGGTACTACAGAAGTCCATTCAGGTCTCAAGATCCGAACAAGCCATGGCCTATCATTCTTTGGCTACAGGGTGGACCTGTAAGTCTAATAATTTGTTTAAATTGCAATATAAATAATAATTTCTTAAAACAAATCTTGAAATTGACAAGTTCTTATAATTCTTGTTTGGCAATTTTTTGAAATGTTCATATCTGAATTTGAACTATAAATTCTGTGATAACTACAGGGTGCTTCTGGAGTTGGAATTGGGAATTTTGAAGAGGTTGGTCCTTTGGACACTTTTTTGAAACCTAGAAACTCAACATGGCTCAGAAAAGCTGATCTTCTATTTGTGGTAATCATGAAATCCTTTATAATATCCATAATTATTCTTGGTTTTATTTTTATTTTTATCTTAGTTTTTTAATTTTTCTGTGTGTATAGGATAATCCGGTTGGGACTGGATATAGTTTTGTGGAGGATAAGAATCTGTTGGTTAAAACTGATGATGAAGCTGCAAATGATTTAACTACATTGTTGATAGAAATATTTAATAGAAATGAAAGCCTTCAAAAGAGTCCACTTTATGTAGTGGCAGAGTCTTATGGGGGAAAATATGCTGTCACTCTTGGATTATCAGCACTAAAGGCAATAGAGGCAGGAAAGCTAAAGCTCAAATTTGGAGGTAATATTCTTTTTGTACTTTTTAAATCATAGGTTGATAAAATGAAGTATGGATGTGAAAAAATGATCAAATTTGAATATTGAATTAAACATTAGTTGCTGAGATCTTAGACTTTGATGACATGTTCGGCCGGAAGAATTCGATAGTACTAGACAGCGTCACAGAAGAAAAAGAATCTAAAATCTATTAATTACAAAACATATATTGAATTTGTTCTCTGTTTGCAGGAATTGCATTGGGGGACACTTGGATTTCACCAGAAGATTTTGTGGTATGCAGTCAATAAACATCTTTTTTATTCTCTTACTACATAGGGCAAGTGAGGATTGTACTAAATTTACATTGTCCGTTGTAGTTCTCATGGGGTCCTCTTCTTAAAGACGTCTCAAGGCTTGACAACAATGGCGCGCAGAAGTCTGACAGGTCTCCATCTCTTACTTCTTAAAATGCTTTAATTAGAGACTTAGAGTTGAGAAAATTTGTGTTGGCTAACAAGTTTATTTCAGAAAACAGTCTAGCGCAGCAAATTAAACAACAACTTGATACCGGTAAGTTTGTAGAGGCAACAGACACATGGAGCGAACTCGAGGATGTTATTAGTTCCAGCAGCAACTCAGTGGTAAAATTCCATCTTATTCCTACTCAATCAAATGACAATATGATAGTTTTAATTGTGTATAAAACATTTTCTTGAAGGAAAAATGTTCTAAAACACGCAAGCTGATGTATTTTTGTAGGACTTCTACAATTTTCTATTGGATTCAGGGATGGATCCAGTATCCATGACAGCGTCTGAGCTAAAACGGCAAATTTCAATAAAGCGTTACTCAAGATACTTGAACTCTTTAAGGCCAACTCCCGGTGGTGATGGAGATATTGATAGCCTGATGAATGGACCTATTAAAAAGAAGCTAAAGATTATCCCAGACGATGTCGAGTGAGTTTAGCTATTTTTGTGTCTAAAAGAATTTTAGTTTTTTTACTACCCATGATTTGTAATGGCTAATAATGTGTTTACTTTGCAGATGGGGAGGACAATCAGATCTTGTTTTCACTGCACTTGAAGGAGATTTCATGAGGCCAAGGATTGATGAGGTGGATGAATTGCTTGCAAAAGGAGTCAATATTACTGTATACAGTGGTCAGGTAAGAGGATTCTTACACCATTTTCTATAAGTATATTATGTAACTATGGGATAACATTCTTATTCTTGATTAAATCGCATATTATCAACACCGATAAGAACATCGTAGTATCCCTCTCGTTGTAGCAGCAGTGCTATTGACTATCGTTTGGTTGTGTCTTGTGTATCATAAAATTAGCTAATTACAGAAATGATGTGCATTGTTTGGTTGTTGTAGCTGGATGTGATCTGCTCTACCAAGGGAACTGAAGCATGGGTCGAAAAGCTCAAGTAAGATTGCGATGTTATTACTCGTTGATGCTTTTATCTAAAACACGGATTAATGTACACGAGTTGGTCTCAACGTGCCAAATTTGATCATTCACGGTTATGCCTCAATTTCTTAAAATTAACACAAGTTTTTGCCCTTAAAAAAGATAACTAGTTAAAAAGCGAAAACAAAGTACCTAAATTCATGGTTTCTCTATTTATCTGTCAGATGGGATGGACTCAAAACATTCTTGAGCATTGACAGAACACCATTGTATTGTGGGGATGGAAAAATTACAAAGGGTTTCACAAAGTCATACAAGAATTTACATTTTTATTGGATTCTTGGAGCTGGCCACTTTGTAAGTTGATCAAACTCCCTCTCTCTCTGCTGCTACTAGTGTCAAATCTCTGTCTCTGTAGCTGTGTGTTCTGTAATTTGGTGTCATTTTTTGGGTCAAGACCTACCATGGTTTACTCACGTGCCATTTATGACTTAGAGCCCTTCCCGAGCTGAAACAGCCTGGCCTTTGTGTGATTATAATTGAAGTCAAAGGTATGGGGGTACATGGTCTCGATTCTCGAGTCCTAGCAAGCAACCCAAGTTTGTCAAATAGTATCACGAAGAAAGTTTTATATTCTTATAATTTAATGATACAGCTATATCTTTTTTAGTAGTCGTTAGAGCTATCATTCTTAGTACGAAGATATATTTGATATGTTGGACTAGATTTGAGTGAAAAAAGTTACAAACAGATAACAGGTAGAATTAAAATACATTTTATAAACTTTGGTGTTTACTTGTATGGAATTAAATGTTACAAGACCACCAATTCAAATAAAGAACTGTGAAGGTGTCAGAAAATAAAGTCTTTTCCGTGTGGGAAACCATCTGTCATTGAATCTCACATAAATATCCATTTGCAAGAAAGTAAAATTTAGGTGAAAAAATTGGTACTTTTTTTTAAATTTTGTGTGATTTTTTCAGGTACCTGTTGATCAGCCATGTGTGGCACTCGACATGGTGGGCAGCATCACACGGTCTCCAGCTGCATCAAGATAGAGAGAACTAAAGCCATTGATGGATCAGTATCTATACATTGAATTTACTTTCAAATTGAAGTGGCTCAAGATGGCGTGAAGGGAAAGACAACAACAAGCAAGCTAATAACTATCAAGGAATTTCGTTTACAATATTTTACCTAAAAATTAAATAAGAAATTGTCGATTTGTAAGAAAGCAGCGAATTGAAAATTTATAGTGATAAATTGTTTGGAATAAAATAGTTTCTAATTTCAATTTTAATTTTAATTTTTTTTTTCATTTCCGTGATTATTCTCTCTCGGGGAAGAGAGGACCATTTCTACTTATTCAAATAGTGATAAAAAAACTTTTTTTTTTTTTTTTTCTAATTATCCAATGAGAATGTGTTTGGAGTATCGGGAAATAGCAGTCCATGAGAACTATTGCAAATTCTTTAAGAAAAAAATTGTGAAAATTGTTAGCAAGTTCGATAGAGTTCTTGAGGGGAAAAATGGGTTTTTTTTTCCATGAGTTTTTCGACTTTTTCTTTTACTACTTTGAAATGGAATTGTGTTGAGTAAGGACACTTTTGTTATTTCACCTTCAAAACTTTTGAAAAGTCAAAAAACTCACCCAAAAAATACCCATTTCTTGCCTTGAAAAATCTATCGAACAAACTCTAAATCATTAAAAATTCTTTCTTCCTTCACTGCGCTAATTCTTTGGTCGTCACCTTTTTAACTGCAATGGAGGTGGTTGGGTTGCATCCCTAAGCACTTGTGCCTGGTAGCAACGTAATGACTAATGCAGGTCGGTGATGTTTGGTGTCTCGCACTTTAAACAATCATGCAAAACCAATTGCCATAGAATTGTGGTTGATCCGTTGGTTTGTACATTTGGGCAGATGTTGTCCTTCAAACTAGCGACGAATCAACTAACTTTCTTGTATTGTAAAGAGCGTTAATCTTAGTAAATGACCTTTCGAATTGGGCTTAATACTCCACAACTGTTGTAGTTTGTCAAAGTTTGATTAATTCATTTAATGTAATGTCATAGTGATTTTTCATTCAGTTTTCTCAAGAAAAATAGCAGTAAATAGTTGAACTGTCGTAGGTGCCAACAAGTTTGGTGAAAATTGTTTGTTCAGATAGAACAAACTTCACTCTACTATACTTTTATTTCTTATTCTATTGTTAGTGTAAAGAAGCACATGAAAAGAAGCACGAGAGAGCAAAAAGAGGTGGAGATGATTTGTTCGGTAAAAAGAAATTTTTGAAATTGGTACATAATTTTGAGCAATAGATACATAGTTAAAAATTATAATTATTAATAGATCAGTTCAACTTTTTATTTCGGGTTGTCGGGTAGACCAATTTTTACCGAGTCAATCTAGATTTTTTTTGGGTTAATGTCTTGTTTAATATAGAGAATTGACCCACTTTACAGGCAGGTTCATTAGTTCTTAATCATCAACTAGGTCAAATTTTATAATTATGTATTTTTTCATTAGAATTTTTCCTATTGAACTTTTTCTAGTAAGGTGATTGTTGTAGTGTTGAAAAAGTTGGCAGTTGTCGGTTTCTTAGAAAATGTACATAAATGTTTTATGTTGGAAGTGGCGGTGGTCAGGGGTGGGGTTGAGTTGGAGTTGGTGGTGGTGAGATTGAAAGTATTGGGTTGGCTGGAAAAGAATGGTGATAGTGGAAATAAGCAGTGTATGAATGTAGTGTAGTGTGTTACACAATTTGTTACAAAGGTCACCAAATTAAAACGAATGTAATTTTTTTTTTGTTTTTTTGGCGGGGTGGGGGTGGGGGTGTTTACGGGTGTAGGAGGCGGTAGATAGAGAAAGTCAGATTCAATGGGATTTATGAAAGGATGTGGAGTTGGTGGTGGCTACAATAACAAATCACATAACAAAGTGTAATTTGATATGCAACACAAAAATGTAGTACATTTTTTTCGAATTTATTTTTGTAACAATATCTGACATATTTCGTAAGAATGTGTCAAGGTATTTTTGTTATATTATAAAGAACGTTAAATTTTGAGAATAATCACCTACCCTAGGAAAATTACTTTCTACAAAGAAAAAAAAGATTAACTTTTTGTGCATCATTACGTCTTCATCTTCTCAAACCAAAACTCATATCTCTCTCACAATTCTTCAATTTCTCCATATTCTTCTCCATATTTATTAAAATTAAACTTCCCTCAAACAAAACTCTCTTTCTCACTCATTCTTCTCAACTCCTCAATCTATTAAAATTATTTACAGTCGAATTCTACCGTAAAAAAAGTGGTATACTAGTTATTTTTATTATTCAAAAATAAATAAATAAATAAAGGGAAAATTGCCTATAAGTCACTTCTACATGACTTGTTTTAAATTAGGTCAAAAAAAAATTTTAAATTGTGATTAAGTCATACTTTCAATAATATTTTAAATTAATTCCAAAATTACCCCTATAATCCATATTTTCTATCCACGAGTTCTTCCACCCCAACAAACCTCCTCCACATCCACCTCCACCTCCACCTCCACCTCCACCTCCACCTCCGGCTCCGGCGAAAACCTTCTCCACCTTCGGCGACCTCCGACGAGTGCTTCTACAGTACAATGTCACTTTTTAATTCCCTGCGCGTTCAGTGGAGGAGGTCACTTTTTAATTCCGCCGCGATTTGAGTACTATTTTTTGGCGTGGGGGCTGAATTTGATGATGTGAAGCTGGGTATGGGTGCAATGAGGATGACCGAATGTGGTCCAATGAAGTCCGGGTCCGGTGGTATTGGGTCGGGTCTACCATAAGAAATCTGGTTCTGGTTTCTTGTTTTCTGATCATTTTGCACACATGAATAGAAATCAAGTCGTGTTTATTAGTTGTTGGAGTCAGATGGGCTTTTGTCTATGATTCAAATTCCAGACGTCTGGATGAATATTTATATAATGGAAGATTATGCAAGAGAAGAATGGCATATGGTTGACAGGGATGGTGCCTGGCATTTTTTCAATCTGTCAGACTGGTGAATATGTTTTCCTTGCAACACACAAGCAAGTATTGGTTTATCAAAGAAATAGCTGAGTTTGGAAGGAGATGTATTATGTGAAGAACAATGCCACCCTGCCATTGTGGTTCTCTGTCAATAAGGTATAAGGTGTAGATGCTGGATTGCATACTTGATGTTGGTGATTTAAATTTTGAATGTATATGTCTAATTGAGTTTTTTTTTCTATAGTCTTTGGTACTGTTAATGTATCCGTGACTGACTTGCAAAGTTTGCAATTTAGTCATCAACCAAAGTTTTGAAGTAGTGCTAGATTGTGTAAATCAATGATGGTGATAGTTTTATAAAAATATGTTTCATGGTTCTATGATAAAAGTTGGTCATTAGATTATTTATCTGTGTTGTTAATTAGTCATGAAAGTTGTTTATACAAAACAGTATCACAATAGAAATGGGCATAGAATTCGCATACGTGCTCAGAATTTTTATTATAATATGTTTTTGAAATGGTCTCGACGAGCCGGTCAAGACCAATCGCTTTGCCACTGCGTACGATGGATTTTAGCCATTTGAAGTCGTCTCTTTAACTTAAAATGGCAATCTTTAATTTTTCTTGTCAAAACAGTATTATACATATTAAAACAGTATCACAAAATATTATCATAATAGAAATGGCATAGAATTCGCCTACGTACTCGGAATTTTTATTATAATATATTTTCGAAATTGTCTCGACTAGACGGTCAAGACCAGTTCATTTGCCACTACGTACGATAGATTTTATCCGTTTGAAGTCATTTCTTTAGCTTAAAATAACAATCTTTAATTTTATTGTCAAAACAAGATTATCATACATCCTCTAAAACGATTATCACGGATAAATGTTATACATGAAAATATGTTGTTCAAGTCCATTGATCTTCGTTTTGCATTCAATAACATTTTCATAGATTAAAAACAAGATTATCATAGATGTTTTACTAGTTGAAGTAATTAAACTGTTCTTAAAATACTCCATTAGTATTATAAGACCATTGATACTACTTGCACTCAATAATATTATCATATATTAAAACAGTATCATAGATAAAACAAAGAGATTGATACAGTATCATAGGTTGAAATATTATCAAAGATAAAAGCATGATATAAGTATACCAATCACATTAATTCAAATAAAACGGTATCATAGATAAAACAGTATCATAAAACTAAGCATAAGATATTTTAATGGTTGAAGAAATGATATTTTTTTAATACAGTATCATAGGTTGAAACATTATCATAATAAAACAGTATCACAGATAAAAACATGATATAAGTATACCAATTCACATTATCTAAATAAAACAGTATCATAGATAAAACAGTATCATAAAACTAAGCACAAGATGCACAAGATATTTTAATGGTTGAAGTAATGATACTGTTTTAATACAGTATCATAGGTTGAAACATTATCATAAAACTAAACACAAGATGCACAAAATATTTTAATGGTTGAAGTAATGATACTGTTTTAATACAGTATCATAGGTTGAAACATTATCATAATAAAACAGTATCATAGATAAAAACATGATATAAGTATACCAATTCACAGTATCTTTTGATATTGTTTTAATCCATGATACTGTTTTAATCCCATGATACTGTTTGAATGTCTTACTTTTAATCTATGATACTGTTTTGTTTAGGTAATGTGCATTAGTTTATTTTGATATTGTTTTAATCCATGATAATGTTTTAATCCTATGATACTGTTTGAATGTCTTACTTTTAATCCATGATACTGTTTTGTTTAGGTAATGTTCATTATTATATTTTGATATTGTTTTAATCCATGATATTGTTTGAATCTATGTGGAATGAATTTTATTTATGATACCGTGCTTTTATATTTGATATTGTTTAATTATGACAATGTTTGAACCCGTGATACTGTTTGAATGTCTTTGTTTTGTCTATGATACTGTTTTAATCCATGATAATGTTTTGTTTAGGTAATGTGCATTAATATAAATTGATATTGTTTTAATCCATGTTTTAATCTATGATCTTGTTTTGCATAATCTGATGATCAAACAAAACATATGACTAATTAAACAGTATCAAAGATAAAAGCATGATATCATAATCATGTGTGTTGTTTGATATTGTATTATGCAAAACAGTATCACAAAAAACAGTATCACAATAGAAATGATCATAGAATTTGCACACGTGCTCAGAATTTTTATTATAATATGTTTTCGGAATGGTCTCGACGAGATGGTCAAGACCAGTCGCTTTACCACTGCGTATGATGGATTTTACCCATTTGAAGTCGTCTCTTTAGCTTAAAATGACAATCTTTAATTTTTTTTCAAAACAGTATCACAAATCCTCTAAAACAGTATCACGGATTAATGTACATTCTTTTGCTGCAAATTAAAGCTCTTCCAAGGTATTTCTTGTTACCCTTAAAAGCAAACACATACTTCACTAGAGCAATGCCAATATGAAGAAAGAATAATTGCTCACTATCATTAAAAACAAAGAAAAAAAATCAATAAATTTCACTATCATTAGAAACAGTATCATATATTGAAACACATCTATTGAAACAGTATCAAGCATTTTACATGATCTAACATAAAATCCTAACTCACAACAACTACATTATCAAAAACTAGTTGAATCAGTTCATCCAAACTCCATTCATTAACTGCATTGTGCATATGTTTCAATTGGAACAATATCTCAATATTTTCATGATTATTTTTAACCGAAAATGGTTACTTTATACAAAAAAAATAAATAAAAGAATATGTTCGTCATTGAAATATCAGCTTTTGAATTGTTTGTATGCAGTTATAGGTTATGGTGAGAAGAATCAAACACAAGAAGAAGATGAAAATTGTTAAAAGTAAATGAAGGAGTTTCTAAACAGGCATTGAAATGATTTTGTTGGTTTTTACGTGTTTAAATGACAGTTTTTACAATTGGAGGGTATATTGGTCTTTTAGTAATAAAGTATGACTTTAGTTGAATTAAGATTATATCATATGACTTTTCAGCCTACCATGGCATGATCGGCCCAAAATTTTTCCATAAATAAATAAAAGAAAAAAGGGAAAATTGCCAATAAGTCATCTCCACATGACTTGTTTCAAATTAGGTCAAAACTTTTTTTTAAATTGTGATTAAGTCATACTTCACATCAATATTTTATATTAATTCCAAAATTATCCCTTTTAACCATATTTTTCATTGACACAATCTTTTAACTCCACAAACCTCTTCCACCTCCCATGACAACCTCCGGCCACCTCCTGCACGCCTCCTCCACCTCCACCTCCACCTCCACCTCCGACGACCTTCTCCGGTGACCTCCGGCGACCTCCAGCGACCACCGCTTCCACCTCCGGCGACCTCCGGCGAGTGCTTCTAAGGCACAATGTCACTTTTCATGCACTTTTTTTGGTGAAGATTTTGGATCACTTTTTAGACAGTTTTTTTTGGTGAAGATTTTGTTGGCTGTGAAACTAAAAAAATAACGTTTTATGGACTTTGGTCACAATGTTTGAATCCTTATCTTTGGTTTGTATGCTTTTTTATTTCTTCATCTTCTGTGGTTGTACTCTATTCTTTAATGTCTTAACAGTTAGCATTGATCTATCCGTGCTGCAAGAGAGGCTGACCAATATGATTAAACTGGGTTGAGTATTTAGGTTGAGTATTTTAGCATTTATGTAAACAATGAGCATTTTCCAATTATATAAACAATGAGGTAACATCTGTTGTTGATACTGTATTATAGAATAGCAACTTTATATTGTATTAAACAAAACAGTATCACAACAGAAATGAGTATAGAATGTTGTATATATGAGCTTGAATGCTGTAAATATGAGCTTGAATGCTCTACCATCTAATTGCTGTAAATAGGAGATTGAATGTTCCATCATCTAATGTTTAATCATGGTATGTTATTTGATACTATATTATACAAAACAAAGATCACGACGAACAAGATCACAATATAAATGGACATAGAATTGTTGTAAATAGGAGCTTGAATGTTCCATCATCTAATATTTGAATGTCTTAGTTTTAATCCATGATAATCTTGTTTTAATGCCTTAGTTTTAATCTATGATCTTGTTTTAATTATGACAAGGTTTAATAGATTGAAACTTTGTCATAATATTTCACTATCATTTGAAACATGTTTTAATCCATGATCTTGTTTGAATATATATATATATATATATATATATATATATATATATATATATATATATATATATATATATGATCTTTGATACTGTTTAATTATGGCAATGTTTGAACCTGTGATATTGTTTGAATGTCTTAGTTTTAATCTATGATACTGTTTTAATCCATGATACTATTTTGTTTGGTAATTAGTATATTTTGATACCATTTTAATCCATGATAGTGTTTTAATCCTGTGATACTGTTTGATTATGGCAATGTTTGAACATGTGATATTATTTGAATGTCTTAGTTTTAATTTATGATATTGTTTTAATCCATGATACTGTTTTGTTTAGGTAATTAGTATATTTTGATACCGTTTTAATCCATGATACTGTTTTGTTTAGGCAATTAGTATATTTTGATACCGTTTTAATCCATGATACTGTTTTTATCATGTGATACTTCTATGTGATCTTTGATATTGTTTAATTATGGTAAGGTTTGAATAAGTGATACTGTTTGAATGTCTTAGTTTTAATCCATGATAATGTTTTGTTTAGGTAATATGCATTCATATAAATTGATATTTGTTTTAATCCATGTTTTAATCTATGATACTGTTTTGCATAATACAGTATCAAACAAAACATATGACTAATTAAACAGTATCAAAGATAAAAATATGATATCATAGTCATGTGTGTTGATTGATACTGTATTATGTAAAACAGTTATCACAAAAAAAATGATCACAATAGAAATGATCGTAGAATTTGCACACGTGTTTCGAATTTTTTATTATAATATGTTTTCGGAATGGTCTCGACGAGACGGTCAAGACCAGTCGCTTTGCCACTGCCTGTTATAGATTTTACCTGTTTGAAGTAGTCTCTTTAGCTTAAAATGTCAATCTTTAATTTTTTTTTCAAAACAGTATCACAAATTCTTTAAAACAGTATCACGGATAAATGTACATCATTTTGTTTGCAAATTAAAGCTCTTCCAAGGTATCTCGAGTCCTTTAAAAGCAACACATACTTCAGAGCAATGCTAAAATAAAGAAAGAAGAACTGCCAATCATTCTCAAGTTAAAGGGAAGTCATCTAAAATTATGTAGGTATATGTATTAATCCTATGATACTGTTTGAATGTCTTAGTTTTAATCTATGATACTGTTTTAATCCATGATACTGTTTTATTCTATGTGGAATGATACCGTGCTTTTATTCTTTGATACTGTCTAATTATGTCAAGGTTTGAACCTGTGATACTGTTTGAATGTCTTAGTTTTGTCTATGATACTATTTTAATCTATGATCTTTGTTTTGTTTAGGTAATGTGCATTAGTAATTTTTATCTTGTTTTAATCCATGTTCTAATCCATTATATTGTTTTGCATAATACATTATCAAAGATAAAAGCATGGTATCATAGTCATGTGTGTTGTTTGATCTTGTATTATGCAAAACAAGATCATCACAAAAATAGTATCACAATAGAAATGAACATAGAATTTGCACACGTGCTCGAAATTTTATTATAATATGTTTTCGGAATGGTCTCGACGAGGCGGTCAAGACCAAAGAGCTTTGCTCACGCCTATGATGGATTTAACCCGTTTGAAATCGTCTCTTTAGCTTAAATTGACAATCTTTAATTTTTTTTTTTTTTTCAAAACAAGATCACAAACCTCTAAAAAAAGATTATCACGGATAAATATATCTTTATTGAAGCCACCATTCATCTTTCTCTTGTTGAACATCCTTTGAATTTGATCTTTTTCATTAACACTCCGAGTTCTTGATTGATCAGATCCTAGTTCTTCATTATCACTACAAGAATGGGTAAATAGCATAAAACGTCCCTACCTATTGAGGATATTGTGGAAAACATCCCTACCTTCAAAATTTTGGCATTTTCACCCTTACCTCTTCGGATTTCTGCATAAAACGTCCTTACCTTCAAAATTTTGGCATTTTCACCCTTACCTCTTTGGATTTTCTGCAAAAACGTCCTTCATCCAAAAATCGACCATTAACTTAGGGGTAAATTAGTCCAACCACTTTTTCACATATATATTACTTCTTTTAAAATTGGAGGGTTTCCCATACAATTTCCAAAATTGCATAACAGGCCCCCGTCCCCAAATCTGAAAAGATGGTGCCCTTCTTCACGCAACACTCCCCTTCCTCCATCTGTCACCCATTTTTCAGATCTTTATCAGATTTAATCCACACGTTTCATGAATCACCAACAAAGAGCGTTATGGATAATTTGTTTAGCTGGATCCATGTTAGTGCGCCCCTTGATTTATTTTTTTCTCAATTTCTCTTCATTTCTTTTATGAAATGTGTCGTGGCTTGTCTGTTGTTTGAAGGAAAAAATGGACATTTGATAGAGTTGAACACCAAGACGCCGACATCTTGCAATTAGCACCCAAAAGCCTTGACGTGCTCCGCACATTTAATAACATGTTATATATAACCAAGGTCAATAGATTAGTTTGCTAGTCCAACACAACACACACAAACACGACAGCATTACACGCCAAAGATGGAGCAAAACAGAAATTCCAAGTTGGACTAGGCTCGACTGACGGGACAAGTTCCCATAAGAGAATAGGTAAACAAGTTCCGAGGACGGCTGGACACCCGGCAAGAAAGTCATCTAGTGAAGGAAACTTCTCCCCTTCTTGGCTTCATAACTAGGACAAATGACAATGGCTTCTTTTCTCTCCATCTGTAACCCCCACCAATGAAAGAAAGACCAAGAGAAAAAAGAGATGGGGGAAAGGGGAGTGTTGCGTGAAGAAGGGCACCAGCTTTTCAGATTTGGGGACGGGGGCCTGCTATGCAATTTTGGAAATTGTATGGGAAGCCCTCCAATTTTAAAAGAAGTAATATATATGTGAAAAAAGTGGTTGGACTAATTTACCCCTAAGTTAATGGTGATTTTTGGACCAAGGACGTTTCTTGCAGAAAAATCCATGAGGTAAGGGTGAAAATGCCAAAATTTTGAAGGTAAGGACGCGTTTCTTGCAGAAATCCAAAGAGGTAAGGGTGAAAATGCCAAATTTTTAAGGTAGGGACGTTTTCCACAATACCCTCAATAGGTAGGGACGTTTTGTACTATTTACCCCTACAAGAATCATAAAGGTTCACTACAAGAATCATAGGTTTAACAATCTTTAATTTTTTTTTTCAAAACAAGATTACAAATCCTCTAAAACAAGATCACGGATTAATGTACATCCTTTTGTCAGAATTAAAGCTCTTCCAAGATATCCGAGTCTCTTAAAAGCAAGCAAACACATACGTCGAGCAATGTCAAAATGAAGAAAGAATAATCTCACTATCATTAAAAAAGAGAAAAAAAAATCAAAGAATTTCACTATCATTAGAAACGTTATCATATATTGAAACACATCTATTGAAACGATATCAAGCATTTTACATGTTCCAACATAAAATCCTAACTCACAACAACTACATTATCAAAAACTAGTTGAATCTGCTTATCCAAACTCCATTTATTAACTGCATTGCATATGTTTCAATTGGAACAATATCTCAATATTTTCATGATTATTTTTAACCGAAAATGGTTACTTTATACAAAAATAAAAAAATAAAAAATATGTTCGCCATTGAAATATCGACTTTTCAATTGTTTGTATGCGGTTACACGAGTTACGGTGAGAAGAATCAAACACAAGAAGAATATGAAAATTGTTAAAAGTAAATGAAGGAATTTCTAAACAGCTATTGAAATGATTTTGTTGGTTTTTACGTGTTTAAATAACAGTTTTTACAATTGGAGGGTATATTGGTCTTTTAGTAATAAAGTGTGACTTTAGTTGAATTAAAATTATATCATATGCCTTTTCAACCCATTATGGCGTTAACAGTGAGCGGCCCAAAATTTTCCCCAAAAAAAATGCACGAAATAACTTGACAAGCACCAGCCCAAGGATATCTGAAGCCCAATTTCCATACCACTCGAAGTAGTGGGAATGGTGGCAAATGGTCGGGTGACCCGCCATTTTCCCAAAAGGCCGTTGACCACTTATCTTGATAAAAAAAAAACATTAAAATGAGTTATTTTGAAAGGTCCAAAATATCCTCGAGCCTTTGTAAAAGAAATGAAACGTAAAATATTCCAAACAAGCGCAAAAAATAGTTGAAGTGTAACCGCTCTTCTGCATTAAGATTTTGGGTTCCGACAAACTTCAATTTGTCGATTAATTTCCGGCAAACTTGAATTTGGCGATTAATTTCGAAAAAACTTCATCATTGTGCGAGTAAGTTCCAAAGAAACTCCATTTTGTTTGTATTTACTTCAACTTATTTTGATATTGTTGTCTAAAAAATCGTGGCAATCTTGAAAATATGTTGGGATATGTTGAAACTACATATAAATGGCATAAGCGATGTAAATGAAGCAATGTCTTGATTAAAATGAAGATTGAAGTTGATAGTGAACAACCGAACTAACGCTTTGTTAAAACCCTAGGTTAACGAAGAGAAAGTGTTAGGTTAACAGGCCCAATGGTTGGGTTAACCTACCAACATTCCGTTAATGGCATTTGTAGGTTAGGTTAACCTACTAACCTAATGAAGTGTTACGTTATGAGACACAAATGTTACGATAACGAGATAGAAATATTACGTTAATGCAGACAAGATAGTTACATTAAGAGAAAAATTGTTAAGAGAAAATGTTAGGTTAACAGGCCCAATGGTTGGGTTAACCTACCAACATTCCGTTAAAGGTTAGGTAACCTACTAACATGATAAAGTTGTTACGTTGGGTAACCTACCATCTTGTGCATTAACGAGAACAATGTTGTTACGTTAGCGTAACAACATTGTTCGTTATAATGATGTTACGTTAACGAGACAACATTGTTCTGCTAACGAGACAAAATTGTTAAGAGACAACATTGTTCTATTAACAGACGAAATTTTCACGTTAACAGACTTTTGGTTACGTTAATGAAGAGAAAGAATGTTAGGTTAACAGGCCCAATGGTTGGGTTAACCTACCAACATTCCGTTAATGGCATTTGTAGGTTAGGTTAACCTACTAACCTAATGAAGTGTTACGTTATGACACAAATGTTACGTTAACGAGATAGAAATATTACATTAACAGAGACAAGATAGTTACTGTTAAGAGAAAAAATTGTTAAGAGAAAATGTTAGGTTAACAGGCCCAATGGTTGGGTTAACCTACCAACATTCCGTTAAAGGTTGGGTAACCTACTAACATGATGAAGTTGTTACGTTGGGCAACCTACCATCTTGTGCATTAGCGAGAACAATGTTGTTACATTAGCGAACAACATTGTTACGTTAGCGAGGCGAGATTGTTACGTTAACGAGACAACATTGTTACGATAACGAGACAAAATTGTTAAGAGACAACATTGTTCTATTAACGAGGCGAAATTTTACATTAACGCAGACTTTTGGTTACGTTAAGAGAAGAAAGGTGTTAGGTTAACGAGCCCAATGGTTAGGGTTAACCTACCAACATTCTTAAAGGTCTAACCTACTAACATGATTGAAGTGTTCTGTTAACAGACAACATTGTTCTGTTAAACAGACAGATATTTTCTGTTAACAGACAATATTGTTTTGTTAACAAACAACATATGTTACCTATTAACCGAACACATTTGTAGGTTAACAGATCATTGTTAACAAAAGAATGTATCTGAAATTTATCTTTTAACGTACTAAAGGTAGGTTAATTTAGCACCTGTTAACATGCACAAATGATAGGATAACCAACCCAATTGTTCCTGTTAACAGAAATTAGTGTTAGGTTAATAGAAGAGATCAGCCTGTTAACAGGAGAATAAGTAACTGTTTAATTGCCATGCTTTAATATATCAGTAACTGTTTCTTGTATTTTAATTTATTTCGTTTATTAAGTTACTAAATGTTAATTTTATTGCGGGATGGAGCATGCGATTGACCGTAGATTATGTGACTTCCACGGAAAGGTGATTTGCTAATTGTAATATTACAAACATCAAGAGGGTTGAGAATGCTCTTGATGACTACCACAAAGCAAAGTTGCGCCGATCAATATTTTGGAAATTCCATCAGGTTAGGCGTTTGCAGTTCTCGGGTCAAATAATTGACCATTTATTGCTTCGATGATGAAGTTAGAAAAACGAGACGAGCGTGGTTTTCGATTAGGGGATGAGAAGGTGGCTCGGTTCGACTTGATGGAGTTTCTTCTTGTCATTTGGTCTAAATCTTGGCAATGAAGAAGAAGTAAGACCAAATATTCGGTCCAAAAGACTTTTGAATAAATATTTACGTGGAAAGACAACGATCACTTTGTTGAGTGGCGGCTACATTTGATGAATGCTTGCGGTGATGGAAGATAAGTATAAACTTGGATTGGTGTACATATTGGAGATCGTGTTGAGATGCAAACACCATAAGACGAGCATTGATGTATTTTGCTTGGGCGTGTCGACGATGTGGAGGTCTTTAATGCATATCCATGGGGTCGTGGGTGTTTTATGGACACATTGCATGCATTTAAGAGAACACATATCGATCAAGGATCGAAGACCGATCGAAAGTATGATGTATATGGATTTCCATTGGCGGTCTGGTAACTTTTGAAACTTATAAATTGTAGCATTTTAGTAATATAGTATATGTAATGATATTAAATTTGTAGGTATGGGCTTTTGAGGCTATACCAAGCTTGGCCGATAAATGTGCTAGTAGGAAGGAGTGGACTAGGATCCCGGGATGTTAAATTGGCGGTGCGGCGGACATTCCTACTGCAAATGATGTCATGACTATACTTGACGATCCTCGGTGAGAACTATTGATTTATATTGAATGTGATGTTAATGATAGTGCTTCCAATTAACGTTAAAGTTCAATATATCAACGAGGAGGTCTATACTATTACGACTCCTACACACGAAGAGATGGAGAATGTGTACATTCGGGGAGTTTACATTCTGCCGGTACGGATCCTATCTTGATCCATATCTTGTAGGAGAAGAGGTATGCATATATATACATATATTGTGTTATGATATGATATTTGTTTTAAAAATCTTGTAATAGTGTCTATTATGATTTATGTAGGGACATTCTCCCTCTTTGCGCGGGCACCTACACCGCATCGAGCTTCACGTTCTCCTCCACCGCCTCTTTCCCCCTACTCCTTCTCCGGTTGTCGTCGATCATCTAGAGCAAATTTGGGTGCAAATGTATCGATGATTTATTTGAAACGTTTGAGCAGGCAATTGACTTGATGGAGCATCGAATTACTTCTCGGTGATGGTGAGGTCGAGATAATAAAATAAGAAGGTTGGACGGTGAGTAAGAAAGTCGATGAAGTCATTGAGTGGGTAAGACCATATCATCACACGAGATACAATGGCGCGAAAACTGCATCGGACGGGGTTCGGTTGAGTCTGACGACGGTGAGGACGAGGAGGTGGACACGGAGATGGAGACTAGGGAGCATCCCGAATTTGCGGCGGGTGTTCGGACGAGATATGGAGATAGAGATGGAGATTGGGCAGCCCGATATCGAGGCCGAGCAGACTCTGAGATAGGGAGGCGGTTGTGGAGAAGGATGGTGTGACGAGATGGGGTGGTAATAGAGGCGGTAGGCGACTTGATGTGGAAACAGGGGTGACAAATAGGGAGCGGTTTGTGAGACCGATGGTGTGATTGATAGGGTGCTCAAGGAGGCAATTGGGCGGCTAAGCGTGGAGACCGAGGGGGTACTGTTGAAGAGCCGGTGTGGAGACCGATGGTGTGGCGGATGGGATGGTGTCGGGTGGTCGGCGGTCGGCGGGGTGACAGAGCGATTGGTGATGGAGCATGAGGCGGGTAGTCAACCATGGGAGGTGGAGACACGGGGAGTGGCCCGAAGGAGTGGTGACGTGGATGTACCAGCTGTCATCTTCACTCGTGGGAAGAGGAAAAGCGAGGAGATGGTAGAGAATACGGAGATAGTTGGTAAGAGGTTGAGAGTACCTTGACTTACTTGAGTTCTCCATTCACGGTGGGGTGAAGAGAAGAACCTTTATTGACGGGTCTAAGATCGATCTATTCCAAAAGGTTGATCCGTCGAAGGAAGCGAGTTCCTTAAGTGGTACTCTAAACTTGGAACTAGGTAAGTTATTTATACATTCGGTAACATATTATTTTTGGACATCGGTTCCTAACACTATTTATTCGGTGTAAACTTATCTATTGGGGAGTGTTCGAATGACGGGCCTAAACAATGGTTTCATGACGTATTGACGGACGGGAAGTGGCTCATGAGATGAGGTAAGCAAAATTTTTTAAAATAAGTATGATATACTATACTTTGTTAACAGTGTAACATTTTCGATATTTTAGCATGTTGACATGGCGATGTACTTGCTGCGACAACGAGTTGCCATGTACCCAAAATCCTTCAAAACCAAAGAGTCATCATGGATTTCGGGTTCAAGAACATCTTTGGATGTGGCACAAATGATGAAAGACTCATGTCCACAAGATTTTGAGTGCCCAGATTATCTCTTTGACTACGCATGGGAAATCGCGGGGTTTGGTCAACCATGGGAGGGATGTACACATCAGTATATTCCTGGTGCTCGCTAATGCTCACCGGGTTTGCAACAGAGGGTTAACTTCTACGAAGGTGTAGTATATGTTTATGACCCCGACAAGACTTGCCTTACACAAGGTCGACTTGAGAAAAATTTGAGTCGGTGCGTTATTTCATCCCTATTCTTGCGAAGTCGGTAAATATTAACCTAGTAGACCCGGATGCACGAGTGGAAAGGGTTGTGACGGGTCAAGCAAAAAATTTAAATAAGTTTATTTGTTCGAGATGATATTTTTTGCATTATTTGGGAAATGTACATATTGATCCGACTAATTTACTTATTTGTTTGCAGCGGTGATTGCGGTGTATTCACCATTAAGTTCATCGAATTCTTAAGCATTGGCGAATCGGCGTTTCTCGTTTCTAATGATTATATGCCCATGTGGCGGACTAAACTAGCGGTATTGACATGTATACACAAAACTATGATCCATAGGATATGATTATTTTCCAAAATATTTAAATTTGTAATTTCTATTCATTTTGTAAATTTGTTTTATTTTTTACTGAGTTGGGAAAAAAAAATTTTTATGCGTTATTATGCGTTTTGTACATTTGTAAAACATATGGACACAAGTTAACAGACTTTGATAATTACGGTTACCTACCACATTTACATTCATAGAATTGTTGTATTAGTATTAGGTTAGCGATCATATAGAAGCAGTACATGTATAATCTAAAGATTTACATTAGCGATAATTGGACATCGATTAACGATTCCAATTATCAGATTAACAGAAATTATAACCGATTAAAGATAATCGGTTATATGTGGTCTGTTAACATATCAATTGGTGTAGGTTAACAGAACATTATAGTAGGTTAACCTACTCCCTAGTAGGTTAACATAATTGTGTTTAAGTTAATTAACCTACCCATAATGGGTTAACAGAACAATTGAAAATGTTAACGATCTACATATAGTGTGGTTAACGAGAACAAATTAATAGGTTATCAACTACTTAGGTAGGTTAACATAAAAATACGATGGGTTAACCGAACAAATAATGGTGTGGGTTAACCTACTCCATAGTAGGTTAACATAATTGTGTTTAAGTTAATTAACCTACCCATAATAGGTTAACGTAACAATTGAAAATATTAACGATCTACATATAGTAGGTTAACAGAACAAATTAATAGGTTATCAACTACTTAGGTAGGTTAGCATAAAAATACGATGGGTTAACCGAAGTATGGTGTGGGTTAACCTACTCCATAGTAGGTTAACATAATTGTGTTTAAGTTAAATAACCTACCCATAATAGGTTAACGAACAATTGAAAATGTTAACGATCTACATATAGTAGGTTAACCGACTACATACATGAGGTTAACGAGACTACATATAATAGGTTAACAATTGATAGGATACTTAACCTACCCAATTGATAGGTTAACGAGAACAATTGATAGGTTAATTAACTTACTGTTAACGAGATCGTTTTAACAGATTGTTTCAATCGAATATCATCCGTAAGCCAATATTTATATTTACAAATCCATAAGCAAACAATGTATCATAATTTAAAGTAAGTAAATGCATTGGTTCGATCACAACGAGTTTGTAGTAAATTACAATATTAACCCATTGTTTCAAAATATTACATAACATATTTGCAATTGACACATTGTTTCGATCAAAATCTGCAATGACATTTACTGACATAGTGCATTCTCCCCTCCGACCGCGACTTTGAAGGCGTTGAAGGCGGTGCACGCACCGTTGATTAGAGAGAAAACACATGTGTCCCCGGTTACGATATTTTTGGTTGTATAAAATTACGCCCAACCTCTTGCGACGACGTACAACCCCATTGGCCCGCTATCAACTCCGATCTGCCACACTCGACCAGCGGCATCGTGAATTTGAACATCGTTTACAAATCTTGGGAGATTTGTCTTTGGCGAATGTTAGAGAGCGAATTGTCAAATAATTCAAACAAGCGTTGCATTACATTATACAATTCCATGAGTGATAAAATGGTATATTAACTTACAATAAATGCTATATAAACTTACAATGCAGCGGTGGCGAAACGGTTCGGACATAGTAATCTGGAAGGATGGTAGAGGTTGACTTGTTGATGATGAACCACCGGGTCACCCATATGTATTTCACATGCAGAATGGTCCGATGTTGAAGTCAAGAAAGTAGAAGCTCCACGGTACTCGAATATGACCATATAACCGAACATCAGTGAGTGGTGTGAGAAAAAATCAGACCATCCAGTAGTTAAAATTATCCTATCCTCAGATCGGATAACTTCAATATGCCATAATCGGCCACCCAAATCCCGTAGGATAACACGACTCCCAAGTAGATCCGGATGTCATTTCGTAAATTGCCGGGAAGTATCTTCGCAATGTAAGCAAGTAAATGTTAGCGAACGTTTTGAATGATAATGCAAACTAACATCAATCTATTTATGAGTTAAAAACATACCAATTGATCGCGGTGTCTTCTTTGGGTCAATTGCGATAAAAACTCTTAACATTTTACTGCGCCATGTTCTACATTACGATAAATAAAGAGTAGGTTAACAGAACAAAGAATGTTAACAAAAAATGCGTTAACATAACATGTATGTATGTTAACGAGAGCACTTGATAATATAACTTCATAACAAAAATGAACTAGGTTAACGAGAACATTGTTAACGAGAACATGTATGTAGGTTAACCTATGAAATCGAGTAGGTTAACGAGACATTTGATTAGGTTAATCTACTTCTTCAAGTAGGTTAACCTACTTCTTCAAGTATGTTAACCGAACATCTATTTTCTTATCCTACTAGTCATGGTCAGTTAACAGATATTGGATTAGGTGATCCTACTAAATGAAGTAGGTTAACAGACTTAGATTTAGGTTACCCGGTGAAATCAGATAGGTTAACAGAAATTAGATTAGCTTCACTATAAAATGAAGTAGGTTAACAGACTTTCATTTATGTTAACAGGTGACATGAAGTATATTAACAGAATACATGACAATTGATAAACTCATTATGAAATATTCAATTGAAGGTTAATGACACACGAACATGAATAACATGGTGTAACATAGACTAAAAAATAACACCCGATTATCAAATTGATGAAGATATCTAACAGGACTTTAACATAGACTACATGTTCACGCTGAATTTAGGTTAATTTCATTAAAATCGTGAAAAAAAAAAATATGCATTCAAGAGCACTTTGAATTAGGTTAACAGAAGCATTCAAGAGCACTTTTATTAAGTGGAATCTAAATATTTAGAAATGAAACACAAAACCTAATGTTAACCTAGTGCTTCAAGTAGGTTAACCGAACAAATTATTAGGTTAACCTACTGCTTCAAGTAGGTTAACCGAACAAATGATATTGTTAACCTAACCTACTATTCATGGTCGGTTAACAGAACGATGTATTAGGTTAACAGAACGATGTATTAGGTTAACAGACGAATTTCATATAGGTTAACAGGTGACCTGAAGTAAGTTAACAGAACATGTATGTAGGTTAACGAGACCTATATACTAATAGATTAAATAGACCAAAACACAACACCTAATGTTAACGTCTTTGCTTCAATTAGGTTAACCGAACAAATAATTAGGTTAACCTACTACTTCAACTAGGTTAACCGAACAAATGATATTGTTAACCTAATGCTTCAAGTAGGTTAGCTGAACAAATGATATTGTTAACCTACTATTCATGATCGGTTAACAGAACTTTGAATTATTGTAACAGACTTTGAAATAGGTTAACGTGAATTACAGGAACTGTAATTTACACTAAACAATTTCAGTTATTATCTTATTGATGAATAAACATAAGTTCAATCAATGATAAGAAATTAGTAAATACATGTTAACAGCAAATATGTGATTTTTATTACAAATTGTGCAAATAATGGTTGCAAAAGATAACTGTAACCCGTGCGTTTACCGGTTGTTTCTTGTTGGCAAATGAGAAAAAATTTGGACGCCCGTCCTCTCACACAGTTTGTTGGAATAGAGTTTGACAATAGGGAAGAAGAGATTTTTGAAATCAAGAGATGTGTGGAAAAATTGCGGAAAAATGAGCGATCATGGAGACCATAAATTTCATAAAAGTTAAATTTTGAAATGTTTTGATTTTTTAACTTACAAATGTAAATTTAAATTTCTAATAAATATGGAATAAAAACGTTATTATATTATATTAAATGTAAGTGGAACTTAAATATTTATGAAAAAAAAAATATTTTACAATGTCAATATGGAAATAAAAAAGAAAAAAAATTTAAATTGAAGTGGGACCAAATATTAAAAAAAAATCTTTGAAATTTAAAATGTTATTATGGATTTACAAAAGTTTATATTAAATTTTAGTTGAACTTAAATATTTATAAATTAAAACTTAAATTTACAATGTGAATATGGAATTAACAAAATTTTTTGGGTCTTTCGATGGATATCGGATACGATAGGGATACACGTTTATGTGAGATACGGACTCTTTGGGATACCTTTTGGTAGTTTCGATGGATCTTGGATACGATAGGGATACTGGCGATTACGTACATTTGTACAATTGGGCTACACAGTATGTTGTTTCGATGGATCTTGGGAGACAATCGGGATGCACGATTAGGTTAAACAACTATCGGATGGAATAGGTTAACCTTTTGCTTGTTAGGTTAACCTACAGGGGTAGGTTAACCAACTCTGTTATCAGAACGTTATTTGATTCATTGAAATAGGTTAACCTTTTGCTTGTTAGGTTAACCTACCTGGGGTAGGTTAACCTACTCTGTTAACAGGTGGGTTGTAGTATGTTAACAGATTCATTGAAATAGGTTAAACAACTATCGGATGGAATAGGTTAACCTTTTGCTTGTTAGGTTAACCTACCTGGGGGTAGGTTAACCTACTACATAACGAAACGATTGTAGTAGGTTATTTGTTTCATTGAAATAGGTTAAACAACTATCGGATGGAATAGGTTAACCTTTTGCTTGTTAGGTTAACCTACACGGGGTAGGTTAACCTACTACATAATGAAACGATTGTAGTAGGTTATTTGTTTCATTGAAATAGGTTAAACAACTATCGGATGGAATAGGTTAACCTTTTTGCTTGTTAGGTTAACCTACACAGGGGTAGGTTAACCTACTACATTAATGAAACAGTTGTAGTAGGTTATTTGTTTCATTGAAATAGGTTAAACAACTATCGGATGGAATAGGTTAACCTTTTGCTTGTTAGGTTAACCTACCTGGGGGGTAGGTTAACCTACTGCATTAACAGTGGGTTGTAGTATGTTAATGATTCATTGAAATAGGTTAAACAACTTTCGGATGGAATAGGTTAACCTTTTTGCTTGTTAGGTTAACCTACACCGGTAGGTTAACCTACTCTGTTAACAGGTGGGTTGTAGTATGTTAACAGATTCATTGAAATAGGTTAAACAACTATCGGATGGAATAGGTTAACCTTTTGCTTGTTAGGTTAACCTACCTGGGGTAGGTTAACCTACTACTAATGAAACAATGGGTTGTAGTAGGTTATTTGATTCATGCAAATAGGTTAACCTTTTGCATGTTAGGTTAACCTACCTGTGGTAGGTTAACCTACTCTGTTAACAGGTGGGTTGTAGTATGTTAATAGATTCATTGAAATAGGTTAAACAACTATCGGATGGACACAGTTCAGTGTAGATTGGTCACTTTCAAATTCATGCAATTGTCAAAGGTCATGTGGCCTAGGAGAAAAAATAAGAATGTGTAGTAGGTTATGATTGTATACATATGGGTATGTTAACAGGCATTGGAGTCAGTTAAGGCAAAAATTAAGGCCTATTTTGGCCTTAACAGGACCCAAGGCTGTTTAGCGATCAAAATGCACATTAACGGATCCGGGGATCATTAATAATCTGATAACAGAGACCATCTACATTAATGAGCGTCTTTTACCGAAGTAATGTATATATGTTAGGTTAACTTTGTCCCGTAGGTTAACCGGGCAATGTTAACGAGGAGGATTGAAGTAGGTTAACATATTTTGTGAAATAAGTTTACCAACTTTCTTAAGTAATGTATAGGTTAGGTTAACGGATCCCGTAAGTTAACCTACTACATTATAGGGTGGATAAACATAGGTTAGCGATTAGATTAACTAAGTAACCAATTTTGCTAAGATATATAGGTTACTCTATGCCGTAGGTTAACCTACCACATTATGATGGATTGAACTATGTTTTAAATTAATTGAAATAGGTTAACCTCACCCATGTTGGTTAACCTACACATAAACAGAAAAGATTCAAGGAGGTTAACCTACCACAATCGAGTTTGGTTAACGGTAACTTCAAGACAATGAAAATAAGCTAGACAATGCATGATAAAATAAAATATTGTTTCCAAAAGTGCAATAAAATATTGTTTCCAAAATATTGTTTCCAAAACCTCCTTAAATTACATTACACTATTAAAACATTGTTTCCAAAAGTGCAATAACATAAAAATTGTTCAATTTTAGAAGCGATTGTCTTCCTCCTACCGCTTGTTGTGTACACGTTGAAAGCGGTATGTCATTTGTTTATGAGCTCGAACACACATGTGTCCCCGGGACTTATATTCTTTGTCGAATAAAATGCTTGACCCTCTTGCGATCGTCGCACAATCCCATGCCCTTCTATCCAATCCGATCTGCCATACTCGACCAAAGACGATCGTGAATTTGTACCTCGTTTACAAATCTTGGCGGTGTGTTACGGAAAATGTTAGGGAACGCGTCTTGTACAATTATAAAACAAGCGGTTTGTGAAAGTATACAAGTCAACGAGTGCTAAAATTGATAAGAAAATACGATATACACTCACAATACAACGGTGGCAGAAACTCCTTGCTGACATAGTAATCTGGAAGGATGGTAGAGGTTGACTGGATGATGATGAAGCAATCGGGGCATCCATATGTACTTCACAGCCAGAATGGTCAAGTATTGAAGTAAAAAAAGTAGAATTTCCACGGTACTCGAATACCACAAAATAACCGAAATTGAGTGAGTGGTGTGCGAAAAATTCAGACCATCCAGTAGTGAAAATGATTCCTTCATCAGATCGGATAACTTCTATATTCCATACTCGGCCACCCATATCACGCAGTTGAACACTACTCCCAATTAGATGGCCATATAAGGTGGAAAATTGCCGGTTAATGGGCTGGGCAATGTAACAAAATTACATATTTCTGAGCGTTTGGAGCGATAATGCAACTATCTCGAAATCTATGGTGAGTTCAAAAACATACCAATTGATTGCGATACCTATCTCGGGTCGATTGCGAGAAAAAAAACTCTTCACACGATCATTGCCATATTCTACAATCGATAACCATAGAGTAGGTGAACATCACACAAGAGGGACCGATTTATGTTGTAAAATTAATTCTTAGTAGGTTAACATAACCATTGAATAGATTAACAAAACAAAACACAACAAAGTCCTTTAACGAGACCATCTACGTATGTTAACGGAGGGAGGATTGAAGTAGGTTAACGAGAACTATAGAATAAGGGTAAACCGAACAAAACACAACGTGGGTTAACCTACTTGTTATAGGGTAGGTTAACGAGAACTTTGAAGTAGGTTAGGTTAACCTACTTGTTATAGGGTAGGTTAACGAACTTTGAAGTAGGTTAACTGGGTAGGTTAACCTACTTCAAAGTTCTGTTTAACCTACCCTATAACAAGTAGGTTAACCTACTGATTAACCTACGTCAAAGTTAGGTTAACATACCCTATAACAAGTAGGTTAACCGAACAAAAGCTTCAACGTCTTGTTAACCCTACTTTAATTATAGGGTAGGTTAATCGACAACGATGAGTTAACTTTGAAGTAGGTTAACCTACTTCTTCAACTAGGTTAACCGAACATCGATTTTGGTAACCGATGAAGTCATAGTAGGTTAACATAACTTTAATGTATTAGGTTAACGAATACACATGACTAAGCAGTTAACGCATTATCAAATTATCAATAGTCGGTTAACCGACACCAGGACATCAATTTTAACCGATACTAAACAGATTCACGTATTATCATATTGATGAATGAACCTAGTTTCTAAAAATCATAAGCAATAAAAAACTACACGTTCACAGAACACTACAAATCGTGGAAAAACAAGGAAAAAACAAAACAAAATGATCCGCGCACTTACCAGTTGTGGAAAAACTTGTTGGCAAATTCGTCCACAGTCCTCGGTCTGTTAAGTCCTCACACGCAGATTCGTCCACAGTCCTCGGTCGTACTTGTTATGGAATGCAATGAAGATTAAAGAAATGTTTGAATTCAAGGGATTGGGGAATAAGTGCGCGGTAAATGAACAGTCACACCGGATTTCAACAATTTCATAAAAGTTTTAATTTTAAATGTTTGGGTTTTTAAATTTAGAAATTAAAACTTTAAATTAAAAATCTAATATGGAATAAATTACAAAATTTATTTTAATTTAAGTGGAACCGAAAAATTGTACTTTATTTAAATGGGGATAATAAAATTGTACATTAATTAAGTACATTAATTAATAAAATTGTACATTAATCGGGGTACCTTTTGATTGTTTCGAAGGATATTGGATACGATCGGGACACACGATTATGTAGATACGGACAATCGGGGTACCTTTTGGTTGTTTCGAAGGATCTTGGATACGATCGGGACACGATTAGGTACATTTGGACAATCGGGTACCTATATGTTGTTCCGATGGATCTTTGGATACGATCGAGATACACGATTATGTAGATACGGACAATCGGGTACCTTTTGGTTGTTTCGAAGGATCTTGGATACGATCGTATCACACGATTAGGTACATTTGGACAATCGGGTACCTATATGTTGTTCCGATGGATCTTGGATACGATCGGGATACACGATTATGTAGATACGGACAATCGGGGTACCTTTTGGTTGTTTCGAAGGATCTTTGGATACGATCGTATCATCACGATTAGGTACATTTGGACAATCGGGTACCTATATGTTGTTTCGATGGATCTTGGATACGATCGGGATACACGATTAGGTAATCTGGACAATCGGTGTACCTTTTGGTTGTTTCGAGAGGATCGGATACGATCGGGTACACGATTAGGTACATTTGGACAATCGGGGTACCTATATGTTGTTTCGATGGATCGGGATACCGGATACGATCGGGATACACGATTAGAAGGATACATTTGGACAATCGGGGTACCTATATTTGTTCCGATGGATACCGGATACGATCGGGGATACTGCGATTATGTAGATACGGACAATCGGGTACCTTTTGGTTGTTTCGAAGGATACTGGATACGATCGTATCACACGATTAGGTACATTTGGACAATCGGGGTACCTATATGTTGTTCCGATGGATACTGGATACGATCGGGATACACGATTATGTAGATACGGACAATCGGGGTACCTTTTGGTTGTTTCGAAGGATACTGGATACGATCGTATCACACGATTAGGTACATTTGGACAATCGGGGTACCTATATGTTGTTCGATGGATCTTTGGATACGATCGGGATACGATTATGTAGATACGGACAATCGGGGTACCTTTTGGTTGTTTCGAAGGATACTGGATACGATCGTATCACACGATTAGGTACATTTGGACAATCGGGGTACCTATATGTTGTTCCGATGGATACTGGATACGATCGGGATACACGATTAGGTAGATACTGACAATCGGTGTACCTTTTGGTTGTTTCGAAGGATACTTTGGATACGATCGGGATACGATTAGGTACATTTGGACAATCGGGGTACTTATATGTTGTTCCGATGGATCTTTGGATACGATCGGGATACTTGCGATTAGGTAGATCTTGACAATCGGTGTACCTTTTGGTTGTTTCGAAGGATCTTTGGATACGATCGGGATACACGATTAGGTACATTTGGACAATCGGGGTACCTATATGTTGTTTCGATGGATCTTTGGATACGATCGGGATACACGATTAGGTACATTTGGACAATCGGGGTACCTATATGTTGTTCCGATGGATCTTGGATACGATCGGGATACTGCGATTATGTAGATACGGACAATCGGGGTACCTTTTGGTTGTTTCGAAGGATACGGATACGATCGTATCACACGATTAGGTACATTTGGACAATTGGGGTACCTATATGTTGTTCCGATGGATCTTGGATACGATCGGGATACACGATTAGGTGAATCTTGACAATCGGTGTACCTTTTGGTTATTTCGAAGGATACGGATACGATCGGGATACACGATTAGGTACATTTGGACAATCGGGTACTTATATGTTGTTTGATGGATCTTGGATACGATCGGGATACTGGCGATTAGGTAGAATCTTGACAATCGGTGTACCTTTTGGTTGTTTCGAATGATCTTTGGATACGATCGGGATACTGCGATTAGGTACATTTGGACAATCGGGGTACCTATATGTTGTTTCGATGGATCTTTGGATACGATCGGGATACGATTAGGTACATTTGGACAATCGATTGTACCGCTTTTGGTTGTTTCGAAGGATCTTGGATACGATCGGGTACACGATTAAATAATAGGTTAACAGAACATTGATTATTAACCTACTTGATAATAGGTTAACATAATCAATTGATTAGGTTAACCTTTGCATTGCATAGTATGTTAACGAGAACATTATAGTAGGTTAACCTAATCACTTGATTATGTTAACCTACTATGCACAATAGGTTAACAGAACATCCAGTTATTAACCTACTTGATAGTAGGTTAACATAATCAATTGATTAGGTTAACCTACTATGCATAGTAGGTTAACAGAACATTATAGTAGGTTAACCTAATCACTTGATTATGTTAACCTACTATGCATAATAGGTTAACAGAACATCCAGATTATTAACCTACTTGATAGTATGTTAACAGATCAATTGATTAGGTTAACCTACATTGCATAGTAGGTTAACAGATCAATTGATTGTAGGTTAACAGAACATCCAGATTATTAACCTACTTGATAGTAGGTTAACATAATCAATTGATTAGGTTAACCTACTATGCATAGTAGGTTAACAGAACATTATAGTAGGTTAACCTAATCACTTGATTATGTTAACCTACTATGCATAATATGTTAACGAGAACATCCAGTTTATTAACCTACTTGATGGTGGGTTAACATAATCAATTGATTAGGTTAACCTACTATGCATAGTAGGTTAACAGAACATTATAGTAGGTTAACCTAATCACTTGATTATGTTAACCTACTATGCATAATAGGTTAACGAGAACATCCGTTATTAACCTACTTGATAGTATGTTAACGGATCAATTGATTATGTTAACTTACATTGCATAGTAGGTTAACGAGATCAATTGATTGTAGGTTAACGAGAACATCCGATTATTAACCTACTTGATAGTAGGTTAACATAATCAATTGATTAGGTTAACCTACTATGCATAGTAGGTTAACGAGAACATTATAGTAGGTTAACCTAATCACTTGATTATGTTAACCTACTATGCACAATAGGTTAACGAACATCCGGATTATTAACCTACTTGATAGTAGGTTAACATAATCAATTGATTAGGTTAACCTACTATGCATAGTGAGGTTAACGAGAACATTATAGTAGGTTAACCTAATCATTGATTATGTTAACCTACTATGCACAATAGGTTAACAGAACATCTAGATTATTAACCTACTTGATAGTAGGTTAACATAATCAATTGATTAGGTTAACCTACATTGCATAGTATGTTAACGAGAACATTATAGTAGGTTAACCTAATCAATTGACCTCCACGAGATAGTAGGTTAACATATCAATTGATTAGGTTAACCTACTTTGCATAGTAGGTGAGCAGTATGGATAGGTTAACCTAATCAATTGATCCGTTAACGAGATCATTTGATTAGGTGAACCTACTAAATATAGTAGGTTAACGAAAAGCAACTTTATTAAATAATGAGAAGCAACTTTATTTCATCTCGGTCATTTTTCACATTGTTTCCTCATGATTTAAAATAAATAATAAAATAAACATCCCACAATAAATCCAATAAAAATCATACAATAAATCATTTAAATGTGCATATACTATTCTCCGTCCATGCGGCTACTAGCAAGAGGAACACGACTACTACAATTAAGTCGAGTGTGTCCGGTTGCACGACATCTCTTGCACTTACGACGGGGGGGCACTCTCCGGTGATGGTATTCTTGATGTAGATTTGCGGCGCCACCCGTCGTTTCACTAAAGGTGGCAAAATATTGAGTGTGCTAGCAATATGGTCGGAACTTCCCATTCGACTTCATTTGGCACGGGAATATTGTTTGAAAGATATCTTGCTCTCCAAAAATCAACTGTGTATCTTGAGAGCACAACACGTGGGTGAAATCCCTCTGTACATTGCGGCGGCGGCGGCATGCGTGCGGGAAAAACTCTCTAATCGAAATTATGCGCGCGTGCAAGTGTTGTCATCCAGTTCACAACGTCTGCAGTGTTTGGTCCACTCTTCACGTCAAACCGGAATTGGTCTCTGACATCTACATACAACGTCTTTGCCACCTCAAGACTATTGAAAAGTTTTTCTTCCATTGCCGGGGGTTAGAGTGCTTGTATGCATCTGCGACTCCTCGCGTCTACTATAAAACCATTCACGCAACTTCTTTGCGTATGTTCTCTATTAGTGCAAGAATTGGTAACTCCCGATCTTTCTTAAACAATGAATTCAGCGACTCTGCATTATTTGATGTCATCATATTGTGCAAAATTCGATAAAATGTGCCCTTGCCCAATGTTCAACCCCATATCGATCAAATCTTGCCATGCTTTGATCGATTTATTATGTATCTAAGCCCATAATTTTATCAAATTCCTCGACACTGTATGCCTCTGCCTCTCTCTTAAACAATGACAAGAGAGCAGGAACCCGAAACTTCGTCTTCAAGTTGCCTTGTATATGGTACATGCAGTAGCCATGGTGTGCATCAGGATAAACATCTCTGATACCATTTTTTATACTATTACCCGGTCGGACACAAAAGCAATGTCCCCAACGTCGCCTGTTACTTCCTTCAATTTTGTGAAGAACCAATTCAACGATTCATCATTCTCATTATCGACAATGCCGAATGCAAGAGGATAAATTTGAATGTTCGCATCTTGACATGTAGCAATAAGCATCGTACCTTCATATTTTGCTTTCAAAAATGTTCCATCGACACAAATTACGCGCCGCATTGAAGATATAAATCCTCTAATACACGGGCGAAGAGCCGTGAAGAAGTATTTGAAGCGGTTGTCGACATCGATCTGAATAAAGAACACCGAGCCGAGTTTGTTTTCTCAAGTTGTGGCAATAGGAGGCCGTTACTATAACTATCCTCAGGTGAACCCATTAAGTCCTCCATAGCGCATTCTTTAGACTTCCAGGCCTTTTGATAACTCATTACAACCCCGAACTCCCGACGGATGTCATGTATGATATCTGCAGTGCTGTCTGAAGTTTTCGGTCTCGAAACTTGTGCATTATATGTCTTCCAATAACCCGTGATCGTGCTTATGCGTGATCATTGCGGCGAGTCCCATATATTCGCAAGTATGTTCCGTACATACTTGCGAATAACAAAGATATCGAGATGTGTCAAACTTAGTTGCTCGCATTCGCCACTTGCAATTATCATCTACACAAACAAGTGTGTACAATCTGTTTTATTTGATTTTTCACTTTAAATTCGAAGTTATGTTTCAACGCAATCAAGTGCAAAGCTTCACGTAGATCTTTCTTCTTATCAAACAAGCGGTCAATATGCAAATCTTCACCATCGGGAATCACTCGTGTCGTACGAGAAGATCGTGTGAACTAGGACCACTGGTTGCTACGTGAAACTGAGGCTATTAGATCGTCGTTTGTAAATGGAAATTCCTCTTCATTGTCTTGAACTATCTCAGGAGGTCTTTGTGTAGCATTTGTCTCTGGAAAAACTACATCATCATCTCGAGCTATCTCTACTGTATTCCAAAAATCATCACGGTTATGGTACAATTCATCCCGAACTTCATCATCTGCTTCATTCATTGCGTTGGAGTGCATTTAAGCATAGGTTGCTCTCTCCTTATAAGAGTTACACATAGAGGGTATGGTGTCTTTTGTTCGATTCAATCGGCCACTTCAACTGCATATCTCAAGTTATCTTTCTTGCCGTGGAATCGAAAATTTGTATTATTAGGAAAAAGAAATCCAAACTCCATCTCGTGATTACGAAGAGTCAAAAATAAGGAGGTTTCCTATTTCATTATACAATTCCGTATCGATGTATTCTCGAGATACAACAAGTGCGACAACCGATTCTCCATTATCCCCATTCCATTTCCATGTCCACCGCCTTGGTCATTCTTTTTTAAACTCACGAAGTAACAAATAGCAAGGAGTGCCATATCTGCATTTCAACAAAACAATTAAAATGACGTTAGCTAAGTAACAACATCAATCCATATGGACTATTAACAGACTGCGTGGTTATGGTTTTTATATTCTATTTCATAAGGGTTCTTAAGTCCAGTTGGTATGTTAACAGACGTATGCTAAGTTCGGTCAACTAGTGGCTAATTAGAAAGTTTAACCGACCAAAATTGTAGGTTAACATAGCAACTGTTTAGGAAAACAGACCAAAGTGTAGGTTAACAGACCTAAATGGTAGGTTAACAGACCAAAAGTGTAGGTTAACATAGCAACTGTTTCGGGAAACAGACCAAAGTGTAGGTTAACAGACATCAAGTGTAGGTTAACAGACTTAAATGGTAGGTTAACATTCAAGGGTAGGTTAACCGACCAAAAGTGTAGGTTAACATAGCAACTGTTTAGGAAAACAGACCAAAGTGTAGGTTAACAGACCTAAATGGTAGGTTAACATTCAAGGGTAGGTTAACCGACCAAAAGTGTAGGTTAACATAGCAACTGTTTAGGAAAACAGACCAAAATGTAGGTTAACAGACCTAAATGGTAGGTTAACAGACCAAAAGTGTAGGTTAACATAGCAACTGTTTCGGGAAACAGACCAAAGTGTAGGTTAACAGACATCAAGTGTAGGTTAACAGACTTAAATGGTAGGTTAACATTCAAGGGTAGGTTAACCGACCAAAACTGTAGGTTAACATAGCAACTGTTTAGGAAAACAGACCAAAATGTAGGTTAACAGGCCTAAATAGTAGGTTAACAGACCAAAAGTGTAGGTTAACATAGCAACTTTGCTTTAGGGAAATGCAGACAAAGTGTAGGTTAACAGACATCATGTCTAGGTTAATGAGACCTAAATGGTAGGTTAACGATCGAGGGTAGGTTAACCGAGCCAAACTTGTAGGTTAACATAGCGATGTTTAGGAAAAGCAGACCAAAGTGTGGGTTAACAGGTCCTCAAGTCAGGTTAACATACCTAAATGGTAGGTTAACGAGACCTCGAGGTAGGTTAAATAAGCGATCAAGGGTAGGTTAACGAGACCTCGAGGTAGGTTAACGAGACTAAGGCGTGGGTTAACAAGAATAATAAGGTAGGTTAACAGACTCAGTGTGTGTGGGTTAACGAGACCAACATGGTCGATTTATCTCGAACCTCAGTGTAGGTTAACCTACTTACTTCTTACCTAGGTTACCTTCTTCAATTTAAACTCATGAACAAAGATCTTTCCAATTAACACAATACAGAACAAAGATTTTGCTAATTAATTCGTTCAATTCATGCCAATTAATCTAATCATTTCATAATTACGATACCCACCTACTTGAAGTGAGAATGAACTTACTTACCAATTACAAAATGTCAACATGTTGGATTTTGTGTTGTTCACGCGATGCTTGCGATGCTTGATCTCTACTTTGAAGATAACTTTTCTTTGCAATTTGATGAATGAATTAATGTTGGATGCGTTTACGTTTCTAACAATAACGAGAAGCCGTTGTGTTCGATAAATGAATTTACCTTTTCATTTAATTCAATTTGTATCATTAAAAGGGTATTTTGGTCTTTTACATTTTATCTATTTTGTAGTTACAATAACTTAATAAGGGTATTAATGTAACTTACAACAAAGAGGCCTTCAAGACTTATTTGTTAAAAGTTAAATTTTATTCCATTGTATTGGTTGTTTGACAAGCTATTTAGCCAAATCCCCCCTCGAAGTAGAAAACTCGTAAAAAGGGGAAGGACCGATAGAAAATAATCACGCACAAAATCGCACTCGGAGCATTGAAGATGCTGAGATTGAAGAGGGTGCTCTCCCAAAGAAACGCAATTCACCATGTGAGAAACTTACCCAAGCAAGAAGATATGCTGATTCCTGTAATCCCTTTAAGGGATCCATCTCAATGGAGCTCCAAACGCTTCCTTGATATCTATCAGGTTGGTATTTTAGATTAACACCCAATTTGGTTGCCCGGAAAAGAAAGGAAAATGAAAATGTTAACTTAGATCATGTTTAGTTTCGCATTTATTGTCAAGTTTTGATTTGGACTCAAATGGGCCATTAATAAGTTATTGAAGGTCGTGCTCAAGAATTTTTTGTAGTTTTTATTTTCAATAATAGAAGCCAAAGAGGAGTTATTTGACTTTGTTCTGAGTGAGTTATTGCAAAGAGCGTAACTTGTTGTTTATTGAAAACCCATTTGATTGCTTTGACCACAGTTTGGAAATAAGGAGGCAATTGAGAAAGAACGTGCCAGGCTGTAAGTAATTTGATTTCCGCGTCAGTCGTTATCTTCTTTAAATCTTCTTGAAACTTCATATGGATTGTGAAATTGTATTTAGTTATACCTTATATGTGTATGTGTTGATGTCTGATTTAGGACAGTAAAGATGAGATGAACAGAGGTTACTTTGCTGACATTTCGGAAATGAAACAACACGGTGGTAAGGTATGGTAATGTGCTTTCATCAGATGGGATTTGGATATAATTGCTATCTTTTATATGGGTTTTGAGAACTAAGTGCAGATTTTGAAGATGTTGAGATTGAGGTGTTTTGATGAATTGTGATGTCATGATATGTAGATTGCAATGGCGAATAAGATTATAGTTCCAGCAATGACAGCTATGAAGTTTCCTGCATTGGAAGTTAGTTATCCTGATGAGGTGAGCGTTAAGCTGCCCATTAGTTCGGCCAAATCAGATGATCCCAAGGCATCAGTGCTTTGTTTATCATTTCGTGCGAGCTCGCAGGTGATGAAAAACTTCAGTTCATTTCAATAATGGTGCTTTCCTTTTGTTTTTCTGAAGTTGGTAGAATTGCCAAAATATTTGCTTTATTCATACAATGAAGAGACACACTTGTTTATTGCAGTTTGTACATGTAACTCATCGTGCTAAACTTGAAAAAAAAAAAAAAATTTGATGTAGCGGAGTCTGAACTCTGAAAGGCCCTATGGCTCCCCCTAGAAAGAAACAGGAGCAAGAATAAATGAAAATTGGAAAAAGAAAGCCACCTAAAACTTGGCAGTGTTTGGAGAAAGGCCAATAAGTTCATTCATAATTCAGCATGAAGTTCTTCCCTCCATTTTCACCTCCTAAAGCCAGTTGGAAGCTTTTATGTTTAAGCTGAAGGCAGAATTCTTTTGTTTTTGCATGTCAATCACAAAACTCACTTTTCCTTCAACCATAAACTTATGGAGGGTATTGTTACCAATTTGTCCAAAAGCTATAGCTCATGACACTATCCACTTTATATCACGCAGAATCAAGCTCGATAATCCATCCCAATCCCACTTCCTTTGGGCCCACCACCGTTTCAAGCATACTCCAGCATTATCCACACATTCCTTGGGAATGCTCTAGCATTGATTCGAACACGGGACCTCTGTTTTTTATAACAACTGATGTAGGGTAATGTCACCACTTTGTCCAAAAGCTATAGCTAAGGGCCTACTCAGAATCAAGCCCCGGAATCCACCCCAAGCCCACTTCCTTTTGGGCCTACCCTCTTTTCAAGCATATACTTGCGTTAGAAACAAAATTAGTTTAATTTAGTGGAGTTCAGCGGCCCTCTCTTTCTTTGATAGAATGAATAGAGAAACAATAATAAAAACACTGAAACAAGAAGCCTTCTAAAATCTGTTAGGGTACACTAGATGCCAATAAGGACTAAGTTTCTTTCATCTGTATAACATTTATCCATTTTGCTCTACTTGGAAGCATTTGAGAAATTGTGTTGAAACCAAATTGTGACTTTTATTAGGAAACTTTAAAATTTTTGTTACTATTTGGTTAACCATTTAGTCATTGAACTCAAAGCATCCACTTTTATAAGACTAACTGTGCTATAACATTGAAGAAAGATTGCTGATTTAGGAAGTTAATTAAATTTTGATTTATGAAAGCACTTAACCTTATTCATAGATTGGGAGGTAACCTTATATGCTGGAATGTGCTGGAATGTGGGGAGGGAAGATTGATGATTTAGTAAGTTGATAAAATTTTGGGTGATAAAAAAACAGAAGCACTCGACAATATTTATAGATTGGGAGGTAAGCTTCTGTTGCTTTTCAACATTGAATATAGGACTGGTATTCTAACAATTTTGGAAAAGAAAAAGTTTCAATGGCTAGTTTTAAAATTTTGAATTAGATATTTGGCGAGGTTACAAACAATTATATGAAATAAGATAACAGATAAAAAAAGTCAATTTACCTTAATTGTAAGCAAAATTACAATGATGAAAGAGTAGCAATAATGACTAAAAATATCTCATGTTTTATTAGCTGTAATTAAAAAAAAAAGAAGAAGAAGAAACATTTGAAAGATGAAAGCATTACGATGACATAGTTAAATTAATAACTGATTACATAACAAGTTTTTAGGTGGTTTTCTACTGCAACAATATTTTAAATCACATGAGTTCTTTATTATCTTGAGAACTCTTTGATTCACACTTTGCATGCGCACACTGAGTTATCTACAATAGAAAGGTATTTTTTTCTGTAAACGATTATGTGTAAGAATAAGTTCAAACTTGAGATGATCAGTGGATTATCCAGCATCTGAAATTTTCTTTCTTTTCTCCCTAAAAGGCGATGGTTGATTCTTGGAGCATGCCCTTCCTCGATGCTTTTGGCTGGTCCAAAAGTGTTCAGTTATACGAGGTATTTTAATGTTCAATTTTTACCTGATAGAAATAATCTATTACCATTCAAAAGATTCGCCTGTTTTCATATTTTATCTACTTTAGTAGTTAAAACTTCCAAGTTAAAGCGAACCCTTATGATTCTGTATTTAGATTTGAGATCAATTAATCCATATATAATTAGAACAGTATTGCTTAAAAGTTCTGGATGGCCTAGGAAAACATTTAAAGATGAAAAACAATGGTCAAAAGCATTTTTTCATTTTTTGACCAACGATGCACAAGAGTGTTTTGGTTTCTGGAATACTCAGAAGTCAGTGCTTATTAGTATCTTTTGTACTTTAACTTGACCATAAACAATATCTTTTGCAAATCAAATCAGTTTGAAATTTTCATTTTATTTTTTCCGTGAAGTTTTTTGTAGTATAATAGTTAAAACACACATTCAAATTACATTTACCATTTCCTATTAGTTTGTAAAATAGAACAAAAGCGGGTTCTTATTGGAGCTTCATTGTAAAATAGAAGTTTGGTTCAAATTTCTAAGCTGTTTGCAGATATGTAATATATCTTGTGGAAACTTGGAATTTTCTGTCTTTAGAAAGCATATACTTGTAATCTCTTGAAAGGACTCAAAGAGGCCTGTTGTAGGCTTATTGTAGTCCACTTTGGGAATTGTTTGTAGCTTGTGGTCCACTTTGCTTTAATTGTTTGTGGGCTTATTGTATACTAGACTATTAACTAACTACAAGCCCATGGGAGTGTAATCTATTCATTGGTATCTGTTGCATTTATTGAGGATAGACGGATAGTATGATTTCTCCTCCTGCAAATCAATGATAATCTTGGTGGTCAACTTGGAAAAAATACTTGAATGCCAAACCCCCTCCCCCACGAAAAAAAACCACCACCTAAGCACAGGTGGTATTTTGGAAAGAAGAAATAGAGTCAATTTTTCATTTTGTGTTATTAGGCAATAACCGCTGGGTGTATGTGATGTACTCCCATATCAAATTCCAAATTCACTATCATCTTAATTTTGACTAATAAGCAATTGCTATGGTATTGGGAGCAGACTAGCAGTATACTGTCATCATTATTTTGAGTCATTTTTGACAATATAAATAATAAGTTTGTCATTTTCTTTTCCTTATAGCATTTAATGGTCATAATAAAGTGTTCATTTCATTAGAACTAAAACAGTTTTTTGTCATAGTGGATGAAACCCCATATAAAACATGTTCATTTTATTAGAACTAAACAGTTTTTTGTCATAGTGGATGAAACCCCTTAGTACTTGTGAAATCCCATATAAAACGTGTTCATTTTATTAGAACTAAACATTTTTTTTGTCATAGTGGACGAATCCCCTTGGTACTTGTGAAATCCCGAATAAAACATATTAAGGATGTTCTGCATTGAAGAAAGAAAATAGGAATGCCTTTTTTGAGATGTGAACTCTTGTTCAAGTTACGATATTTGCTGTTTGAAATTTGTAAAATGATGCCGTGCAACACTCTCAATAATTTTTTATTTTTTATTTTGGAGATATCATAGTTGTCAAACCCGACCCGGACAACGAGGTAGGTCAGTGGGTCAGTGATTTAACCGGCGGGTCAATTTCAGTCAAATATGATATTTATTATTTTTATTATATAATAAAATAGTGACACACAACCTAATTTAACATGTCATTATTTTGGTGACTTGAAATCAATCTATATGCCAAAATTCATCAGACACCAACATCGTAAAAAATCCATTTGCAACAATAAAAGCAACATCTGCTAAAATTCAACAAGCACCTCTTCATGTATCTCAAAGAATAAACAATAAAATGCACAACTACGTTAAAGTTTACCTAAATATTTCTTCATTATCATATGTGTTGAACCACTTGTTAGATAGGGTCATATATATGTCGTATAAATATTGTCTTCAACACACTCTCTTACGTGTAAGCGGGATTCATTTTTTTCCACTAAAGCCTTACAAATGTACAACTACATTGAAGGAGTGGCGGCGAAACTTGAACTCGGGACCTTTGCCTACTTTGATACTAGGTTGAACTACTTGATCGTAAAGCTTAACTCTTAGAGTGGGTCACATGTATATCATTTAAATATTGTCTTCAACGTTACGGGTTTGTTGTTAGGGTCAAGGATCTTCTATTTTATGTTCCAAAGGACAAATAATAAAGCTAGTTGTGTTGAATTGGGAAAAGTACCCAAGTGAACTTTAACCGAGAAAAATATACTTGTGGTATGAGAGGAATTATATATGTTCAAAGAGTGAATTGATTAGGAAACAGATCTGTTTATGTATTCCCGTGGAGAAAAAAATTATTGAAGTTTAGTCCAGTCCGAACTTGACTTCCAAAATGTATCGTGGATACTTTTCGTCTTAGTTGAAAACAAGGTAGTTAGTTTTGAGAAGAAACGGGAATGCATTTTGTTTTTAAATTTTAAGAAGGGAGATAAATTCAGTTTATTTAATAAAGTGTGGGTGATCAAATTAAATTTGTTAGGCGCGCTTTGGTCTTTGCTTTGACCATTTATGCCTATGGTGGGATGAATGTAAAGGACTAATCTTCCTTTGGGAACTACTTTAACATCAAAAGGATCTCTATTGGTAAAATGGACACTCTTTTTGATAGAATGGAAACATTAATTTTGTATGATCTACTAGAAAATTTCAATTTTGGATAAACTAACCAAGAAATAATCACGAGGATGGGTGAAATATCCCAGGGGTTTGCTTATTTCTCCAATTCATCCTCGTCGTCGCAAGGGACATGAAGGAGGCATGGATGTCTATAATGAAGTCGTCTTTTGCAATGATTGGCTAGAATATTTCTCCATATTTTGTTGTTTAATGTTATATTTGTAGCAAACTACTGTCATCTTTATATGGTCATTTTTTTTTCAACTCCTAATGAACAACTTCTCACATCTAGGTATCCTTTATAGATTCATGGTTATTGACTCGCAATCCCATAAAGAAGATTCTACTTCGGATAATGAGGAAATCTAAGCCTGCGGAGAAGAACAATGTAGTGCAGCGACAGATAGTTTACTCTTTTGGTGATCATTATTACTTCAGAAAGGAGCTTAAAATATTGAACCTTCTTACTGGGTATCTAGTGCTCTCTAATTTTATTTTATTTTTTGGTTCTTAAAGTTTATTGAACTCTCCATCATGATTAGCCAAATCAAGTTAATTGGAGCATAATAAGTATTGATGATCTGCAGGTATATTTATTTGGTCGACAAACTTGGTAGAATTCGATGGCAAGGTTCTGGATTTGCAACACCAGACGAGTTGTCATCACTTCTATCCTGTGCTTCGTTTCTGTTGGAAGAGAAATAAGGAATTAAAATATTGCTTTGGATGAGCATAATCAAAGATTGAGCAAAACAGTCTGGTGTAATTACTGTCTTGTAATTACCAAGTTTTCAATCCTGTTTCGAGCTTTAGTATTATTCATCAGTGTCTTGACTTCCAGAAGGGATGATGGAACTGCTTTTTCAGTTCTCCAGCCAACGGATTTTGGAAACTGATGATGTGTCCATGCCCAGATGTATCTATCATTGGAGTAGATTCTCTTATGAAACTTGGCCAATTTCTTCTCAATTTTTTTAGTTACACTGGGATTTCATAAAGGCGAATTAATGCCACAAAATTTCTTGACTGCATCGTTGTTGGTAATAGGCATTGTTTAAGTTTCAGTATATTACTTGTCTACCTAAACTTCTGCGCTCTTCTCATGATTAACAATTCGGCAACTTGGGCAGGATCACCCCTTAAATACCCTCAAAGGAAATGTCTAAATTTCTGTTAGCCTCTAACTTGTATCAGGCATTACTACCTACTTTTATCCGTTACGCTACTATATGATTGTTGTTTTTCCATCTTCTTTTGATGTAGTACATATTTGCTGAGAGGCGGGCTCTTTATAGCTCTCGTATCTATAGTTTTGTCAAATCAGCTATTTCCATTTCATTTACTTGCAATGCTGGAATTTGCGTACACTGTAATTGCTGTCCGGTTGCTGAGGATTATCGTTTGAGTAATGCTAGTTGTACATTTCTACATACACTTACACTTGCTTATGTGGTAGTAAGATTTAGGGGTGAAACATTTGACCAAAATATTATTTTGAATTTTCTTTTTATTATTTTATTCTCCCACATAAGCAAGTATAAGTGTGGGTGTAAGTAAGAATGTACAAGTAGCATTACTCTTATCGTCTGTTGATGCCCGCATCTTCCACAAACAAACGGGGAAAATCATGAAATTCGCAGCATTCTTTTTCGTGACCTTACCACGTGCCACCTATCATGGTACAAAAATAACTATCAAAAATCACTTGCTGAGGATGTATGCGACTAGTGTTTGAGGTTGTCATTTCTCAAGCTGTTGAGCAAATGAATTGTAGGCCGCCCACACCTGTCTTTCTTTGAATGAACCGACAAAATTTTTGTCTGCACCACTTGTATTATGATTATCCCATCAACTTGTGCACAGATGAATGGAATTATGGTGCTCTAAGAGCATCTCCAACCCTGCACTATTTTGGAGTGAAAACTCCAAAATGGAATGAATCTCTCCAACCCAGCGCCATAATCCTGCGCTAATTTGGTGTTGTGAATAGTGCTGCGCCATATATGGCGCGAAGACTTTTCATTTGAAGATGAAAATGGCGCAGCAGTGTAACCCACAGCTCTGTTCATGCATTTTGGTTTATATATTTTGTTTGGTTTTGATTTATGTATTTTGTCCAAGAATTGTTATATGTTTTTGGATATTTCTATCAGTTCAATTTTTTTTTTTTTAATTTTGTGATGTTTATTGTGTGTTTTTTTTTTTAAAATTTGATATTCAGTATCGTGCTTTTTTTTTTTCAATGAACGCAATAATTTCGATAATTAAATAATTTTTGAAATAAATTATTGTTGAGAACTAAAAATATAAATAGATAAAAATATACATTATTTATTTGGTGCAAAATTTGAAGTAATGGATTGGAGATGACATATGAATTTGGTGTGAAAGTTGCACCATTTTAATGTAAAAGTTGCACCAATTTGAAGACATGAGTTGGAGATGGCCTAAGAGAAACTGGGCAGACCTAAATTAAATCATAGCACATCAGTACATCACATGTTATGAGAAGATGACTCGCACTCAAAGGTTAGGTTTCCATTAAGTTTCTGATTTTTCTTTCAAATAATTAAGAAATTTTATGGACTTTCTGAAATATTTTCTAGAGTTTTACAAGAGTTCCATTGCTGGAAATGGAAATGCGAACTTTAGTCATAAATTCAAGGAGGCCGTGTCTACATAAGAAAGATAGATTGACCATTTAGGAAAACTACTGTCTAATTGTACCGAATTACTTTCTAGAGTTTTTGACCTAATCACATTTTCTTAGGCTTGACATTGATGATGCAAGAAATCAGCAGCCTTCATGTAAATTGAAAGTAGCCTTCACCAGTCATTTCATATTTTCACAAGTCAATATGTATATTAATGAAGGGAAGATCGCATAAGGCATGACGCACGAGTCATGACTCTTGAACAAGGGCTAAACACAAAATATGACCAACAATTGTGGAATTAATTAGATAGTTATTCCATCAGTATCCCAAAGAGTTCAAAGCACTGGACATGGATTAGCAAAAAATTAGAAAAAAAAAAGAAAAGAAAGAAAGAAAGAATAGCAAAAAGTTGTGGATGGTATACCAGCCTGTTTTAGGTAGTTTTTATATAATTAAGCAATTTTATATACGATTTTATGCTTGTACCTTCTTCTTGGGTTTTATGCTACAAGTGTCCCTAATCTGTTACATCTGCAAGTAATCTTGGAGTATTATTGAGTAATAATTTAATCATAATCATCTTTATCTTTAATCCTTTATATTGTCATCCTTATCTCATATTTTTTAGGTAGAGCTAATTATACAAGGACTTAATTTTTTTTTTTGGCATCAATAACAAATTTGAAAGCCCCTAATGACCTGAAATAAATATTTGAAGTGTCAAATGAGTAACTAAGGAAAATCTCATCTAGTGAGAAAACGCATTAATAATTCTATTGAATATGGACCAAAACTCTCGAGGACAATCTCCTTCACTAGTTATCGCCCCCGCCTCTCCACTAGCTTGTGAACCCCATTAAAGATAAAGGTAGAATAATCTTTTTGATGAAAAGTTGAATTTATATCGATTGAGTGGATATAATCTGTTTATTAGGATTAATTTGTTATAAATTTAAAATGTTGGAGACTATATTGTCAACAAGAAAAAGTTTGAACCAAAACCAACTTATTATAAAGCAAATAAGATTGCAACAGCAAAACGAATTAAAATCGTGAACTGGACGTTTTACCGGTCAAAAGTAATGTATAACTTTTTCTGCTGGACGTACAAGATTTTGCACTATTATTTTATAGTTTTTATTAACTACATGTATCGTGCATGCATATAAATAGTTGGATATAAATACAGCTTTTTCAAATGAAACTGCTGCTCTCCGCCGTCGTCTCCAGCTGCTCTGCCGTTCTCTCCCTCTCTCTCTCCTTCAAATTCGAAATCCTCACACAAGCGTAATCTATACATACAGATATACAATCAATACACAGAGAAATACACACACACACACATACACACACGCACTGACACACACAAAAATAATACGTAGTTTATTGTTTATAAGTTGAAGTAAAAGAAAGTTAAGGGGAGAGAGAGAGAAGGAAACTCTTTATATGAAATGACGCCGGCAAGGATTCCGGTAGTGGTGATGGTGGTGCTGGCGGTGACAACGGTGGTGCTTGGTGGTGGAGGGAAAAGCGTAACGTTGACTCTGGAGAGAGCGAGTCACGAGGGGGCGGAGCTGAGTCAACTCAGGGACCGTGACCTAATTAGACACGGTAGAATCTTGCAGCAACGCCCTCCTGGAGTCGTTGATTTCCCTGTTGAAGGCACCTATAATCCGTTTCTTGTAGGGTACGTATATTTGTACTATACATATTCACGTAATTTCTCTCTCTATATATATATTATTATATAGGTGGGTATGCATGTATGTACATGTGTGTGTGTGTATACTTATTAAAGGTAAAGCATATAGAAACTTATTTCTAGTCATGGATTTGGATCTATTACATGTACTGCTATTATGGGTAATATGTAGAAAGTTATTTGATTTCTTTATTACCGATTGTAATAAATCTTTGGCCCTTTCTTGAACCTCTAGTCAAAATATTTGCCGTTTAGCCTATTTCAGTTTGATATTTCTAAAAAAAGAATTTGTCGTTCTGGTCCAGTCTTATATCAATATAGTTCATGGCTCTTAAATTAGAGTAATTCAATCAAATTATACATTTTCCCCATGGCGTTAATTAAGGTGATATAATTTCTTGAATTATGGTACTTATATGAAGTTATTCACTATTTTAACCATGAATTATACTTTTTTTTTTGGTTGCGCTTACAATTAAGTATTGGTTAATCTTTTTTTTGCTGGGCAGCATTTAATTGATTGATAATTTGGATAGTTTATTGATTAAATTGGAACTTACTTGAGCTTGTGGATCTTACTTTCAAGGCTATACTTTACAAGAGTTCAATTGGGGACTCCTCCTAAAGAGTTCTATGTACAAATAGATACTGGAAGTGATGTTTTGTGGGTCAGTTGCAATTCCTGTAATGGTTGCCCCAAATCCAGTGGACTCAAAGTAAATACATCAAGTGTTAATGAAAATATTCATCAATTTTTTATTTCTTAATTTCTGTTTGAAGTTTTCATATGTCAATTCATTGGTAGAACTTATTTCCTCTTAGCAGATTCAGCTTGAGTTCTTTGATCCTTCGAGCTCGTCGACAGCTTCTCTTATATCGTGTTCAGACCAAAGGTGTGCTTTGGGAGTGGAGTCTTCTGATTCAAGCTGTTCAAATCAGAACCAGTGTAGTTACAAATTCCAATATGGTGACGGTAGTGGAGCATCAGGTTATTATGTATCAGACTTGATGTATTTCAACACAATTGTTGGCGATTCATCGACTTCAAATTCATCAGCACCTGTTGTTTTTGGGTAACCTCCTTCTCTATCTATCATATTGATATTGAGTTACAGAACTCGACCGGACGACAAACAAGCATTTTATATACCTCTTCTTTTATCACATCTAAGATCTCGTATTCTGTATTCTTTTCACACAGTTGTAGCACATCACAGACTGGGGATCTTACCAAATCAGATAGGGCAGTTGATGGTATATTTGGTTTCGGACAGCAGGGCTTATCCGTGATTTCACAACTTTTTTCACAGGGAGTCGCCCCTGATGCATTTTCTCATTGCTTGAAAGGAGATAATGGTGGAGGTGGTATTTTGGTGCTTGGTCAGATTGTGGAGCCAAACATAGTCTACACCCCACTTGTCCAATCGCAGTATGTATTCAATCTGTTTGATAATTATCGTGACTGGTCTTAGCTTTTTGTTCTGTAACCAAGTTTACTTATCATATCTTCAATTATGGCAATCTTATAGAATTTCATATTTATTTTATGTGAGCTCGTGAAAATTAGATTTTACTTGGTGTTATTTCACTATAGTTCTATATATTGATTGAATTCTTTTGGTGAAAGTTGTTGTGTCAACAGATTCTTCCACAGCATTTACTTGATTTAAATTTTGTGGCCTTTTTTTTTGTTGTTGTTGGAATATAAATCTCTAAATAGTGAGAAATAGAGGCAGAGAGAAGTCATGGAGTCTTCCATGATTTGTTTCCAAGAAACTGTGTTGGCTTTGTGTTTTTATCTTTAATTGGGAACTGAAAAACTGGAAACACAATGAGCCAAAACTTAAGGCCTCAAGGTTTCAGTACGGGATGTGGGAATTCTTATTTCTTTTAGCTTATTTGGAAGATTCTCCCCATTGACCGACTTAGGTTTAGCTCAAAACCTGTGTCAATGAAAAGGAAACCTTAGACTCTAGATCGTACTTTTTTTTATATGTGCTATGTTATTTATGATCCTAGTTTGTAGAGGGCAGTATATGCAGGTTCTTGGATTATGAAAATAATTTTTGAAGCCCCCCAACTTTACCTGGCTCTACATCTTTGGTAATTCTGATTGTTTATTGATTAAGCCTTTCTAATTGGTTGTATTTTCTTGATCAAGTTCTTCTATCTATCTTCTTGTAGAAGTGTTTTTCTTGAAAGCTTTCCTGTAAGCTGAACTCTTGTAAGCAGATTAGGTTGGCTGTAGGAGCATTCTTTCTGTGCTTACAAATACAGTGGTTGAGCATTAATGCTGGCCTTTTATCGCGTGAGAAGAAGATTTAAATTCTGAAACCAGGATCATTCGGTTAATTATTCCAAAAAATGGGAAAAAGAGAGAAGATTGGGGAGATTAGTCGCAGACTTTTTATTGTATCTCTAATCTTCTTTACTCGCTTCCCATGTCAATAACTAGAACAGAAAAGGGGATTGTCAACTCATCCGAGAAAAAACTATAAACATTTGGATTTTGATTTAACAAATGCACAACATGATAACTATAAAGTTGAGCTTATGAGCTATCTGTTTGAGTTTGTTTACCTGGCGAGACGAGCAAAATTATATGAGTTCTTGTGTTTTGGGAAGTCGTAGCTGCAACATTCTCATTTTGGGGTTTAAGCATGCTTTTATTGCTCAATCTTGAGTTTCAATGATTTTATACTTAATAGTGCATTTTGTTTGTGCTTTGCAGTGCTATTTTCCTTTATTTTCATATCTGGCACTTCTACGTGTGCACCTGTCCAATAATTCTATTGCAGTGAGTTGTCTGCCAAACTTCATAGTTTGAAGCACACTAACACTGCAGTCATATTCTTTCCATGTCCAAATTTGCAGGCCACACTATAACATAAATTTGCAGAGCATTTCTGTTAATGGGCAGAAGTTATCCATTGATCCATCAGTGTTTGCAACATCTACCAACCAGGGGACAATAATTGACTCTGGAACAACTTTGGCATACCTTGCAGAAGAGGCATATGATCCTTTCGTTGCTGCAGTAAGTTGCGGGGGAAGAATTTTATGGAATTCATACAGTACTTGACAACCTACGTCTTGTACCATAACAAAACTATTTTTCAGTAATTTTCATATAGTATATGTTCTGCTACGCAGATCACACAAGCTGTTTCACCATCAGTACAACCTCTTCTTTCCAAGGGAAACAATTGCTATTTAACAACCTCCAGGTTTTCTTCAAGTGCAATATACTTGTTTACATTTTCCAGTCATTTACTGCTATTTATTTTTGTTTATTTGTTTATATCTCCAGCGTCTCTGGGGTATTTCCCTCGGTTAGTTTAAACTTTGCTGGTGGTGCATCAATGATACTAAAGCCTGAGGGTTACCTTTTACAGCAGAATTCTATTGTAAGTCATGTTTGACATCTGTTTGAAGTAATCGCTCTATTCTCAGAATTTATCGCTGAATTTAGCCGGGATGCATGGCCCCTTCTATCCCTCTTTTGAACTGCACGCTCATTGCAATGCTAAGTTTGCTAGTATCTGATTTACTGAGAGTTTGTCCTCTTCACCTGCATTACTTGTCAAGATTATGGCAAAGCACCTCAATAAATTAGACAGATATCCTTTTCTCAAAGACATATTGCAAATTGTCATCCGTCTCTCATTCCGTCTCATTTCAAGTTTGCGCTGACCTTGTGTTCCTCATCTTGTACAAATCTGGATTGTTAGAGAATGCTTAATGCATGTTGAAGTAAAACCAAATCTTGGATTTGGCCTTAAATAAAACTGCTGCAGTAATTTCACTGTTAAGGATTTACCCTCTTTGCCTTTAAGATTCATGTAGATATTGTTTATGGGGTACAGTAGTTTGTGTTATGATATTCTTTTCAACTGAAAGTCTAGAATGGACATATTGTTATTTAGTAACATAGGGGTATTTTCCATATTTGCTTGTGCAGAGTGGTGCTGCAGTGTGGTGCATTGGCTTTCAGAAAATTCAAGGTTCGGGGCTTACAATTTTAGGAGGTATGAGTATTGAAGGAAAACAAATGTGATCTCGGCTTGAAATTCATTTCCTGCATGGAAAGTGGAAACACATCTAATAGATAAGATACCTACCCTTGCATTTTTCTGCTCCCCGCCCTGTCTGCATGAGCACAAATACACATACCTGATAGGCTGATACCTCTATGTGCAAGTTACTTTAGTAAACGTACATATGCACTCCCACTGAGCATTGTTACATTAATTCTTATAAACTAGTCCACTATCATTACATATTCCTATCTCAACTTATCCCATGTTTTTCTAAATTTCTAGTGATGAATTTTCATGTCATTTCCATTACGTTAGAGTAGTTCATTATGTACGTATTCATTCATTATTTTCTTATATTTATTCTTATTATTTTTTGTTCCTTTGTTCGATTCGTCTTTTTGCAGATCTTGTTCTGAAAGATAAGATCGTTGTTTATGATTTGGCTGGTCAACAGATTGGATGGGTAGATTATAACTGTAAGTTTGATTACTACTTTTTCTGTTTTTCACCCATGTATCAATGATTTGGGTACAAAATACGTACTTTCGAAAGGTGTATTTACTATTTAGTAGCCTCAAAGCAGTATCTTGATGCTTATTCTAACTAGACATATTGGACTTTTGACTTCATTTTATACAGGTTCATTGCCTGTCAATGTCTCTACAACAACTAGCACTGGTAAAACTGAATTTTTCAATGCTGGAGAAATTGATAACAGTTCGTCACCCTGTGATCACTTCAATTTGGTACCAACTGCCCTTTTAGCTTTGTTGTTGCACGTTTTATTCTTTGGGGTCTTTACATTTCTATAGCAACCATTCGACTTTTCGATTTCTAACTTTTTTTTTTCTATAGCGTTTTCCCACTATTTATTTGTAGCAACCAAGAGGTCTTATCATGTTTATAAAAGTGCAGCTTTCAGCTGTCCTTTGTCATTACTCATTAGTCTAGAATTATTCTGACCGCATGGGACTAGCTTGTTGTGGCTGTGTTGTATGTTAGATTTATGTGGGAATCCTACATTCCTTTATACGACAATAGTCGTACTTGTACCCCGTTTATTTATAAAAGATGACTTTTATGTGAGCACAGAATGTTTATATAATGTTGAATTTACATTTTTTATGCACCCAATGTTTGATCCTTGAGCATGCATTTGCTTATTTAGTTAAAAAAAAAAAAAATTAGATTATAATATAAGTATAGGTCCTATGAAATGTGTATATAAAAAATTAATGAAAGTTGTACATTCTATAAAATGTGTGAATAAAATGTGTTGTCAGCTTATAAGCACACAAAAGCTCTAACAAACATGCTTTTAGACGTTGTGATGGTGTTGCTTGACGAAGGAGAGGGTTTTCGCAATTGGTTGAAATCCTATTTCGAGCTGGATATCTAGTGGGTATTTTTAGTCAATCGAGCGAGTTTGGTGTAATTTTAATACTAATTACGGGTCACGGACTTGGCCCAAGATAAAGTCACCATACACCACAAAATATAAAATAATTTAGAAAATACTTTCTAACTATTTTTATTTTAAAAATACTGTTTTTACTTGTTATATTTGTTATGTTTGTTACATTTCTTATAAGAAATGTGTTACATTTGTTATATTTAGAATTTAAAATGTTAAAAAATAATTGTAAAATTTTAATATAAAACTAGTATACCGTTTTTTTTTGCGGTGGAATCCGACTGTAGAAGAATCGAGAAGTTGAGAAGAACGAGAGAGAGAGAGAGAGAGAGAGAGAGAGAGAGAGAGAGAGTTTGAGAAGAGTTTGATTTTGATGAATATGGAAAAAATATGGAGAAATGGAGGAATGGAGAGAGAGATGTGGGTTTTGGTTTGAGAAGATGAAGACGTGAGTGATGCAGAAAAGAAGATTTTTTATCTGCCATGAAGAGTAGAACCCCTCCTGATCGGTGATTAAGTAGTTGGCAAAATTATCACCAACGATAAAAGCCAGATACCAAATGGGCCAAGACAGACTATAGAAGACCTCTTGCGCCCACTGTTTATATTAGAGTTCGGTCATTTTTATTTAATGAAAAAAATGGTATATGCCCAATGTGACGTTTTGAGAAATATTGCAGATTTACATTATTTGGAAATCAGGCCTTTCCAATAAAACAGTGGTTTTTATGAATAATTTTGTGTAATCAATCTACCTTAGTAACCCAAATACATGGATGGAAAGGCAATAACTTGATCTTTGATTAGATCTCAAAATTCTCTTACTTTAAATTCACTTGACATCCTCCTTCTTGACGTGATACATAGAATACTCTCCTTTTTCTACCGACAACATAACTCACGACAATTTCAAGATCCATCCTACAAGTAAATAATTATATCTTCGTATTTAGATATGTCGGATATGATTTTATTATAAAAAAAATTCCCTTCAACAATGTAAATTTTAAACTGAAACTTTACAGAATTTTGATTGATTTATGCTTCCGGTAACAATATCAATCACTTTGTTTCTATAAATTTTGTGACTTCAAACGTACAATTTAAGAATTATACGTGAATGTGACACTATAGTTACAAATGAGGGTCACATGAAGAATCGTATGTCACAAAATTTCAATTATTTATTAATGATTCATATGCGATATATGCCCAAATAGACTTTTCTATCAAAGACCCAAAAACTCTATCCCCGTTGTAGAATTTTCTAGCAAGGAAGCTTTACTATAGGAAATATTTCGATATGATCACATCAATGAACTTGCAATTTACTTCTTTCCCTCGTTCTTTATGTATTGCTGTCATATATAGCCCACATTTGATTAATGAAAAAGCAACATTATTCACAAATTCTGGAAGTACTCCATTTCTCTAAATTTTCCTTTAAAATTATCATGTAGTTCTTAGCAGCTAAATACTTCTTTCCACATATATTAGAATCCATAGAAATGATCCCAGATGTCATCTAAGTAGATGACAAAGTTGAATGCAACAAGATTAAAGACAGCAGAAACCATTCCCCAACTGAAAAAGATTACCCATGGTTTTACTGCTGGCCAGATCACCCAGCAAAACTTGTTCAAAACTTAAGTTAAAAATAATGTGCTCTCTCTAGCAATAAAACATCACATCCTTCACATTATCCTTGATTTCAGGGAGTGGGCAAATCACCACATTCTTCTCCCTTGTGGCCTTGTCTCTTCGAGGAGCAGATCCACTGTCAGAGAGCTCACCACCCTCGACGTAGTAGCGAGCACGGAATGCAGCCAAATGGGCATAATAAGCAGGAGGAACTTCACAGTAACCCAAACAAACATCAGCAGTTGAAAAACTTGATCTTAAAAAACTTGTATACAATTAAACCAAGTAAAATGAACACAATGAAATGAGGCTGGACTAACCTATAGAGACCGATCGAGTACACCGAGCATACCTGTAAGAGTGAGAATTCAAGTAAATAGTGAACCAAGCAAGGTCGTGATCTATAAAACCAAGACTTAAATTTCATTCCAAGGTTCCGGTAGGAAACTTACGTGTAACACAAGCTGTTGGTTAACAGCTGCAGAGCATCGGCAGTAAATCTGTTCTCATCATACAGCACATGGTAATGTGTGGGGCGGCTAGTTCCCTACTCGAAGGTATAGAAATAAATCAATTTTACAAAGCAAAGAAAGCAAAGCATCAATTTATATCCTATTAAGTTAAGCAACGCTCAATATACATTGCCATTGGGCAGATTCCGGGCCCGCCCCGGATAAAGTCATTTTTTACCGTGTAAAAAAAAAAAAAAAATTCGCAAGTAGTAGCCTGGGCTCAAAAAATTCCTGGATCCGCCCTGATTGCCAATGAAGCAGATGTCCGTATGTACCATGATACATACTAGCTGTAAGCTGACTAAATAGCATGAAACAAATTACCTGAATCCCAGCATGGCTACAAAGATAAAAATCAAACTCGCTGGGGTGGCATATCTTGGTATCAACAACAGTACCTGGTCATCCAAGCGCACTACGTGATCATATACCAGAAAAGGGAACAGGAAAAACAAGTGACAGATGCTGCTCTATATATGAACCAAAAGTTTCCATACCTGGCAAAATATTTCCACTCCTGTCTGTTGTATTTCGATCCCCGTGATTGGCTGGGAAGAGACGTGTATGGTGCCTTTTTTGAACCACAACAAATGTAACAGGTGGCAGATAAGTTTCTTCTATTGAAACACAAGCCTGAAGAAAGCCTCAATTGAGATACAATATGTTAAGGAACACTTGCACGAAAAGTGAATAATACATTTAAACTAAAAAAACAAGATCCCATACCCTCCGGATTGCATCCATTTCATGCAAAAGAACTTGGTTAAACTGCCCTTCACTAACTCCATCACTGTCATTTGAAAATCAATATCAGCATTACATTACATAGCAAGTGTAGCAATGCAGAGGAACAATCGAAAGAAGGAATTAAGTCAATTAACCGGTAAAATATAATTCTGTGAGGCTTATGACCAGTAGACTTGTAGAATGCGATCAACAGTTCCCTATAAAATGGAAGTTAATGATGAGAGACGAAGAGGAAAAAATATAAAAAGAGTTAAAGAGGTAATGTAGAGGGCTTCTGACCTGATCATGCCACCATGAACTATGCCTCTTTTAGGATCTTTCGTTGTTTTATAGAGATCTTGGATAATCTCTTCCCGATGAGGTTGGGCAGAAACCAACCCTCTATACTTTGTTACTTCCGGCCAGTCGACCGAAGCCACTACCTGTAAATAATACGAACTCAACTCTCATCTTTCCTTTTCATAAGTGGGGAGAAGCATCAGAAAGAAGAAGTTTCAACATACCGCAGCTATAGAAGGGCTCGAATCCTCCCCTGGTTGAGGATGAGTTACATCAGCCCCAAAGATTATTGTAGGGCATTCAGTTAGATAAGGCATTCTTCCAATAATAGCCTGCTCCAAAACAGTATTTCGGCCTCCAACCTAGTTGGTAATATAACCATGAAAAAAAATAGAGAAAAGAAAGGGAGCACAATTATTTAGAGTAGAAAGGAAATTGAAGATCAAAGTAGACTATTTGGTCACATGATCCCAACAAACCTTCACGTTGACTTTTAGAGAAACATTCTCTAAATATTGTTTATTGCATCTGGACGCCTGCTTGGGCTGACAACATTGAGAGACGATACCCAACTCTGTTTCACAAACTCGCTTGATCTGACCTGAAAAACAAAATACCACCATGAAACATAATGAATCACTTTAGAAATTTTGAATCCAGGCTCCAAAGGTGAATAGCTAACCGTAAGACCCGCTGACATCAGGCAAAATGACTATTAGCAACTGAAGTTGTTTCCCAGTCAGTTTCATGCTTGTCAGTGTTTTTGAAGAATCGGTGTGCACGTCAAAGAGGGCCTTCTCTATCTGACCAGGACGAGCGGATCGAATAGGAACCAAAGGACTTGGATTGAATTCCTAAAAGCAAGCACAAAATTCCAGTAACTAACATTTGAAGTGTACTGAATGCTTGATAAATCAAAATCAATGCAGAAATTATCGGGCCATACCATCCCTTTGCTAATACACATGCCAATTAATTCATCGCAGAACCAATTTAAATCAACATTGGCTCTTTGTGAGAAGTTGATGCACGTCCAGAATTCCACTTTACCACCATTGACCATTTTCTAAACAAGAACACAAATTATTTAGCTAAAGACAACTTTACCAACAGTTTAATCAATAAAATCCACAAAGTACAACTCAACATGTCCACAAAGTTTAACTCAACATGCAGTCAGATGCAAGAGAATGTAGTTTAGTGATCTAACAATTCTAAATAATTTGTATTGGAAATGTAACAGTACGTTTAAGAGGCAACAGGCTCATTGTATTCAATCACTTATTGAACTTTCATGTGTTAATAAAGAAAAAAAATGCCACTATCCTTCTAAAAACAACCTGAGCACACATCATTTGGTTAAGAACAGTCACCTTGTCAATCATGTTCCATTGTCCCACCCGTGGCTCAACCCGAGATTCACGTCCAGTCTCATGATACTTCAGCTGATGTCCAAAGTAGCAGATGTCAGAACTCGTGAAAGAAATAAGATCACAGTAATGCAGAAAACAAACATTGACAAAACTTACCATAGGGGCTGGCAAAACCCTTGCTTCAATGGACGCAAGTTCAGGCCTAACCTGAATACCAAACTCCTTATTCACAAGCAAGTCACCATTGTAATTGTTGAAGTTAACCATCTACAAGTTAACCAAATTATTTATAAAACAAATTTTTTGCTTAATCAAAATAATATTTAAAATATGCACATATAGAAATAAAAGAAAAAAGAAAAAATGCTGGGGATCTTAAATATCAATGCCTCAACAATGCTCCGTTCTCTTTGTTGTGGACGTTGACAAGTTGCTTTTAAAAGTGCAGTAACTTGCTTCTCGTTCAACTTCCGTGAATACCTTTGGCCATCAACAATCTTACAAATCTGTAAAGAAAGATCATACCATTATAGCTAAATCCACAGGCAGGGTCCATGGAAAATAAGACAAGACAGAATAATCAAAACAAACCTCCATTGGAAAATAAACAGGCTTTGTATCACTGCCAGCCTGAATTGCAGGCAAGTGAGGATACTTGAGCACAATATTGTACTTTTGACGAAAATACTGCACCACCGATATTTTTGTCCCCGATTCATCCAAGGAAAACCTATTCAGTTGGAAGGAAAAAAGTCAAAATACAAATATTGAATTATGGCATGATTCAATCACAAATAGCAAATCAGTTAATAGTTATAAAATAGTTATACAGTTAACTGAAAATGCCGGGCTGCACAGAAGGAAAAGAGACGATGAAAATGAAAAATCTGGGAAGGAAAACACATTTTTATCAGTTGCTATATGATTTATGGAAACAAAGACAACGTTAAAAACAATTCAGTCCACTAAACAAATAAGAAGCTAAATCAAGATCATTGCAAGAGGAAGTGCATATGATTAGTGATAAAACAATCACACCATGTACAACAAGTTTAACCCTTAAAGTTTAGCAGATACAAGAGAACTATATACACTATATACAATAAAAGAAAGAGAATAACTATAGGTGGTCAGTGCACCGAGATCATAGAAAAAAAATGCATTCACTGCTAAGAAAAAATTTCAACATGTAAGCACATTTTGAAGTGTCCCGACACTTTTCTGCCCCACCCAAATTAACACAAAGTATACGTGAATATGAACGGAATAAGCTTACATCAACTGTTGTGCTGCTAAGGTTGACACGCCTGATATTTTGTAACGTTTGACATGTTCCATATGATTGAGCTCCACTCTAACACCTCTCAAAGTCCTTTTCACCTATAAATAAAGCAGTTAAACTACCTTCAACTTTGTATATTAAAGCAAAAAACTGGATGGAAATGAAAGTAAATATTAGACAACAATAGTATCAAGTAAACCCCAAATGTGACTGCCCCAAAAACAGTCCTCATTAGACAAACATAATATGTTCCGTTGCCAGTTATTACATGTTGGAGCTAAAGATAACATTATTCATAACCACATCTTTCTTCAATTCGTGGAACCTTGCAGTTGGTAATAGTACAGTAAAAACAACTCCTATACAAAATAGCTCGGTAATACCTTAATACGATCTTGATCTGATAAGGGCCTTGTTAGATCCCTACGCAAGTAGTTGGCGACAAATTCAGAAACTAGAGTGGGTTCAAAAAATGCTCTGGCTGACATGTCTGCAAAAGGCATTCAGACAATTGAATCAATTAATGATCCCCATGTGCGAGAAATGGCCAGCTTTAGAACTATGGCCAAACAAATTAACGGTTGCTTCATAAACGAGAAAAACGTGCTTAGGGAACAGTGGCAAGTGCCACAAAGCACCCAACCAACAATATGGGCATAAAAACATCTAAAATTTTAGCCTACCAACGTTTAGTGAGAGGCCCATCTGGGTTGAACGGAGACTCTGATAGAATCCTTTCCAATATACCAACCCATCACCAAGATCCCCTGTCTCTCCCAACTGCGGAGAAAAGAAGGACCTCCCAACAACTTCATAACTGCATTTAAAAGACAGAAAATTACTGATGTTTTAAACAATAAGAACATATACAAATTTTTGTATCAGGGTACAAAAGAGATAGGCACTTGATAGATGGCTTCTCTCTGAGAACGACATCAAGGGCTTGTATAGTTTCTTGGGGGGCATCAAGCTGTCTTCTCTGCAAGGATTCCTTAAGATGAAAAAGATCGGCAGTGGAAGCAAATTTAATTGACACCTTGAATTCACGCTCCCTCCTGAAGTTAAAGGAGACAGTATAATGATTCTAGCTTAGTCAATAAATTAAGGTGGTTACGAGAACTAAGCTTAGAAAAGGAAAAGTAACTTGATGCAACAGAAAAATCACTATAATTTTACGGGAAAAGAAATGATAGATAAGAAGGGGAAGAAACACTAGAGAAGACTTCCGATTGCAACTCAAGTGGACTTTTAACGAACGTCCTAACTTTTCAAATAACTTTTTGTTTCCAAACAGATTTGGACTGTTATTTTTTTTTCTTACTTTTATGTAGAGAAAAAATTGCTTATTTGGAAATAACACTTGCTTAACCGTCATAAATAACTTCATTATTTCCAATTTTGACAAATAAAAAAATTATTTATTTCAAAACTAACCTATTTACTTACTAGTAAATATAAATGATTAAATTGAACCAAAAACATTATGAAGCATATGCTCCTCCAGCACATCAGTTTATCAGATGCCTTGAACCGTAATTCCACATTTAACACTCAAATTGAACCAACAAAAGGAATGGATTTAAAACAATGGAAAAGTTAACAACAGTCTTAAACATATGCTTCTCTAGCACATCAGTTTATCAGATGCCTTGAACCGTATTTCCACATTTAACACTCAAACATTGACATATCATAGAAACACATAAACAAATTGAAAGACCTTAAGTCTTCCAAATAAATATTCAAACAGTGGAAATTTCTCATATATTATTACCCGCACCAAAGACGAGTTTAAAACATTACATCAAATCAGAGAAATGCTTGCTGCCATTAATACATAAGAGTTCACCTGGCTCCATCTTTGTCAACAAGCTTGACAACAAAATCCTTGGATGTAAAGGGCAATGGAACTGCAGAGTAAGCACTCTTTCTTCCATCGTAGGCCAACATTCGCTTACTCAGATGAGAAGCACTGTAAGATTTGATAAGTTGGCTCATAATTTCCCTGCAAACTTTCTTTGAGGACACCTCAGGAGTGATAGAAATCTGCCAACATAATTTATAGTCATAGCAAGCCCAAAACTTTGATGAATGGAAAAAAATAAAAAGGAAGAAGCATCCTACATTATAGTTTGAAATGATTATAACACCAGAAAACACATTAAAATACATTTTTATCACCGACTTGAAGTGATAACTGTTTCACTAGTTCATCCAACTGATAAGACATCCATCAGTGGTTATAAATTCATAATTTAGTGCCAGGAATTAGTTGAATGTTTCAACATTTTTATCAAGTAGTTGTAGACCTAATAGAAACATATTAGCCAAAAATCTTTATTTCTTCTCTTCTCATTCAAAGAAACATAGAGAGGGAAAAGAACCATTTAAGTGTTCTGATATCTCTTCTCCCAAGCTGATTCCCATGGCAACTGTCAAATATTTATAAATGTCTCAAGTATCTCATCAAATAATTCATTACCAATCATCTTTCCATTTGACAACCATTTATCAGACCAAGACATAAGTGCACAAATGCTGGTCCAATTGAAAGAATAAAACATTTCCAAAACTAAATACAAGCCAAATAGCATTAATATAATTAATGTACGAAACTACACGTGGCATATCCTGTCTTTTGAATATATTTTAATTTTTTAATACTTGAGTTGTTGTTGTATACATGGTGACTTGTACATGGAATAACGCGTAGGAGTGTTAGTAATTTAGTATCATCTATACAACAACTCACCATAAAGCTGCATCATCGAGTAAATATTTTAAAACATGCATCCACCGTATAAATGTTACCAATAAATTCAGAGTAGAATTGTATCCGTAAAAACGTATCCACGTGGCAATAGGGGCGGAGCTAGGAATGGAGTTCAGTGGGCATGATTTAATTTAAAATACTTTTTTTTAACTAAGTTATTAACACAAAAACTATTAAAACTATTATATATTTTTTACACTGAAGAAGTGTTTTTAGGGTGTAGATTAACCAGCACCCAAATATAAGGAGACTAAACGTTGAAATAGCCCTTTATAGTTTATATAAATAAAAAACATGATTATATATTAACAAAGATAGATGCATATACAGATTGAATAAGGCTTCATATATCCGTATCACAAACAACATTCATAAAAAATGTAAATAGTTAACACAAGACATCTATTGGGTACACATAGAAAGACGTATATACACAATGACGCACACATCAGACACCATAAATCTATACACACAATAGAAATGAGAGCCAGAAACACATCCTCACATCATAATGTGTCAGATCTCTGTCAGCCACTTGCACCAGAAAATGATTTGCTTTCACGATCACCTTCCTTCCAACAGTTCCAACACCTGGTCTCGCCGGATACCTCATGCCCTTCGAAGAAACCGGTGGTGGTTGCTGTTGCTCTGTCTGTACTACCTCAGCCACCGGAGCCGGTTGCTCTATCTGTACCACCTCAGTCACTGGAGACGGTTGCACCGGCTGAGCAGAAGACGAAATTGACGGCTCAAGAGTGAGTTTCTGCTCGACCTCGTCGCTCAACTTCGAGGCAGACGGAGCGAGATTGTACTGGTCGGACGAGGAGTACGTCGCCGGAGACGGAGCATTGTAAACTCCGTGAGGTCCGCGGCCGCGACCGCGTCCAGGACCTCCACCGCCCCGTCCGGAAGATGGCGGCGGCGGCTGCTGGCTGCGGTCCGCTCCACCGCCTCCCCTGCGCCCTCTTCCCCGTCCAGACATCACAATTTTGTAGAGAGGGAGAATGTGTGTGTGCGCAGAGGTTTTTTGCAGTATGTTTGTTGAATGCAGAGTGACGTGAACTTTGTGTGCACATGTTGCATATATAGGCAAAGAGAACGTGGGACTGGTGAGGAAGGTTTTGTACAATACCAATTAATCCGGTTCGTACAGTAGTCTACACAAGTCAGCAACTGTAACTGTACCGTCACTTTTGTGTATTTTTCCATATAAGGTAATTAAATTATGTAAAAATATTGAAGAAATTGCATGAAAAAGAAATTGGGGGGGAAAATATGTTGTTAGAAGGTGGTTTTGCAAAGGTGCTAGAACGGGAAAACGAATGAAGAAAATATATATAATAAATTAAGCCAATAAAGTTATTACCATCTAAGAAATTAAAATTATAGCAAGAAATATATGAAGGATTAACAAAATCTTATGATATTCATATGCCTTTTCACACAAATTATATTTAGGTTTATAATTTATTATTATAAAAAATTTCTTGAATAGTCGGGCGATTAAGCCTGGATAATATAGAAAAGATATGATAAATATTGAACAAATTTTGAATAATAGAGAATTCTCATGACACTCAAATTACACCAAAATCACACTTATCCTAACAAATTAAAGCAAACAATTGTCTCGAAAGTATTAGAGCATCTTTAATCTTTTCTGCATATCATTAGCTTTACGTGGCGAAAAAAATAGATGAACTTTCGATCCCATGTAAGACTACGTCTATTAAATAGATGGTCAAATTAAAAATTCATCTCTAATGAATTTCGTCTAAAACTAATATTACCGTTTATGTGGCATTAATTTTTTTTTTTAAATTGGTAGGTCTTCAATTTTTATTACTTTTTTTTAATAAATATTGTATTGGATTTAAATTTGTTGAGTCACCCCCATCTAGAAGTCCGTCTAAATTTAGACGAGCTTCTAGACGGAGTCTATTTTTTGGTGTGCTACATCAGCTAGACGGAATCCTCGTAAGCATGCATTAGAGATGATTTTTTATAACTCCATATATATGTACTTATATAACACGTGTAAAAAACAATTGACAAAGTGCATTGGATACTCTTAATGGTTACTTTGTTGCTTCTTAAACTAGCATAAAAAGGTTTACAAATGCATGCTTTGTTTGGGGTCAAATGATTTACATCATTTGAAGTCCTTTCCTTGTACCATTTTTTGTTGCTCACAACCTATCTATCTTTGAGAATTTGTATTTTGTAACACTTTTAAATCATACACATAATAATGTCCAAAAACGAGTAAAATTTTCAAAATATGACATATTACACTAGTTAAATTGTCATGCTCGCTTCGTGCATGGCCCGTCACATATGTAGAAGATAATGTCTACCAGACTACCAATGAAAATTCAATCTAAAAACATACAATTCGTCTAATATTATTTTCCATGCTTGTTTTTACTTGTGTAAATAGATTTTAGCCTAGTTTTATTTCTATGCATGTAGATTTATTCTGATTCTGTATATCTCATAATATATTACATCTACATATTATACCTTCTTTGATACTTTTAAGCACTTTATTTTCCAACGAGATTAATTACATGATATTCAACAAATACACGCCGGTTCTTACTCTCTTCAATTACTTGTGTTTTCAACCAATTTCTTTATCAAACTCGTGCCCATTATAATATAAAAGCGTGCTCATCACAACATCATCACTTTAGCTCCATCTAAGCTGTGGCGTTGATCCCTCTATCTACAATTACGTTGTATTTGATAGGGATGGCAAAAAACATGCCGCCCCGGTCCCGTCCCGCCGTGTAATAGGGGCGGGTTTGGAGCAGAATTTTCTACTTTATTGCGAGTCCGGGGCAGTCCCCTCCCTGTCCTGCCGCTCCGCGACTTGCCTCCTCAATTTTTTTTTTTAAAAAAAATCATAAAATATAATAGAAATTATAATTTTCACTAAAAATGGACTAAATAAGAATCGAACCCAAGTTGAAACTTATAACCCATCAATCTTAACCACTACACCACAACTCAAATCTTATATTTTTTTTTGTTTTGTTTGGTACAAATATTTAAAAATTTGTATTTATTTCTTTTAATTATTTTTTCAGTTTAACAAAAATAAAAAATTAATCGAGACGGTTGGCGCGGTCAAAGGTCGGTCGACCGCCTCGGACACGCCCATTGCCATCCCTAGTATTTGCATCATATCTCAGCTAATCCTATCCACCCATTTCTTCGTGACGCAGCTTTAATCTTTCTATTAAGTCCATTTCTTCTCTAAAACAATGTCATCTAACTGTTGCTCCTATCACCGCCCACACTTCCATTGCTTGGCCCTTTTTTTTTTCAAATAAGCGTCATAGCACAACTCACCCTCAATCTTATCTCCCTCAACTATTCTTCATGGTGCGCACGATACCATCTTCTATGGCCTCGATCTCCTCAATTACATTGATGGTAACTTCACACAACACTGGTATTGTGACTCGTGTTACCACCCTAAACCCTACATATTCTCCATGAATGTGTCAAGATCAAATTTTCCGCCACACCATTTTAGCCACCTCTTCTATCCCAAGTCATGGCGCCCAAACTTTGTCTCGACCATATTTATGCTAAAGTACATAAAAACTATATTATTCAGCATAAGAACAAATTTTCGCAAATTAAACTAGGAGCCAATGTATTTGATCCAAATTCAAATTGTTGTCGACAAATTGTGCACTCTATGTGCTCTGACTAACGATGCCTTAGATGAAGATTCAATCAATTTAAACACACATTGGGTAATATTGTTTTCCAACATTGTATGTATTGACTTCATTTTAATTCCATACGTTCTTCAACACTTTACACCGTGTTTATAATTTGGTAAATGAAATTGTGCAAACCGTGTAAAAAAGAAAAATGTAAGGGCCCACAGGGCACAACAGGTCGTACTAGCTAGCCCTCAAAGTTAGGTCGTACAATTCGATCTTATTTAGATTTCTAAATATGAGAACAAGTACTATATATTTTTTAAAAAAGTTTTTTAATATGTATTGTATTTATTATAAACATGAACTTCGTAAGTTTAACTTGTTTTAACTCTTATCTTTAAATTAACTCATCTCTTCGTATTCTAAAAGCTGAATTTTTTCCAAGAAAATGAGTTGGCATGGGAGAATTATTCTACAATTATATTTTGGAAAATAATAATTAATAAAGACAGAAGTTCAGCTGAAAAAAATTAATTTGGGATGTGAGGAAATCTACAATATTAATTGCATTGCACAAGTAAAAATGTACATATTCCAAATCATTGCCTGCTAATAAATCTTACAATACAGTATTCTGTACCTGTGCACTCGCCTACCGGACCGTTCGTATCCGTTCACTTAAATCAGATTGCATGAATTTGAGCGCGTGCATTCACTTCTTTCATTGAAAGTGGGCTTGAATAGAAAAGAAGCAAAACAAAACAAAATTTGAGTGTTCGTGCATAGGAAACTGCAATGGCGGCGAAGTAACAGTGGAACCCGGGCCCACTAAATAGTGAGGCAGGCATTTCGATATTGGCTGTTGGATTTGGTGAATTTTTTTTTATTAATACCTGGTATCCTCGCTGTCAAACTAAATTACGACCTTCAAGATCTCTTTTATGAACTTTGAATGAGGTAAATCGCGGGATATCCTCAACCCAGCCCTCGCGTTCTCCTCATCCAACTGTCTGACTTATCTTGTACAAGAAATCGTCCCCAAAGTGATTCCTCCATACCGAATATAATCCATCTCCAAGTTCCCACCAGAATTTGAAAAAGGACTTCTTCTAATTGTATATACAAGAAGCAGGGGAACATGAAACGTCAATTTTTATAGCAATAAAAGATATGCGCTTCTATTAATTTATTGCACGTGACCTAAACTTTCACGTGAATTAGATATAAGAAATAAATAAAGCACGTGTTGGTGTCTTGCTAACAACTTTTATTTGAAACAATATTTGTATTAGAGATGCGTAATTATAAGTTCGTATAGGTGAATGGTAGTTTGAACAATTTTCCAATAAAGAATGACACAATAGTTGAAATGGTTTAAGCTACAAAGTTGTTTAGTGATGCTATTCAATAATGTGATACAACTTGCATGCTAATTACGGACAACACTATTTTTTTAAACTTGTATATATTAATTGAAAGAAAAAATGAAAACGAGAAAAAAATATTTTGTTCACCAAGAAAGCAATATCACATTACTCGTGTACGTCGATCTAAAAGAAGGAAAAAATATATTTGATCGTCCAAACTCAACATTAATAGTACAATATTAAATAATATTTTAATCTTTTTTATCAATATTATCAATATTCAAGTACACCACCAAATAAACCATTCTCATCGTGTCCCTCTAAATTGTGAAAAACCAAAAGGCTGTTAACATAAATAACAAAGAGATGGCTTCCGAAGAATCCGCAGACCAATTCCACCCCCTACTCATAACCCACGGGCCATAATTGCCACCATTTTCGGCAAACCTCCTCACCTTTTACTGCATCAGCAGTTTCCATTTGCCAGCAAATACAAGCGTGTACGCGTGAAACCTATGCATTTTTGTAAATATTTTAAGGATAAAAAATTTGAATGGTTCCGTTATTTAGTACTCTTATTTACTCTTGCGTTATTAATTAATAAAACAAACTCTACACTATTGCTTCACTAATAAGTAATAATGATATTTTATTTGCTTTTCATTTCCTTTCCTAGAATAACTTAAGCATAAAAACGTGTTTGTGCTTGGTGTACACCAATGCTTTCTTGGACGTGAAAGAGAAGTATCACGAAATAAAATTTAAGAACTCGCACAAATAATTTTAATATTGATAATTTATTTTTAAAAAAATTGTAATAACTTCCTTTCGAGGAATGCCTCGTGATTCTCGTGAAGTATACCATATATTCTTTGAAAGGATATCTGCAAATCATACTTTCAACATCAAAGTACGTGCCGAATCTAAATAGCAAAAGGTGACGTCAAATTAAAAACTTGAAATAGTAGTTTCAAGTAGCCATTTTTTATTAACTATATCTTACACCTAGGTGAACAAATTTCGACTAAAGCTTTGTGAAGTACGTTGTTGTGAGTATTTTGAACGATGTCAATAACTCCTTTAAATGGTATCAGACGACCTATTGAAAATAGTCGTCAAAATAAGTTGACTAATGATATTTTAAAAAAATTTAGGTTGCGGTTGATCACTACATGATCGCCAACTGGCAACCATGCAGTAATCCCAGATCCCGCTTCACCTTTTCCTTGGTCCTAAGGCTCCATATTAGCCTTAGTGACTCAATAGTATGTGTTGTAAATATCTAATCACCAAAACGTTTAGGCTCAGATTTTAGGCTTAAACAACACTAGAAACCTCAATAAAGCTCGACCCAAGAACACCTCTATTTTCCCACGTAGATAAGCTCACAAAGAACTAACTCAATCTAGAGAAAGAAACCAACAACAATGGCGGCCGGTGAAGAAAGGAAGAAGCGGACTCGGCCGTTCTCACTCTCTCACTCTTCCTCCAGTGCACGTTGTTGGAATAATCAAAACAAAAGGTCCCAAAGAATTGTTATAGGATTAGGTTATCTTAATTGGGCCTCAAGCCCAATAAACCAAAGACAATGTAAACAATATATATTTGGGCCACTTAAATAGAGTGGGCCATTGAGCAACTTCTAAGTTAAGCCGCTCCAAAATGGCCCGCTAAGTTTTGGGTCGAGCTTTAATTGGATTCACTAAGTGTTGTCGTTTTTTCCTTAATTTCAATCCTCGCCAACGCCTATGACATTAACCTTAAATCATCATCGCCTTTTGAGGTTGTTTGGCAACAAATACCCAACAAACCTCCACCTTGGTGCCAAAGAACTCTTGAACAATAAAGTAGCACTTCCTTGTCCCTCATCCTTAGCACCTTCACCTACAAAAGAAAAATGTCACTCATTAGTGACAACTCCAAAAGGAGAACCAATAAAATTGGAAATTATTTACCTCCACCGATGTTTAGAAGATCCAAGCAACTTCTAAACTTCACCAAGGGCAACACCTTAGTACCCATATCCGAGGGATTATATTGTGTAGACACTTTCTCAAGTTTTATCACTTCTTGTGACACAATATCTCTAATAAAATGTAGTCTAATATCAATATGTTTGGTACGTTCATGAAAAGCGGGATTTTGCACAAATGTATTGAAGATTGACTATCCGAATATACTACCACATCATCATTCAAAACACAAAGTTCACTTAGCAATCCCTAAGCCACAAAGCTTCTTTAATTGCTTCGGTGGTAGCAATATATTCGGATTCGGTGATGGATAAAGCAACTATGTGTTGTAATTGAGACTTCCAACTAATGCAAGAATTAGACAAAGTAAACACATAAGAGGAAGTAGACTTCCTATTATCCCTATCCCCGCATAGTCCGCATCTACAAAACCCTTCAATTTCACTCCTTCCTTACTACGACCAAACATTAGACCTACATTACTCGTCCCTCTCAAATATCTAAGAAGCCACTTCAAGGCCTCCCAATGACTAGGACCCGGATTAGACATGAACCTACTAAGGGCACTTATAGCATAAGCTAAATCCGGTCTAGTACACACCATTAAATACATAATAGAACCTATCACATTAGAATAAAGAATCTTACTCATGTATTCAATTTCTTCCTCATTACAAGGAGCTTGATCTTTAGTTAACACGATGTGATTAGCTAGAGGCAATGTAACCGGTTTACATTCATGCATGCCAAATCTTTTTAATACTTTCAAAATGTAAGGAGTTTGATGCAAAAACAACGTAGAATTTGATATGTCTCTTTCAATTTCCATACCTAGAATTCTTTTAGCTTTTCCTAGATCTTTCATGTCAAATTCACCATTCAAAGTTGTTTTTATCTTGCATATCCATTTAGAAGATGAACCAATTAAGAGCATATCATCAACATATAACAATAAAAAACACATAGTCATTACTAGTTTCATTATGTTGGTGATATAAGCAATGATCAAACTTACTTCTTTGAAACCCTATAGATAATACAAAAGAGTCAAATCTTTTATACCATTGTCTAGGAGATTGTTTCAAACCATACAAAGATCTTTTAAGAAAACACACATAATCCGGTTTTTGTTTGTCTTTAAAACCTTTAGGTTGATTCATAAAGATTTGTTCATCAAGTTCACCATGCAAAAAAGCAGTTTTAACATCAAGTTGTTCAAGTTCCCAGTCAAAGTATGCAACTAATGCAAGCATGACCCTAATAGTAGTGTACTTAACAACAGGTGAAAAAATCTCATTATAATCAACTCCCTCTTTCTGTGTGTAACCTTTAGCAACTAACCTAGCCTTAAACCTTAACGGTTCAGCTGTACAAGTACCCTCCTTAACCTTAAAAATCCACTTACAATCAACTGTTGACTTATTTTTAGGTTTAGGTACTAACTCCCAAGTTTGATTCTTTGCTAAGGAACTCATTTCCTCTTTCATTGCTTTTAACCACTCTTCCGATTGTTCACTCCTCATCGCCTCCTCAAAAGTATTTGGCTCTCTATCAACTAACTCTTCATAACTAGCATAAGCAAAGGCTAACTCGGACTCATATCCAAACCTCCTAGGTTCTCTCGCCTGCCTTCTCTCTCTATCTCTAGCTAATTGATAATCCACTAAAGGATCTTCTTCAACAGGATGCTCTTCTATCACTACATCTCCACCCTCTTCCTCAGGTTGTAGAATTTGAGTCTCCACCTCGCTAGGGGTGATGGGAACATGTGTACTAATTTTTCTAACTCCACCTCAAGTCGATTTTTCTCACTCAAAGTTTGAACCAGCCCCTAAACATGGCATTTCAGCCTCATTGAGCGTGACATCTCGACTCAAAATGATCTTAACCCCCTTTTGGCTTCTATCCCACAACCTATACCCTCTAACTCCCTCAGGGTAACCTAGAAAAACACATTTCCTAGCTCTAGGTTCTAGTTTTCCCTCACTCTGATGAGAAAAAGCAGCACAACCAAAAGTTTTAAGCACAGAATAATCAGCAAGTTTACGAGACCATTTTTCATGAGGAGTATCACCATTTAAAGCCATAGACGGAGTCAAATTAACCAAATAACAAGCGATCATATATGACTTCACCCCAAAAAGATTTTGGCACACCGAACTCAACATCATGCATCTTACTTTATCAAGTAAAGTTACATTCATCCTTTACGCTACCCCATTACATTGGGGAGTGTAAGAACTGTCTTATGCCTAGTTATACCACTTTCTTTACACATGTTATCAAATTCGATTGTTACAAAACTCTAATCCATTATCGGTTCTCAAGAACTTAATCTTTTTACCGAGTTAGATTTTCAACTTGTCTTTTCAATTATTAAAATTATGAAAAGTATCGACTTATCTTTTAAAGATAAACCCACACTTTCCTCGAATAATCATCAATGATAGACAAGAAATATCTATTTCCACCCAAGTAGGATTGCTAGAAGGACCCCACAAGTCCGAATGCACATACTCAAGAATTCTTTTAGTTTTGTGAACACCGTGAGAAAGACAACTTATGATGCTTACCAAGCACACAATGATCACGAAAAGGCAAATCGATACACAATCTTTACCAAAACATTTTTATCATTAAGGAGCTTAAGCCTCTTAATACTTACATGTGCAAGTCTATTGTGCCATTTATGTGTGTGATCAACTTTGGTAGAAGAAATTGAGGAATCTAAACCTCTTATCACTTCTCCGATGAGTGATATATATATCATTCCTTCTGCCCTTTACAAGTAACGAGAGCACCTTCATCAATTTTAGCATTCCATTTCCAATTTTACCAAGAAAGCCAATTTTCTCTAGTTGTCCTCATCGAAATCAAATTCCTACTCAATTCGTGAATAAATCTAACATCATTCAAAGTATACACAAAACACGCATCAAACTTTAAGGTAACATCACCAATCCCAAAGAATAATTATAAGCGAGTTGTCACACAAAACAACATGCCCATCATCGATTCATGCAAATTTTCAAACCAATCTTTATGAGATGTCACATGAAAGATGCACCGAGAATCAAGTACCCACTCATGCAAACGAGACTTGGCGGTTAGATTCAATTCAGCAGATGATCAACAATGTAATTAATTAACACATAGACTTTCACCACGATCGAATTAGAAGAGGACATAACATTCACTTCATCTCTCCCCTTACCGGTTTGCTTGTTCTTTGCTTTGTGGCAATCTTTTATAAAATGCCCAGTGTTACCACAACCATAACATTTTTTAACTTTCGCTCTAGATTTAGATCTAGACCAACTCTTGCTCTTCTTTTTACCCCCATTATTACTAGACTCACCGCTGCTTTGATAGTCCGGGCTACCGCTTGCCTAAACCGAGTTCTACCCTCATCGTGTGAATTTCACCACTTTTCTTATCATGTTTTTCAGCTTTCATCTCCATCTCCTTACTTCTAAAAAGTCAATGACAATCTCGGGAGTTAAAGTGTCCCTACCATACTTAATTGCATTTTTCACTTCTTTATAAATCTCGGGAATAGAATTAAGCAATATTATGGCCTTATACACCTCGGACACCGTTTCACTACAATTAACAATATCTTGAACAAGTTTGTTAAAAACATCCACATTGTCATCTAGATCCTTTGATTGATCCATTTTAAAGCTAAAAATCTCTCTAACAAGAAAAGTTTATTTGGAATAGATTTAACCAAATAAAGTTCCTCTAACTTTTTCCAAAGTTTTTTGTGGTATCATGTTTACCAACTTTTCTCAAACAAAGATCTCGATAAGTGTAATATTATGGCGAGTAAGCAAGTTCATCTGAATCTTCTTTTTGTTCTTTAGTGAAATCAATAGGAAAATTACCATCTATAGCTTTTGAAACTTTTTGTTGTATCAAAATCCCTTTCATCTTTTGTTGCCAAATTGAAAAATCTCCCTTTCCATTAAAAAGCGACCAATTCAAAATTATGAGTTGTCATTTTTGGGACTCGAATCAACCAAAATACAAAAAACACACAATTTTCACAAAGCTACTAAAAGGTCCAAATTTTGCAAAAATAGAGATAATTCAACAAAAATTTCTCACTAAAGCAATTTTCACACTAAAGCAAATTTCACACAATAAGTTACGCAAAACTTATATCAACCGAACAAAAAATAACAAGTAAACAATTATAGCAAATATGATCCTAGATCTAGCAACAGGCAATGGTTACCCCACACGGTAACCCCAATCCTAATGATCACCCCACACGATGATCTCTATTGCGGAAAAATAAATGGTTAGAATACGATACCGGAGCGAACAAATCTGCTTGTTCGTATTCTAGGAGAGATCTGAAAAATATTTTATACCATAGTGCGAAGCGAGACAAAGACCACAAAGACCACAAAGAACACAAAGAACGAATGAACCCGCCAAACACACCTTAAGGGCAAAAAGCGTCCGATTTTTGCACACTACACCGATGACAAAACAAACACCGCTAAAACGACCCAAAAGCAAAGGAGTAAACTGTCTTTTTGGTGAAATCGAACACCACCCACGCGCCCCAGCGCGGACGGACGATCCGTCTGCACGTTCCCCCGCGCCGCCCTTCTGATGACTCACGCACCTCACGCGCCACGCACGGTCGGGAGCGCCTCCTTGTCGAGAGTACTGAATATGGTCTCCTTTCACGAAATGGACTTCGGTTTGGCGGAAAAAACGATTGGAAGTCTCGGTTTTGAAAAATGTATGATTACGGATGGGTTTAAAAGCTTTCGGTTTCTTCAACTTTTGATGAAATTTTTCACACCCAAGGACACTAAATCCAGCTCGATACCAATTTGTTGTAAATATCTAATCACCAAAACGTTTAGGCTCGATTTTGAAGCTTAAACAACACTAGAAACCTCAATAAAGCTCGACCCAAGAACACCTCTATTTTCCCACGTAGATAAGCTCACAAAGAACTAACTCAATCTAGAGAAAGAAACCAACAACAATGGCGGCCCGGTGAAGAAAGGAAGAAGCGGCTGACTCGGCCGTTCACTCTCTCACTCTTCCTCCGAGCACGTTGTTGGAATAATCAAAACAAAAGGTCCCAAAGAATTGTTATAGGATTAGGTTATCTTAATTGGGCCTCAAGCCCAATAAACCAAAGACAATATAAACAATATATATTTGGGCCACTTAAATAGAGTGGGCCATTGAGCAACTACAAGTTAAGCCGCTCCAAAATGGCCCGCTAAGTTTTGGGTCGAGCTTTTAATTGGATGCACTAAGTGTTGTCGTTTTCCCTTAATTTCAATCCTCGGCCAACGCCTATGAAATTAACCTTAAATCATCATCGCCTTTTGAGGTTGTTTGGCAACAAATACCCAACAATATGTGAACAAGTTGGTGGACACCGTGCTTGATCTCCAATTTCAAAACAAGAAATTTGAAGTCCGTATGATCCATAAATTCTTTCTTGTTCTTTTAACGTTACTAGTTAGAAACACGTGTTGCACTTAGTTTTGCAATAATTTTGTTAATTTTTAATATTTTTAAAAATTCTTATTTTTTAATTGTTAATAGTTAAAATATTGAGATAATTGTATCAAAGGTCCCCAATGTTTCAAAATCGTTTGAGATATGCCTATAACCTAAAATAATAGCACCAAACATCCCCAACGTATAAAGAAATAGGCGTCGTAGGTCCCTCTTCACACTTTCTGTTAGATTTCACCGTTAAAACCCAAAATTGGAATACACGTGCTATAATTCCCCCAAAAAGGCGACTGGGACATTTTTCTCAGCAATATGAAGTTACTTGTTTGTTTCATGCTCTTCACTCAACAATGGAAAAAATGGGATTCCTTCTTGCCATCTTCTTCACATTTTCTCAATTTTTCTTCTTTGATTCTTGCTAGAACTCTTGAGTTAGCTCAAAAGCGCACTTCTTGATGTATTCGCTCTGATACAAAAAAACCAAGAGTTGTTTTCATTCGACTCTCAAAGTGTACTACCCCGAAGCAAAGAGTGCACAACCGTGAACCCTTTGTGTCTTCCGGTTTCTTCACTCGCCACCGCATCCTCGCTTGGCCATCCGTGGAACTTCAAACAATGACTACGAGGAACTAACTTTGGATAGACTCAATCGGGACTCAACCCGTGTCAGGCGCTTGCACTCGACTAGATCTCGTGTTTGTAGTATAAGAAAAGCGAGATCTAACCCCTTTGGAAATGATAATTAGATGCAAAGAAGCTAGAGGTCCCGGTAATTACAGGAACGAGTCAAGGCAGTGGCGAGTACTTCTGCAGAGATGGAATCGGTCACCCGCCGAGTCAAGCATACATGGTGCTCGACACAGGCAGTGACATTAACTGGGTGCAATGCGCTCCCTGCGCAGACTCTTACCAGCAAGCCGACCCAATTTTTGACCCGCTATCATCCTCTTCATTCTCATAACTCACTTGTGGAACTCAACAATGTAGGTCCCTTGACGTGTCAGAATGCCATAACAACAATTGTCTCTACGAGGTTTCATACGATGACGACTCATACACAGTCGGAGATTTTGTCACGACATTCTTTCCGACTCAACAATTGTCTCCACGCCTCAGCCGCAGACTACCCCATATCTACCAGCATTCTTTCAAACTCTGCCGTCACATATCCCTAACAGTACACACATATGTAGGTGGTGAGAGAGGGAGAGAGGGAGTGGGAAAAGGGGAGAGATATTCTCAGACGCTTTTTTTGGAAGATAATAGCGCGTGTGGTCTAGTTTTTGGTTTTAACGGTAAAATCTGACGGAAAGTGTGAAGAGGGACCTACGACGCCTATTTCTTCATACGTTGGGGATGTTTGGTGCTATTATTTTAGGTTAGGGGCATATCTTTAACGATTTTGAAACGTTGGAGACCTTTGATGCAATTATCCCTAAAATATTAAAGTAGCAATTGCAATAAAGATAAAACAACACGTTTGTTGATAACATGATGTATTATATTGTTCGCGTTATAATGAATAATGTTGATATTTTATTTACATTCATAGAAGTACAATTACAATCGAGATGAATTTTATATTGTGGTAATACCAACAATAACTTGAACCCAATAAATACTTTTTGGTAATTTGAGCTTTTGATGATTGGCGAACATTTGATATCAAATCTTATGGAATTGATGCATAACTGCATTTTACGAAGAATAAAATTAATAATTACTAATTTTAGTATGAGAGAATGGTAGACATACATTTTATAGTTGACATGTATTTTATACTTTCTTTTAATTTTATCATTCTTTAGGTAAATTTAATTTCTACTAAAAAAGTAAAATAAAAAATTGCAATATCTTAAAGAAATAAAAAATTGCAATATCTTAAAGACTGAGAAAGAAGTATATTTTTGGATTTTTCTTGAACATGTAGTCCACTTTACTATTTTTGGAAAAAATTCAAATATGAGATATTGATCCAAGTTTTTCTAATCAATTTTAATCTAAAAAAAGTGAAGACAAATTGTCCAAAGGCCCAAACAACCCCTTATTTTGTTCAATAATGGTGGAAAATAAAAGGTTTTTAGAATCATCATATGATTAAATATTTGTATTCCGCGGTGGAAAAAAAAAACTGAAGATAAATTGTTCAAAGGTTTCAAACAACTTATTTTGTTCAATAATGGTGGGAGATGAAAGGGTTTTGGATTTTTTTAATTTAATGTAGGAGGGTAAAATAATCCAAAGTTGTAATATGCGAGGGTAAAATAGTCCAAAATTGTTTATCCCTTTTAGGACATATCCTTTGTATTTTGCAGTGGAAAAAAAAAAGACTGAAGATAAATAGTCCAAAGATCCCAAACAACTTATTTTGTATAATAATGGTGGGAAATGAAAGAGTTACAAATTTTTTAATTTATTGTATGAGGGTAAAATAGTCTGGAGTGTGAAAAAAAATTGAAGATAAATGGTCCAAAGGTTCCAAACAATTTTTTTTGTTTAATAATGGTGGGAGATGAAAGGGTTTTGAATTTTTTAATTTATTGTAGTAGGGTTAAATAGTTCGGAAGATGAAAGGGTTTTGAATTTTTTAATTTAATGTAAGAAGGTAAAATAGTCCAAAGTTGTAATATATGAAGGTAAAATTATTCAAAATTGTTTCTCCTTTTTAGAGCCAAATTGTCCAAAATTGTTTATCCATTTTAGGACATATCTTTTGTATTCCAAAGTGGGAAAAAAAAAAGACTAAAGATAAATGGTCCAAAAGTCCCAAACAACTTATTTTGTTTAATAATGGTGGTAGATGAAAGAGTTTTGAATTTTTTAATTTATTGTAGGAGGATAAAATAGTTCGGGGCAGTGAAAAAAACTGAAGATAAATGGTTCAAAGGTCCCAAACAACTTATTTTGTTTAATAATGGTGGGAGATGAAAGGGTTTTGAATTTTTTAATTTATTGTAGGAAGGTTAAATAGTTGAGGAGATGAAAGGATTTTTGATTTTTTAATTTAATGTAGGAGGGTAAAATAGTCCAAAGTTGTAATATATGAAGGTAAAATTGTCCAAAATTGTTTCTCCCTTTTAGAGCTTTTTAGAATTAGAATTAACTAGTTAAGAATACGTGCGTTGCACGTGATTTTGTAATAATATTATGATTTTTTTATTTTAAAATTATCGATGAATATAACACTTAAATGAAACTCATTTTCAATCATAAGTTCATTAATTATTATGACCAACTAAGGAATTATATTCAAACTTCTTGGTAAAACATGTGGTTCATTAAAAAATATATGGTCCACATGAATGTTAAGTTTAAAAAATTATTGATACTCTTTTAATTATATTTTAAAGCATATATCTGATAGTATATCAGAAAATGCAACTTTCTTTTATAAAAATTAGTATCAAATTCTAAAATACATGAAAATAGTAGATATAAATATAACACAATTTTTCATTGATTTTCTGTATTTATATCATTATAAAAAGCACACGAAAATAAAATATTTAGCATTTTTAGGTAATTATCTCTCAGAAAAAAGAATCTCAAAATTATTTGACATAAAATAAAGAAGAATTTTCTATTGCAATATCCATTCAGTTTTAATGCACCCATCAATTAAGAGGGTTTTTTTTTTCCCTCTTCATGCATTCTTTTCCATAATTCCATTTGAAATATTATTAAATTTCAAGAAAATTCAAAACAATAAGATATTTGGACAATGATTTTAACTCATTACATAAAACCACTTATTATGCGAGATTTACCTTCACCTTATACATAACATGGCTCACTTTATCCAAATTATGTCTTACTCAGCCGCGTCTTTGAAAGAGTTAGAGTAACACAAATTCTCATTGTTCTAACTCGTTCTTCCACAATAAATATACGTTTAATTGCTTACAAAACGACATAAAATATCAAGGTTCTAAAATGCGTAATGCGTGGTGAGGCGGCGAGGTCGCGCATTGAGCGTAGACATGTCTAAGCGTGGCAATGTGCGATCGATGCGCAAAAATGAGCAATGCAGAGCAATGCGACAAGGCCAAACATCAAACTTAGGCGTGCCTAGGGCCCGTCTAGACGAGCATTTTAGAACACTGATAAATATATAATTTGCTAACTACCAATACCCATTATAAAAAGTTTTCAAACTTGATTCTCTCCTAGTATATTTTCAATATTCTTGTAGACATTGCGCATGTCATGCTGTTTGAACAGATTGTCTATCATTTTCTAAAGAAGGCTACAACAATTCGAAAGATGGTAACTTTTCAATTCTTTTAATACTCAATTTCATATGGTAGTAATAGTTTAGTTTATTAAATTCTACAATTTTGAAACGAATTTTCAAACGTAAGCACGAAATGGAGTTATAATCAATTGAAAGCATGATTTCAATAGAAAAATTTTAACTTGGGAATTTCCACCTTCATATGGGGCCAAATAGATATCTTTCAAGAAAAGCGACAATGAAGAGAAAATGAAATAGAAGACTCGAGAATGTTATTACAAGTATCAATATATTTATATTCCATTAATTAGCGCTCATGCTCTTTGAAGATGGCATCTGTATAGATTTTATGTTAGCGAGCTATCAAACGAGTGGAAAATACTTTTTATGCTTATTTAAAAATAAGAGAGACATTTTAAGTCTTTTTACGCCTTCATAACATATTTTTTAGATTGAGATCGTCGTTATTGGGCTTTGTGACTAATTACAAGTTAAAGGCCATTAAAACTAGGTTTATATATTGTTGGTGGATGCTTCATATGAATATAAATATTTGTAAAGTTTCAAAGTGGTGTCATCGGCATTGATCAACAAATGAAAGAATACATAGTAGAAATTAGCAACAAAAGAAGTATAAAAAAAACGATTAAAATTTGAGGCCAATCTTTTACAATTGATTATATGCAAGAGGTAACTCCTCAATCACTAAGTTGTTTAGCTTATATTTGATAAACACATCGATTTCATTGAGCTTCTTTTGTTGAATTTTTGCACTTCATTCATATACATGACATCAAATAACATAGAATTACGTGCTTTAAAGGCAAAAATTCGTAGTAGAAATTAACGGGGATCTAAGAAACTTGATATTAGTATTAATTTAGTTTTGTATCCCTAAGTACAATACTTCTATTCTCTTGTCAATGGAAGATGAATGTCTAATTTCGTCAAACGTCAAAGTATAATTGCATAAAGTGATAATCCTTTCTAAAAAAATTTACCTAAAGATATACCTTTGAAATGTAACACTATGGATCCTGTATCTAGTTCACAACCAGTAAAATAAGAAGACAATTATATTTAACAGTGGTATGTAATTATGTTATTAATATCAACCCATTGATGATTGATTGTATAATTTTAAATGCAAATTTTTTTTTTTTATATTTTAGTATTTATGTAGGGGCGGAGCCACCAGGGAACAAATGGGGTCAATTGATCCCTCAAAGATTTTAAAAATTTTAAAAATTTGTTCAATCCCAAATAAAAAAAAATCTAAATTAGTCTAAATAACTCAAGTCAAGTATCAACCCAAATTGTTTAATTCAAGTTTCAGCCTAAATTGATTCCAAGTTTAATTCAATTGGTGATCCAACTTTCAAGTCCATGATATCATTAGCATCTATTCAGTTCTAAATCATGGTGAAATGTCAAGTGGACGGAGCATTAATCAACAAATTATCCTTAAGCGTTTCGGTGATACACGTTGAGGCTTTCACTATATTTATTTACTTAACTTGATTCACTTGTTTTATATTTTTAGCTACAATTGATGTCATTTAAATGATTGATATTGATGTTTCATGTTCTAGAAAAAGAGGTGAAATACTTAATTTGTTGAGCTTGATACTAATATTTGACTTTGTCTTTAGACTACATCTTATAAAAAAGATCTTAGAAATTTTAGATGAATTGTCAAATGCATTACAAAGAAGAGATTAATATATTGCCAATGCCATGAGATTAGTGAAAATTTGTAAAGAACGACTCCAAACAATGAAATAATGGGTGGGAATCTTTTTTGAGAAAATATTTGTTCTTTTTTTGAAATGCACAATATTAATGTTCCTAACATAAATGATATGTATATATCTCCAGGCGTTCACGTTGTAATACTCCACAAAAGACAAATTTACATCATTTGCATGTAGTTTTTTTATGCCGTCATTGATATACAAATTCAAGAGTTGAATGATCGTTTTTCTAAGGTAAATGGTGACTTATGCCTTCATGTAGCATGTTTGTGTCCACATGATTCATTTTCTAATTTTAACAGGGAAAAATTAATAAGACTTGGTGTATCCTGAAGATTTTTTATGAACAGATCTTTTGGCACTTGAGGAATAACTTGAAATAAATATTATTGATATGCGCATTGACCTAGATTTTGGAGGATTAGGAACCTTGGTAATCTTGCACAAAATTAGTTATAACGGAAAAAAAAATGAAGTTTATCCATTATTTTTAATGTTGAAATTCATTTTAATTATTTCAGTTGCTACTACAACGGTGAAATTATTTTTTTGCAATGAATCTTGAAAAAGCGACCGCGCTATTGAATTGAAGATCAATGGTTGAGTTATAGTTTGATAGTATATGTTGAAAATGTTATATTTCATGAAATTGATAATAGTTTAATTATACAATGTTTTCAAAGTATGAAAATGTATAGAAGTGTGGTAATTTATCAAAAAAATTTCATTAGTAATATATAATTTCACTAAAAAAAAAATTTCTAGCTCCACCCTGTCTATGAGTAAAAATAATGCAAATGATGTATTTTTATACAAATTTTAATGAAAATAATATATTTTTAAAAAATTAAAAAATTAGATAAATTATAAAATATTGACTTTAATAAAAACGACTAAGTTGTATATAACCATTACTCATGTAAAAATGTTGTTTTCAAATGAAAAAAAAAAATGAAATAGTAATTTTAAATGTAAATAATGCATTTTTTAAACATTATAAAAAGAGACAAATTCTAAAATATTAATTTCAATGAAATGCGGAAGAAATATATGATAACACATATCTTACTTGTGTAAAAATAATTAAAATATTAATTTTATATGAAAAATAATATATTTATAAAAAAATTATGAAAGGAGATAAATTGTTAAAAATCATTCTAATAATAATAAAAATGAGAAAGTAAAATATAGTAACACATGTTACCCGTGAGAATATATTCTTCGAAATATTGACTTTAAAATATAAATTTAAAATAAAATATTAAAATATTAAATGAAAATGAAGAAAAAAATCATATATTACTTTTAAAAAATAAATTTAAAATAAAATATTAAAATATTAATTTTAAATAAAAATAATGTAGCTTTTAAAAAAAAAGAGATAAATTGTAAAATATAGATTTTTACCAAAATTAGTAAAATGTTAAATTTAATTTTAAATGAAATATTGAAATTTGATTTTAAATTATTTTTAAACATAAACGAGATAAACTGTAAAATATTGATTTTAATAAAAATGACAAAACACATATATTACACATATAAAATAATATTTTTGAATAAAAAATTAAAAAATTCATTTTAGATAAAGGTAATTTTTTTTTAAAAAAAAAAGTATAAAATAAGATAAATAGTAAAACATTATTTTAATGAAAATGAGTAGTTCACATATATTACCAGGCTAAAAATATTATTTTCAAATGAAAAATTAAAATAACTTTAAATGAAAATAATATATTTTTAAAAATTTTAAAAAATAAGATAAATTTTAAAATATTTATTTTAATAAAAATGACTAAGTAACATATAATTAATGTTCGAGTAAAAATGTTATTTTTAAATGAATATATTGAAATATAAATTTTAAATGTAAATAATTTATTTTTTAAACATTATAAAATAAGGAAATTCTAAAATTTTAATTTTAATAAAATAAGGAAGGAAATTAAAATATAAATATATGAAAGTCAAATATTTTAAAAAAAATTATAAATGGAGATAAATTGTAAAATTATTTATTTTAATAAAAATGAGAAAGTAAAATATGAATGTTACATCATAAAATATTGTTTTCGCAAATGAAAAACTAAAACATTGACTTTAAATTAAAAAAAAAAATTTTTAAAAATTATTAAATGTTATAAATTCGAATATATGGATTTCAATGAAAATCAAAAGTTAACAAACCATATGTTACTCGTATAAAAACATACTTTTAAAATAAAAAATAAAATAATTTAAAAAATAATGTAGCTTTTAAAACATTAAAAAGAGAGATAAATTCAAAAATATTAATTTTAATTGAGGAAGTAAAATATGTTAACACATAAATTATCCGTGAAAAAAAAGTAGTTTTCAAATGAAAAATTGACTTTAATTGAAAAAAACATTTTTTTAAGAAAAATTATAAAATGAGATAAATTCTAAGATATTAATTTCAATGGAAATGAAGAAGTAACAATTACTCATGTAAAAAAATAAAAATTTAGATTATTAATTTTAAACGAAAATAATGTAATTTTTAAACATTATAAAGGAAAAGAAATTCTATAATATTGATTTTAATGGAAATGCGGAAGTAAAATATGGTAACACATGTTACTCGTATAAAATTTTGTTTTTAAATAAAATATTGAAATTTGATTTTATAGGAAAAAATTTATTTTTAAAAAAATATATAAAACGAGGTAAATTGTAAAATATTGATTTTAATGAAAATGAGGAAACACATTTGTTATACGTGTAAAATAATATTTTTAAATGAAAAAATGAAAAAATTGATTTTAGATAAAAATAACTCATTTTTAAATAATTATAAAATAAAATATATTGTAAAATATTGATTTTAATAAAAATGACTAGGTAACATACGTGTGAAATACATATGTTATCAGAGTAAAAATGTTGTCTTCGAATGAAAATTTGAAATAAATATTTGAAATAAAATAATTTATTTTTAAACCAGTATAAAAAGAGATAAATTTTAATATATTTATTTTAATAAAAATGGTTAAGTAACATATAACTATTACTTATGTAAAAATATTGTTTTCAAATGAATATATTCAAATATTGATTTTGAATGTAAATAATGTATTTTTTACACATTATAAAAAGAGACAAATTAAAAAATATTAATTTTAATGAAATAAAGAAGTAACATATAGTAATAGATATTTTACCGGTGTAAAAATATTATTTTAAAATGCAAAATTAAAATGATAGTGTTTTATAATGTTAATGTTATGTGAAAGTAATATATTTTTAAAAAAAATTATAAAATGAGATAAAATGTAAAATATTCATTTAATTTTAATAGAATGAAGAAGTAAAATATAACACATATGTTACCCATAATAAAATGTTATTTTCCAATGAAAAACTAAAACATTGACTTTAATTGAGAGAGAAAAAAAAAGTATTTTTAAAAAATTTATAAAAGGAGATAAATTCTAAGATATGGATTTCAATTAAAATGAAGAAACAACAAAATATATGTCACCTATGTCAAAATATAATTTCAAAATAAAAACTCAAATATTAATTTTAAATAAAATAATGTATTATTTGTAACATTGCAGATAGAGATAACTTCTAAATATTGTTTTTAATGAAAATGATGAAGTAAAATATGGTAACACATATGTTACTTGTAAGAAAAATGTTGTTTTCAAATGAAAAACTATTAACTTTAAATGGAAAAAAAGTAATTTTAAAAAGAATTGAAAATGAGACAAATTATAAGATATGGATTTCAATGAAATTAAGAAATGACAAATTATATGTTATCCGTGCAAAAATATAGCTTTAAAATAAAATTTTAAATAACATAGTTCTTAAAACATTATAAAAGAAAATAAATTCTAAAATATTGATTTTATGAAAATGAGAAAGTACATGTATTTTACTAGTGATAAAATGATGTTTTGAAATGAAAAATTGAAACATTAACTTTAAATGGAAAAAGAAAAATTATTTTTAAAAAATATATAAAATGAGATAAATTATAGGATATTGATTTCAATAAAAATGAATAAGTAACAAATTATATGTTATCTGTGTAAAAATATAGTTTTAAAAAAAATTGAAATATTAATTCTTAATGAAAATATTTTAGTTTTTAAAATATTAAAAAAGGAAATAAATTCTAAAATATTAATTTGAAGCAATAATATGGTAACACGTGTTACCCATGTAAAAATGATGTTTTAAAATAAAATACTGAAATTTGATTTTAAAGGAAAAAACATATTTTTTTTTCAAAAATATACATAAAACGAAATAAACTGTAATGAAAATTGAAATAAAGATCTTAAATGAAAATAATTTATTTTTAATTTTTTAAAAAGATAGATTTTAAAATATTTATTTTAATAAAAATGACTAAGTAACATATAACTATTAGTCTTGTAAAAATGATAACAAACATATAACTATTAGTCGTGTAAAAATATTGTTTTCAAATTGAAAAGATTGAAATGTTGATTTTAAAAGTAAAAAGAGACAAAATCTAAAATAATAATTTTAATGAAATGAGGAAGAAACATATGGTAAACATTTTAAAAATATTGTTTTTAAATCTAATATTAAAATGTTAATTTCATGTGAAAGTAATATTTTTAAAATATTATAAAAAGATATAAGTTTTAAAATATTCATTTTAATAAAAATGAGGAAGAAAAATATAGTAATATATATGTTATTCGTGATAAAATGTTGTTTTCAAATGAAAAATTGAAACATTTTTTATAAATGGGGAAAAAAAGTAGTTTTAAAAAAATTATAAAATGAGATAAATTTTAAAATATGGATTTCAATGAAAATGAAATAGTAACAAATTATATGTTACTGTGTGAAAATATAATTTTAAAACAAAAATTTTAAATGAAATAATATAACTTTTAAAACATTATAAAGAGAGATAAATTTTAAATGCTGGTTTTAATGAAAATGAGAAAGTAAAATATATTAACACATATGTTATTTGTGAAAAAATGTTGTTTTCAAATGAAAAACTATTGACTCTAAAAGAAAAAAAAATTAAAAATTTAAAAAATAAGTTAAATTCTAAGATATAGATTTCAATGAAAATGAAGAAGTGACAAACCATATATTACCCATGTAAAAATATAGCTTTCAAATAATAATTTTAAATTATTAATTTTAAAAAAAAAATAATGTAGTCTATAAAACATTATAAAAGGGATAAAAATTTTAAAATATTGATTTTAATAAAAATGAGTAAAGAAAATACACATATGTTACCCGTCACAAATATTGTTTTCAAATGAAAAATTGAAACATTGATTTTAAATATGAAAAAATTATTTTTAAAAAAATTATAAAAGGTGATAAATTATAAGATATCGATTTAAATGGAAGTGAATAAATAACAAATCATATATTATCCGTGTAAAAATATAATTTTAAAATAAAAATAAAAATAATTGAATACTAATAAAATGAGAAAGTAACACATATTTTTGAATATGTTGTTTACAAATCAAAGAAAATAACATATATTTTTACTCGTGAGAATATGTTTTTTTCAAATAAAAATTTGAAACATTGACTTTAAATGGGGGAAAAAAAAGTATTTTGAAAAAAATTATAAAAAGAGATAAATTATATATTAATTTCAATGGAAATAAATAAGTAACAAAACTATATGTTACCCGTGTAAAAATACGTTTTAAAATAAAAAATTTAAATATTAATTTTAAATAAAAATTTATTTTTTAAAACATTATAAAAGGTAAATTTTAAATATTGATTTTAATAAAAATGAAGAAGTAAAATATGGTAACACGATACTTGTGTAAAAATATTGTATTCAAATGAAATACTGAAATTTGATTTTAAAGGAGAAAACGTATTTTAAAAAATATATATAAGACGAGATAAATTATAAAATATTGATTTTAGTAAAAAAAGGAAACACATAAGTTACCCGTTTAAAATAATATTTTAAATGAAAAAATGAAAAAATTGATTTTAGATAAAAAAAATAATTTACTTTTAAATATAAATTGTAAAACATTATTTTTAATAAAAATGAGTAGGTAACATTTGTATTAAGTATATGTTACTTGGAAAAAATATTGTCTTTAAATGAAAATTTGAAATAAAGATCTTAAATGAAAATATTTAAAATATTTTAAAATGAGATTGATTTTAAAATATTATTTTAATACAAATAAATAAGTAACACACAACCATTACTCATATAAAAAGGTTGTTGTCAAATTGAAAAGATTGAAATATTGATTTTAAATATAAATAAAATATTTTTTAAACATTATAAAAAGATACAAATTCTAAAATATTAATTTTAATTAAATGAGAAAGTAACATACTTTAAGACATCTTACCTATGTAAAAATATTATTTTTGAATGTAATATTAAAATGTTAATTTTATATGAAAGTAATATATTTTTAAAAATATTATAAAAACAGATAAATTGTAAAATATTCTTTCTAATAAAAATAAGGAAGTAAAATATGATAAAACATATGTTACCCGTGATAAAATGTTGTATTCAAATAAAAAACTGAAACATTAACTTTAAATGAAAAATATATACATTTTTTTTTAAAATTATAAAAAAAGATAAATTATAAGATATAAACTTTAATGAAAATGAAGAAATAACAAACATTACGCTTGTGAAATTATAATTTTAAAACAAAAATTAAAATATTAATTTTAAATGAAATAATGTAGTTTTTAAAACATTACAAAGGAGATAAAATCTAAATATTGGTTTTAATTAAAATGAGGAAGTAAAAATGGATTAAGAAAATGTTGTTTTCAATTGAAAAACTATTGACTTCAAAAGAAAAAAAAAAGTATTTTTAGACAAATTACAAAAGGAATTAAATTCTAAGTTATGGATTTCAATGAAAATGAAGAAATGACAAATTATATGTTATCCGTGTAAAAATATAGCTTTAAAATAAAATTTTAAAATATTAATTTTCAAAGAAAATAATGTAGTTTTTAAAAACATTAGAAATGATCATAAATTCTAAAATCTTGATTTTAATAAAAATGAGTAAATAAAATATGGTAACATATGACAAATATTGTTTTCAAATGAAAATTTAAACATGGACTTTAAATGGAAAAAAAATATTTTCAAAAGATTTATAAAAAAGTGATAAATTGTAAAATATTAATTTCAATATGAAGTGAATAAGTAACAAATCATATGTTACTCGTGTAAAAACATGGTTTTAAAATAAAAAATTAGATATTAATTTTAAATAAAAATAACGTAGTTTTTAAAATATTATAAAGGGAGATCAATTCAAAATATTAATTTTAATGAAAATGAGAAAATAACACATATTTTATCCATGAGAAAATGTTGTTTTCAAATAAAAATTGAAACATTGACTTTAAATGGGAAAAAAAATTTTTTTAAAGAATTATAAAAAGAGATAAATTATAAGATATTGATTTCAATACAAATGAATAAATAACAAACCATATATTACCCGTTTAAAAATATAGTTTAAAATAAAAATTTTAAATATTAATTTTAAATGAAAATAATTTAGGTTTAAAACATTATAAAAGGAGATAAACTATAAAGTATTGATTTTAATAAAAATGAGAAAGTAAAATATGGTAACACGATACTCGTGTAAAAAATGTTGTTTTTAAATTAAATATTGAATTTTGATTTTCTCAATATTTGATTTTAAGGGAAAAAACATTTTTTTAAAAAAAAATGACTAATAAAAATAACTAAGTAACATATAACCATTAAATACAAATAATGTATTTTTTAAACATTATAAAAAGAGAGAAATTCTAAAATATAAATTTTAATGAAATAAGAAAATAACATATAATAACACGACCGTGTAAAAATATTGTTTTTAAATACAATATTAAAATGTTAATTTTATACGGAAAGTAATATAGTTTTAAAAAAATTATAAAAGGTAATAAATTGTAAAATATTCATTTTAATAAAAATGAAGAAGTAAAATATGGTGATACTTATGTTTGATAAAATGTTGTTTTCAAATGAAAAACTAAAACATAGACGTTAAATAAATAAAAAATTATTTTTAAAAAAATTATAAAAAGAGATAAATTCTAATATATGGATTTCAATGGAATTGAATAAGTAACAAACTTTAGGTTAACCTTGTAAAAATATAGTTTTAAAATAAAAAATTTAAAATATTGATTTTAAATGAAATAATGTAGTTTTAAAACATTATAAAGGGATAATAAATTATAAATATTTGTTTTAATGAAAATAAAAAAGTAAAATATTGTAACACATATTACCCGTGAAAAAATATTGTTTTCAAATGAAAAACTATTAATTTTAAAAGAAGAAAAAAAGTATTTTTATAAAAATTATAAAAGAAATAAATTCTAAGATATGAACTTCAATGAAAATGAAGAAATAACAAATCATATGTTACTCGTGTAAAAATATGTTTTTAAAATAAAATGTTGAAATATTAATTTTAAATAAAAATAATTTAGTTTTTAAAACATTATAAAAGGAGATTAATTTTCAAAATATTTATTTCAATGAAAATGAAGAAGTAAAATATAGTAACACCCGTGAAAAAAATGTTGTTTTCAAATGAAAAATTAAAACATCAACTTTAAATGAAAATAAAGTATTTTTAAAAAAATTATAAAAAGAGATAAATTCTAAAATATTGATGTCAATGAAAATAAAGAAGTAATGATGTATGGGACAAATATTACCAACAACCATTTGTGAGTCAATTATCCCATTATCACTTCTTACATGTCAAAATGCTTCAATGGTAGGCCTAAATTATAAAAAGAGGATATCTGGTGCCTGAAAAAAGGCCCAGTGACCTTTTTTTCCTTACTTTGTAAGAAATTGATTTGGAATCGGTTGTTTAGTGAGCAAATCAAGTTATGGGAGTTAGTTGAGAAAATTTGTAAAGAAACACTCGTGTGAAAGTGTTGTTTTTTAAACACCAATTATTAATTTTAAATAAAAATAATGTATTTATAAAAATTATAAGAGGGGTATTTTAAAAGCATTAACGGTAAAGAATTGTGAGAGAGCTTACAAGTGATAAATGTGGATGCATTAATAAGCTTCACAGGAATTTGATCTTATTGAAATGGCTGCAAAAACTAGATGAACAAAAATAGATAAACTCCTGAAAATATACACGTGTAAAATGCATTCACAGGTGTTTAAACCTATTCAAAATTATCATGGAAGTCAAGAAAGGTTCTAAATATGGATAAGGAGATCTTTTGGACAAGATTTTCACCCTATGTTCTATGCATCATACATGGGGGTAAGATAAAAGACTAATGGCTGCAAACTCAGCAATAACTATATGTTTATACTTATAATTCTACTTCCAAGATGAAGGGTAAAAGAATTAAAAAGATAGTAAAAATAGCAATAACCTGAAAATGATTTTGCAAGCGATAACAATTCTATGCTTGTTACACTTGCTGAATGGCCCCATAAACCATGAGAGTGAAAAGTGTGTGCCCAGTATAACATGTAACTGTTCTTAAGCACAATATAGCAAAAAAACACCCAAGGAATTAAGCCTATCATCTTGCCAATCAAATTGATATATCTCTCTCTCTCATGAGAGAGGTTCATTCATCAAAATGGGCAACAATGTTATTTGTATTAAAACAAAATAAACAATCAAAAAATCATGCCAAATAAAATCCACAAGTAAATACTACAATAAATCAATAATCAAAGTAAACAGTCTATTTGTAAATGCATCCAAATTAAATATAGGCAATACAACACAACTCAACAACATAGAGAAAATCAAAATGAGCAACAATCTAAAGTATAAAATGTGATTTGTATATATTATCCAACATGCCGGCCAAATACATTGGAAAACAAAATCCACTATGAATTGATCATATAAATGAAGAATCACTAAGTAAATGCAACTAAGTTAAATCCACAAATAACAAAACACCAACTCAAAAATGTATAGAAAATGAACAACAATCCAAAGTATAAATAGTTATTTTTATATTGATTCAACAAAAGCCAACCAAATACATTGGAAAACAAGAACCACAATGAATTTATCATCAAAATGAAAGATCACAAAATAAATGCAACCAAAATAAATCAACGAGCAAGAATACACAACAACGTAGAGAAATTCAAAATGGTCAAATATCTGAAGAATAAGAAATTATTTGTATATTGATTCAAAACACTAGAAAATAAAACCCACAACGAATCATTCATCAAAATAAATAATTACTAAGTAAGTGAAACCAAGTTAAATCTACGGACAACACAACACAACTCAACAACAAAGAAAAATTCAAATGGGCAAGAATCCAAATTATAAAAATGTTATTTGTATATTGATTCAAAGCAAATCATCCATCGACATTGAAAAACAAAAACCATAATAAATCAATAATCAAAATGAAGAATCACTAAGAAAATATAACTAAATTAAATTCACTAACAAGAAAACAAAATTCAACATAGAGACTTAAAATGGGCAAAAATCCAAGTATACGAGGCTATTTGTATATTAATTCAAAGCATTCGAAAACAAAAATTATAAGGATGAACAATTATTAAGTAAATGCAACCAAATTAAATCCACGAACAACAATATACACAAGAAAACTATTAATCTTTCATTACAAGCAACAATTATAAAAAATATAATCAGGAATTAATTAACAAATCAAAACAGATCTACTACAGGTACCATAAAATTAAAATCAAACATTCTAATGCACAATTCAAAAATGTTAAACACAACTATGTATAAAAATCAAAACATTCATCTATATCTAACAATCCAAACAAGAACCAAATAGGAATTTGATTAAAAAATAAAGAAACTACTCAAAATTCAAAAAGATGAAACCAGCAGCAATAAAATCGAGAAATCCTAGATAATATAAATGGATATCAAACCATATGTTTAGTCAATTTATCATCAATAATAAGGGGAAAATGAAAAACAAAAAACAAAAGGAGAAACGCGGAAAAAAAATGAAGTATCCTGCAAGAAACCACATAATTCCAAACAATCTTAGTGTATTGAGAAAACGTAATCTCGAAGAGAAATCAAAAAGTCATACAACATATGTCAAGGGCAAACAATCTTAGAGTATTATCTTGAAAAGAACATTGAGAAACCACAAAATTCCAATATAATTGATACGAGTCTAGAAACCCAAGTAATTCCAATGACTTCTGAAAAAAAATCAAGAACACAAATAATTATAATAACTTCTGAAAAGAAAATCAAGAATCTACACAATTCCAAGAAAATTGATAAAGAAAATTGAACCCACATAATTCTAAGAATTTCTAAAAAACCTAAAAAATTGATGCGGTGGTCCGAACCTAAAAGAAAATCAAGAACCAAATGATTACTCCGAAGGAATTTTGTACAGCCGAAGTAAACATAATTCTGGAAAGAATTATCGCATCATACAATAAATTTAAAAATTGGCAAAAGAACTTGAAAGAAGACATGAAATTGCACGATTATGGTACTAACAGATGTAAGCAACTAACCTATTTGTTGAATTACTCGCATGAATATAACTCGTCGATGGGCGCGGAGGAGAAGGGCAGTGATCTAATGGCGATCTCTAAGGGTATTTATACAAAAAAATAAAATAAAAAAATTACCGTTGCAATTTTGTTAATTTGCCGCCCTCGATTCCCCTGGATGATTTCTTCTCTCTCACATAACGGGTGTTTTTACATATACATGTATATGTATATCTATCAGGATATTTAGGCTTTGTATATGTATCAAGATATTTGGGCTTTTTACCTTCTTTGTATATGTATCAGGATATTTGGGCTTTTAACATGTATGTATATATGTATTGTATATGTATCAATTTCAAATATTTAAAATATTGTGGGGGGTGGGCATTTTGAATTCTTTTTTACTTTTCTGACCAAAATAAGACAGTCAAAAAATTGTTGGTCACCATACTTTTGATCAAATTTTCGAATAGCTCATCAATTTATTTTAACTAAGTTGACTTTGTTTCAACGCTCTATCAAATTTCATTTAACGTCGATGATAATAAATCACATGCATCATTCTTTACTGTTAACTTCAAGGGTTGCTAGGTATACAAAATATAATAAAATAAGAAAAGAAAAAAAGAAAAAGAAAAAAATACATTTTTCAAAAAATATTTTTATCTATTAAAAATACACTGTTGCACGTGTCATGCAAATACATGAAGTTGAAACAAAATATAGCTCAATCATCAATCGTGATTTTTAAACAATAGAGTCAATGTACTTTAATTTTATTAAGCGTTACTATAGTTTTACTTAAATTTCAATACAATCATTATATCTTAATTTGTGTCAATTAGGTCATTACACGTCATATTTTAACACCCCACATATAAAGACCCGTTAGTAGTTAAAGTCCACGTAAGTATTCGACGTTAGTCATCGTGACAAAATAAGATGAAGTGACCCAAAATTAAAATATAATGACACAATTTACATAATTAAAATATAATGATCTAATTGAAATTCGGGTGAAAGTTAGTAATCGTAACAACATTTTGGAGCAAATGAAATTATAAGTTGCGGAAAGTTGCTTGTAAATTGAATAGCTGAACACACTGGATTGGTCTAGATTAAGGTAAAGTTGATAGGGACTGAGCAGAAGGGACAAGGGGTTGGAGTTTTACAAAAAAAATTCTTTCCTATATATTTTATTTTATTTTTACTTATTTAAATAAAACTATTACTATAATAATATTTTCAATAAATAATTAACTTTTTAACGGTCCAATATGTAGAACACGTTTGTTGGCTACTGATAAGATCAAAATGGTCATTCGTGAACTCAATCTTGAGCTCCATTTGCACGTGGCTTTCGTCCTGCCTCTTAGAGAAAGTTGACCAACATTGGGGGTCCTCCACCTCGAGGTCGATACCAATACTCCGATACTACTACCTCGATCCAATGTCTGGGCTGGAGCCTCAATATAGATCACACTATCTTTGACCTTACTATCCACATTCGATAATCATAGGCCAACCACAACCCTCACTTAAGAGGGCTCAACCCCGAGGACACCACACAAGTCTCCTACGAGAGTTTCATAGGCCCAACCTTTCTAGCTCGAGGTGCCTCACGATCGACCTACAAGTCAACTTGAGGCATGACCTCGAGCATGACCTCAACCTCACTATAGGTCCCCAACCTTGTAATTTATCGCACCTAGTGTCCTCAAGCATTTAGAGACCACATTCCCTTCTTTAACCTTAAACATATCTCCTCAAACGTGGCCTAGTCCCCAACCTACTCCCTGGGGCAAAGGTACCTCGGCCTCTATAGACATAGCCACCAACAATGTCCTATGGGATAAGACCTCGACCTCGCACATAGGCCGCACTTTTGGTTCGTCTCTCCTAATCTCATTAAAACTCTAACTTAAGAATCCTACTACAATTCTATAAAATCACAGTCCCCAACAATTCTTATTTATGTCCACCACATTAAGTGTCTCAAGCCTACTAGAGGTCCTAAACTATCAGATCGCATGAGATCTTACAGGTGTCATAATCATCATAAGATTACACCTCAAAACTCTATAAATACTTAACATTCATCTATTATTTAGGTACGCTTTAGACTCCAAAACAAACAAAAAGAAAGAAAGATGTGGAGTCCCCTAATTTGAAGTATTTAACAATTTCAACAATTCGAGAAAGATAAGGAGTCCATTTCACAATTTGATGCATCTATGAGCTCGAGTACATAAATTATTGATAAATGATACTAGTATGTGTATAAATAGGGTTGAAAAAAAAAACCTCCAAACCACAAATCGGATCGAAGCCATTAGTTTGAAACTATTAGTTTGAGTCCACGTGTATCCGTCAATTTTTCAATTTTGATTTGAACCAAACAGTTTAATTTAAGTTTCGATACTTAAAAATCACTTAAATAAAATTGAACCTTTTATATAATTAAAAACAAAAAATAAATCTTACTGATGGAGTACGTTGTTAACTTCAAAAAAAAAAAAACGTTGGGGTACACTATATTATTACCAAATCACTTGACTGAGACTAATTTAGTATATTTACACATTTAATGTTGCAGCAACTATTGCTATTTTCTAAACTTCATATTATTTATCTTTTTAAGCTTTTAGTCAAAATTTGAGACCAACAATGTAGATCTATATTAAAAACCTCTCATTTAAGTCTGAATTTTATTTATTTGAAATACGTTATATTATATTAATAGATAAACGTAATTTTGACAAAATGAAGATGTAAAAATTGATCTTTTGTCGTTATAGAAAATTTGAGCACACGATTCACATATATATATATGCACAATTGCCAAGAAGCAAGAAAAGGAAAATAACTAAAAAAATTGTTGTACATTTGTTAAGTGTAAATTGAGAAACTCATTTTCTAATTTTGCTTATTTGCTTGCAGTTGTTGACTTTCCATGGAACTGATACTAGGTTGGAGAGAGAATAATTAATCTAGTTTCCAATTGAATAATGTCATTTATAACTATCGGTAATGATGATGGATCTATGTGGAATCTACTACAATTGACTTATGCTATATAAATATATTGTCTCATCACACTAATCAATTACAATAGACTTCTAATAAAGGGAAAGTTTCGAAGGCGAAACCTCCCACCTGTGTCAGAGGCCCCTTGACCAGGCGGGTTGTAAATCGAGAGATGTGCACGAGTAGCAGGGACCTGAGGGAGAGAGCCAACAGGCCAACCCCAAGACAGACCCTTCACAATATTTCAATGAAAATCTGCCCCACACGAGAATCGAACCTCCGTTGCCGGAGGATTTCTCCCCACGTCACCTCAAGCCTTACCAACTCACCTATGCTCCTGGGGGCAATTACAATAGACTTCATTGGCACATAGACTAGTGATTATTACTAGAAGTGTAATAATTAGAATAAAGCATTAAGTTCGTACTAGCACCTAAATCACATAGAGCTTTATCAAATAATAAACTACCAATAGTGCAGAAAATAGTGAAATTCCCTAGATCTTTTAGTTTTAGTGGTAGTTTGTTTTGCAATATAGCGCTGCATTCTCCAGTCAGTATCACAGTTTCATACTCCTCTAACTTTCTCTTATTTGAAATGACGTCCTTCATAAATTTATCATAACTAGGCATTTGAGCTAAGACGTCGGCAAATGGTATGTTTATGTGAAGCTTCTTAAATACATCCAAGAACTATCAAACTGCTTGTCCAACTTATGTTTACGCAACCGCTAGGGAAATAGAATTGGAGGAATGTAAGCATTGACCGATGGTGGAATATAATCTAGTGGAGAGTTATCTTTTTCTTGTTCAACTGCTTGTTCGAATTTATCGGATTTATTTTCTCTCTCTTTGTTGAACACAGTTTTCTTTTTTACACCCGGTCTCTTTATATGAATTTATGGTAACTCATCTCCGCTTCTCGTGGTAATTACATTTACTGTTCTTTTGGATTTATCTCAGTGTTGCTGGGTCATTTGCCTGGTTGTCACTCAGTAAATAGCTTAGCCAACTATCCAATCTGATTTTTCATAATCTTCATCGAGGCATTTTGTCTTTTCTACGCTTCCTTGAATTCACATTCCATTCGTTCTAAATATTTATTGAAAGTTTCTTCCCATCTCGAGAGGGTCAAAGCAGAGTGTGTGGATGCCGATGCTAGGATAGTTATGGCGTACCAGGATGGATTTGAGGACACGCCTGAGTACAAGAAGCTCACTCATCGCTTTATGACAGCAGGCAGAGAGCAGTTGGTTGAGAAGATTGGGAGATCCATCCGGAGTGGGATATTTCACTTCTCAGGTATCCTCCTGACGACCTTCTTGCCTCAATGGATCCTGCAGCCGCCGAAATTCCCTCGAATGCCGAGGATCAGGATATGGGCGAAGCCCAGACTACCACTCCCATTATAGATGAAAGCTCACAATGTGCCGACCCTAAAGAGATCTTACAAATTTCTAAGTTTTGTTTTTGTATCCGTTCCAACATTAGTATTGAAATTTATTTTCCGTTATTTCCCTTATATTATTTAAAAGCGTAAAATGATATTCTCCACTAAAAAAATTAATTTTATTTAAAACTTAAGATAAAATCAAGAATTTTCATTCTAGTCCCAAAAGTTCAACTCAACAACTAACCTTTTCGATTATGCACGATTTTTAGCTTCTAAAAATCACTAATTCACCAAGTATTATCTAAAGCTTGGACAATTCACTTACATTTAACTTATTTTTAATAGTAATATAGCGTATTTGAAGTAACCAATTTTAAGGAAACAAAGAATTCGAAATGAATTTAACTAGAAGAAATTCATCAACTTTCATCCCTAACGTTAGATTTCTAGGACTTGTTCATGCAGACTAAGCATAGTATCGAATTAAGTTCGTTGTGGTAAAAGCCAGTCTTAAGTACCCTACAAGAAACTTATCAAGCACCTCCTGAACATTCTTCCATAAATTTCATTTCATAATTTATTTGCACTTTGAGTTTGTACATCAGTTGTCTTAATATTTCTTTTTTATCATCGTTATTCTACTGAACACGTTCATCTGTTTCATCTTTTTCAAACTTTTTGAAAAACCTTTACATCAGATCGGTGGTGGCCACCAAACCATCGTATAACCACCACACATACATATTTCCCACCACCAATTAATCATGCAAAGGTTGAAGCGGAATATCTTTGTCGTGTGATTAATTCTATAACTGATTTTCTGATGGGGCGTTCACCTACTATAATTCATATTCCCCACCACCAATTAATCATATCAGTGAGCAAAAAATCTAAGAACTAAATCCTAAAACTGTTGATAGTAATTAGACTAGGAATATCTTTGTCGTGCGATTAATTCTATAACTGATTTTCTGATGGGCGTTCCTACTATAATATAAGCGGTTGGTGAATTTTAATAAAAAGTATGTTTGACTGTGTTAAATTATAATCTATGCTTTTATGTTTGGAACCTCCAAATATTTTTGTTATTCTCCGGAGTACTGAATATATCAGTGAGCACCAAAAAATCTAAGAACTAAATCCTAAAACTGTATTTTGAAGATAGTAATTAGACTAGAGGAACAATAAATATCTCTTCTTTCTTTTCATTAATATGCACGCCTAGGGTTTAACATCTCTGACAGCCATTCAGTTTGCCTTAGGCGCCATCCCCTGTTGGCGCTTTTCTTATTCTCCTGCGCAGTTTAGGATTGATATTTGGGAAAAAATTTTCAAGCACAAATGGTCCATTCTCCAATGTAGGATTGATATTAATTGGTGCGCAAGAAATGGTCCATAACCTTTCATTTTTGACAGAATGGTCCCTTACATTCTACTATTGGGTGCGCAATTGGTCCTTTTTGACGGATTCCGTTAAAAATCCGTTAAAACCCTTTCATTTAAGTGCGCAAATGGTCCCTAAATTTTTTTTTTTTTTTTGTCTTTATTCATAAGGGTAAAATTGTCAAGTTATATTTTTTTTCAACCTTTCAATTGGCGCAAATGGTCCATAACCTTAGTTTTAATTTAGAAATTTACAATTGGATTCCTAATCTTTACAAAAAGTGAAAATATGTCCGATATTTTAATTTTTTTATTAAATTATTTTTTATTATTAAGTAATCATATTATTTAAAATTCAAATTTTAATTTTATCATTACAACATAAAAGAAAAATAAATTTGTCACAAATAAAAAAATTTATTATGCTCAACCCATTGATTTTATACTGGTCTCATATTCTTTGGGTTAACTCAAACTCACTTTTGAGCCACATGGTTCTTGGACAACCCAATTTTAAATTTTAATTTATTTTTATTTTAAAAAAAAAAGCAAAATTTCAAGATGCCAATTTAAATTTTAATTTATTTTTCAATTTAAAAAACAAAAATTTTACCATCTATTTATTTTTTTAAATAGAAAAATAAATTAAAATTTAAAATTGGCATCTTCAGTGTTTGCTTTTTTTCTTTCTTTTTTTTAAATAAAAAAATAAATAAAAATTTAAAATTGGACTTTCCAATAACCCTGTGGCTCAAAAGCGGGTTGAGTTGATCGAATAAATATGAGACCGTATAAAATCAGGTTGGTTTGAGCATAATTAAAATTTCTATTTGTGATAAATTTATTTTTCTTTTTATGTAGTAATGATAAAATTTAAATTTGAATTTTAAATAATATGATTACTTAATAATAAAAAAAAATTAATAAAAAAATTAAAGTATCGGACCAATTTTCACTTTTTGTAAAGATTAGGAATCCAATTGTAAATTTCTAAATTAAAACTAAGGTTAGGAACTATTTGCGCCAATTGAAAGGTTGAAAAAAAATGTAATTTGACAATTTTACTCTTACTAATAAAGACAAAAAAAAAAAATTTAAGGACCATTTGCACACCTAAATGAAAGGGTTTTAACATATTTTTAACGGAATTCGTCAAAAAAGACCAATTGCACACCCAACAGTAGAAGGTTAGGGACCATTCTATCAAAAATAAAAGGATTAGGGACCATTTGAGCATTAATGTCATACGTTAGGGACCATTTGCGCCAATTTTCTAAAAAAATTAAAGTATCGGACATATTTTCACTTTTTGTAAAGATCAGGAATCCAATTGCAAATTTATAAATTAAAACTAAGGTTATGGACCATTTGCGCCAATTGAAAGGTTGAAAAAAATGTAACTTGACAATTTTACTCCTACTAATAAAGACCAAAAAAAAAAATTAAGGACTATTTGCGCACCTAAATGAAAGGTTTTTAACGGATTTTTAACGGAATCCGTAAAAAGAACCAATTGCGCACCCAACAGTAGAAGGTTAGGGACCATTTTGTCAAAAATGAAAGGTTATGGACCATTTGCGCACTAATGTCATATGTTAGGGACCATTTGCGCCAATTTTCCTTGATATTTTTGCATTTTTGTATGTGCAGTCCTTGAACTTTCATAACTAGTGCAATTATATTCAGAACTTTTTAATAACCTATTAAAGGAACTTTTAATAACCTATTATTCAAGCTCGAACCGAATTAAACATATATAATTTTTCCTCAAAACCCATTTTTTTCGAATAATTTTGAACAATATTTTGCACTAGTTAATTCTAGATCGCACAATTTGCCCAAAAACACATCAATTCTAGATCGCACAATTTAACTATTAGTCTACAACTTACTACACTAAAGGCGCGATAGTGCACTTTCAAATTATATTAAATCACATAAGCTAATTATTCTCCGTAATGATATCCTCTTGACCCACTAAGTTCATGTCTTATCCCAGTCAATGTCCGATAATTGGAACTGGTCTAAAATAATCATTTTCCCTTCTAATTAATTCTCACTTAAGCTCTCATTTTCTTCAATCATTTCTTTTGTAAACAAATCACAAATGTGATATAGTTGCATAGTTGCACTATACACTTATTTTTTATTTAAACCATTCAATAAAAAAAATATACTTAAGCAGACTCATTTACCCTTCTTACAAGACGAAGGTTTCCAAACGAGAATACGTGTTCAATACTTCACTTACTCTAAACTCCCAATGCACCGGGTATTTGACCATATTAATTAATCTCACACATTCGTACATCAAATACCCTTGAGCTCACGAATATAGATCACTATCCAGAAATGGATTTAAGTCATCGAGGAATGGAATTTAATTCTTTGCTTGGTTAGGCTATAAAATTAAATTTTACTCATTGGTCATGTCCAATGCACACACCAAGCGTACTAGTGCCATTAATCCAGATATCCACTCACTATAGTCAAAACAAACGTTACATCCCAATTGGTAGAAAAGTCACTAATTCGACCTTCTTTGAAAAAAGTGCCAACATTTGTTCACCTCTCTATTACTAATCAATTCTCAGTTGAAATATAAGTTGTGCTTGTTTGTGCTTCTTTATGCAAGTACCCAACTTATATTATCACGAAACAATCGAATGTACTTCATTGTATGCTCAATTAAATAATATAAATGTAATATTTATTTTAAAAAACTAAATGATCAACATTTATTTAACTGACAGATAAATTGTCTAATAATTACAATATAATTCTAATACCTTTTCTGTACATATCCCAACAGCTTGATCCACTTTCCACTTGCTGCAGAAAAGATGAATATAAAAAATATACAAAGATGAATATTGGGATAAATATTTAATAATGCATTAATGCAATAAGTCCCCGAACTTTGAATATTCAGCTTGGAAAAAATGGTTGAAATCTCTTTTGAAAATACTTCGACATTTTAGTCGGCACGTAACTGAAGTATTAATAAAATATAAAACCTAGTTATTAGTTCATTTAGGGACGATAAAATAGATAAAGTCTAGATATTTTAGTCAGTACGTGTAACTGAAGTATGTATAAAATATATAACCTAGTTATTAGTTCATTTAGGGAAGATAAAATAGATAAAGTATACTAGCACGTCAACAACGAAAATAAAATTTGGTCTTTGCAATATCATGTAAATAAAAGTATTAATTACTCTATGTAAACTACTTATTGGTGATTGTAAAATACTAAAATATGACATTTTGAATTTTAGAAGAAGATGGCTAAATTGATATATTTTCGAGAATCTTTTTAACCGTGAATGTATTTATTGTATTTTTGATAAATTAAACGGGGCAATATGAATAGGAGAGGGCATGGGTTGTGTTGGTTCGATTTCGGGCTCAACCCAAATTTGAACTGCCCACTTCGATTTTTGGTTTTCTCCCAAACCGAACTAACTCGAATTGCGAGGGTAAACGGACACAAACCGAACCAACCAACCTTGGTCGATTCGGTTTGGGTTAGACAGTTTGAGCTTGGGTGGTTTAAGCTTGTATTTATATTTAAAAAAAAATCCCAATTGAAGAAATTTTTGAACCTGCAATCTGTTAATCAGTTTTTTAAAATATAACAAATCAATACATGTTAATTATAATCCTTACACAATACATTTGAATCAAACTATGAGAACAGGTCATAATATGATCCAATCAAATCAAACATGTTAAATATGATTTTATATATTTGCATCAAAATCTGGTAACCTAGTAACATGTCCAAAATATAATATAATCAAACATTAAGATTGGATTTCAATTGGGTTGGGACAGGTTGAGACTTGGGTTTAATTTTAATTTATGGGCTTTAAAATCGATTTGGTTTACTTTGGGTTAGGTTGGTTTATTTCTCCCAAACAGAAACCGACCCAAATCGAATTTTTTTTTTTAGCAAACAACCCAAACCAAATTGACGAATGGTGAAAAATCGAACCAACCCAACCTGATTCGGTTTGATCGGTTTAGACAGGTTGGCAGTAATTATGCCCACCCCTAAATATGAAATAATATAATGTATTTGTCTAATATTATTTAGGGATAATTGTATCAAAGGTCTCCAACTTTTCAAATCGTTGGGGATATGCCCATAACTTAAAAAAATAGCACCACATGTCCCCAACGTATGAAAAAATAGGCATCGTAGGTCCCTCTTCACACCTTCCGTCAATTTTCTCCGTTAAAAATCAAAATTGGACTGCACACGCTTTCTCTTTCCAAAAAAGGCAACTAGACTTTCCCCCTCCCTTGTTTTCTCTTCAAATCATTTGATATTTTGCAAAACTTTCATTTTTTCTGTGTTGAGTTTGTTTTCTTGAAATTGTTTGATAATAGAAGAAAAAAGTGTTCTAATGGCTGAAGAAACCAAGAAATCGACTACTGAAGGGGTTGTGGTATCTAATGTTTGTGTGGCGGAGACACCCACGAATGCGGTTGTAGATAAGGAAGCGTCACCGCAACCAGAACCTGTGGTGGAGAAGGTTGAGAAACAGGTAGTGGAAGGTGAGAAAGAGGCGACGGCTGTTGAGATGAGAAGGTAGCTAAATCGGCTTCCTTTAAGGAGGAGAGTAATAAGGTTGATGATTTTATTGACTCAGAAAAGAAAGCATTGGATGAATTCAAGCACTTGATTCAGGAGGTACTCAACAAGCATAAATTCACTACTCCATCGCTGGCCAAGGAAGAGGAGAAAAAGCCTAAAGCCTGAGGAGAGAAAGAAGAAGAAGAATCAAAGCCTGAAGAAAAAGAATAAACTTGTGAGGAGGCTTCGGCTGAAGTTCCACCACCAGCTAAACACATCAAAGAAGAGGCAGCAAAGCCAGAACTCGAAGCCCCAGTGGAGAAAAATGAAGAAGATAAAACCACTCTACTACTGGCTGCAGAACCACCAGTAACCTTGGTTGAAAAAATTGAAGCTGTTGAACAAATCAAAGAAACTATAATTCATGAAGTCACTCCACCAGCCCCACCACCACCAATCGTAGAAGAGTGCCCACTTGCCCCAGAGGTGGAGAAGCTAAAGAAGGAGGACGAGGAAACAGCTCCACCACCACCATCTGAGGAGGTTAAAATATGGGGAATTCCACTATTGGAGGATGAAAAGAGTGATGTGATATGGGGAACTCCACTGTCGGAGAGGAAGGGCTCGAAAAATTTGCATACCTCCATAGAGTGGACAACAATGTGGAATTTTCGTCTGTCATTTTTAGTCGCGTTTTTTGGAAAAGTGTAGCGCGTGTAGTCAAATTTTAGCTTTTAACGGAGAAAACTGACGGAAAGTGGAAGAGAGACCTACGGTGCCTATTTTTTTATATGTTGGGGATGTGTGGTACTATTTTTTTAGGTTAAAGGCATATTTTCAATAATTTTAAAAGATTGGAGACCTTTGATGCAATTATCCCTATTATTTAATACATATCAAACACATGATTAATGTTTAAGAAAGGTTAATTGTTTTGAAGATGACAAGGACAGTATAATTGTTGTGTAAAATCAATACGCGGATGGGAATAGATCATGGGATGGCACAACTCGAAAATGTATTTCTGTCAATTATGGTCTTTTTTTTTTTCTTATTCTTTTTCTTTTTCTGTTTTCAGTTTCTACTCTTTTAAAATACCTAAAACTGTTGTGAAACTAGAAAAATAGAGAGAAAAGATAAAAGAACAGAGATACTCAAAATTCAAGTGTGTTAATTTATTATAACAATGACCCTTATTTATAGGGTCCAAAGGGAGTTACAACTTGATTAGAATACACTCTTCTGCAGTAAGTAGATAACTACATAGACATCTAGATACAACTAAATAGTCATTCATCATTATCTATAATTTCATAACACTCCCCCTTGAATGACTTATTACACAATAATAATCTTGGTTGTTTGGTAAAACCCAATGGGACAAAAATGCCAATAGGGAAAAAAAAATTATCAAAATTGGAGTACTCAAATGTCATTTCATTAAAACCTTGTCGGAAAATCCAGTGGACAAAACTCGAGCGAAGGAAAAAGTACGCACTACTCCTCCCGATTTCACTCAATGAAAAAAGTTTGTATCGAGCTATCTATATCTTGTACGCAAAGTCTTCAATGTCGCTATCTTCTTAGAATTTGTATAAAACAATTCTGGTGAAATGTATTCCATGTTATAACCTCCAGCAATATCATCTTCATACACTATCTCTGGTTGACTGTAATCAGCATGATGGTCTGATGCTATTATATTAAAAATAGATCTTGTTGTTGTTCCTCTGTGGATCTCATATACAATTTATAATACATGGGAGTATAACTATAGGGGTTATGATGAAAGTAAATATTTTGTAGGTTATAGACATCCATAACTATAAGAATTATAACACTTCTTATTGGATATCATTTACACAAAGAATATGCCTCATTAAAACCTTACTAGGAAAAAAAAACCGTGGGAAAAAATCATAGTAAAGGAAAAAGAGTACATAATTCTTTTAATAAGCCATGCAAATTGCCTCATTAAAAACCTTGCCAGGAAAACCCAATGGGACAAAACATTGGTCAAGGAAAAGAGTACAATGTGTATTTACTCTCCCTCATTATAATATTAGTTCAGATCTGTACTTTGATCGATTGAGTTCTCGAAAAGTTGAACTATATGCTTCAGGCATATTAAATCCTCCAGGGATTTATATACATTGTTTTATTAGTCATGCCAGATGAGTTGGTTATAACAATATTCATTATATACATATATGTCATGCATTGACAGACTAACAAGATATCAACTTATGATTGATTTACATAAGCTTTTGCGAAATTCATAATGTTAAAAGTCGTGCATTACATGTTACGACTTCATTTTTCCATTTCTTTTTCGCATAAACATACACCTTTAGGTTCTCTGACTATAGGTCCAGAAACTTCAGGTTTCTCTAGTCAGTTCAATTTATTTGGATTGCATCCTTTTATTTGGTCAATTTATTCTTTGACAGATTTCTTTCAATATCCTCGCTACCTTTCATAATATGAAGCGCTTCATTATGTACAATAATATTGTCAACAACATTTATTTTTGAATCCATTTCTTTCTCATAACGACATAACTTAACGAGATCTTTTCGTTTTATTATTTCAACCTAATGATCCTCTTACGGGGTTTTATAATTAGTTATGTCTATATACTCTCAAGAGTATACACCTCCTCAATAGGACCATCTTTATAATTAGCTCCATTTTTATTTGAGAATTTTTAGAATCAAATGTCACCACGCTTGAGCGTGTCATTAATTACACGATATAATGTTAATGGATTGTCTTTCAAGGACGCTAATATAAATTGGAGCATTTAGAGTCGGTATATGAGATTTGATTTAATCTCTTTGGTCGAGAAATGCATCTATCAATTGTATAACTTACAAATGATTTATTTGTCGAACTTCGGTTCATATTGTCTTGTGCAAGGATCTAGAAAATATAATATACAGCATTTTCATGTATTCTTTCCAGCTACTTAATTTCTCTTCCCTAATGTTGAGAAAACTATCTTATCAAAATGACATTCGAAAAACCGCATTATAAAATATCACCCGTTAGGACTTAATATATTTTATAACGTTCCATACTAAACATGTATTCTCAACATTTTTCAAAGTCCATCTCAGTGCACTATGGTGGACCGATTATACATATATTGCACTATAAAAAAATTCATTAGATGGATAATATTAGGCTCTGACCATAAGCCAACTATAGCAGGGGTAACTTTGATATTGGCATGATGCGTATAAGTGTTTCTGCATATAATATAGCATTCCCTAGACAAAAATGGGAAGCACTTTGTTCTCAATAGTAATGGTTTAGAATTTAATTGGGCGTTGAAAAACAATATTGCTAAACCATTTAAAATCATCTCAACCGATATTTATTAAAAGTTTGAGATTTAGACTCACTAGTATTGACAAGACACATCATCGTCTTGGTTGTATAATCTGAAAATTATGCTCATAATTTAATATTTTTAGCAAGTAATCTCGCAAACTTCAAGTTGCCAATAATAACACCATACAATCATCTAATAGATGTATCTATCGAGATACAAATAATATATAGATGGTCAACATGGAGGTGATGGGGCCCCATAAATCACCCTAAATAATTTTCGAGAAATGTAGGAATTCATCACGATTTTATCTAGTAAAGGTCTACTTGTTTATATATCATGAGAACAAACATCACTTGGGAATTCATTATATTGAAAAATCTTACGGTTTTCAATAGATATCCTCATTAATAAGTCACATCATATTGATCCCATGGTCTAACCAAGATTGCCAATCAATAAAATTTCAAGTATTAAACTTCGGTTCCATACAATTTAGCAAATATATTTTTCGTTTATTTGAGTAACTACATAATGAACAAGAAAATATAATTAATTTTCTATTAGACATTGTATAATCATATAATTCACACTAATCAATGTCAACATAACATGATTTATATGCTTTTCTTCGTGAATAAGCATTAGTTGATTAATTACTCATTTATATCACAATTTAATTTTGTGATATGATATTTTCAAGACATGTGCTTCTTCTAGAGCACAATAAAATATTATTTCTAATAATTGCTCAATTTTTTTCCTCGAATATAAAAATTATAACATCATAAAATTAATACTCTTCTCGAATATTTAAATTGTAATGTTATGCTCTTCAAGAGCAGCGGCTAATATTTTGTCGAAATATTATAACGTTGTGCATCTTCAGGGACAACAACAAATCATTATTCTGAAGTAAAGATTTATTATTTATAAGTAATATTATAATATTCTATAAGAATATTATATCTTATAAAATTAAACTTTTCGGGAGCAATTAATATTCTACTGAAATATTAATATAATATAAAATATTGCTTATTTGAAGCAACAATAAAATATTCTTCTAGAATATTTATATGTTAGGTTGTGACATATAATACAATATTCTTCAGGAATATTGATATTATTGTAAAATTGTGTTTCTTCAAGAAAAGCACAATTAAAACAAATCATTATAAATCATTATTCCTGAATATTATAAAGTTGTGCTTATTCAGGAGTTACAACATGTAAATATGTGCTCTCCAAGAGCAATATTATAATATTCTTATAGAATATTATATCTTATTGAATTAAGCTATTCAAGAGCAATTAATATTCTATTGAAATATTAATATATAAAAAAAATTGTGCTTCTTCAGGAGCAACAATATGATATTGATATATGTAAACTATTACTACTGTGAGCAATAGTTCATATTCTTCTAGAACAATAAAATATTCTTCTAGAATATTTATATGTTTAGGTTATGAAATATAACATAATATTCTTCCGAATATTGATAGAATTATAATTCTTCGAAAATAAAAAATAAACAAATCTTGTTCAAGAATATTTTAGAACAATAAACACACTGATTTGTTGTCCTTTGCCGTTGAATAAAAGTTAAAGCATTGTTATATCTAATTAAAGCATGAATATTTCTTTTAATTGCTTCTCATAAAAATATCATAACAAAAAGTCTAATATGAGTTGGACTCATAAATTAAAGCAAGGATAGAGATATAAAGACTAACCAGTTGGTGCCGTTTGAATTTCTTTTGAGAAAGTGAACTTTGGGCCACTAAGCTTTTGTTTGTTCTTTATGGTATTTTGATATCACCGCTTTGTACTTAGTTTTGCTTCTCCTTTTCTTTTTTTGAATAAAAGAAAATAATGTCTAATTGCTAACTCTCGGTTGGTTAGAATCTCGTCTTGATAACGTGTTGTGAAACTAGAAAAATAGAGAGAAAAGATAAAAGAGCAGAGATACTCAAAATTCAAGTGTGTTAATTTATTATAACAACGACCCTTATTTATATAGTCCCAAAGGAGAGATACTGACTCGATTAATACACTGTTCTTACTGCGATAAGTAGATAACTACATGTACATCTAGATACAACTAAAAATAGTCATTCATCATTATCTATAATTTCATAACAAAAACTTGTTTATTATGCTATTTTTGAAAATTTATTTTCGAAAAATTAAATTAAATTTATAACACAAAAATCAAAATACATTTTTGACTTTTTGAGTGTTTTTAGTCAAAATATGGAAAACACTCAAGATAAATAAAATAAAATTTATTTAAATAAAAATTTATATAAAAAATTCTAAAAATATAAATTTATAAGAAATAAAATTCTAAATTCTTAAAATATAAATCTAAAAAATAAAAATTCTAAAAAAATAAAATTCTAAAAATAAGTAAAAATAAGTAAAAATTCTAAAAAATTAAAATTCTATAAAAATGAAAATACTAAATACTAAAAAAATAACTCAAGCCTTTATGGTTATTTAGATAAATAAAAAATTAATTTAAATAAAAATAGATTAAAATAGGGAATTAGAGAAACTACCCATTTTTAGAAGTATCTTTTGAAATATGTCCAATTTTATAACATTTGACAAATTGAGTAAATTTTAAAAATTTAGACCAAATTACCCCTAGATGATAAATTGAATATCTATTATATCCATTTCTTATCTTTCCATTATTTCTGTCTCTAACTTAAACACACACACTCTCTCATCAATTCCTCCACCATTGCCGCCGCTCATAAACTCCATTTCCTACTCCCTTTGTTATTTTTGTGGCGTACTTCTCTCATTCTTATCACATATTCAAATATATTGTCAAATCTATCACTGGTTTTTGAGTTATTTGAATAAGTCGACCGATTTAAAAGTTTGTATATTAGTGAATTGTATTAGATATTAAGTTTAATTTATAAATTTGGTCGATCTAATTTGTTGGTACATTTTGTTGTCAATGTACAAAAAACAAAATTGGTTACATTTGGTCGAAAACGGATAGAAAATGAACACAAAACAAAGGGCAAGAAACTTGTTTTTTTTGTTGATAAAATAGACGATCTTTGTAACGACCACAGATTTTTCTTTACAGGCTTTTCGTCCAGAGGCTATTCCATACGTCGTTAACTTACGTATTGTCCACTTGAGGTTTGAGCTCAAAATTGGATTTTTTTTCGCGTCGAACTTTTGTCCTCTCTCCTTAAGAGGAACTTAAGTGGAATGTTGGTACTAATTGAGCAAAGGCATGTAGGGAAAATCCCGTGATCGTTACAATTTTTTATCGATGGACATCAAAATGGACACCAAAAATCGGTGCACATTCTCCAACCATAAAAATGGGCACCATTTTAGGGGGCCATTATAATCGACAAAACAAATGTCGATGTCGATAATAATGGCACCAATTTGATGCTAATTTGTCGATAATTGTCTGTATTTATTTTTGTCAATATTATCAACAAAAATAAATATCGATAAAAATAAATGTCAATAAAAATGAATATCGATAATTGTCTATGTCCGATCGACAAAAATGAATATTGACAAAAATTTAGTGGATATCGACAAAAAAAAAAAAATTTGTCGATGTCGACAAACCTTTTTTTTTTAATTCGACAAATTTTTTTTTTTAATCTCCACCAAGCTTTTGATATCCAAATATTTACTATAAGAAAAAAGTTTATTTTCGATGTTAGTTCAAATTGACATTTAGTAATTAAAAGTTGAAATTAAATATTTGTCTAGATTAAGTGATATAAAACGAACTTCCAATGTCAACTTTTAAGACTTCTGTAACAAAAAAATCAACTGTCGATTTTTTGTATTGATTTATCGATTTTTAGACTGATATCTTCTTTTAGAAGCTATTGTATGATTGTCAATTACTATTAAATCTTAATCATACAAAAAAATAGTCATTTTTACAAAATGATATATTTGATATTTGCATATAAAATATGGCATATTTGCAAATATTATTAAAAGTTGTCATATTTTCGATCTACTATTTATTTTTGGGCACATTTCAAAATATCCCTTAAAATTTTCAATCCACGTCATTAATTTTTTTTTTTTTTTTTTATTTTGTTAATTTATTATTTATTTGTATTTTATTTTTGTAAAAAAAATATTGTATAATCCACTGACTTTAAAATGTATATATTATTTTATGATTTTATCACATATTAGCATAAAATTGTTATATTTTACTGAATAATCAAATTCATTGAATAAAATGATATAAAATAATTTCTCAAAATTTCAAATAAAAGTGTTTTCTATTTTCAAAAATAGTTTTTAAGAATGACAAACCAAACATATTTTCAACAATCTTAAAATAGACTTTCAAAATAGAAAATTGAAAATACATTTAAAAATCAAAACTGAAGATTGAAACGCAAAGAAAACATGTCCTTAGCATTACATTTCAATTAATTTGAATGACTAATAATATTAATTCCCATGCATTGTTGCTGGTCTGGCTCGCCTCCAAAGCGTATTCAAGTCAATTAGTATTTTATTTTAGTTATTCTGAATGACTAATTATTCCTATGCATCGGGTTCTCTCTCTTTGATCGGTTGCGTTTAAAGGGACGAGGGATTTAGTTTTGGGTCACACTAACACTTTGTAATTAATTCACGTTCCCCATTGTACTGTAAAATGTTGTATTCTGCCTTGAGGAAACATATAAACTCAATATAGTAAATGTTAATGAGTAGTCTCTATGATATAGTTCAATTGGTTGAAAAGTGAGAATGGGGTAATCTCAATTTTACTGGCGGTTGTAAGGTAGATGTTCGATTTCTACCTTTAGTATAGAAGAGACTTCTTGCAAGCATAGTTAAAAAACAAGTTCTTAATCCTACTCTATTAAAGCACATCCTGCAATTTACATATTCCATCAATACCTCAAACAAAAATGGTGGAGGTCTCAACCCTTTTTTTATTTTAGTAAAGGTTAATGAGTATTAAAACGGTTTCATCACTAACGTAATGCATGGTGTTTCCAATGCAAGTGTCAACACTTGGGGAAGGAGATGTGGACACTTGGACAATGTCTTAACAAGGAAAATATTTCTACATTTCAAGTGTTGACACTTGTGCCGCCAAGTGTCGACACCTGGATCTTTTTTCCAAATAAACGATTTTATTTCTAAAATATAAAGTGTCGATACATGTTTCTCGTGTTTGGACACTCACATATAAATAGGAAAAAAAAATAAAATGCGTTTTTACTTACTATTCTCCCTATTTTAATTAATTACTACGTCGTCTTGGAGATCAAAACTTATATTATTATATTTTATTATATTTAAATGGGAGACATTTGAGTGTGTAATAGGTGGTTAAGGACGAATACAGCCTCTATCTAAATCCATTTCTAACGATGGTCATGAGCTCGACTAAATGATTCTTCATTGAATGAGTTGGAGTTAGTATTCATTTTATCAATGTTAATGGAGAGTTGTAATATAAGCACTTTCTGATGGTGACTAATTATAATACTCTCATCGTCCACATAAGCGTTCTGACGTTGATCACTTTTTAAAAAGTTGCTAATAACTTTTTAGAACTTTTTAAAAAGTAATCAATTAAATGGATATTTCATCTCCTCAATGAATAGTTCTCCCACACCATGTCAAATCGATAGGTCTAGTTGCCATAATCATCAAATTTAACCAAAGGAAAATGATTTTTCTACCTAGTGGAAAAATTATTTTACCTATTGAACAAGGATAAGTGTTTGATTTTAATGTCAAATATTTTTTAATTGTCCAATGTCTACTTGGACAAATATTTAATGTTCAATTGGTAAAATAATTTCTCCTACTAAGTAGAGGAGATCTTTTCCCTTTAACCAAATATGAAAACAAGAATTATCTGTGACCCCTATAATTAATCTATATAAAGTTTACACATAAGTTGCTACATGGCTCAAAGCTATATGTTCTTTTATTTTGTGACTTTATTCAACCAGTAAAAATGATGTGAGAGGTGACAACAACTAAATGCATCGGACAAAATTTTGTCAAATTATACAGTTGAAAAGGTTAAAAATAAATTAAATAAAATGACCCATATATAATGAATAAATATTATAATCATGATTATCTTATCCTTTTTGTTACGTGTTGACAACTTCACCTAATATGGTGAAATTAAGTGTACAGTCAATGTGAAGACCCACAAATTCAAATTACAGTAACATCAAATATTCTTGATCAAATGCTGATAAATACAAACGCATTCCATACTTTATATATCTACCAATCAAGCTCATGCCCAAAAGTCAACTTAATTCTAATGTATATTTAATTTTTGAAAGGTATAAAATAGGTAATATTCTAGCTTCCAATTATCTCCAATCACGGATTATTAAGTGTTAGCAAAGGAATTAGTCCAAGGTTTAGTAATTCTCTTGAACTCTAGATGCCGCCTCCCATGTCGTTTTCTTCTTAATTTATTAAAATGTAGGTGTCGTGATAGTCAATTAAGCAACAGTGGATTTGAAAATTTTGTAAGATATATTAGACAATATTAAAAAATATAAATAAATTAAAATAGTATGTATAATCTTCCCCAAAAATGCATACAAAACGCTCACAACGCATTAGCTTGTTTGGTCAAGCTCAAATTATAATTTAAGTTGGTCAAACATACTTTTTATTCATACATTTTGTAAGAATCACAACTTATTATTCACTTATTATTCACACTTACTATAGAATCCACTAGAGCCAGAATGGGCTGCCTGCCCCAACCCGCCCAAATGGGCCATACACAAAATCGGGCTGGGGCTGGCCTGGCCCAATTTTAGACAGGCGAATTTTTGGGCCAGCTTGGACCACAGCCAACGGGCCAGCCCGACCACTTTTTTTTTTTTTTTTTTTGAGATTTGTTTTTAAATTTCGTGGATAGACTCACATATCATTATACAACATAATAAAGTTTCAGTAATTTAATTCTTAATAGAGGCATCAAACAATTTCATAAAGTACAATGCACAATTCAAAAGCATTGACTCAAAGCTAAATCACCATATAAATTATCATACTTGGAATCAAATTTCATCACCCAATGCAACAATTAAGTAAATGTCAATACTCCAAGTAACAATACATATAAATAAAGATTCAACATCACTTTCAAAACATTATATATTTAAAACTCAAACTTAGTTCTAAAATTTTTGGTCTCTTTTTTATTTTCCGTGGCATACCACCTCCATCATTATGATTCATTCATTCATTCACTAAAACCGCCTTCCAACAATTAAGAGTAATGCCGTGAACAGCCCAAAAATTGTTAAAAGAAGAATACAAAATTGAGTTGGGTGCAGCAATAGTTGCTTGTAATGGATGAGAGGGCAGTAATGTACAAAATTGAGTTGGGTGCAGCAATAGTTGCTTGTAATGGATGAGACGGCAGTAATGGTGAGATATATATGGTGATTGGTCACAAACACTCAACCAGTCAATAGTGGATCCTTAACTTTGGATGTACATTCCATTTATCCCCAAAAACGAAGTGGTTCACTGATTTCTTAGAAGTCAATGGTGGAAAAGTCCTAACGAGAAATGAGGTTGGTACTGTCATCATATTCTTAAGATGGATAAAATAAGATATATTCCAGAATTATAAATGAATTTAATTTGTTGAATACAAAATTTATTTATTCTGAGATATTCTTATTTATTTGTAAGTCAACTTTTTAAAATTCTTTGGTTATTTGTGAATTCTTGTTTAATACTTATAGAAGAACCAATGGACCCTAAATCAAATTACCAAAATATATTAACTATTATTTTAAAGGGAATTTGGTGTAAATGCTTTCTAACCTTTGTTATCAGTGTGGAATGGTCCATAACGTTTGTTTTTTGACACGAACATTTCTAATATATGTAGTTTGATGCACAATTGGTCTTTATTTAATTAAAAAGATCAATACACCCTTAATTTTAATTTTAAAAAATTACAATTGGGTTTATAACCTTTTTAAAAGGTGCAATATAGGTCTGATATATTTATTTAATATTTCATCCGTCCCAAAAGATAGGTCTCTTATTCTTTTTCATCCGTCCCAAATTATAGGCCACTTTTCTTGTTGAGAGTATAATTGATTTCTTAGTTTTCTAATATACTCATATTTAATGTGTCTCGTTATCAACAAAATATGAACTAGCATTAACAGAGTAATGCTATTAATATAGTGGTATATTAAAAAAATGGTTTGTAAAATTTATTAATACAACTATATTAATTACATTTTCTTAATCTGTGTGAAAATATAAATAATCATAACTTTTTTGGATAGAAGGAGTAATATTTAATATAGCGTACTAAATATATTAATATAATCGTGTCAATTAAATTTTTTATAAAACAATAAATTAAAATATGAAGTTGGAGCTCTCTAATATTTGTAGTTAATAAAAGAATAGATAATTAAATAAAAATATTTGAGGATTATATTTGTGACAAAATTATTTGCCTTTTTTGTTGTTGTTATAACTATAAAATAAAAATTTAAATTTTAACTAATGTAATTACTTAATAATATAACTAATATTTTATTTAACACGTTTATTAGTAATTATGAGCTTACATTTTAGTTATTTCATTACAGTTCGTAATATATACAAAAAAAATTATGTATATTATCAATTTGGTTAATAAAGTCTTAATTCAAAACAAAACAAAAAAAAAAAAAAAGAACATGTTAGTTTCTTTTAATTTTTTATAAAAAATAAAGATACACCATTTTACAAATATTAGGAAGTCAACTGTAATTTTACTTAATTAAAATTAAAAGCATATTAGTCCTTTTCATTAAATAAGAACTATAAATGATAATGGAACGAGTCAGACCGAACTCGGCCCTCATAAGGCCAAGCCGAGCCTGGTCCTTAAATAACGAACCCAGACCGGCCCGTGGCTCATGGACCGAGTCACAGACCGGTCTACAGGTTTGGCTCGTTTAATTTATTTAGAATTCAAGAAATTAAAATGAAATAAGATGATAAAATTGACATTTAAATCCCACATCACTTTTTTTTAGGTTTGAGATCGGCTACTTTGAGCGTAGATGGAGTTAAAATTGTACACAAATAAGTTGTTATGTGTACAATTTTTGATAAAACTTAAAATTCAAAACTTCAAAGTAAGAAAAAATAAATAAATTTACAGAAACTATACTTACATTTTATATAGCCAGTTCTTGAAGTTCTTCCACTAATATGATGTTTACTTTATTTTAAATCTGAAGTTCTGCATCCTCCGCATCTTTTAGACACAATAATAATACGTCTAGTTTAAGTATTGACCATAAATCATTCAGAATCCCGTGTATTAAAAACATACTCCGATACTACATGTGATACCAGATATGTTAGTAGATCGAGTGCTATAATATAAATGACGGGCCTAATCTCCTGCCTCCCTTGGGGGCAGGAAATGTTTTCGCCCACTGCTGTGGCGTTTAATTCAAAATGGGCACGCCCAATTTGGCCTGCCCATTAGCGTACAATTCGATTTGGTCCCTCTCCGATTTTTCTTCATGTCTTAAATTGCCCTCCCTTAATCTCTGATTTTTCCTTCCGTCGTTGCCCATCTGAGGTTATGCCAGCAGTCGAACATTTACGCTCCGGTGTGTTCAAGCTTGAATCTCTATGATTTGGGGCTCTCTCCTACTGTCATAAATCGCGAAGTCGCACTCTCCATTTTGCTCGCTGTGTAATTACTCCCACCGTCGGAGTTTCTCACTGCCATTTTCCTCCCACCGTCGGAGTTCCGGTGAGCCGAGCCTCTAGTAATCTAGTGAAATGGCTGCAGGTGTGTTCTTTACAATTTGGGTGTGACGGAGTTGACATTAGCGTCTCGGGAGCTGACCAGTGTTCCCAAGTAGAGGAACTCGGAAGAGATGGAGAAGGGGGTGTGGTGAAGGTGGCAGTTTTTTTACTGATGTCGGTGGTGGAAGTGGTGTCAGAGGGGGTGGTGTCGGGAGGGACGAGACGGAGGCTATCTGTTTTATGGGGGATGTGGTGTCGACGGAGGAATAGGAGGAGGAAAGTGGTGAAGAGGGCGGCAGAGAGAATGAGGATGGAGATGATGACATCGATGAGCTTATGAGAAATGGGTTTGTTGGAATGTAAGGAAGGAGATAGAAAGAATTGGCGGAAAAGGTGGCACAGTTGGAGGAGGAGGAGGAGGAGGAGGAGGAGGAGGCGGATCGGGTGGTGGCGGGGAGGGGTAAACCGGGAAAAATTGGTTTTGTGTATCAGGTGGTGAGAGTGTAGAAAATGGATATTTGGGGTGTTGTTGTTGAGGTTGAGGTTGTGGAGAGGATGAAGTGAATGGGGTTGAGAAATTAAGGCTAGTGGTGTTGTGGGATGGAATGAGTGATCAAGTGGGAAAAGGGGTTGGTGGAGGAGCTGTCGGTTATGGAAGTTTTTGACGGTGGCGACAATGATAAAATATGATTGTACGCAAATGGGCAGGCCAAATTGGCCTGCCCATTTTGAATTAAACGCCACTGCTGACGTGGAGCATGCTACTCCAGCAGTGGGCGAAAACATTTCCTGCCCCTTGGGGACATGAGATCAAGCCCGATAGAAACGATTGGGTATTTACGCTAGTTTTGCCTTAACTACCTAAATATATCAAAATTATTTATCTCTTCTCCATCTAACATATTAAGCATGTCGTGACCAAAACATATAGCTAACTCTAAGGATACAACTCTACTATTTGTTTTTGCATTCGTAACACGAGAAAGCGAAGAAGAAGAATTAGATTGTTAGAGTTCTCTAATAGAATTAAAGAAACTCCAATAATCGTTATCATCATTTAATGATAAAGAAAAGATTAGTACATAATGTCTTCTAACGTTCTTACCGTTTTTTACAGCATAAAAGTTGTACATTTTACATAATATTTTTTTATAAATTACTGTACGTTATTGGATTATCGTAACTTAACTTATTACACATTGTCGAAACAGTATGTTTGTACCTTCTAAATTTATTCTAGAGTCCATAATTGACGCTAACGGAAACAACATAAGTAATTATTCTTAATATTTTCTAAATTTCATCTCCATTACTTGTACAATATCAGAAAAAATTGAAAATGTGTTATACCTATTAAAATTATTGGCAATAAAATAAAAACAGTTTAAAACTAATGGACTGATAGAATAATATATGCAAGCACATGTGTTTGTGGCGTTGAAAAAAACTTTTAAAACTTTTCTCGCGTGGAATGCGATTTCTCAATCATATGTTTGCAAATCATATTGTGAATGGTAAGAGTATTGACCATTGTAATAGGCAGTTATAACCTTCACACGATTGAATCACGAAATAAGTAGAGTTCCATATATTGCCTATTTCTGTACACAAATATTTTGTTGGAAGGGAATTTTTTATACAGAATTCAACAAATACTTGTTTCTGAGAATGGGAGGGAGTAATATAATTTAGGGCCTACCTATTTTTTTTCTTCTAATTGTTGACTTATAAAATTTAAACTCTCTCGAAAAATTAAATTAAAAATGTAACATATGCAACGAACATGAAATAAAATACCAACAATTAATTCTCGTATTAATCTTTCTATAACTATATTATTAGACGTATCATTATCAAATGTGAAATTGCGAATTCTAGATTCACAGTTAAATTTTCTAATAATATTCATTAAATAAGTAAAAATTGTATTTTATTGTGAAGGTAGTCAATTATTTTAACACTAATTATTCTTTTATGCACAATTCATTGTTTGTCAACATAATATAAAGTGGCAGCAATATATCCTTTATGGTTTTTACTAACCCATGAGTTTGAAGTGAATGATACATCACCATGATATTTACTTAAATCAAGTATTATATTTTCTTTCTTTTTATTATATAAAACAATAGTATCTGCACGAATAGTGTTTCTAGCAAAGAGTGAGTACTTAGATTGAAGATATCTTTGTACAAACTTAGTAAAGTAAAGGCTTTCCACTATGTTAAGCGGAAACTCACTACTGGCCACCAACTAAGTCATGTCTTCCTAGCTCATGTGCTCTTGTGAATACATCCAGTTATTAAGATTCAAACTAGAACTAGAAGATCCACCGGGGGATCCGAACTGAATTTAAGTTTGATTGGTATCAACTCCTGTATTTTTGCATATACTTTAGAAAATGTCGGTTTAGATGGCTTATGCTACCACCCTTTTGACATGCAAATTTGTGTTTATAATATTTATACATTGTCTTGAAGATTGGTTGTCCGTCTGATGTTGCACTAGTCTGTACTAATTTGAAATGATCCAAACACGGAGCCTTTTATTTTTGTGACTTTTCGTTTAGTAGTCGACCTAGTTTTGTATCAGTGTTGGTCGTTTCTACATATTCTCCAAATCAATGGGATTAGTGCTCCCAATCCCATAATTATCACCAAATTTAGGAATTGGAATATCATTTAGCCCATTGAAATCATTATCAATTTGGTGGACAACACTTCCTTGTGTGTTGTAATGATCATGTAAAAAATAGAAGAAATCGCTAACATAAGCAAATTGAAATGTAAATTGCACAATAAAAGAGCTAATATTGATAATATAATTTTTTCGGATTGGGTAAGTTGATAAAGTTGTGAATTTGTGATGAATTTGAAAGTGTATGAGAGTATTTATAAAAAAAAATAGCCGTTGAAAAAAAAAGTTTCAGGGACCAAAAGAGTCACTTTTGTGATCGTTGGGGATGCAACAGTTACCTTAGTGACTATTTGGCACCCAAGCTTTTTGAAAAAGATGGGCATGGTCCAAGAGCTAAGAGGATTGGTCTATCTTTTTCAAGGGTCGAGTTGTCTCGCCCCTTGAATTAGAATATGAGTTCGGTCCAGACTCCTCCTTCGACGAGCCTCGATCCATAATTAGTCGAGCTTTTATAGGTCGAGCCTCTGGGACCACCGGCGGCTCGGTCCAATTGTCATCACTAATAAGGATCAATTACGCACCAAAACAGACATGAACCCCGTATTAAAAAACAAACGCTAGAAACCATTTATGTGAATTTTCCTATTTAAACAACCAACTTTCTATTTGGACATATAAGAAGTTGAAAGGTGCTTAGAATATGGAAAATTGAATCAAATGGTCCATAATCTTTGTCTTTAATGTGAAAATAGTTCATAATATTTGTTTTTTAGCACCGAAGTCTTTAATATATGCGTTCTAGTGCGTAATTGGTCATTATTAGATAAAAAAACAAATATGTCCTTAGTTTTAATTAGAGAAAACTGCAATTGAATTTGTAACGTTTGCAATAGTGCAAATAGGTTTGATACTTTTGTTTTTTTATAAAAAATTAAAAGAAACTAAAGAGGTTTTTTTTTTTAAATTAACACTTTATTGACGAAATTGATAATATACTAAATTGTTTTATATTTTACGAACTATTATAAAATAACTAAAATTTAAAATTATAATTATTAACAAAAATTTTAAATAAATTTATTTATTTATTATTAAGTAATTATATTATTTAAAATTTAATCTTTTATCTTATCGTTACAACATAAAAATTACAATAACTTTGTCACAAATTTGATGTTCAAATACTTTTATTTAATTGGACTATTCGTTTATTAACTACAAATATTAGAGCTTAAATTGTGTTCTTCATATTTTAATTTATCGTTTTATTATCGTTAAAATAAGATGAACACATAATGTGTAAATTAATTTTTATTAATATTTTTATGTTAAAAGAAATATATAACAAGATTGGTTTAATGTCTTAAAATTATGTACGCTATTTTGTTATTTATTTAACTTAATTTTTATTCAAGTTTTTCACATCACATAGCAATTATATATATTTAAAGCGCAATAATTTTACATTTTTTTAAAGAAAAATTTAATTGACACGACTGTAGTAATATATTTAATATGTCAAATTAAATATTATTAATAAATATACCGAACTCATTTGAATCTTGTGCAAATGTTAGGAATTTAATTGCAATTTTTTCTAATTAAAACTAATGAAATATTTATTTTTTCATCAAATAAGAATCAATTGTGCACCAAAATATATAGATTAGAGACTTTTGTACTAAAAAAATAAAATTATTTTTACAATAAGAACAAAAGTTTGGTACCATTTACACTAATTTTTATTTTGAATTTAATTTTCACGTTTTAGTTACAAATTTACTATTTTTCACCTTCCCAGTCAAATCCCGGCTTTATTCAACGGACAAAGATTTTTTGTTTTCTTTTCTCACCTAACCTTACTATTCGCCACGACTCAATGTACCAAATATCTGGCCTTTTGTATCCACTATATCGTTAAATGATAATTCCATAATTTGCTCACAAGTCAATATATTAATTATAACTTAAACTTCTACCAAACCCTTGTGAACAGCTGTGCCTAAAGAACCAGGTTGTGTATGACTTTTGTGACAGCTTTTTAAACAATACTTTTAAAAGGTGCCATCTAATTTTCCATAAGGGATAAAATTGTATGATATATTCAACTATATATAGCCACATTGTGTCTTGAAGAACCTCAAAACAAACAACATTGTTTTTTGCCTTATTGTCCAATTGTAGCCAAAGCCTAATAATCATGAAGGTGAAAATAGGTAGGTCAAGAATCATCAAGCCTTTGTATGAAGGCGCTTCTCCCACAACAACAAATTACATTTCTCTATCTGTCTTTGATAAGGTCACTTATGACCAACATGTTGCCGTTATTTATGCCTATCATCCTCCAACTCCAACAAGTGCAACGATTGAGTTAGGGCTCCAAAAGGCATTGGCCGAATATCGAGAATGGGCCGGGAGGCTTGGCAAAGATGATAATGGTGGTACAATCATTCTTCTCAATGATGAGGGTGTTAAGTTTGTTGAAGCGTCAGTAGATCGCTCTCTTGATCAGGTAATGCCCATTGGACCTTCAGCTTCTCTGCTAAGCCTTCACCCTAGTCTCGAGGGTGTGGTGGAGCTCGTTCAAGTTCAACTTACAACCTTTAAATGTGGCTCATTGGTGGTTGGCTTCACCGCACACCACCTCGTGGCTGATGGACACTCGACTAGCAATTTCTTGGTTGCTTGGGGACAAGCTTGTCGAGGACTCGAAATTAGTCCACTCCCTTTGCATGATCGTACAATATTCTCCCCGCGAGTCCCTCCTATATTCGAGTTTGAGCATAGAGGAGTGGAATATATCAACAAAAAACTAAAGAAAGTTTATCCTCTAATCCATAATGGTGTTGAGGACATTGTTGCCCACAAAGTTCATTACTCGGCCGCATTTCTTGCCAAGCTCAAGGCCAAGGCATCTTCATTGAATGGAAAAAACAAGCCATTCAGCACTTTTGAGAGCCTTTTGGCACATCTTTGGAGAGGCATAACAAAGGCTCGTGGCCTAAGTGAGCATGAAACAACCCAAGTGAGAATATCCGTCGACGGACGCCACCGGCTAAACCCTAAAGTTCCAAACTACTTTGGAAATTTGGTGCTTTGGGCATTTCCAAAAGCCAAAGTGAAGGATCTTTTAAATCAGCCTTTACCCTATGCAACAAAGCTCATTCACGATGCAGTCACAAATGTGAATGACAATTATTTCAAATCATTTATTGATTTCGCGAATCATAAGGTAAAAGAGGAAGATCTTGTTCAAAATGCAGTGGCTGATACAGAAGAGTCAATATTATGGCCTAATTTGGAGGTTGATAGTTGGCTAAGGTTTCCATTTTATGAGCTAGATTTTGGATTTGGAGGGCCTTATATTTTCATGCCATCTTTCTTCCCAACAGAGGGTATGATATTTCTTCTACCATCCTTCATGCAAGATGGAAGCATAGATGTCTTTGTTCCTCTTTTCAGGGACAATTTAGAAACCTTCAAACAAATTTGCTATTCTCTAGACTAGATTAGTGCATGCCTACACCTTTAATATGTATCCACCACGAAATATATTTGTTTTTGTTTTTTTTCAATTTTCTTTGGCTTGATAATATTTGTAACAAGGAGAGAAATCAAACTAGGTTTTCACTCCATCCTTCATATACATGTTTTGTAATTTTTCAATTGATAATGGAAATAATTTCGTGATATATAGAATATTCATTATTGTCATATAACATCTCCAATACATTCTATGGATTACTATCTAGGTGTCACACGAATGTTGGAAAACTTCTTATCTACGTGGTATTAATTTCTAATGAATAGACATTCAAGTTCAAATTTGATCTCTAATGCATTATATCGATTACTATCTAAGTGTATTTTATTTTATTAAAATAAAAATAAAATTATATTTCAATATGCATAGAAATTTTAAATATATATAGGAAATCTAAATTTTACTGAATCAGCATGTCTAACGGAGCTCTAAACATTGTCTATTTTTTCCATAGTTGCATCGGAGATGCTCTTATAGGGTCCGTTTGATTTGTGGATAAAACTGTTTATGTGAATAAAAGTTATTTGGATAATAGTTATTCGGATAGCGCAGGTATATTATTATCCCGTTTGATTCAATTAGTATAAGAACGAAAAAAATTACGGTTAAAAAGTCAGTTTTCGTACAGAAGACAATTGCATCATTATTATTAATTAAACAAGAAAAAGTAAATAAAAAAACTAAAAGAGCAAAAAAAAAAAAAAAAGGTGGAGCGGCGGCGGCGGCGGCGGCGGCGGCGGTGATGATTATCCTAGGGTATATATTATAAAGGTACATTAATCTTTTAGGAAAAATAAATGAGTGAATCTATATCTGATTAAAAAATTTGTTATCCTCTTTTGATGATAAAAGTTATCTTCATTTTTTGCTTAAATTATTATCTAGATAAAAAAATGTATCAGGATATCAATTATGCACAAACAAGATAAGACAAATTTTATTCATTATCTTTAACAATTAATCATATATCAAATGGGTCATTTGCTGTATATGATTTTTTTTTTTTTTTAATTTAATGGACAATTTCGTTTATACATGGAATAGAATAGGAATTTGCTCCTAGCACGTCCGTCATCTAGGGAAATCAGACACTTGCATATTAATATTAAGAAATCATAAACATTAAATATGTTTGGTGGCATCCTAACTGCTCTACATTGAGAATTGAGAATAAATGTGATAATGAATGATTCAATTATAGCCCACGTATCAAAATTAATTTGGTTATATTTCAACAATTCAGCTTTGATCTTTCAACTTTACCGTGCACGTAACTGCGTGCATGTGTTAATAGTCCCGGATTTTGTTATTTGTACATTTCACTTATACTCCAATTATACTTACTTATATTGCAAAATAAAATAATGAAAAGAAAATTAAAAATAATGTTTTGGTCAAATATTTTAAATTTCTAAATCCCATATACATAAGTAAGTAGTGAAATATACAAATAGCAAAATCTTAATAATCCCTCAGGCTTCCTCTTTTCCTTCTCTTAATTTTAAGCCGTTAATGAGCAATTAGACTACGTTTTTTTTTCTTTTTTAATATTCAATTCATCAACTTGCCGTATCAATCAACTTGAATAGATAGTTGTGTATTTGTTTGAGATTACGCTCAAAGCCAAATCTCCATAAATCTTGTCCCATCTACACATTTGAGTGCTCTTTGGAACTCGATAGAGACTAATATCAAGATTCATGCTATTCATTTAATAGATATAGGTTACATACTTGTCCTTTGCTTCTTAAGATACAAATCTATTAATTGAATCCTATAAATCTCTTGTATGTTATTATTTTCAGTTATTTAGATACTTTGCCTTCTCACTTAATCAATATTTTCTTTTATTTTTAATTATTAGTCGAACAATTACGTAATTTACAAAGTAATAAAACTTGAATTGAACTTTTCAGTTATCAAGACAAAGATGATTTACAACGTAACTTACAAAGTAATAGAACTTGAATTGAACTTTTCAGTTATCAAGACCAAGATGATTTCCAATTGAACTAGTTCAAATCAAGGAAATAATTAAACTATCTCAAAATTTACTAATTCTAATGGAAGGATAATTATTATCCGCGTGGAAGATTATTAAAGTTATCCACATAATTATATCATTTTCAGACCCTGTCTAAGTATACACAAAATTTAAATAAATAATGAGTTTTCTCGGGATAACACTCTAAAATTTTAAAAGATTGTTCTTCTTACAAATGAAGTTGACAAATAAATTTGATAAACAATCATAATTCTTAAGTTCAACTAATCTAACTTTTTACATCTAATACTATTTTAAAATTCTTATACACACCAACACATAACAATAAAAGCTTAATACATTTAGATCATTAGATTCAAATTAAAAACTGTGATTATTTATTAAATACATTGAAAAGTATAACAGTTGTGTGTGTGTGTGTTGATTTAGCATATCATCATACACACAAAATTTATCGAATCTATATTTTAGGTATCACCCAGTTACAAAAAATTGTGTATATATTATACCTATGATTTAAAAAAAAAAAAAAAAAAAAAAAAATCAGATACAAATCTTTAGCTTTTCTATCCCATTTATATCTCCATTAAAGTGTAAAGTATCATGTCGTCATGTCTTACGTCAATGAAACAAGTGTATTTTTCTAAATTATCACTTCTTGTCTGTTTGAAACTGAGTTTTAATTTTCTCTTATTTTGAAATAATAATCCCACGAATCATCATATTGCAACCCACCTTAATACTTAATAATATTATTGTCAAATACAATCAATTAATCCAGGCAGATTTTGGGCAACTCCTAGACCATTAATTGAGATTATTCTATATAAGTATTATTATAAAATCAAATTAATTATAAAATATACTTATTTCTAACCTAACCAATGTTACTTTGAAATATGACATATTAAAGCATATTTAATGCTCTCCGTCTATTTTTTTAGACGTGATATATAAGTACAAATATATAGAGTTATAAAAAAACACTCTTCAATTTATGATGATGAGGATTCCGTTTAATCGATATGACACACTAAAAAATAGACTTATTTAAAAGTCCATCTAAATTTGGACGGACTTCTAGACAGAGAGACTCAACAAATGTAAATCAAATTCAATATTTTATTAAAAAAAGAAGTCAGGCGAGAGAAATAAAAATTGAAGACCTACCAATTTAAAAAAAAAGTAGAATTGTATTGTGTGTTAGTTAGAGATGTTGGCGAACTACTACGATCTATAGATTCCCCATCTATATCCAGTCTCAACGAGAATACAAGCCAGTTGCTTCCGGCTTATCTTGTCGTTAGCCTTCTTAATATTAATTTTAGACGGAACCTATTGGTGAATTTTTAATTTGACTGTCTATTCAATAGTCATAGTGTCACATAGACTGAAAGTCCGTCTATTTTACCTACCACGTATAAAACAATAGAAAAATCATAAAATACATTAGAGATTCTCTAAAATTGACCTAGCCAAAACTCAGCCAAAGCATTTAAAATTTTGAAAAAGTTCGTAAAATCCCAACCCAGATATTACACCCTTTTTAATTTCATTTAAGGCTGTGGCATTTCTAATTCAATCATTTATTCACATATTTCTTTTTATTAATCCTCAAGAATGTGACATGACATATAGGAGAATTTTGGTTAGTATAGTTATGGCTCTCAAATTGTACTCATTTTGACCTATTGAGTATTTATTACCTGACATTTTGAGACCTATCTGGTTCCATCTTATCTAGTGAAAATTAATATACATAATGATTATTATTAAATAAAAAAAGATAACGGTCCAAAGATCAAAAACAAAAAAAAAATTATTAAAAAAAATAAGTTGAAAATGAAACTAAGACCGTTTACGTGGTGAACCTGTAATTCTCCATGATATGACATTTATCTTGTCATTAGTTGCATAGTCCTTATCTACTAAATGAACTTTTGTTAACTCAATAATGAAAATATAATGAATTTTAGAAATAAAAAAATAAGAATTTATTAATTTATTAATAATAATTCAACAGGCTCACGGAACTGGTTTTATGCATAAAAAAAAAAAATGGAAGACCTGGCCTGGCGGTGCCGGGTTACAAGGAAAGTCAAATCCATTGCTTTCATTTTAGGTTCAATTTCAACCAATTAAATCTTGTTCCCCACCATGTAAATATCATCTAATTTCAATTGAATTCACAAATTCATATCGATTTTGAACAAACAAAATCTTGTCCTTACGCACCCGTGCTTCTTTCGTATGGGCTTACGTCACAACATTAATTATTAAACTAATGCAATATATTTAACTTGTTTTCACGTGAAATTTGAGCTAATTAATTTGCCAATATTATATTACATGTTAAAAAAGAAACTTATGAAGAATTTAGTGTCATGAGATGTGAAGCGTGACAATATTTTATTGGGAAATTTGTTTAAATAATTCTTAACTTTTGTCTTCATTGTGAAAATGGTATGTATCGTTTGATTTTTGGCACAGAAATCTCTAATTTATGTGTTTTGGTGTGTAATTGATTTTTATTTGATAAAAAAGGTAAAGATATCATTTGTCTTAATTAGTGAAAATTGTAAATTGATTCTTAATCTTTGCAAAATGCAAATACGTCCAGTACATTTATTAAAATATATTTAATTTAGTATATTAAATATATTACTATAGTCGTGTCAATTAAATTTTTTATAAGAGAAAAATGTAAAATTATTGTGTTTTAAGTATATATAATTACTATGTAAGTTAAATAAATAAAAAAATGTCTTATATAATTTTATGACATTGAACAATCTTATTATGAGTTTTGAAATATAAATACTATTAAAAATTAATTTACACTGTGTTTTTTATTTTTGAACGATAATAAAATGATAAATTAAAATACGAAGAATACAGTTGGAGCTTTTATATTTGTAGTTAATAAACGAATAACTCAATAAAATAAAAGTATTTAAGTATCAAGTTTGTAACAAAGTTATTTTTTTATATTGTAACGATAAAATAAAAGTTTAAATTTTAAATAATATAATTAATTAATAATATAAAAAAAAAATTATCTAATATGTTTATTAATAATTACGAGCTTAAATTTTAGTTAATTTATAATAGTTCATAAAATATACAATACAATTTAGTATATTATCAATCCGGTTAATAAAGTGTTAATTCAAAAAAAAAATTAGTTTCCTTCATTTTTTTTATAGAAAATAAAAGCATGAGACTCATTTATACTTTTTGCAAGGGTTAGCAATTCAATTGTAATTTTTTCTTATTAAAATTAAAAGTATATTGGTCTCTTTCATCAAACAACGATGGCCAGGTTAAATCTTAGCATATGGGTTAGAGACTTCATCTTTGAAAAACAAACATTATGGACCAATTTTGAACTAAGAGCAAAAGTTAGGGACCATTTGTACCAATTTTTTTTTAAAATTACATGACATCTTATTCTTTATTTAGTGCCCGTTTAATTTTACCAAAATTATATTTTTTTATAAATTTTGATAAAAACTTATAAAATATTTGATTGAAAAGTTATAAAAATTGTAAATTTTATGAAATGTGTGAATAAAATAAATTGTGGACTTTGATTTTAGCTTTTTAACAAATTTTTAAACAAAATCAAACAAAAAGTTATTATCGTACTATTTAATCTTTTTTAATGCTAAATATTAGACATATTCATAACCCTTTAGGAATACTAAATATTAAACATTCTTGAGGTATAATAAACATTCTGTATTAAATTAAATAGAACTCGATACAACGAAAATAAAAAAATGTAAGTTACTTTTTGTATTTTTAATACAATGTGAGTACCGTATTGTGACAAAACTAGACATGGAGTGAATTGCTTCATTGTAGAGTGCCCTCATGGTGCATTCGTGCTATTAAATGCTTTACCCTCCTAAATAGTAAAGATGTCAATTATGTAATTTCGTGGCTTTTTTTTGTAAGATAATATATGGTATTAAATATTATTGAAAAAGGATAGAAAAGATGTGATAAATATTCGTTCATCTACCGAAATTGAAACACCTACCAAACTAGCTTGTCTCCTAAGTCCTAACACATGCAAAAAAAAATTAGGTCAATCTATAAACATGTCGACAAATGAATCATGTTTTTCTCTATAAAATATACGTCGAATTCTAAAAATTTGTCTTGTCTCCATCTTTTCTTATTCTCCTATCTCATGTTCTTCTTTTTGATCGTGCAAGTTTGTTTGCAAGCCACTTTAGATCTCGATCCAAAGTTTGTTTACTACTTGAGTTCGTCTCTATTCGAGTTTGTCGATCTAGATCTGAAGTTGGAGGTAGATTCGACGGGGCGTATATGTGAAGGTCATTGTGGAGATGGCAGGGACTTCCCGGTTGTAGGCATGGTGGGCATGCTTTTTCTAGTTTTCTAAAAAAAAAAAAAAAAACAGTAATATATATGTTAATAACATTAAAAATAAAAAATAAGTAAAACAGTAATACAAATGATACTAAAATATAAGATAAAGTAACTAGGTAAAAAATAAAAGAGAAGTGGTTTCAATTTTTTGAAAGAAAGGTTGGGTGGTTGTCCAATTGGATATTTGCAAATGGCCTTTAATCTATCTTCAGTGTGGAAATAATCTCGACATTTGTTTTATTAATCTACACAATGCCAGAATTATCCTTATTTGATTAAAGACATGCATGAATCTGCTTAAAATTTCTTTTTGGAAAATTTGATAGTTTGCATTCATGAAAATGCAATTATAATATTTATAGATTGGGCCCACCATTATTCAATATTTGACTTCCATAATCTTCAATTTCTTTAAATTTCATTTTCACCCTTGATTTTTACGTCCAAAAGTTTTGCCTAATAATGCAATGAGGGCTATAGAAGTAATTTTGCACAATTTCATGAGTACATTGTCAGTTTGGTTGAATAAGTGGACATTGACTGTACATTTTTTATTAACCATTGGGACTCATATGAAGCTTACAAAAAATCAATTTTGTCAAAGAATCGTTTTAGACATGCTCTAAAAAGACCAATACAATTGGATTGCTAACCTTTGCAAAAGGTACAAATGTATCGGATACTTTTATTGTTTATAAAAATTGGATAAATTACACTCACTGTACCCCCTTCTTTCAACTTTGTAACAATATTATCTTCATTCAATTTTATTCACATATATCGTCTACATCCTTTCATTAATTCGCACAGCTGGTCTACAAATAATTTTTTTTACAATTTTTCTCTTAAAAAAAAAGACGAAAACTTCATATTCTTTCTCAACCCTACCCCCGCACCCACTCCAGTGACCAAAAACCCAAGCAATGAGACAGCATTTGGAATGCAGATAAATGAGCCATAAGAGGTGGACTAATCAAGACTAACTAGACTCAGACCCCATTTACGCTTGCATAGAGTCTTCTTCTAGAGTTTTTTCTTGCACTTCTGCGGGTAAAATTAATGATTAGCCACCGAACTTCTTTTAGGTTACTACTTAATCACCAATCTTTGAAAAGTTACCCAATGCTCACCCAACTTACCAAACGATTGCGTATCCATCACTGTATAGCAAAATGTTAATCAACCCAAATGGAATTTGCCACGTGGCGAATCGAAATGTCCATTTGACACCAATATACCATGAAATCATCCACCTCATCAAAACACAAGTTTTCCAAACACGACTTTATGAAATTTAACACACATTTCGTCTCATTTCTCATTCTTTTCTGTACGAGCTTCAAAATCCCTAAAGTGAAAAATTCCCAAATTTGTCAAGAACTCTAATTTCTACCTTTTCATGTTTCAGCTTCTAAATTGACCTACAAGTGATCCTGCTACTGAAAATCATATTTTTGCTGTTACTACCAGAGTTAATATTCTTATTAAAAGGGTTTGTTTTTTGGTTATGATTTGGGAGAATTAGATGCATGTTTCAGCTTCTAATTTGACACACAGGTGATGCTGCTGCTGCTGTTGGAAATCATATTTTGCTGCTGTTGGAGTTAATATTCTTATTAAAATGGTTTGTTTTTAAGTTATGATTTGGGAGAATTTGATGTAAAAAGTATAAATTAGGGTTCTTGATAAATTTGAGAATTTTTGATGAGGTGAAAATTAGGGTTTTTGCGTTTTGATGAGGTGGATGATTTCGTGGTATATTAGTGCCAAATGGACATTTTGTTCGCCACGTGGCGAATTCCGTTTGGGTTGAGTAATATTTTGCTATACATTGGTGGATGTGCAATCGTTTGGTAAGTTGGGTGAACATTGGGTAACCTTTCAAAGATTGGTAATTAAGTAGTAATCCGAAAGAAGTTCAATGACCAATCATTAATTTTACCCCACTTCTACTGCACAATCTAATCACACACAATGGCCATGGCTATCACAGGAAATTGGATCCAACCTTGAAAAGAGACTTAAATGAGTGCAAAAAAATTACATGATATTCACTTATTGCACTGAACAAAGCGATTCCCACAAGGTTTTGCCTCCAGAATGCAATGTCAAAGTATCCTATATAAAATCTGATGTGTTTTGCGATGGAGTTTGTTGTAAATACTAAATACAAATATATGTATCGATTTAAAATTTTTAAAATAGAAAAAATATGCACGAATTTGGTTTTGCGTTCTCCCTGATTGATTTCGCTTCGCGCGAAATCGTTTGGATACAAACTCCAGCAAGTTTGGTCACGTGGGTGGGGGGGGTGGGGTGGGGTGTTGGGAAGAAAGTGAATTTTGTGTGTGTGTGTGTGTTTTTTTTTTTTAAATTGTTTTAAATAATATAATATATTTTTGAAAAAGTTATGGACCACAACTGAAATTTTTCTATCAAATTTTTATTTTTTTTAATTTATTTAAGATAAGGGCAAAATAATCAAAAAAAATTATTTGGAGATCGTTTGTGCGAATTAATGATAGGATGTGAACAATATCTGCGAATAAAATTAAATAGAGATGATATTATTACAAAGCTAAAAGAACGGGGATTGTAAGTATAATTTACCTTAAAAAATTAAAAAAAACTAACGATTTTTTTAATTAACACTTTGTTGACCAAATTAATAATATACTAACTTATTTTGTATATTTTACAAACTATTATAAAATAACTAAAATTTAAGCTCATAATTATTTAAAAAATATATTAAATAAAATTATTTTATTATTATTAATTAATTACTTTATTTAAAATTTAAAATTTTATTTTATCGATACAACATAAAAAGAAAAATAATTTTATCACAAATTTGATGCTCAAATACTTGTATTCAAGTTGAGTTATTTTTTATTAACTACAAATATTATAATTTCAACTATATTATTCATATTTTAATTCATTATTTTATTATCATTAGAAATAAAGAACTCATAATATACAAATTAATTTTTATTAGCATATTTATGTTACAAAACATAATAAGATTGGTTAAACGTTATAAAATTATATACGTCATTTTATTATTTATTTAATTTAATTTTTATTCAAGTTTTCACATCACATAATAATTACATATACTTAAAGTACAATAATTTTACATTTTTCTCTTACGAAAAATTTAATTAACACGACTATAATGATATATTTAATATGGTAAATTCAATATTATCTAATAAATGTACCGGACATATTTGTATCTTTTGCAAAGATTATGAATTCAATTGTAATTTTTTCTAATTAAAACTAAGATCATATTTTTATTTTTTATCAAATAATGTTTAATTGTGTACAAAAACATATAGATTAGGAACGTTTGTGTAAAAAGTTAAACGTTAGGGACTATTTGAGCCAAATTCCCTTGTGCAATTGTCCCTTTGATTTACGGACTGACCCGCGTTACTTACCATGCTATTGTTGGCCCGAAATCTGTAATTGGGCCAAACCCAGAGAAAAAAATCACCATGGGAAGAATCGAGATAAGTGTTTGGTAAATTCTTGTTTCAAAATTGCTGTATATTTTAAAAGCAGTATTTGAGCGTTTGGTAAACAAAAGTGATTTATTGCTGTAACGATATTAAATTACTAAAAATGATATTGATTATAATAATGTTATTTTGTATTATCATTATTATCACGATTGGTAAAATTTATTTTTTTTATAGTCAAATATTTTTTAACAAGACAATGCATTCATCATTATTCTTTTAAAATAATAATAATAAAAACCTAATAAATTTCAAAATTTATAAAAATTACAAACTAAAAATATAGTCATATAGTGCAAAAATTAATTAAATTTATATTATTTTTTATTATCTAACTTGCATCAATTCGGTTTCTCAAATGGTTATTAAAGGAATTAGTTTAATTAATTAGGGGTAGAAGGGGTATTTTAATAATATATAAATGAAAAAGCTAAAAAATGAATCTAAAAAGTTCATCACGAGAATCTGTAATTGGGCCAAACCCATTAATATAATGTGTATGTTAGATAGAGCCATGGACTTAAATTTTAAATTTGGGAAAAATTGTCAATAAGTCATCTCTACATGATTTGTTTCAAATTAGATCAATTTTTTTTTAAATTGTGATTAAGTCATACTTCATATCAATATTTTATATTAATTCAAAATCACCCCTTTTAACCATATTTTTCATTGACACAATTTTCCAACTCCACAAACCTCCTCCACCTCCGCCGACAACCTTGGCGACCTCCCATGACCTCCAAAGACGCCTCGACCTCCGGCGACCTCCTCCTCCACCTCCGGCGACCTCCGGCGACAACCGCCTCGACCTCCCATGACAACCGCTTCCACCTCCCATGATCTCCCATGAGTGCTTCTAAGGCAATGTCACTTTTTAGGCACTTTTTTTTGGTGAAGATTTTGGATCACTTTTTAGGCAACTTTTTGGTGAAGATTTTGTTAGTGTGAAACTAAAAAATAACGTTTTATGGACTTTGGTCACGTGGTTTGAATCCTTATCTTTGGTTTGTATGCTTTTTATTTCTTCATCTTCCGTGGTTGTACTCTATTCTTAATGTCTTAATGAGCTAGTATTGATCTATCCGTCTTTGCAAGAGAGGTGACCAATATAATTAACACAGGTTGAGTATTTGGGTTGAGTATTTTAGCATTTATGTAAACAACGAGCATTTTCCAGCTTATATAAACAATGAGGTAACATCTGTTGTTGATCTTCAGATTATAGAATAACAACTTGATATTGTATTATACAAAACAAAGATCACAAATGTAAATTGGCATAGAATGTTGTATATATGAGCTTGAATGTCAGTAAATATGAGCTTGAATACTCTATTATCTTATGTAAATAGGAGCTTGAATGCTCCACCATCTAATTGTCTTTGTAAATAGGAGATTGAATGTTCCATCATCTAATGTTTAGTCATGGTATGTTATTTGATACTATATTATACAAAACAATATCACGTAAAAACAAAGATCACAATATAAATGGATATAGAATTGTTGTAAATAGGAGCTTGAATGTTCCATCATCTAATGTTTGAATGTCTTAGTTTTAATCCATGATACTGTTTTAATGTATTAGTTTTAATCTATAATACTGTTTAATTATGGCAAAGTTTAATAGATTGAAACTTTGTCATGATATTTCACTATCATTTGAAACATGTTTTAATTCATGATAATCTGTTTTAATCTGTGATCTTGCTTTGAATATATATATGTGATATTTGATCTTTGTTTAATTATGGCAATGTTTGAACCTCGTAATATTGTTTGAATGTCTTAGTTTTAATCTATGATCTTCGTTTTAATCTATGATCTTGTTTTGTTTAGGTAATTAGTATATTTTGATACCGCTTTAATCTATGATACTGTTTTAATCCTGTGATACTGTTTTAATATATATATGTGATCTTTGATACTGTTTAATTATGGCAATGTTTGAACCTGTGATATTGTTTGAATGTCTTAGTTTTAATCTATGATACTGTTTTAATCCATGATACTGTTTTGTTTAGGTAATTAGTATATTTTGATACCGTTTTAATCCATGTATTGTTTTTATCCTGTAATACTGTTTGAATCTATGTGATATTTGATATTGTTTAATTATGGCAAGGTTTGAATAAGTGATACTGTTTGAATGTCTTAGTTTTAATTCATGATAATGTTTTGTTTAGGTAATGTGCATTAATATAAATTGATATTGTTTTAATCCATGTTTTAATTTATGATACTATTTTGCATAATATAGTATCAAACAAAACATATGACTAATTAAACAGTATCAAAGATAAAAACATGATATCATAGTCATGTGTGTTGTTTGATCTCAGTACATGCAAAACAAGATCACAAAAAGAATATAACAATAGAAATGATCATAGAATTTGCACACGTGCTTTCGAATTTTTATTATAATATGTTTTCGAATGGTCTCGACGAGACGGTCAAGACCAGTCGCTTTGCCACTGCGTATGATGGATTTTACCTATTTGAAGTCGTCTCTTTAGTTTAAAATGACAATCTTTAATTTATTTTTTTAAAACAGTATCACAAATCCTCTAAAACAGTATCACAGATTAATGTACATTCTTTTGTCAGCAAAATTAAAGCTCTTCCAAAGTATCTCGAGTCCCTTAAAAGCAAACACATACTTCACCGAGAGCAATGCCAAGATGAAGAAAGAAGAATCATCAATCATTATTAAATTAATGGGAAGTCATGCAAAGAATTCTCATCTAAAACTATGAACAATGTTTCTAATTCTTCCCTTGAATTAGAATATGTTTGAGATTCAATTAGGACATAAATTCTCATTGGATAGATAAGTATAAATATATAAGATGTTTAATGGTAGGTAGAGGAATTAATCAGTAGATAATAAACAAGAGAATACTATTGTTCTTAAAATATTTCATTAGTAGTATAAAATCATAGGTTTAACAGTATCACAAAAAAATAGTATAACAACAAAACAGTATCACAAAAAATAGTATCACAACAAAACAGTATCACCACAAAAAGATTACCACAAAAACAAAGATCATCACATTAACGCAATTTTTTTTCAATTAAAGATATGTTAGTCTTTTAGGTTTAAAATATGACTTTAATTGAATTAAGTTTTGAGCATATGACTTTAGAGCCCATAAGTGCTCAAACAGTGACCGACCCTAAATTTACTCTTTAAATTTTTAAGTCCAATAGTTGTATTATTTTATTTAAGAAACATCTAGTCCAGTAATTGTATCTCTTCTTCAATACTTGCTCAATTTCTTAAGTTATATACATTTCTATAAAATAATTCTCACGTTTTTATCTAAAGTCACGGTCTTTGTGCAAGGTCATGGCCCTCGGATCTATGGCCACATTTAAGGATATGGACATTCTAATTCAGAAGGCATTTGATTATTGAATAAAATTTGAGAATTTTCTCATGTTGTCGAATTCTATGTATTTTTTACAAGAATCAATGAGTATTGAGTATTGATTCATAAACATTCAGGTATTTGCAAAATTAACGAATTTTTGGAGTACGTCGATTTTTGTTATGTAGAAGTCAAAGTGTGACTTAAAGAAAAATGGTGAAAGATGAAGTCGTGTTTGGTTGTGTGGTTACAACTGCTTAACTAAATAAATGTATCATAGCCTTTAGTTTTGCAATAGCTGAACTCGACCGTTAATCTGGGAGTATAAATAATCTGCTAAAGAGGGTCTAGATCTATTCATATTTTTTTTTTTTTTTTTTGATACCCAGGTTCCCGACCAGACTATGTCACTGGACCACCCATCCCCTGCTCGGTGATGGGTGGAGGTAAATCATGGGATATGCCTCAAGTTGACCAGGGTCACAGCACCCTTTATACTCCCCTGAGGCCTTCCTCCCATGGATATTACATCACCAAGTTGCTCCACCCATAAATGAATATTACATCACCTAGTTGCCCATCCAGAATCGAACTCCCCACCACGAGGTTGCGAGCCCCGCAATGCCCGTCCTTTGCCAACTTGGCTGTGCCCCGGGGGGCAGGTCTAGATCTATTCATTACTCCTCCGCTCGCAAGAGTTGTGTAGTGTATATTCTCCGTTTTTGTTTTTTTAATGTAAAACTGGGAATTGTGTGAGCATCAAATTGAATATAGGATGTATTAGGGTGCGATTGCTAGTTTGTATAGTGCTATCATTGAATCTGTAAGTGATATCTGTTCCAAGATCAGTTCTTTCAGAGTTTTGAAGGATTTATTAGTTTGGATCGATTTCTTTAGTTATGCATCGTGTAACAGACTCTTAAAACCTTGAATCTTAAAGTTTTAGTGCAAGGAGTAGTATCTCATCACACAGCTTCAACGGAGAGTAGGTTTTGTCGAACTCTAGGCCTTTGGGCAAATCATGTCTTTGTTTTTGGTTGAGTTTACTTGCATTTCTGCTGAAGCCTTTGAATTGCATGTGCTTCTGCTGCATCATAATATATTGCTTCTAATCAAACAATGAAAACAAAAGGTTTCTTCTCTAAAAACATATAATTTAAATCAAATAAGCAATTTATCACATGAGTTGCCTCATAACTCAAAGAATAACGCTATTGTCACTAGTTTAAGTGGCAATAGATCTCCAGATTCACTATTCAATTGAGTTATGATGCATTTTAATAAATTTGATAATAAATCAAAGGGTCTACGGTTAACTAGATGGATGATCATATCACTAGTGATAAATGTTGGAAATAATTGTTTATAAATTGGTTTGATCAAATTTGACCAAATATTTTGGGTGAGTCCCGATAACCGATTATTATAAAATTATAGTTGAATGCATTATACTCCGTATGAAGATGCTCGTGATATATTTGGTTTCACAAAACTATTTCGGACTGAATGAGAAATTAGTATCAAAAGTTGACATCTTGAAAGTGGAAATTGAATGTTGTAGCAAGTTGGGAAGTGTATCATACATCGGAAGATGATTTGATTTTGAACCAATTAATATACTTCTAGTTTGGATTTGGGTTTTGACTCCAAGAAGCACCGCAAGTCTTTAGAAGGGAGGAGGCTTAGATGCTATCAGGTTCGGTTCAAAGTCCATACGCGTGCGTCGCTGGCTGGGCTTGAGGTTCGAGGTTCGATTTATTTTAATTCATTTTTTTCGAATTTGACACGTGTCACGTGTCTGTCTGTTGGATTAAGAACAGACATGATTGTTCAACATGTCCTTCCAGGTTTGGCAACTGTTCAATCAAGTCCTTTTAAGTGTTGTGTCTTTTTAGACACAACTTTTGGTATTCTATAAATAGGCCCATTTAGTTCTGCGTTTATTCATTCAAAAATACGTAATTTATTTTGCATTCCATAGCATTCAAGTCTTCAATTCAGAGAGTACAAAATAATTCAAGTTCGTCGTCCTTTTGGTATGTAGTGCTACTACCGAAAGGTTTTGATCGTTGTATCTTAGGAGGTGTTTGTCACAATATCAGTAGACCAAGGAAGTGGAGCAAATACGTCTTGAAGGAAAGAGAAATGAACTCTTGCTTCGATCCGTATTTTTTTTTAATTTCAATTTGTCATTTTCACTTTTAAATTCAAGTAAGTATTCTAACAGAATATAAGAACTTAATAGATTTGTTCATCTTTCAATAACAATAAATTGTATTATTCCAACTTAAATGTACAGCTTATTGGATTTAGGAAATGATATCAAATAATTTGTTTTAGTATGTAATAAATGTGGGGAAATGAGAGGAAACAAAGAAGAAATAAAACAAATGAATTTAGAGTAGGTTTGGGTGACGTGTTGGATTAGGAGGATATGATTGGGAATGATAGGATTAAAGGGAATTGCATCTAGTAGATTACAATGTCCTTCGGTGCTACGTCTTTATAAGTATTGAAATAAAAATTAAAAATTAAGACACTATTAAAAACAGCAAGTTTGTATTTTTTTTTTTATCCTACAATTATATTTGGATAACTTACCTTTGTCTTTCTTCAAAATAAATAATTTTTTTTTCTAAAAATAATTCTTACGTTTGTATCAAATAAGTAACTTACTTATTTTTAATTTTGATGACAAAAAAATTATTTATTATAAATCTACTTACTTATTCACTTATAAGTAAATTTACTTTTTGTGTAAACCATGTTTCTACTTTAAAAATTTTCTACTTTTTAATTTACTTTTAAAATTAACTATTATTGTCCACATAAGATTTTAACTTTTATTAATAAAAACACTTATTTATTTACTTATAAATAAAAGTTACTCTTATTTTTGTAGAAACTTAAACATTTAATACGATGTGAGCATGTCTAGGGGGAGAGAGACTTGGGTGGGGATTTGGGGCGTAGATAATAGTAGAGTAGATACATTGATACAAACAACTTTGTGTAGCATATATGTATTTTTCCTCATATAGAATTCAGAATATGTTTGTGTGTATTTATAAATAGTTAAATATTTATAAGTCGGTTAAACCTCATTTTCATCTACACATTTCATAAGATCCACAAATTTTATTCACTTTTTATTTACACATTCCATATGACCCAGTGCTTATAATCTACAAAAATTTTTATCAAACATATTTTCAATCTTCTATTCCTTTTATATATATTTTTTAATTAAAACTTAATTCCCTCTTAAACATGTCCTTTTGAAGGGATTAAAATCAAGAATGATGTCTTAAGTATCGATATTTAGCTTATGCTAAACACTAATAACGTAGCATATTAATTATCAACAAATCTAATTGACAATCTAATTATCAACAAATGTAATTAATATGGTAATTAATATGCCACATAATTAATGTTTAAGAGATCATTTTTGAGATTAAAATAGTTGAATTTACATAAGAGTGGATAAGCATTCTAAAACATCGAACAATAATTAGATATAATTAAATTAATCTTTATTCGATTTAATACAATAAGCAAAACATACTTTTAATGTTTAATATGAACGAAGAAGAAAGAAAATAAAAGGCAAAAGAAAAAGACAACGACCATAATTCACTTGGCCCCCAAAAGGGCCACTAATAATTTTTTTTTTTTTTATTTTACTGACACATTTTGTTTATCTCTATTCGTCAACATAATAAGTGGAGTATTATGATTTATTTGAAAACAATTAAAATTTTACAATAAAGTTAAAATTAAAGTCAATAATTAATTTTAACTATACATTTTATGAAACCTACAATTTTTTTTATAATTTTTCAATTACACATTTCATCAACTTTTAAAAAAAATTAGATTTTAATTAAAATTAAACACACTATTGATAACAAAAAGAGAGAGCAGTGCTAATTATGGTTCCCAAAACCACATCCCCCACCCCTAAGGGGAAAAACAAAATTACTTGGAACAAGGTTGAGTCATGAGTGCCCCGTTCAAAAAGTTGGAATATGCAATAATTTTCTTTTGGGTGAATTTTAAAATAGTTCTTTATATGAGATTAATATATTTGCAATCAACGTCAATATTATAATAGTTGCATTTATAAATAATAAATTGAAAATATTGAGCTTTTAAGAATTAACAAGAGTTTGTTTGATTTCAATTTAAATTTCATTACATTTGTTTGATGCAATGGAACCTTTATTGCTTGCAAATAAAATAATTTATAACATGTTTATCGTTTTAATCTAAGTTTGACGTGCGTATTTTTATTTGATGGATTAAAAATTTGTAATTTATCATTTTTGTATTCGGGTTAAATGCACTATGAGTCATTCTACTTTGATTAGAGTTGCATTTGAGTTGTTTATTTTCAATTTAGTACAATCAAGTCATTCAATTTCAATTTACTTACAAATCTGATCATTCCACTCCCATCAGTTTAATTAACGTAATATGTTGAGCTAAATGTTATAAGTAATGGATGAGTGACGTATGTTCACATCAAAAACAATATACGTCATTCATATAAAAAAATACTTTAAAATAAAATACGATATTGGATGAAGACAAAAAACCTAATCAACATTCTAATTTTTCCCAAATTGTTCTTCATTGAAAGTGAATCTACAATTTCAATCGTCCATTAAAAGGACCAACAAGGTGTGGCGTGTATTGATGTGGACATCTGCATCAACTATGTGTTAATTTTAATATCCAAGTTAGTGAAGAACATTAATTAGAATGAATTGCTAGATTTACAAGTAAAATGAATTTAGGTAACTTGATTGCATCGCGAGTGACTTGAATATAACTCTACTTAATACTGAATAGCTTGAACTATATTTAAAGATTAGTAATTTTCATCTCATTCATACTATAAAATAACAATATAATGATTACAATACAATTTCACAAACTTTCAACTAAAGCAATAAAACAAGAAATTCTATGATTTCTTTCTCAATCAAATTGATTCATTGTTGTAACTATTTTTATCGGGATAATTTCACTGACGGTCTCTGAAATTTCAGTAAAATTAAAAAACGGTCACTGAAATTATAAAGTTTCAGTGCCGATCACTAAAATATACTAATAAATTCACCAACAACCATTCTTTTAAATTCTCAACGTAAATTGATGACATGTCACTGTTAAGTGTCCACGTGGCATACAATTGGTTGACATTTGAAAAAAATGATTGCCGACTTAATATACTAATAATAATAAATTCGAACCACAAAAGATGCACATAAAATAAGAGGACATAGCTGTAATTTTGGACAAAATCTAAATCGGATCTCCAAATCATTTGCATAACTTGATTTTCCCCCAAAACGATTCCAAGACCTAATTATCCCCCATAATTGGTTAAATCGGGTTGTACAAATGATTTGTGATCCGATTTAGATATTGTCTAAAATTTACAGCTAGATTGTCATATTTTAGGCGCATAATTTGTGAATGTATTATTATTAGTACATTAAGTTTCATGTAGCGTCATTTTTTATCAAATGTTGATCGATTATATGCCAGTAGACATTTAATGGTGACACATTATCAATTTATGCTGAGAATTTAACAGAGTGACTTTGGTGAACACATTAGTATATTTTAGTGATCGACACTAAAATTTTATAACTTCTGTAATTATTTTATAATTTTGTTGAAATTTGTGTGATTCTTTGTAAAATTAACCCATTTTTATTGCTTCAAATTCATCTAGAATTGATATATGGTGTGTTTGATTGACACATTTTTCATTGAAATGTCGATTTGGAAATTCTTTCAAATAAAATTTTTATTTTCCACCCATTCTGGCGTGAAAAGAAAATAGATTTTATTGCTTAAAAAATTCATCTAGAATTGATTTATCTATTTGGTGAAATTTTTTTCCACTAAAAGTTAAAACAATCACTAAAAGTTAAAACAATCACATCCCCATATATAAAATACAAAAACAACTAATAAAATAAAATAATTACTCATCATCTTCTCAACTCGAATTAAAATAAATAAAAACAAGCCCTAACCTCCCACCGTTCGAGAATGACAATCACACACAATTTGAACTACAACTAGGGTTTCGTTCTGCTATCGCGCTCCCCCAACTCCGATCGCATATTGAAATTGTTATAATACTCATTTTTAGTGGTTAGAATATTGCGTATTAAATCGATCGATGGCGGAAGAGGAGGTGGTGGTAGAGAGGAACGGCGACGATCAGAGTGAGACCAGCGATTACACGTCGGAAGACGAGGGGACGGAGGACTACAGGCGCGGGGGGTACCACGCTGTGCGAATAGGTGACACATTCAGGCACGGCCGATATGTAGTTCAAAGTAAGCTCGGCTGGGGTCATTTCTCCACCGTCTGGCTCGCTTGGGATACACACAATTCGGTAGGTTTCACCGATTTATTTATCTTCTTTTTCATAGTATATATTTTTTTCGAAATACATGTAAAAATTGTCTCTGTTTAATTGTATCATATCCATTTTCTGTTACTTTTTATAGTTGTATTGCTAATGATTTTATGGTTTTTGGTGATGATATATTTTAGCCAGAGATGGAAAAATATAGTTCTCAAGAGTAGAAGTAGATTGTTGATTTTTATCGGCAGAATTTGTTGTACTCATTGTCTGTAACTTTGAGATAAAATGTTTAGCGAGCCCAAGAAGGTATATTCAACGCATCTACTTAAGTACCTTCTAGTTTGGACTGAAGGTTTTCTCGATCTCGGTCTTCAAAAGTCACCACAGTGATTTTGTGTGTATGAAACAGTGTGCATATTATTGTACTAATATTCATATTATGTACATAAAGATGTTCTAGTAGATGTTGCGATGAACCGAACGGATCGACGAAAAAGGATTCATGTAACTGATGCCAAATTTATTAAGAACAAGGCTTAGTTTGTTATTGTTGTAGTACAATAATGAAAATATATGTTGTAAATTATGTTATGTTGTTTTATGAAAGAAAAAGAAGTTATTGGATTCAAGCAAGTGAAAAGACGATATTGACACCAATGCGCATGGGAATGCGAATGGAGCAAATGCACTAGTGTGCACCCACAAACAACTCTCTCTATCGCGTGCGCTCTTACACAGAGAGAGTGAGAATGAGAATGAAATACATGATATTAATTGAAATTTAGCTTGACAACCTGCTTATCATCAATTAACTGGAAAGATATTATTATCTTCTTATTTGGTTACATATTTGATGATAGCGGTACGTAGCTCTTAAAGTTCAAAAGAGTGCGCAGCATTACACTGAAGCAGCCATGGACGAGATCACTATATTAAAACAGATTGCCGAGGGAGACCCTGAAGATAAGAAATGTGTTGTAAAGCTTTTGGATCACTTTAAGCATTCAGGGCCAAATGGGCAACATGTTTGTATGGTTTTTGAATACTTGGGTGACAATCTTTTGACCCTAATTAAATATTCGGACTACAGAGGAATTCCTCTTCATATGGTTAAAGAAATTTGCTTCCATGTTTTAGTGGGATTGGATTATTTGCACCGCCATCTATCAATCATACATACAGACTTGAAACCAGAGAACATATTGCTGCTGTCGACGATCGATCCAGCTAAAGATCCGACGAAGTCAGGTGCACCTCTTGTCCTACCATTCAGTAAAAGCAAGATCCTGTCCGAGTATGTGACTTCTAACGACGCAAAGAGCTCAAATGGTGACCTGACCAAGAACCAGAAAAAGAAAATCCGAAAAAAGGCCAAGCGAGCAGCCCAAAAGTGTGTGGGGAAGGAAGCTTCTGAGGAAGCTGAGCCAGATAATGAGGCTAGTAGTCCCGAAGATTATCATCATGATGATAAATCCAATTGCAAGTCCAGTGAAGAACAGACCAATACTAATGGAGTCAAGGATGCACATGAAGGAACTAAAGTTAATAGGAGAGGCAGCCGTTCAACGAGGCAGAAGCTATTGGCTGAGGTTGACCTAAAATGCAAATTGGTCGATTTTGGAAATGCATGTTGGACGCATAAACAATTCACAAGTGATATTCAGACAAGACAGTATAGATGTCCAGAGGTTATCCTAGGTTCTAAGTACTCAACATCAGCTGATCTGTGGTCATTTGCTTGCATTTGCTTCGAGCTGGCCACCGGTGACGTTCTTTTTGATCCTCACAGTGGTGACAACTATGAACGTGACGAGGTATGTGATCTATTATAAATATGAATAAGCAAACACCTATTCTCTGAGCTGCTTGGTAGGTCATAGTTTAAATTTTGTTTTCTACTTGTATGAACTGTACTTTAAGCTTTTGCATTTGATATGTATCTGTTCACAGTGCATATAATGAAATGCTGTTTTTTCTTTTTGCAAGGCTCACTGCTCTTGGCATGGTACTTGCTTGCCACTAACTACTTTTTGTTTAATTTTATCTTCTCTATCAGTATATAACTGTTATTTTCTCATCAAACACTTGTAATGCTTTTACTGTGTTATTAGACACACTTCATAATCTTTGAGATTTACTTTTGCTCTTCTGTTTTTTTTGTTTCTTCTTTCACCCAAATTTGTGTAGCATTAAGATCAAATACTTAAATCACAAACATTGGGTTCTGGTAATGTTGATTGGTTATTTATTATTATTGCGTTTCTTTGAAGGATCATTTGGCCCTGATGATGGAGCTTCTTGGAATGATGCCACGGAAGGTGAGAATATTTCTACCCTGCTTGTTAGGAAGTAAATTAGAGTTATTGGTTTCCCACCTTGAAATCTGTTGACAAAATTAATTCTGTGAAGTTTCCTACTTTTTAATCTTTTATACTTTATCCGTATGAAGTCACCAATTTCTCATGCTTCACAAACATCTTCCAGGTTGCCTTAGGTGGGCGCTATTCCCGAGAACTCTTTAATAGATATGGAGATTTGAGACATATCCGGCGATTAAAATTTTGGCCTATGAAAAAGGTGCTGAGGGAGAAATATGAGTTTTGTGAGCAAGATGCAAATGACTTGGCGGATTTCCTTGTCCAGATACTCGATTTTGTGCCAGAGAAAAGGCCAACAGCATCACAATGTCTTAATCATCCATGGATTAGCGCAGGCCCTAAGAGACTCACCCCTTCTATGTCTCAACTCCGTGCGACGGGAAACAGTTGTGCAGAAAAGAAGAGGGAAACGGATGAGAGGGAGGCGATGGAGGTTGGAGTAGGAAACATTGCTATTGATGGAGCACCAAAACCAGTTTAAAGATTATCAGCCTACAGGAAACCCTCCAAAACAGTCATAGTCAATGTGATCTTGTGTTGTCTTCAAATGTGTTCTGCGCTTTTCCTCTTCAAAAAAGATTCCGTCGTTCGCTTATTTCTATTTCCCCGTTTACGTTCAAGGGTGCTTCTTTCCAATTCTTTATTATTATTTAAAAAATGCTTAGGAGAATGGGGAACTGGAAGAATGTATGTCACTTCTTGTTCTCAATAGAATGCATTGTTGGATTTCTTTGTGCAATTTTTATTTTCTGTACTGGGGCATATGTTTCAGAATTTGCCAGATATTATGGTTTGTTGGACCTCAATTGTTCGTTGGTTGCTCCATAACGGATGTTTACAACGGTATAATTTGAGAAACTTGATGTTGCTCTTGAAAGGTAGAATATGCCAAATCCTTAGCATATAGTGACAGGTACAAGGACATTTTTTTGATGCTTTTAAGTTAAATTCGTGCACAGAACCCAAAACATCATTGCAATCAATTCGATTTTACTACCCAGAAGCAATGTATATTAACTTGAATAAAAATACCGTTTTTGTTGAAATAAAGGAAATGTGTTCTTAAACATTATTTGTGTCCATGGTAGCACCCAATGCGTGAGCCTACCAACACTATTGCAAAAGCCTATTTCCAGCCTCTGGTTACTTGGTAAGTAGATACTGGAATATGACCTCGTTTCAAAATAATAGTGAATTTGGACGGGGGCAAATAAAGGAACACCTACTTCAGTTCTTGTAACTGGAAGCTCTCCAGCGCACGCATTGCCTAGTAACTTAATGCAATTATAGTGCAGAGAATACTTGTATGCAAAAAGCGATATGTTGGTTGCTGAATTTGGTCACCGTACGAAGCAAGGAGCCATCGACTTGTGATGGAGATATACATATATACAGTTGAACTTCAGCTGATTTCTCTCTCCATTTGTCCATGTGTAGCGTTCTCCATGGTTCCCTATAAAAACGACACTGGTGCCTGTGAAACCATCAGTCGTAGTAGCATGGAAAATTCTATAGCATAATGAGATGGAGAAGAGGGTATAACTTACTCGTTATCTCTTGTGTTTATAGTATTTTCCTTTTCCTGAGGTATGAATACATTACAAAAAATGCAACTACCGAGCCAACAATGATTCCTGCAGTTGTTATCCAAAATGCAAACTGCGGAGCCAAAGCGTGATGAAAAAAATAAGATTGGAAAGCAAACATAAGCAAATCTTCAGGAAAAGAAATCATATACGTAAAGACACGAGGACATACCACACGCTCTTCAAGGTAGGACTTCAAGTTCATGCCAAATATACCTGCAGCCATGTTTTTATGAACCTTAACTGCAGTTGTAAAAACACTAAACAGTGGCATCTATGTGCATGGGGATGGCATCATACCACTTCAAGGGTTTTCGAATCTTGATGTTCAATTTCATAGGAATGGCATTGTCAAACATGAGAATAATCTCAGATGGAATTTGATCAATTACTATTGCTCACTTCTCAAAATTAATTGAGCCAAAATATTTTTAAGACATTGCAGAATCTGTAGATGTGCGGAACAGATTTGAGCAGAAAGGAATAAATAGAAGATAAAAGACAGAACCTCGACTTTTTCAAGACGAGGAAAATGTTTTTTAAAGTGCAACTGTTTACTCCTTAATTTTTCCTCTTACGTTCTTCTTAACTGTCTAAGAGACCACAAAAGATGAAAAGAGACAGACTCAACGTCTATGCCAGGCTGGCAGGGCCTTTAACAAGCAAATTAATTAAAAAACAACCTATACATTAATAAGGTTTAGTTAATAAATGATTGTATGAAGTCATAATCTTATATTTGAAAAGAGATGCAAAAAAGATCAAAGAATTAAGTTACTTGTAGGAGAAATTTGTACTTATGTGTGGGGAGGTCAATTGGGTAAAAGATATTGAATGAAGACCAGAGAGAGACGCCATGTACTGCTACTTATCAAGCTTAATACTTAAAAGTCTCAGCATAGAGTGTCAAATTGTAGAACCCACTGGAGGGTGGAGCTGTGGAGGCCCTCAAACTTGGGCCTAAAGATTCACGTTATCTAGAAATTAATATCGCTCTGTATGCCATGACACTGTTCCTATAGTGAAGAGTTGAAGACATGTCAAGTATCCTATTAGTACATGTAAATGAAAAATCACTGAAAGAAAAAGAAAGCTGCTAATCATTCAAGTAATGACCATTTTAGTTTACTCATAGCGAGCTCGTTACCTGCAACTAGAGCACCAACAGCAATACAAAAGGTCCCAACCTGAAGAAGAAGTTCCACTCTGCTTACCTCAAGCCTCCGAGAGCTGATAAGAGAAAAAGACCTCAGTAAATAAATAATGGAAAGATCACCAAGTTTTGACTAAAAAGAGTTGTTAAGAATGAACCAAGCAAGCATATATTGTTCAATGATGCTCATAGCTATATAAATGACTGGAGGACTACTATATAACTCCTATGATAAATGAAGTTTACTGATATTTTTTTATTAATATGGTACCCTCAATAATGTAAAATCTTTCGTATTTTAATCACTATTTGCAAAAAAACAACCAAATCCTCCAACGGCCAACTTGACTTTGCAGCCAAGTTCCAAGTATATTTGCAAAACTAACAAACTTATATGTACTACTTTATTCTTGATTTCTAGTTGATTAATTTGATGAAATTGTTTAACTGCTTAAAGATCTTTTGCTCATACTCTGATAAGAGAATATAAATGCAGAAGACAACTTAAATCACTGGTACAATGAAAGACATTGGGACAGCTGACCAGAAGGCTGCCATCGCTTCATATAGCACAAATGTTTTCATTTAAAATTCATTTTGTAGATTTATAAATAGATGGAAAAAGAGGAGGGTTGGCAATGAACCTAAGGTTAACTGCAATTGAATCTTCCATTTCTTTCGCCGAATCAAGAAACCTCTCTGCCTGACCATGACAAGATTCACATCTGCAGTTACATGAAAATAGTGAGAGGATAGTTAAACAAGATAACAGATATATAGACCAAAATTTTTACTAGCTCCATGGAGGTTCCTGACAAACAATGATCATAAGTGAAAAAGAATAGCAACTCATAAAGCTTACCTGTATATAAAAAGATGAAAGACTATGAACAGATTCAATAAATTAAAATGATTTGTAGCTATGTTCAGAATCTACAACTTAGCTTAAGATATCTGAGGTCAATAAACAGATGAGGCTCAGAACTAAAGACATCTTATTAATTGGCATACAAGAAAATATTATCTCATACCGTGGGTTAAATATCTTAGTTGCTATTAAACTTTTCCAAATGTTTTCTAATTGCCATTAAACATTAAAGTTTTTCAACTATTTTTCCAGTTATCATTCAACTTTGAAAGTTTTTCGAACTTACCAAAATGTTATCCCATCCGTCATTTGGTTACTTTCCGTTTTGAAAATGCATGTCACTCGTGATTTTAGTGACGTAGCATACACTAATGTCAAAAGCATGCCACAACGGCAAGTGACAGAGTGACGATGTGATAATATTTTGGCAAGTTTAATGGCAAATCGGAAAACTTTTAAAGTTCAATGGAATCTGAGAAACATTTTAGGGAAGTTTAGTGACAACTCAAAAAACTTTCAAAGTTCAATGGCAATTGAAAACATTTGAGAAAGTTCAGTAGCAATTGAGATATTTAACCCAATACGTTGATAGTAACAAAATTACGTTGATAGTAACAAAATTAAACTGAAAACAATCACATCTTTCACAAAATCTTTTATTTTCTAATAGTTATAATATAATATGACAGTTTGGAAAATCTATTTAGTTCAGACATCTTTTTTGGGTTGAGTGGGGGCTGCAGATGACCGAACTGAAGCAGTGTTGCTTCTCCAATGATTTCCATTATAAGTACACATACATAAGATAACACAATGCAAAAGTAGCCACCAGCCATATATACTCTGCATAGACTTGAAAGATGCCGAGAACTACCTTTGGAGATAGTTTTCTAAAAGCATTTCAATTTCTTCCTCCTCCTCTGCGAAAGATACACACTGCAAGTCAGCATTGCATCGGCGACAATCTGTTCAATTCCTCAATGTGATTCACCATGACGATGAATCAACCTTTACATGACTTACCCTCAGCAATTTGCTTTTCCAGGGGAACAGAGCATTCCATCTCATCATTTTTCTGTAGAGTACAGTTTCTTCCCATAATACAAATACGTCGTATTTCATGAGTGTCCTCAAGAATATCAAGCAGCATTTCTTTGAGTGCCCCCGCTCTTGAGCCCAATTCAACCTTTATGAGAAGTATACATGGTTATTGTATGTCAATCATTTTGATGGAGGATATGTACCAAATCAGGGGGAAACTGTATACCAATCTCTGCTTGCTAATTCTAAGTTCCTCCAATATGTCACCAGTCAGTCGGTTTGGCAGAACCTCAAGTAAAGCTTGCACCTGCAGCAAATGGTAGCTCTCCCAGTTGTTGATGATATTGCAAGAAGATAGAATGTTCTGAAAGCATAAATTAAGTGCCTAGCATTTTCGTTATATTAGGAGTAAGGTATATACCAAAATCATGACTTTCGTTAATTATTTTCTTCAAAATTTTGGTTGATATTTTGGTAGTGGTGAGAAATTTCTCTATATTATGCATGTTCCTGAAGTAATAACTGGTCCATTTCTCTTTTTCTGTACATGTTACCATCATCAGAATCTAAATAGTATTGTTTTGAGTCCATTGATTCAAGCACAGAAAAGGTGCCCCCAGTTGAAGGATGTTAATATAGGATTGAAAACAGCATTTTTATCCAGGAATCAGACACTAATGTCTCAAATATAGAGAGAGCCATGTTGTATTATTCTACATAATGCAAATAGCTGTTTCAATTTTGTCTTTGACAAAAAGTACAATAGAATTTTTTTTATTAAAAAAAGCGAATATATAGGGAGAAGTGAGAAGACCCTAGATACGCCCACAAAAGACACTCAGCAGGGAAACGAGGACTAGAAAACATTTATTCACTATGTTCCTATACTCACACGTGGTTCTAAATCCCATAATCTCTGCTCCAAGCGCTGTATCCGCGAATGTAGTGCTGCCTCAACCACCTAATAATTTCACATTGGCAGTGGGTCACTGTTTAAACAATTAACATTTCAGGTTCACTTGTATATATGAAAAGTGCACGGGTCAACACTGCAAAAGGACCAGTATTGATAGTTTCTACACAAGTTATTAGTGTCCAATTCAAACAAAGACAACAGTAACTCTTCATTGTTTTGCAATAAGTAAAAACTAAACACAAATAAAGAAATGAGGCTAGGATGGAGGAAAATTTTAAGCAGCTATTAGCTATTAGTCATGCTTTATTTTTTCACAATTGTGGATAGTCAACGTTAAGCATGGTGATTGAAAAGTGAAAATATTGCTACAGATGAAATTGGCTACAAATTTGATAACATAAAATGCTCTGTAACTGCTGGCCTGCTCAGACTAGCAGCAAAGACGCAGAAACCTCAAACGAGTCATAGAACAAACTTATATGCCACAAGAACTGTGTCCACTTTATCTTGAATTGAAATCTGAAAAATGAAGTTACTGACCAGGCAAAATTCTGTTAGATATAATTGTTACTTAGTTTCTTTTATTAAGGGTAGTTTTTACACTATACTTTATAGCCTCTCTAAAGTCACTCTTTTCATATCATTGAATAATACAAGAAGTCTTGTTTAACAAATATGAGAGAAGAAATTATAATAAGATTATCCGCAAATTTAAGGTACACACACACACACAAAAAGAAAAAAAAAAAAGAAAAGAAAAAAAAAGAAAAATAAGCAAAAACCCAATTGCCCAATACCATTATTTAACATCTGCACGTGTCCTTTTCTTGGATTGCAATCGGCACTTCCCTATAGGACATTAATTATATAAGGTCCTTGTACAAAATTTATGTTTTGCAATTTTAATCTCACGAAACTTGTTAGTATAGCATATTTTTCCCATCTAGCCCTTTCATGGACTTTGAGAAAATTCACAATCTTAATGCAATTATTATTGAGAACTGGCAGAGTATGGTCTCAAATAACAATGAAGCCCCAAATCAAGTAACGTCAAGTTGAGTGCAAGTAGAAAAAATTACCAGTAGAAAACTAACCTCAAGGACAAATGGCATTGATGGCCCTCCATTCATGTTCTTTGGATTTAGGCGGGGTAACAATGCATCAATAAAAGCTTTTCCACCTTTACTGTTGATAACCAAGAATCAACTGTTAATTTACTGAGAAACTATGCCAAACATCACTTAAATACAGTAAAGTCTTAAAAAAAAAAAATATCAGCACTTTCGATCTTGAAAGAGATACCGATTATAGTTGAATATATAAACACGTTCCTGCATTGCTATCGCTCTCAAAGAGCCCAAGTTCAGTAAAATTGCATGCTCTCGTACCTTGATGAAATACAGAAAAAAATGTAAATAAAATTGAACCAGTGAATTTAGTATGAACACCTACATTGAAAGTTTTATCAAGTTTTCTGATAATATAATATGAAAGAACTATTGAGATGAGAGGAACAATCATACAGTGCCAACTTTAACCAGTTATCAGGGAAAGGGCACAGATTACAGGCATCAAAATTATTTCTACATAAAATTTTTAGTCATAGAACTTGCTCCTGGTCATATTGTTAAGCAGCACAGCCTTATTTTTAAGCATCAGACTGCAGCAGTTCCATTCTAACTAAATTTCATTGAGTGGAATTCTAGAAGCCGTCCTTTGTTTTTTTGGTTTTTTGTTCTTGGTCTGTAAGTACAAGAAACCAAAAGAAAGTGATAACTGATGTAATTGCAATATTGTTACACAAAAATGAAACATTTTTTCATGTAGAAAATGTCCATCATACCAGAGGAACATCATAAAGTATAAAGCTATCAAGATTAGCTATGAACACGACCGTATTGTTAAATAATTGAGCAACATAAACTGTAGCACAAAGTAATTCATGATCGGTACCAGCAAAGATGACATTGAGTTGGTTAACCACAATGATGGATCAACACTCCTAATATCTCGAGGACGGAGACCTGTTGTTCAAATATGTATATTATTAAAAGGAAAATTCGTGCCCAGAGAATAATACAAGAAACAATAGGGAAGAAGAAGAATTAACAGACAAACTTGACAAGAGTCCATTGACATCACTGATTCATATAGACTAAATGGCCCAATGACCCAGAAAGAAAAGATTTATAAAACGTAATAAACATTCTCAAATAAAGAAGGAAGAAGAATTTTTACATGTTTACTAGGATATATCAGAAATCGTAGTACAAATTCAGAGATGAGAATCAACTGAATATTACCAAATAATAAATTAATATGAGATGTAGAAATATAAGCAACTGCAGAACTGAACTTATTGATATTTTCCAACTCCAAAAAAGTAAGTGAACTAAGTTCAGTACATTACAAACTTATTACTCACCACTAGACTTCAACAAGTGTCGTCTCATTATTTTTCTGGTAGATACAATCCCATCTGACCGTACTTCGACAACCTGTTGATGAGGAATGGTGAATGGATATACACATTAACAAGTAAACCATGAATTAAGCTTAATTTTAACCAGCGAGAATTGAGCTGCTTCATTTATTATTTTATATGCTAAAATGGACCAATGGAAGGACAAGAAAAACATAAGCTCTGCCTTCCTTGCAATATCTGTTGGAATCACAATACATTTTAGGCTTGAATTCCATTATTCTTTGATTTCTTGGACTAAGCAATCACCAATAATTATACTAAATAAAGACAGCATCTGCACTTATAACACATCATATCACCAGCAACGTTTTTCTTTCTATGAAATGAATTGAAAAAATCATAGATAGAGAGTCAACGTTGTAAGGTTTTCCTCCAAAATTTTGTTGAGAATTACTTTGATACATCCAATCTGAAATCTCTCTGAACTTGCACAGTTGCACTTGCCAGAAAAAAAAATGTGACAAGTTGCACTTGTCACAGAAGATGTGACAAGTCTAAACTTATAAATCAGTGGAAATTTTTCTACTAAAGCAATCTAAATGTCCTTTCTATTTTTCATTAGCTGCTCCTAACATCATTTTGAACTCTTATGGGTGCACTGACCTATAGTTCTTCATGCTTCTAAGTACAGATACAAATTTCTAATTTCCAAATTTTGTAAAACTTTTCTTATTTTTGCTCAAGCCAAATTAAACACGCTTTATTTAATTTTATTCAGTATTTCACACAACCTGTAAGTGTGTTGGTGAATGTAATGAAGGGATTAGCCAGAATCACATACCACTGGGTAACAGAAAAGATCTCACCCTTTGTGGTTTGGCTTTAGAGAAAGCACTTGACAGGGCAGAGTGAAAAAAGAGATCCACCTAGGCCCTAGCTGACCCCTAATAAGTACCGAAAAAATATGTAGCTGACCAGATGAATATGAAATAACGTTTGTTGAGGTGAGTTTTTTATTACCAAATAAACTTACATGCAACGTAACGTTTCCAACTCCAAATTTTTTACCAAACTGCTAAAGAATATTACAGCAATTACAATCTTTCCATTGCATTATCGCAAAATACTGTCATGCACATTCAAAACAAGCAATTATCAGAAATCAAAAATTAAATTAAGCTAACAAACACTACAGGAAAATGACCTCATAGACAGGTTCACGAATCCCGAGATTCAGCGAATCCCCGGAGGCAGAATTCGGGACCGGACTCCTCACCGAACCCGCAGAATCGTTCAAGAACTCCTCACCAACCACCTCCCCAACAGAAACGTCATCACCATCCTTATGTACAACTTCCGTCGCACTCTCCCTCTCCTTCGATTCCGAATAACACTTAATTGCCCCTTTCTTCACTGGAATCGAGCGCAGGAAATCCTTGCTCCTTTGCAACAACAACAATTTTCCAGGAAACTCACATTTTGACTGAGATGGTGCAATCCCCGTAAAAATAAGATGAAACTGAGGGTAGCGAACCGGTAATTGCAACAAAATCGGAGAATGGTGTGAAGAAAGTGGAGCTGCTGAGGCCATTTTCGAGTGAGAAATTCATGCGACTGCTACAATTCCAATTACATAAACAATACGTACATATATTAATCTCTTCTACTGACAAATCCAATCCAATCTAACTTATTATTCAAGGATCCCGAAATGTACATATAGGTGTATATATTAGTGAAATTTTTGTGAGAGAGAAGGGGAAATGAAGCTGGTGGTTGTGAATGGTTTACATATTATTCTGGTTACGGTTATTTAGAAATTTTTAAAACATATATATGGCTTAGTTATTTCCGTTTGGTGACGTTTCTTTCGCGATCCGAGTTGTCGATACTTTTCACATACTTGTTTGGCCATGCTTAGCTCGTATTTAGTTGTGCTGAAATTATTTTTTAAGTTTTATAGAATATGTATATAATAAGTAGATTGTAAGTTGTGATTTCTACGAAATGTGTAGATAAAAATTATATTTAACTAATTTGATCAACTTAAATTATAAGTATGAACAAACAAACGCTAAATTATAATTTAAATTGATTAAACATATTTTTATCATACATTTCGTATGAGCTATAATTTACTATTAATTTATTATCAATATATTTTATAAATATTTAAAAAATAATTTCAACAACGTTTAGAAGAATAATGCTATGTACCATTATGGGTAATTAGAACCCATTACGTGATTATAAGATCACGTTGTTTGATGAAGTAATGCTATTTATTAAAAATGATGACAAACAACAAAAAAAGTTAAGTATATTTTTATTTATTAAACAATGTAGCAGTTATTCAACTATTGTTCATTGCTATTGTTGATGAATAGCATTATTCATATTTGTGGATATATTGCTATTCATCATTAGTTTATATCCCTTGATTCATTGTTCAATGTATCAACTGTCACTTTGTTAAATAATTCATCATCAATATTGAAAAACTAATTTTTAAGCTAGACTAAACAAGTATGGAAGCTTCTTACAATAACGATAACTCAAAATTCTAATGGTTAAGTTAATAATTTCTAGACTAAAAATGTTAATCTAAAGTTTTAGTTGTCACCCCTTAAATTTTATCGTTGATACAAATAATATTAACTAGTATGTCACGTCAAACAAAGTTGTGTTGATTGTAGCTAAAAACATAATTGTCAAATATACATCATTCATATTTATGGGTTAATTCACCAACGATCACTGAAGTTACCTTAAAATCTCAAAACGGTCACTGAAGTTCAAAGGTTGCAGCAGTGGTCACTAAATTATATATTCTTTTACAAACGGTCACTCCCTTCAATTTCTAACTTGAAATGGTGATGTGGCATGATGGTGTGGCATACAATAGATATTTATTTATTGCATGGTAGTCTATATACTTTATATAATATTTATTTTAGTTCCTATATTTTTAATTATCTTTCAATTAAGTCCTCCAAAAATTGTATCTTAGGTCCTTAATCTTTTTACATCTTTATACTTTGGTCTCTAAATTTTTAATTATCTTTCAGTTAAGTCTTCCCAAAATTGCATCTTAGGTCATTTAACTTTATACATCTTCAAACTTTGGTATTCTAAATCCTTAATTTTAGTGGCAAGAAAAAGTACAATTTTAATGGTCAAAATAAGTGTACTTCCAATTAAATCATTGATTTTACACTCAAATTTCTACCTAAATGAACAAAATAACATAATTAAAAAAATAAATTATTTGATAAAACTCACAAATTATCACTTAGAGTTGACAAAAATCTATTTAATTGACAATTTTAGGTGATAAGTGCAGATTTTGCACTTAATTTGAGAACTAAAAGTGGATATTTGTGAGTCTTGTCAAGTAGTTTATTATTTAATTATATTATTTTGTTCGTTTAGGTGAAAATCCAAATGTAAAGTCAATAATTTAATTGAAAGTGTACTTATTTTGGCAATTAAAATCAAGAATTTGGGGACCAAAGTTTGAAGATGTATAAAGTTGAAGAACCTAAGATACAAATTTTGGAGGACTTAATTGAAAGATAATTAAAAAATTGAGGACCAAAGTATAAAGATGTAAAAAATGAAAGATCTAAGATGTAATTTTTAGAGGACTTAATTGAAAGATAATTGAAAATATAAGGACTAAAATACATATTATATAAAGTATATGGACTGCCATGCAATATATAAATGTCTATTGTATGCCACATTACTATTTAAAATTAGAAATTTAAGAGAGTGATCGTTTGTGAAAGATATGTATACTTTAGTAACCACCGCTGCAATTTTTGAACTTTAGTGACCGTAGGTGAAATTAACCCTCATATTTATTCAATGTTAATAAGCAGTCTATAGATAAAACTTCGTATATTTGTTGAAGAATTTTTGAACGTGGGGGAATTTTTATCTCACTCGATATACTAGTTAACATTGTTTATGTCCATGTTAGAATTTAACATTGACATGTGGAATTTCTCCTACTGATATTTAACTCTGTATGGTGGTTGCCGACATTCAACAATCTGGTTGGAACGGGGATAGGGAAGATGAATATTATATTTTTTTAAAATTATTTTTTGTATTTTCTTTTTGATTTTTTGTTTCTAATTTTTAATTAAAGTTTGGGACCTACAATACTTTTTTGAAAGGATTGAAATCTCTAATGCAATTTACCATTGTTTTAAGTGGAGCATTGTAAAAAATAGAAAGATTCATGATGTATTTGTACTAAATGGTTAAAAACTTTAACAGTAATTTTTTCTTTTTATTTTCCTTTTTGCTGCTGACTTTTATTTAAGTTGGAAGGTAAAATTGTCAATTTGGTGTGAATAACTAATGGAAAAGTTGAGGTGGTGTAAATAAAATTGAATAAGGATAAAATTGTGCCAATTTTTGAAGGATGGTGACCTGAGCGTAATTTACCCAAAGAAAAAAGAGGTAGCCCAACGACTTTTTGGTTTCCTACCTTCTGGTCCCGTATAAACGTATAGTGAACCCAATCAGTGAACATCCTACTTCATTCTCCTGCAAACTTTGACATTTCTGTCCATGGAATCAGTGGAGAATCCATTGCTACAGAACTTCATATTTCCTCCATATGATATCATAGAAGCAAAACATGTTCGCCCCGCAATCCATTATCTGCTTAGAAAACTTGTAAGTTGAACAGGTTAGAATCCTTTGCTTAAAATTTGATCGAGTCGGAAATAACACAGTATATTGGATCATTTAAATTCATGGCCATCGGATAAAGTTCTTTCTTTTTTATTACTTTTTTTGAATGGATTGTAGGAAAGTGACTTGATTGAATTGGAAAATACAGTAGAGCCCACATGGCCAAAATTGGTTGTGCCACTGGAAAAGATCACAGACAGGTTATCTGTAGTTTGGGGGATAGTGAATCATCTTAGTTCTGTCAAGGACTCTCCTGAGTTCCGGGCTGCAATTGAAGAAGTTCAGGTACAGTATATGATTTATAATCAGTTCATAGGGGTAAATATACTTCTGGGTGAGATAAATTTGGTTTATTTTTGTCTGTTTTTCTTTTTTACAGCCAAAAAAGGTTGAGTTTCAGCTGAAATTAGGACAGAGTAAACCCATCTACAATGCGTTTAGAGCCATCCGGGATTCTTCGGATTGGGTAACTTTGAGTGATGCACGCAAGCGGGTAGTAGAATGTGAGTCCATTTCAGAATTTAAAATTTTCAGCCTATCCGCTGGAGCTCCATAAATTATTAATATTGAGAATTGGAGTTGCAGCGTTTCTGGCTAAAAAAATGTACAAGTACTTTTTTTGAAAAGTACTTACTTTAATGCAAGTTTTTGAACTAAGAATGTCCAAGAAAAAGTAACTTCTAAAAAAGTTACTTAACAGTTAACTTTTAAGCTTAGACACATGTTTGGCTAAGTTTAAAAGTTACTAAGTCTAAAAAAGTTACTTAACAGTTAACTTTTAAGCTTAGACACATGTTTGGCTAAGTTTAAAAGTTACTAAGTGACCTTTAAGTACTTTAACTTTTTCTATACACAGCCAAGAATTCTATTTGTTTCAAATTGATTGTGTTGTTTGCTTGTTTAGCCAAACTTTGAAGCTCTACATTATTGTTTTATGTAATTGTATGCACTCAAAGCATTTCAAGTAATAGGCTTTGATTGGAATTTTGTTGCCATGCCATTGTTTTCATCTTAGAGTAAACAAATAACTAATATGGAATCTTGCTATGGCCGACCAACAAAAAATAGAAAAGAGATTCAATAAGAAATGAGGAAGTATTCCACCTTCTTCTTCTACTTATTGTAGATAAATTATAATATCATTCGGTTCAATTGTATAATTATGGAACTTCAGTAGAACTTGACTAATTTGTTACAGAAGAATTTAAGTAAAGCAACAATTTTAAAACAACATAATAAACTCAAAAGATTAGATGACTCTATGTACAACTTACATTGTGCTAGTACTAGATTACTTAATTTCTTCTTCAAGAAAGTTCAACTTGATCAATAATAGGTTACCAATCACAATAGTACATGATTTGCTATGATAATGGTAGTGAATTGGAAATTCTACTGAATTCAGGTCGTTGAAATTGGAAAAGAACCCACGAGCAACAACGGAAATAAATATATTAATTTAACTCCCAAAAACAGTAATAGTATTGCTCTAAAATCTCTTTAATTTTGTGCGGACGTTATTATTGAAACTCACTACTGCCACATGATTCAAAATGACATTCTAAATTTAGATCTCTTTTCTATTTAATAATATTAAATGACGATATAGTTCGGAGTGAACCATTTCTTGATCTACTTTATTTAGACTGTTGTAACAATATGTAGTTTCTTTCAGAACTCTTGATTATTACTTAAGGGAAAAACTGGGACAACATTAAGTGGCATTAAACAATCAAGTCAAATTATGTCATTGTATGTTAACATCCATACGAATTTCTTGAAGTCCTGAGTGAGTATGAAGTCATTACTGTAGATGTTAGAATATGCCAGTCGGTGATGTGGCTACCTTATTGTCAAAAACTGGACTGGCACCCAACTTGTGAAACTCCAACGGTCAAGTTAGCACCAGATTCTGATGGTTCAACTTTACGTAAAGTCAGAAAAGAATTTGGCACAATTTATGCCTGTATACTTTATATTTTACATTGTGCCTAAGGTTGGCAGCATTATTTATAGGAGTTTAGAGATTGCTTATGTGAAGATAAGGTTCCCCTTTTGGTGGATTATTTTTTATGTTGGTGCCATATGGGTTGGTAATGACAGTTATCAGTTTTCCACATCTAATGTGTTTTGAGAAATTGTCTCCTCGCTGTTTGGGGTAGTTGGCTAAGTTGACTTTATCAGGATATGATCTCATAGAGAAGCCTACAGTCTTGCTGTCTGTGTTGACCAAACCCGAGGAAATAATCCACTCAGATTATTCAGAGGGTACTCTGGTGAGTCTGCTTATCTGGTAAAAGTTGGTTGCTAGTGTCCATCTTGTGCGAGCATGGGCGATCAGCTTGGTATTTTGGGCGATGAGGTCACGTTGGGTCTACATAGGGAAATTGAACATTCTTGCTCTTATGGTTAACAGGTTGGACTGTTGTAGCCTATACATATTTGTCCACGTCAATTTGACACGTCATCTGTCGTGCATTTCCTGAGGCACAGTTTTTGTTCCCGCTTTCCACAGTCATCTGGATGGACTATTGAAGAGTAGATATGTTTACCAGATTGTTGATGTAACCATTGTTGTATATGTGCCCAGGTTCACCTTGTTTGGGATCGTTGGCCATTCTTCTTCTGGTATAGAGCTTTTCAAATTTCAAAGTCATTATTTGTGCTTCTGTCCCAGGCGATGGATCTCTCGAATTTCATCCTGGTTATTGGCGCACATTATATAGGCTGCATAGTTCCCTAAGACTCTTCACTTGGCTGATAACATTTTTGATACCGCTGCTTACTAGAAATTTCTGCTTCCAACTTACTTGGAGTATCCTCTCTCTCTGTCTATTTCCTTGGCTGCTTTCTTCATGAGTTTCCATCCTCAACTTATCAAAATATCTTCATCATCCTCTTCTACCTCTCCTTGCCATATTTGTTTAGAATGTCTATAAAACTCCAATACCTCTGTTAGATAGTTTCTGGTGGAGCAGAATGCCCCACCACTGATGTTGTCACTGAAGGGCATGTGATCCATCAGGCGGAGTCTTCTGTTAACGAGGAGCATCCTTGAGATGTGCTTATCAGATCTCAGACCTTATAGAGATTAGGATCCCTCAAGCAGGGAGAGTGGATTCATAAGGTCCCTTTTAAGATAGGTCTCAGACTGCCCCTCCCCCGTTGATTAGGATTTTCCTTAAGTAAGAGAATATTTCCCCTTCTTAACTGATGCTCAGTTCTTGGGGAACTTGTTTGTGGCACAAGACTAGCATTTGAGTGGAGTATGCTCCAATCAACACCACTACTCATAGGAGTTTGAGATCCCTTACATGGGGAAACTCCCCTTTTTGTGCAGCATGTTATCCGTTGGTGGCGTACTAGTGGTCATGGCTTTTACCACTTTTGCACCTCCTATCTGCTTTCTAGAAATATCTTCCAGCATTTTGCAGGTGGTAATCTATGCTGACTTAGTCAGGAGCGCCACTTGGATAAGGTCTACCAACAATTATCAGGTTTGGCTTTTGGTATAGAGAAAGCCCGAGATAATGATCCTCTTGATTTATATAGTCATTTGGTGGGCCTGCCTGTCTTGTTAGAACCAATTGCTAGTGTCTGTTCTGAGTGGGCATGTCCAATCGACCTGGTAAATGGGTGATGTGGGCCTACATTGGTGAATTGGACATTCTTGCTCGTCCTATGGGTCTGATTAGGCCGGAACATATACTAGTTCATTTTCTTCAATTAAGTAAGCTTCATGTCATTGTCAGAGTAGTGATGCTTCAAGCTCACAAATTCTTCCTTATTCAGAACTCTTCCAATATTTGCTTCATTGGAATTTGTCTGTGCATTCTTTACCAAATCATGAAAAAATTAGTAAATTCATCACCTCCAATGAACGGAATGAGAACAAGCAACTTTTAGGCTTAAAAGCTGCATTTTGATACATATGGCTGTAGCAGATAACTGACCTGTGTTGCTTTATGCATTCTACAAATATGAAAATTAAGTGGTTAAAATTTCATTAACTTCCGTTTTCTGACCTTCGTGTAGTGAAAATGAAAGAAGCAGTTCTGGATGGAGTTTCTCTTGAAGATGGTGAAAGAGAACACTTTAACCAAATACAACTGGTGACTTATTTTGGAAATCTAGATTACAAAAGTTTTTTGCAAGCTAAATGACACAAATTTCTTTTGTCCTTTTGATTATGTTTCAACATCGTGTCATAGTTCTTAGGCTGCATATCTATCTTTGATGTGTAGAAGACTTTCAACGCTTTGATGTGTAGATGACTTTCAACTTCAGTGTAAATGCATGAAGACCGGAGAGTGAGTATAGGGCAGCTAAATTCACAAATTATTTTTCAGAACGCTACAATGATAAACTAGAAATCAGTTGAATAAATTTCATTGATTCCTTGGTTGAAATCTCGTACATACTTGTTCTTTACTACCAGGTTAATTGATCAGAATGTTTTCTGTAATTGACACACCCATATAACTTGTAGACTGTGAGTGGAAAATTGTCAACTAAAACTGATAATAAATGGACTTCTCTTTTTCTCTAAATCCTTTAGCTGACCTGCAGGAGTTGGCAAAACTTTCTCAGAAATTTGAAGAGAATATTTTGGATGCGACGAAAATGTTTGAGAAAATTATTTCAGATAAAAATGAAGTTGAAGGTTTACCTTTGACTGCACTTACTGTAGATGCAGAGATGGCGGTTCTCAAGGTATCACTTGTTTAACCCCTAACAATAGTGAGCACATACATTTTGACTTTCTTCTCATTTTCCATTTGATTCGTGGTGTTTCTTGGTCTTTGCAGGGATATGCAAAGGCCACAGCTGATGATGGCCCATGGGCAATTACCTTGGATGGTCCAAGCTATCGCTCTGTTTTGCAACATTCTTGCAATAGATCTTTGAGGGAGGAAGTTTACCGTGCTCATGTGACCCGTGCCTCTGATGGAACTCTAAACAATACCCCAATTATAGAACGCATTTTGGAGCTCAGGTTGGAGAAAGCAAAGCTTCTAGGCTACAGTAACTTTGCTGAGGTATTGATGGATATGAGATGATTATGCTAATATTCTCTTTCACATTTCATTTTACTTTCGAGATCATAAATATCAATATTAGGTGAGCATGGAAACAAAAATGGCCACCATTGATAAAGCAAAAGATCTTCTAGATAAGCTTCATAGTGCTTCTTGGAATCCTGCAATTAAGGGTGAGTGGTTACCTTAAATAAAGCACGTGTATTATTTTGATTCAATCAAATATGATTATGTTCTATTATTGCCTGGTCTGTCAATGAATTTCCACTTCCAATATCACCTAGTGATCTCAAGGGAAATGCCAAAGATGTTGCCAACTGTCTCTTCTACTAATTGAATTTACCAAATGAAAAATTGAATGTTCCTTATGTCTAGTTGATAAATGTTCTCATAATCAGAAGCGAGAGTTATTTCTGAATGGCCTAGAGCAGTCTTATAACCTAATATGATTGCAATACCCAACTCTTGACCCACATCCGCAGCCGCAGGGTGTTAGCTTGAGGAATATTCTTTACAAATAAAGGACTAAAAGACCTATAGTAAAAAGAAGTACCATTTGGTATGATTGGTATGATTAATGTAGCCTAAAAATGTTGAATTGTGGATCTAGAAGTTTCCCCTTAGGCCTCAGGCGTGGCAAATTGTATTACTGTAGGTTACTCCCGAAATGATGAGTGCTGTAAGAGTCATAATCACCTCTTAGTGGCAGCATTTAGGGCCACTGGAAGTGTTCAATATTGTGCTAGGCCCAGAATTACCAAGTGCTTCATACTGTGATGGGAGTGGATTGATTAGTAAATGACACGCAGCACTTAGGTGGGGCTCGGAGATAAAGAACTTTTTTTAAGGGCAAAGCACATGGTAACAAGAGGCGTCATTTTAGGCTTATTGATTTTGCTCTACTTTGTGGTCCAGAGGATTATCTTGCATACAACAGGGACTTGACAATGATATTATCACTGATCATTTCGCATGTTGTTTCCTGATTGTTTTGTTACTCCAGACATGGAAGACCTTAGAGACTTTGCCAGTGGTCAAGGTGCTAAAGAAGCTAAAGATATAAATCACTGGGACATCAACTTCTGGAGTGAACGTCTTTGTGAGTCTAAATATGACATAAATGAGGTTGGCTTTTCCATCCTTTGTTCAAAGTTGCAGAATGATTTCAATCCTCACTTCAGTTTTTGGAAGGGATGAATTCCGGGTCCAAATTTCAAACTAGGACCATAACTATAATATCATATCTAGCAACAAAATTCAGAAAAAGTTGCAGCAGGTTATGCAGACAAAAGTTGGAATAAAAAGGTCCTTTTGAATTCCATCAAATCATAGTTTAAGCAATTCTTGGCCTGAGCATAGAGCTCAGCATTTGTGTGCTGGAACCCAGTTTAGTTCATACAAGCCACATTATAAAAGCTGAGGTATAAACTTTTGAAAGGAGGTTCGGCAATAATAGCACAATCCAGTAAAGGTTTACCATGATTTTTATCCAAATGACAATTAGTTGCACGAACAATGTCGGAGTTTACCTGTCTCAGGAGGGTGACAAGAGAAGGTGTCTCTGCAAGACTGTTCCAGGACAATAGTGCAGAAGCGCTGCAAAAGGCTTCAGTATGTTTTTGTTTTCTTTCATACACACTCCACAGTTCAAATGATTTTATAGAAAACTTTTTGTGGAGTACAAATATTTGAATAATAAGAGCAATTTTCGTTTAGCTAAGAACCTTAATCTCCCCCGTCCCCAACAACTCCTCTTTGGGGCCTAGTTCAGCTGATTAAGCTTTTTTTCCCATAGTTGCTTTTTAAGAAAAAATTGAGATGGACATAGATTGTTCAGGATTCCGAAAATACTGCATCCATGGTCCTTTAACAGCTCAATGAATGCAATTGTCTTTGCACAATTATGACTCTGTCCATTGTGCTTTTGACTAGTTCTTCTTCATTCTCAATTAAGGTAATTTTCTACATTTGCATTTCTTTGATTTTAAGAGTCTATCTTCCTAGAAATTAGAAACCAAAAGCCTGTTCAGATGTCACAATTTCAGTTCTCATACTGAAGCTATCTTCTAGTTGTTTTATCTCTGTATTCATGTCACGAATCAGGGATGCAACCTTAGTCTTACCAACTTGCTGTTTCAAAAATTAAGTGGACATTTTTGTTTCTAAGGCATCCTAGATCCACTGGCATCGAGCATATTGAATTTTTTTTACAAATTAGTGTTTTCTGATGGATGCATCTGTTGCACCATATTGCGGAGCTTCTAGCAAGAAAGCAGTCAAGTTGTCTTAAAATGCTCATCTTTCATTTGTGTTTTCATTAATTTGAAGACAACATGGCTCAAGGGAGTGCAACACAATTGACTCCAAAGATAAAATGCATTCTCCTAATTGTTAGTTTATAAAACCAACTTTATTCTGTTTTCTTATTCCCTTCTCGTGAATATATGACATTAATTCTCTTCAATCTGATTTTGAGCCTGTTAAAACATCTAATTTCTTCACTTCTATAGCATCAAAATTACAGGCACTTTTTATGTCCATTTTCATAAATATGACTACTCTAGTTTTTATTATTTTAAGGGAAAGCATTGTCCAGAGAGGTTTTAATTCAGTTTTCTTCAAGCATGCAATTTTTACAGGAAGAGTTACGACCATACTTGTCATTGCCAAAGGTGATAGATGGTCTTTTCAAACTGACAAAGAAGCTTTTTGAGATTGAAATTGAGCCAGCTGATGGGGCAGCCCCAGTAATGTTCCTCAAAACTTCAACATCTTGTTGCTTTTTTTGTGGGTGACTTGAAGATGTGTTACTAGATTTTACACTTAAATTTCTGCAGGTTTGGAATAAGGATGTCAGCTTTTACAAAATTAAAGACTTTTCAGGTTGTCCTATAGCGTACTTCTACTTTGATCCATACAGTCGTCCCTCAGAGAAACGTGGTGGTGCGTGGATGGATGTGGTCGTTGGTCGCACTGGTGTGCTCTCGTGTGACGGTACCTCTACCAGATTGCCAATTGCTCACATTGTGTGCAATCAGACACCTCCAACTCAGGACAAGCCAAGTCTAATGACCATCCGTGAGGTATAAATTCAGGACCTTACCTTATGTACCATTGTTATGGCTCTTGTTTTATAGTATTGAAAAAGAATTACTTTTAATAAATACCAGTGCAAGGATGTTACTGTGAAATGAGTGTCTTGCTGACTATTTGATGAGCAAAATCAGGTTGAGGCTGTCTTCCATGAGTTTGGCCATGCACTTCAGCATATGCTAACCAAACAAGATGAAGGTTTTATAGCTGGCTCGCAGGGAATAGAATGGGACGCTGTCGAATTACCTTCTCAATTCATGGAGAATTGGTGTTACCAAAGGTCAAGTAATTTATATTACTTTTTTTTCTACAATTACTTTTTGTGCAAAAATTTGAGATTGAATCGTAACTCTTATTCCGCTTCTAGGTTTAGTTTAACAGCTATATGCAGAAAACTAAAGCATAATGACAGCCTACAAATGGGAACAGAATATTTAATAACAGCAAACTATGCTAAATTAAAACATTGTTCTCTCTAAAAATCTTATCCCCAAGTAGTTGCATAAAATTAGGAAAGGCCATATCACTACACAAATCATATTCTTAATCGGCAAGCTCTCGATGCTTAACACTATCACCTAGTGAGCTTGACGAGGGTGTTGGATATTTATTGTAATTTATGCTCAAGATTCATAAGAGTAAATTTTGTCTTTACAATTAAATTTACAATATTACAGATTATCTAGGTAACTCTTTGTTCAAGTTGCGAGGGGATGATTGGCCCCAAGATTGACTCTTTAGTTGTTTTATCCAAGTGATTTCTTCAGCATAAACAGATTGACCTACAGTAAACAGTGGCAGGTTATGGACATGGTGGTTTGAGAGCGGGGTTAGGGGTTTTATAGATCCAAAATCTTTATAAATCATTTTATAATACCAATTTTTTCCATTCAATTTAGTATACACATATTTTCCTTGCAGGTCCTCCTACAAATGAAGCCTTGGACATCCACCTCTACATTAGTATGTGCATGATTAGTCCTACTTCTCTAGTGTGAATTTCCATCTACAACTACAATCCTAGTTTTTCATTTCCTTTTTCCTTTGGAGGATAGAGATCTTAAGCTCCACCTCCATTTATTGATATTATTCCAATCAATTTTCAGAAAATACATTGCATTACATTTAGCTTTGCTCTTTTCCGTTTAGCCTTTACCCAATTAAGAGTTGGTTATACATCCTTTTGTGAAATGGTGGTAAAAATTTTGTATGTTCAGCATTAAAACTCTGTAATTATCAAATTATGATACCCAGGCATGATGTTTTCATCATGGAGTCAGCTTTCAACTTCAGAGTCCTGAGTTCATATTTAGATACTCTGTTTCAGATATTCTATTCGAAGATGATTACCTATTTTCAGACTCCGTTTTATTTGCTTGTTATATTAGCTGTTAAATGGCATAGTACTGAAGAAATAAGCACTTTCTACTACAACAATAGTTCACTCAAAACAATGTGCTACAAAGAATAATATAACATTTTATCGAACATTTTATGGTATTGTGCTGCATGAGGGCAGATGTAATCTAAAAACTCATGACTTTTGATTAAATGTTTCATGGTCTGAGATTTGAATCTTCTCCCAGAGATACTGAACATCAGAGTCTCGCTTCTTCTACATCTTACAATTCAAAGACTTCGGTCTTTGTTCTTTATTATTGCTATTAATTCACTTGAGCCACCCGGTCTAGAAGTTTAAGTTGTTATAGAGGAGAACAAACATATTTATTCTAATTATAACTCCAACAAATTCACAAATTAGTATATTCATATACCACTTCACACAAATGCATTATCTATGGTCTGTGGTTGATGGAGTCTTCCTTTTGCAGGGATATAATTATGAATATTGCCAAGCATTATGAAACCGGAGAAAGTCTTCCCGAAGACTTATGCTTAAGCATTCTTTCAGCAAGGACATTTAGGGCAGGTTCACAGCTACTTCGTCAGGTAAATTTCGAAGCCAATGATGCCTATAGCTCAGGTGGCAAAGGTTGAGGCACAAGGATTACACGATTCTGAGTTAAAGTGCCACCAAGTATATATGTGGGAACTAATCCAATTATATATTATTTTCTCTCTCTCGTGGGCTTTGTTAATAGTTGATTGATTGTTGATTACTTATATGGGTGATATTAAATTGAAGTGGCTTGTTATATCAAATTGATTAATAGCATCACTCAGAAAAGTAACAGTAAAGAGATTCTCAAAGATTATCTGTCACTTTGTTGATTAATTCTTCAAATTAATAGAATAACCAATAACGTAAAGCTATATAGGGGGAACTGAGGCTTTTAGCTATCTGGCAATTCCTTACTTGGGGAAAAATATCCAAAAGGATGTGTAATACCTCATACTATAGAAATTAAAGGGTTATAACAGATTTCCTATTTCAGCATCAGGAGTAAAGCTGCAAATACAAGCAGATATGTCGTTAACTCCTTTCTATAGCTTTGCTTGTATAATTATATATACCACTTTGTTTGCAGCTGCGTTATGCTGGCGTTGATTTGGAGCTTCATTCAAATTATGTACCAGGTGGACCAAAGTCTATATATGATATTGATCAAAGAGTAGGGAAAAAGACACATCTAATCCCACTACTTCCAGAGGACAGATTTCTTTGTAGTTTTACTCACATATTTTCTGGTTAGTTCACTAGTACTTTTTTTGAGTCAATGTTCGATCTCTTAACAAATTGATAATTCTTTTTATTTAAATGTGCAAATTACAGATAAATATGCAGCTGGATATTACAGTTATCAGGTGCCTTCAGTTTCTCTATTTGCATTTTCAAAAGTTCTAGTCTAGTCAAAGTTCATTCCTTGCTGCCGCTATAATTCAATCATAGTCATTAAGAAGTCTGGATTACATAAAATAATTCCATTATTACTGTTCAGATCTACTTCCATGCTAGCAATTTGACTTTTATCTATGTTATTGAATCTTTCATCATATATTGTGATTAAAGTCTTACATCCTAAATTTTTTCTTGCTAGTCCTTTTATTCCTATGACTATTAAACCTAAATACATAAATCTATAATTTCACTTTTTCAATTCTTTCTTAGAATCTTCAGAAATTAGATTTAATTTTCTTACTTGACTACCTATGCATTGTATTGAAACTTGTCTATTATGTCTAAACAACTGGTTTTTTATTCGAAAATTCTCTGTTATATAAAACCTCTGGATTTAGTAACCTTAAACCATGAGTTTGGAATCTTATATAGTCTTGATCTGGATCTAGAATTTCTTCTATATTCTGATCATTTTGTTCAGTTCTTCTTAACAGTCTGTCTAAAAAATTTCTATCAATACTTGATGTACTATGATCCTTCACTAATAGTTCTAGATCTTCCTAGGAAAGGAGTTTGTAAACTCATCCTGGAAATTTAAATTCTTTAGGTAATTTCCTAGTTACTTTTTCTTTTCATGTAGGTTGTAGATTTAGACTTCCTAACGTTCTCACTTTCTATACTAGTTGATGATGTTGTTACTTTTGCCTTGTCTAAAGAATCAATTTTCTTGTGTAATGAAATTAATAAAGTTATTATGGTTATTACAAATTAAAATTGATTACACTTTGGGAAAATCTAATTTAGTAATTCCCTTGGGTTCTTTGTGAAAAGAGCTACAAAATTCTAAAGTTCTATATAATTTTTGTCTACAATATCACTTTCGTTCATTAACTAAGAATTAAATTCTTTAATTCTTTAACTGATTCTTCATTTTAATGACAACTTTCCTAATTTCGTTTTCTATCTCTCTAGATTTATTAAGATCTAAAATTTTTGCTATTTCTGAAAAGTCTGGTTTTTGAATCTTTTCAATCTTAGATACTTTATCTAAAATTGCACAATTTTGATTTTTAATATAATCTAAACTTTCTTTAATATTTTTTAATTTTATATTTCTTGTTTTAAGAAGTTCTAAAACCGTTTCTATAGATTTAAAATTTCTTTTATTTTCTAGTTCTAGGTTTCTAGATAAATTAATTATTAAATCTATAATAAGGTTTTGACTAGGTTTTTTAAAAACAAGCTATGTAATTTATGAGTTATCTCTAAATTACAATCTAAAATAATATTGTCGATAGTCTTAACTCTTTTATAATTAGTACTTATTTCTAAATTTAAAATTCAAGTTCTTTTTATTATCAATGGCTTACCAAAATAAGAGGTTATGTGCTAAAAGATAAACTCACCACCCATTTAATAATAGGGTCTATCTTAAAATTAGATGCAGAGATTTGTTTAAAGGCGGAAGTCTTTATAAATCTATTTCTAGTATTTCTACTATCTTTAAAAGAAAATCAATAAATTGACTATTTTGTTGTATTGTTTTTTCTTCTAATATTATTTCTAATTCTTCAATTTTTTGTTCTAAAATTGTTATGTCTTTATTCTGTTCTACTATAGTTCTTTCAAGTAAAGACGTGTTAATTTCTTGGTGTCTTCTAAATTTTAAGTCTAATAATTTATAATTTGTTCCTATAATTTTTCTTATACGTTCTAACTCTTTCTGGTGTCCTATTAATAAGCACCTAAATTCTTCAAGAACTTCTGGAGGTGGTCTAATATGAATATTGCTTGATAAAGAAGGTTTAGATGAGTTGTTTGATGAAGAAGGTTGTTTGATGATGGCTAGCTCATATAATTTTTTGTTTTTCAAAATGTTGTACTTTATCCTACTTGGTACTTCCCTTTTCATAAATTCTTTAAATGACTTAACAAATCTTCATTTTTTTTTTTTAACACGGAAAATCAAATATCACTACCTAAGACATATTAACTTTAACCTGATTCTTTTCAATAAGGTTACAGAGTGGCACTCCACTTAAGAATTCTTAAATTAAATTTTTTTCCATTTCTCCAACATCTAAAGAATATCACAGCTCCTCCTCACCAACAATCCTTTTCTATTTGGGTCACTCAGTTTAATTTAGAAATAATACGTCTTCTAAGAATCAAGTTATGCTTTTATAATATCGTAGGGATGAAATAAATGATCACAAAATATTAACAAAATATTTCATATAACATTAAAAATTTATTAAAAATAAATACAGATAAAATATTTGGAGATCTGATAATACATTAAAGAAATTACTACTAAGTATTTCCCTTTCGAAAAATCTCGAAAATACCTGAAAAACTAACTAAAATACAAGCTTAAAATATCATGTACTTTTACAAGCTTTTTACAACCTTTAGATTGAGAATTTTTCTATGTAAGGAAGAGGTATTGTAAAGAGCAAAGAGTGTGCGGTCAAAGCTCATGGTCATGCTCTTTACTGAATGAAACACTCCTTCTATATAGCAAAATTCTTGAGAGCGAAAAATAAAGGAAAATCTTATCAAAATCTAAAAGGACGATCTCTTTTTCAAAAAATCTGAAATTTTTTTTCTCTTTTTTGACACGCGCTTTCACCGAAAACTTCTAGTCAAAAGTTGATTGGCATCTTGTTGAAATTCTCAAAAAGTTCTGTCTCCTCACAATTTCTTTCCATTGGCGTCTTATGTCTCGCGAGCATCTTTTAAAGAAAGATCTGAAATCGGCGATGAAGCATCTTTTTTTTTTTTTTTTTGAAAAAGTTTTTTGTCTTAGCAAACATCTTTGAGAATCTTTTAAAAGATTTGGCATGAAATTCAAAGCTCTAATTTCTTTGTCTGCCACTTGTCTCACTGTTTCTTAGGTATCGAGGTTGTGCGGTCTTTGTTGGGGATAGAGACATCCCACTATCTCGAATTATCTCACCCGTACCTTTCATCTTCGCCTCAAATTCATTACTTTTGAATTTTACGAAGATTTTTCCGGTTCGGATTTACGCTTCACTTGGCACTAAATGTCTTTTTTTTTTGTTGCTTTCTCTTTTTGCAAAAATCTTTTCTAGAGTTTCTTGATAATAATGTAAAGATTCTTTTCAACGCTCTTTTTATTTTTCTTCTTATTTTTATAACCTTTCTTTTAATGTCTTCTCATTTTTGCAATTCTTGGATATGGGAAAGAAGTTTTTCTATTGATACAATATTATTATTTGGGTCTTGGCTATCTTGTAAAATTTCTTTTCCTTTGCTATTCTGAGAGTCTGGATCTTGAGATGGGCTTGAAGAGTAGTCTACTAAAAGATCAAATTTGCCATTGGGGCGGCGGGGTATCCCAGTTAGGGTCTTTTCTCGAACTTGTAGGAAATCAGCAGTTTCTGAGTCTGTTGGACTTTTGGCAAGTCCATAGCCATTAACTGGTTGGAGAGTCTTTACCGATTCACTGTTTGCCTTTGGACTAGCTATTGACTTCTTAGGCTCAATAGTATCTTTTGGATAAACAAGTCTTAATTTTACAATTTCTTGTTCTAAAGAAGAAATTTTCTTTTGTAAAGATGTTCTTTCACATTAACAAAGTCTCGATTAGATTCATTTATAATTTTGAAATTGTTCTCGCATGTATTCGCATGGTGAGTACAAAAAAATTTTCTTATCTTTGCTTGGAGAAAAGTCTAAAGGAGGATCTTGAAAAATTTTTAATGTTGGAGAAACATAAAAATTTAATCCTATGAGCTGTCTTACAGAATCTAATGCTTCTTGATAACTAGAAAAACTTTTATAAAGAGGATCTTTAAAATCTTTAATGCAGTCTAAAACTTCTAACCATGAATGAAAAATTCATGGGTTCTTTCCTTTAATTACAACAAAGAATTTAAATCTAATTCTATTTTGATTAAAATGTTCTGACAGTGCATTTAAAGTAGCAAGAAAGTATTTCTGGTTTTTTGGGTTCTTGTTGTAAGAAATCTATAAGTTGTCTAAAATACATCTTTATTCTCTTGAAACAGAAATATGAGGTAAAACTTTAAATGAAATGTTACTGGAAGGAAAACAAATAAGTTTTTGGTTACCAAATCTGATACGATCTTGGTAAAAATGTCTATTCTGACTACTTGAAGTCTGGAGTAAAGCTGTAGAGAAAATGATTTCCCAGGGGGAATTCCTGGTCTTAGAGGAGGTCTAGACATCTGTAAAAGAATATGAAATAGTTAGAAACATTTAAAATTCTTTAACAGAAATCATTCTACTTAAAATGTCTGCTGCTTTATTATCTACTCCTTTTATATGTTCAAATTCTATATTAATTCCTGTATTCGTAATTCTATTTATAAAATTTAACCATCTTCTTCTACTGCTTTTCTTTGAGTCTAATTTGAGTTTATTATGAAAAGAAACTATTGCAGCACAGTCTGTTCTTATTAAAATTTCTTTTTTAGAAACTATAAACAGTTCAAAACTATCTAATGCATAATTTATTGCTAATAATTCACCATCTATACTTAAATTTCCTTTTTCTTTGTAGTTTCCGCTATTGTATCTACATATCCTTTATGTAGTTTTGTCTGCATATTTATTTGGTTTACATAACAAAATTGCTCCCCATCTTAGAATACTTCCATCTGTTTCTATTATTAAAAAATCTATGTCTAGGGACATAGCAAGTTCTGGCAAACTTCTAATTTTTTTCTTTAATTATCTAGACTAGTTTTATATCTTCTTGATTGAAATGTCTCTGTCCTGTAGGGGAAGTCTTAGAATATAATGGTTTGGCAATTTTTCTTAAATTTTTTATAAAAGGTCTGGCATAACTTACAAGTCCTAAGAATTTTTGTATTTGTTTAAGATTTTCTAACTTATCAGGAAATTCTAAAGCCTTCTGTGCTATATGAGGTTGAAGTTTAATGTTTCCTTGTCCTATATTTACTCCTAAAAAATCTATAAATTCTTTAAACAAAACTATTTTCTTTTTACTTATGATTAATCCGTGTGTTATAAATTCTGAAAAAACAATTTGTAAATGGCCTCTATGTTCTCTTCTGTTTTTACTAAATACTAAGATATCATCTATATATATAACTACAAATTTGCTATGCTTATTAAATATGCTATCCATCTTTCTTTGAAAAATACCTCGTACCAGCATTTTTTAATCCAAAGAGCATTACTAGCCATTAATAGTGTCCTTCTGGACATGTAAAGGTTGTCCATTCTATGCTATTAGGATGCGTTTTAACTTGCCAAAAACTTGATTTTAAATCAAACTTACTAAATATCTTGCAGTTCTAGATTCTATTTATCAAAACTGTCTTATCTGGTAATTTGTATACATGCTTCTTTATAATATTCTATACATTTTGCTCTAAGTTTTCTAACTGGGTACCAACTACACAAAAAACATGTTGTACTATCGGTACCTCTTCTTTTTGCCAATTATGATTAAATTCTTACGCTATAGTTTGTACTAAGTCTAATTCTTCTTGATTCGATTCTTCACTAATTTTGAAGTTTGAAAATTCATCTAAATTTAGAAGCTTACAACATGTTTAAATAAATTTATAAACTTATAAAGCCGTATATATATATATATATATATATATATATATATATATATACACTTTCAAAAAGAATATTTATCAATTGTTTTATGTATTTCAAAATTTCAAGATGATTTAATAAATAAAACCTTTCTTGTCAAAACTGATTGCAATGCTTTAAAAGATGTTTTACAAAAAAGACGTGAAAAATCTTGTCTCAAAACAAATCTTTGCCAAGTGGCAAGCAATACTTTCTTGTTTCGACTTTTCAATTGAGTTTATTAAAGAAGAAAACAATTATCTCCCAGATTTCTTAACTCGAGAGTTTTTGCAGGAGATAAATGTCCAAGAAACCAGTTACCAAAGGAAGAAGTCTGGAGGACTACCTCCTTAAAAGTTTTAGCTCTAGCTCAAAAAATTCCCAAGCTTTTTCTTCCAGTCAAAAATTCAAAAATACATCTGGTTCTTCAAACCCTTTCACGGTTCTTGAAACTCTTTCTTCTCAAATAAAAACTCCAGCTAACTACAAAAATGCTCTCAAACCTGATATCGTTCCTGGATTAGGCAAACTCCCAGAAATCAACAACTAAAAATTTCAATATCTCTTGAAAAGAAACACAATTCATGTGGCTGATTTCGACGAATGGGCAAAAAAATCCTTCTCTTGAAGAATGCCTTTCAAGAATCTTTTCTCCCTTTCTCAAAGATGACGACCTTTTCAATGTCATCGACAAAAATATCAAGTCCTTAATGGTTTTACTTCATACCACAACTTATTCACTAATCGAGAATGTGGTATGAGACTATCCTCAAAGTTCTGAAGATCTCTGATAATCTCCCATACACTAAATAAACCCAAACACCCATTGGATTGATTTTTCAAAAATTAAAATCCTTCACGTTCTTTCCTTTTGATTGGAATCGAAACCTTGGGAACCAGTATTTTCTCTCAAAATGGTCAAAATCCCGGTTTACTTATCGAGATTATATGAAAGCTTTGGTTCAATATTTTATACTTTCGCCCTTTGAGCCATTCTTGGTTCATTCTTTTCGATCAAAATTGCCCACAAACATTCCCAAAATGGTTTCAATCATGGTGGTTTTATTTCGGTGTCATTGAAGAAATCTTCCCAAGTCGTATCTCTGAAGGTTTTAACCTTTTCAAAACCAAAGGAATTAATCTTATCCCTAATGAAGACCTTCTCTTTCAATATTGCAAAGTTTTCAAAATTGCATGGATTTTCTGTTGGGATTTTCAACTTCTCCCAACTTTAGCCAAACCTTTTTCTTTCAAAAGAATTCTTTGCCATTCTGAAAATTAAATAGTGGAAAAAATTTAATGATTCTAGTGCTTGTTCAAAAGCGGTCCAATCTGGATTAATCATTAATAAAAACAAAAGCGGTTCAAGTTCTTCTCCAAATGACTTTCTTATAGAAAAATCAAAATTCTCTTTTAAATGGCTCGATGCTCGATCACGAGGTCTTTGCGATTCTTGCCAAAAGGCAACGATAATAGCAAAGGATCAAGCAAAGGATTCGTCAAAGCTTCCAGAAATTAGATCCGACCCAGATTTTGATCAAGAAAATGAGGATGATTGCCTCGGTGTCAATATAGATTTCTTTGAAATCTAGCCTTATCCCTTTATCACTACTCTGCAAAAATGTAGAGAAAAACTGTGGATATAGGTTAATTTCAAAAAATTTCTTCTGTCAAAAAATCTACGGACAAAAATCAAATCAGCAATAGTGACTTATTGATAGCTTTTTCAAAAGAAAACCGTGAAAGTTCATATTCTTTTCCCAAAGGTCAAAAAAAAAACAATCTCTAAGAATTTGTCAAAAAGCAAACAGTTCTGTGGTCGACAAAGATTTCAAAAAGAAGATCCCTTTCAAGCATCCAAGGAAACTTGAAGTTATAAGAAGAAGACATCTTCTTTGTAATAGACAGAGCGTTTCAAGTTTATTTTCTTTTTCTATTACAAGAATATTTTGTAAGCTTTCATATCTTTCATAACTTGTAAGTAAGAATCTTTTTTTCAATTATGTCAATCTGTATTAGTATTATCAATTAAGTTTTTCAAATCAGTGATACAATAGATGTTTCAAATTTGTTTTGGTGTTCAATTGACCGGGGGAAGGATGAGTAATTTGAAGTGGAGGATCACACATTTCTGCAAGATCTTTGGCTTTGTTTGGGAACATTGATTCGGGAAAATGGGAAAGGAAATGTTGGCAACAGAGGTATTTCATACGATTATTTATAATTGTCATTTTTAGATATCTATTTTCATTTGATGGAAAATTATCAAACATTTGTGGTGATGGTGTAAACATATAAACATTTAAACGATCTAAGAATTTTAGATCTTCAGTTTGAAAAATAAATTGATGAAAGAATTCAATTGAACACCAAAACAAATTTGAAACATCAATTGTATCACTCATTTGAAAAACTTAATTAATAATACTAATACAAATTGACATAATTGAAAAAATGATTCTTACTTACAAGATATGAAAGCTTACAAAATCTTCTTGTAACAGAAAAAGAAAAGAAACTTGAAACGCTCTGTCTATTACAAAGAAGATGTCTTCTTCTTATAGCCTCGAGGTTCCTTGGATGCTTGAAAGGGATCTTCTTTTTGAAATCTTTGTCGGCCACAGAACTGTTTGCTTTTTGACAAATTCTTAGAGATTGTTTTCTTTTGACCTTTGGGAAAAGAATATGAACTTTCACGGTTTTCTTTTGAAAAAGCTATAGGTAAGTCACTATTGCTTTGATTTGATTTTTGTCCATGATTTTTGTGAGAAGAAATTTTTTTGAAATTAACCTATATCCATGGCTTTTCTCTACATTTTGCGAGTAGTGATAAAGGGATAAAATTTAGATTTCAAAGAAATCTATATTGACACCGAGGCAATCATCCTCATTTTCTTGATCAAAATCTGGGTCGGATCTAATTTCGGAAGCATTGACGAATCCTTTGCTTGATTTTGCTTTTGTCATTGATGCTGCCTTGTGGGCAAGAACTGCAAAGACCTCAGGATCGGAGCACTGAGCCATTTAAGCGAGAATTTTTTATTTTTCTGTAAGAAAGTCATTTGGAGAAGAACTTGAACCTGCTTTTGTTTTCATTTGCTGATTAATCTAGGATTGGACCACTTTTGAAGAAGCATTGGAATTATTAAATTTTTCCCACTATTTAATTTTGCAACGGCGGAGAATTCTTTTGAAAGAGAAAGGTTCGGCTAAAGTTGGGAGAAGTTGAAAATCCCAACAGAAAATCCATACAATTTTGTAAACTTTGCAATATTGAAAGAGAATGTCTTTATTAGGGATAAGATTTCCTTTGGTTTTGAAAAGGTTAAAACCTTTAGAGATATGACTTGGGAAGATTTCTTCAGTGGCACTGAAATGAAACCACCATGATCGAAACCATTTTGGGAATGGTTGTGGGCTATTTTGATCGAAGAGAATGAACCAATAATGGCTCGAAGGGCGAAAGTATAACACATTGAACCAGGCTTTTATATAATCCTGATAAGTAAACTGGGATTTTTGACCATTTTTTAGAGAAAAGACTTTTGGTTCCTAAGGTTCCTGATTCCAATTAGAAAGGGAAAGAACGTGAAGGATTTTAATTTTTTAAAAATCAATCCAATGGGTGTTTGGTTGATTTGGTGTATGGGAGATTATTGCAGATTTTATAACTTTGAGGATAGTCTCATACCACATTATTGATTACATTATTGATTGGTGAATGAGTTGTGGTATGAAGTAAAACTCATTAAGGATTTGATATTTTTTGTCGATGAAATTGAAAGGATCGTCATTTTTTAGAAAGGGAGGAAAGATTCTTGAAAGGCATTCTTCAAGAGAAGGGAATTTTGCCCATTTGTCTTCGAAATTAGCCACATGAATTGTGTTTTCTTTCAAGAGATATTGAAATTTTTGGTTGTTGATTTCTGGGAGTTTGCCTCATCCAGGGACGGTATCAGGTTTGAGAGTATTTTTGTAGTTAGCTAGAGTTTTTATTTGAGAAGGAAGAGTTCTAAGAACTGTGAAAGGGTTCGAAGAACCAGGTGTATTTTTTAATGGAAGAAAAAGCTTGGGTATTTTTTAAGCCAGAGCTAGAACTTTCAAGGAGGTAGTCCTCCAGAGTTCTTCCTTTGGCGAGTTTTTCCTTTGGCAATTGAGGTAACTGGTTTCTTGGACATTTCTCTCCTTACTTTAGGATAGGGACGATAGGTTGGCTTAATGTAATACTCAATCTCAACGGGACCACCAAATTGGGACAACAACCCTTGGCTGACCAATGCTTCAGAGTACTTCAACGCCTTACCGACTTACAGGACCTATGACTTGAAGAAGGTTTCTCACTTGATTGACCATGGCTTGAACTTGGCTCTAATACCAATTTTGACCGGGGAAAAGCACGAGTAATTTGAAGTGGAGGATCATACATTTGTCTAATGTTTGGGATAAAGTACGAAATATAGTTGACACATCCTAAGAACCTTTGGAGAGTTGTCTTATCTAAAATTTCATCAGGGAATTTTGAAGCAAATTCAAAACTTCGTTTGACAGAGGTGATAGTACCCCTAAAGACTTCATGCCCTAAAAATTTAATCTTTGTTTGACATACGATAATCTTCTTTTCAGAAACAGCTAAGCCATTTCTTTTGGCAATTGATAGGAAGATTTGAAGATGTTTAAGATGTTGCTCTATGCTATCTGAATAGATGAGGATATCATCAATATACACAATTGAAAAGTTTTGGTAAGGATTGAAAATATCATTCGATATTTTTAGAATTCGAGAGGGGTTTTTTAAGACCGAATGGCATAACATTCCATTCATATTAGCCAAAAGGAACATTGAAAGCTGTCTTATATCTATCTTTTTCGTCTATTTGGATTTGCCAAAATCCTGACTTTAAGATCAAATTTTGAGAAGATAACCGCATTGACAAGACGATTGAGGAGATCTTTCTTTTGGGGCATAGGATATCTAATCCATTGTAAAACTTCATTAAGAAGTTTATAATTGATAACAAGTCTGGGACACCTCTTTCGATTTCTCTATGATTATTGACATAAAAGGCAGCACAACTCCAAGGGGATTTGCTAGGCCTAATTAATCCTTTTTCAATAAGATCTTGGATTTCCTTTGTACAGGTTTCTAAAAGATCTTTGTTCATTTGAATTAGTCTTGCTTTAGTTGGTATTTATTTTTCATTGAAATTGGGGATATAAGAAAAGGTAACGATATGTTTCTCCTATTCCACAAGGTATTAGATATTGTCGAACAGACTTAAGTTCTAATGGCCTTATTGATTCTTTCTATTTGATCTTTGATATTTTTGGTTTCTAATTATTCTAAGATTCTAGAAAATCTAATATCTTCTTTTAAGTATATGATATATTGTCTTTTGAGATTAATATTATGAATAATTTTTTTTATCGAATGTTCTTTGATTAGATTGATATCTCTAATTGAGGTTGGATTAGTAAATTCGAAAAATATCTCTTGATCTAGATATCTTGATTTTAATCTTCTTTCGGTAACCGAAATTGGGTATAATTGAACTAAGAAAGGAGTACCAAGAATTACTTCTTGGTCAAGATCTTTGACAAGATAGAAGCTACTTTTGAAGCAAATATTTTCGTTGCAGACGTGGGCTTTTGACAATTTGTAATTGATATTGAGACTTTTACCACTTGCACTATAGAGTTTTTCAGTGGTTTTCTCGAAATATTTGGTAGGGACAAGATCTTCCCTAATACAATTTTGATGTGCTCCTCGAGTCTAAGAGGACTCTAGATTTGATTTTATATTCCTTATTTATAACTATTGTTGCTATAGTATACTATTTTTGCAAACGTATTTGACTGATGATATTCATAGATTGATCTTCAATCAGAGGACTTTGGATCTTAATAGGAGAGCAAGGAGGTTCAACCCCTTCACTGTCGGAAGAAGATATGGAGCTTGAAGGAGTTTGGATTTTTTCTTTTCCTTTTGAGATAGAAGGAGAGTAAAACTTAATGATTGAGACTTCAAATTTAAGTTGAGATAGTTCTCTTTCAAGTTGAGATATTTGATTCTTCATTTGATTGACTTCACTTCGTAGGTCTTGACTAGAGGAGACTCTATCTGACTTTTTAAACTTATCAAAAACATCTTTGATATTATAGCTTCGTTGAGGAGGTTTTGTTTCGATAGGATCAAGAAGACGTTGAAATTTTTGTTTAAGTTCGGGGTCTTGTATTTGATTAACAATTTCTTGAATCAACTCCTTTTCAGAAGTTAGAACATTTATTGAATTTGTTTCACAGGTACAATTATCCTTACAATTACATACCTTTTTTGAGCTGGATGATTGGGAAGAAGAATCATTACTGTAATCGAAATCTTTTTGAAGATTATAGATAATGTCTTCGGAGCTTGAAGAATCGGAAGAATTAATGAGATTTAGAAGTTGATTTTTTAAATCGTTATCAATTTGGAGATTGTTAATCTTTCTCCTTAAAGGGCATTTATTAGCATAATGCCCTTCTTTTGACATTTCCAACAAGTTGTATCTTTAGGATCGCAAGGAGGAACTTTGGAAGATTTATCTTTATTTTTGAAGTCATCGCGTTTTCTTTGTATTTGTTATACCTATAGAATCTTTTAGGACTTTTTTGTTTCTTGTAATATTCTGGAGTAGGATGTTTATAAAAAAATTTATTCTTATAAGGTTTTTGGTGTTTTTTATGACTTTTAGAAGGTGGTGGATGAATACGCTTGTATCCATATTGTTCGCAAAAGGACCCAAGTTCATTTGAGTTTTGCCTTAAGTTTTAAATCATTGCAAAGGGAGAGTCCTTCCTTATTGATAAAACCAATAAGTTGTCCATATATATATATATATATATATATATATATATATATCTTAACTATGTTTTTTGTTAAACAGGAAGAGTACATATAAATTAGACTATGAGAGGATGATATAATGAGTAGGGAAACCATACCCTTTCTACAGTCTTACTAGTGCATGCAAGGAAACGAAAGGGTCACGATCCACAGATGATGTAGTTCCTAAAGTTGGACATCTTACTGCATGTGCATATGACAGAGAAGATCAAAGATAAAAGGAGAAGAGAGGAAAGCAGCTAGGGTTCTTACAAATGAGCATCAAACCTACAAAATTTCTAGTGTATAAAATAATAAACTCTAATACTGCAGAACCAAGTAACAATAATGCTATTCTATACCAGTCAACTTCAATCACAACAGATGTCGTTGTGTATTCCCCTAGCTACACAAACCAGCTCAGACATCTTTTTCTAGAGTCTCAGAATCTCACTTTGTCCTGTTTGTAGCTACGAATGCTAGTGAAGATACACTGACAGCCACTAATCATTGAACCTTAGCTGTGTCATTGGATGAATCCATCAGATATTCCTCTCTAGCTTTAAGCAAAAATGTTGATTCAATCTGATAAGAGCACATTTATTTTCAAGAATCTTTATTTTAGTGACTTCTTTCTTTTGTTAATAATAGATTTTCAATAGGTTCCATATCTTGATCACTTCCAGTCATGTTTGAGCTTCCTGTTTTGGTATACAGATTTATTTTGCAAGTATATTGAGAGAAGTATGTTTGTTTCTAAGAATACTGTGAGTTTGCATGTCTGACCAGATTTCAGAATAACATCTCTCAAACTTGTCATTTTAGTTTCGACTTCAATTATGCAAGAAACTTCTTTTTACTTGTACTTTTTTTCTTATATCTATAATCAAGTATCTTCATGTATCAGTGGGCGGAGGTGTTAGCCTATGATGCTTTTTCGGCATTTGAGGAGGCTGGGTTGGACAATGACAAGGTGAGGTTGTAGGATTTGCATTATGTTATCCTAGTTTTATGGCCAGAAATTGGCTTCTGCGATTTGTGCTCCTTTTTCCCTTGACAATAATACTTGCAGAAAAGTGTGTGGGCTTCTCCATACCCCCTTCAATGCCTAAGTGAATATATGACTCTAGGATTATCAATGTAATTGCCAGGAGAATTTAGGAGTGTATTTGTATGTAATTTAAGCGCCCCTTAGAGCTTGTAAAAGGCTGTATTTATAATTGTCGGAGGTCCACTGTGATAGGAGTTACTTTGTCAGATTAGATAAGATATTTTGTTGGTCTCATATGCCGTATATTTTGCTTCAAGTTAGAAAAGAGAACTGTTGGCCAATTCAAGGTTCGTGACAAAAGATGCAGTAATATTTCCGAACGTTAACAATGCTGTATCCGACTCTCTCGAATACACAGGCAGCGTACGATTGCTGTTTTTCTTTTTCTTTAATTCTACTTTGAGGGTAGCACCATGGTATGTGTTCGATACATCGGTGCTGTTAATTTATTAAAATATGCTATTATGTACAAGATTCAGAGGTCCTAAACAAGTTGGTACAAGGACTCAATACAAGGATCAATGCTTTTGTGAACCTTATAACTTGTGTAATTAGCTCAAATCGTCCATATCTTCTTCAACAGACTCTTGGAGATATGGGCATCAGATTTAGAGAAACGGTCCTTGCTCTTGGAGGTGGAAAAGCGCCCAACGAGGTAATGAAAGATAAAGAAAATTATGTTTTGTGCAATTTGCTAGGACAAGTGATTTTGTTTGAATGTATCAAAAGATCAGAAAAACCTTTAGGACATGGTAATATCCAGCTTAGAATGCAGAGAAATAAAGCCCTTTTTGAGTTGTAGAGTCATACATGTTAATGGATGTAGTCTCTTGAAGCTAATTACAATAATTATTAATCCTAACATGACAATATATTTGCACTGTAGGGCTACCATGGGAGACGAGGGCTTGTTGAACCATCCAATTTCCATCCACAACAAAATGCTTACTGTGTTCGTTCTGGGTTTCAATTTCTAATGTTATCTTCCATTACATTTCAGGTTTTCCTGGAGTTTCGTGGACGTGAACCTTCACCTGATGCATTTCTTCGCTACAATGGCTTACTACCTGCCGTTGTTGCAGCTTGACTTGTGTAGAAATTGTCAATTTCTGGCTGCAGAGCAGAGCCAATGTGGAGCATTTTGTTGCTCTCTAGAATCTCAAAATCATTGTTATCTATAAGCTTTTGAGTCAAAATTCTCCCAATCTATTTTGTTTCACTAGACTGTATATGCAAAATATTGTTTTAACTAAAAATACTAGACCTCTTTACAATTGAAAATGTGTTAATAATGTGAGTGGGTGTTTTGGCTTCTCAAAAGTCAAAAATATTTCCATATAATGTTATTAATTTGCACAAGTCACTTCTGGTAATTCTACATGATTAATATCTATTTCAATTACCCAAAAATCTAATGATTTGCACCTAAAATTAAGAAATACATGCTAGTATTAAATTGAAAACAATAGGTGAAATATACGCTATTGAAAAAAAAAAAGGTCAATTTATTAAATTCAAATTTGAATGAGGAGATAGAGATTATATTAACTATAGATTATGCATGCATGATATAATAAAGAAATAGTTTCGCATTCGCTCAATTCTAAAGTTGATTTAACTTTTAAGCAAGTTAAGTCGTTACATAAAGTCCTAAAGTCTTCATATTTTAGAAATTTTTATTCCAAATAATTCAGTGATGGAATCTCTAGTTAGATTTTCTGTCGGTAATAATTTAGAAGAAATTAATAAATTTAATTTATAGACATAAATTTTGTCGCTAATTAAAATAAATATTATTGACCGAATAAACAATAATAATTTTATATTAATAATGAAGTTTTTTTTGCTGATAATTTTAAAAATTACCATAATAAATTTAGTTTACTTATAGAAATTCCTTTGTTAAATAAAGTAATAAAAATATAAAATATTAAATATTATTTTTAAAAAAATCTGTCAGTAATTAAATAATAATTAAAAAATAAATTTAAGCTTACAAGCGACTTTTCAGCTGGTAACATTGAAAACATAAATAGTTTAATCAGTTAATCTACTAAAAAACATTTGTAAATAAAGTAATAAAAATAAAATAAAAAATTACTGATGGAAAATTCTGTTGGAAATTAATAAACTAACATATCAAAAAAATAACTTATAATATTATAAAGAAAACATAAAAATATATTAAACTTAACTGTCGAAAAAAAATTATAAAAATAAAAATATATACAAATAATAAAATTTATCAACTATCAAAAGTTATTATGGGTGATCAACGAGGGGTGGCAAAGTATTATCGGTGGTTGCTCACAATAGCTCGGCTCGAAAAGCAACAATATCGTGGACACGTCCCAATAATCACTAATAGAAAAGGATTTTCAATCTTTAATTTTCAACATAAAATATACCCGATGACCATTTTCAAATTTAAAAAAAAAAAAAAAAAAACTATATCTCGGCTCGCCCACTCGAAGTCGAACCGAACTAATTTCATCTCGATCACTAATATTGATTTCTATCAAAATTTCAATAATCACTAATAGAACAGTGTCGGTGACCACCGACTATATCGAAGTCGGTAATTTCATCTCGATCACTACGATTTCAATACTAGCACCGTGATCATTTACTCCATTAAATTTTTATTAATTATTATTATTCTTGAAAAATCTCCTTAAGATTGGTCTGAGTCGCTTTTGTCTAATTCTGCCAATAGAGTCAAATAGAAATTATGTGAAGAAAAGCTAGAAAATAATTTTTATTTGATTGCAAATAGTGACAACATTAGACTCCCGTTAGAAAGTTACAGTCAATGTCAAGCTTAAAGCCTCCAAACCTTGTTCTCCTCCCCATGCTTAGAATGCAAACATGGTGATATGTATGTCCATCACATTTTCTGCTCAAACTTTCTCAAAGTTAACATTCAAAGGCTGGAGACCTCGAAATTCAGTTATTCAATTGTTGTCAATGCTCGAATGTCTCTAATTTTGCGTTAGTCTTCTTATATTATATTATTCGACTATCAATCAAAATCATATAATTTGCAATTATAGTCAAATATTTATTTTCTCAGACATTTTCCTTATATCGGAATAAATTCTGTCGCCGCCCAACTCTGCACCGGATGCTCCTGCAGCTACGCGTAAAATATCCTCAATCAAGGCAACATTTCCCATTATATCAACATGTGCACCACTCTCGAGTCCCCTCCCCTCAAGCAAACTAGTTGGTGGCTTGTGCATGTACTCTCTTGTGTATGTAGCAATGCCAGACGGGTTGAACCGTGTTTTTCCTTTCCACCCTTTTGCACACATAAAACCTGCACTCAAAACTGGCACACTCTCGTCTCCATCTGCAAAGTATACTCCACCCTTTAAGCATCCATTGTCACCTCCATCTGCTGAGCTATCAATTTGTAGAGGAATGGTCTTGCACCTACCGGAGGCCGATAGTTTGTACACATAAGATCTTTCTGTAGGAATTCCAACCCCATATAGACAGTAAATCTCCATATCTGGAGCATCAGGCAACCTGAAATAAAGAATATAAAGTTTGGAATTAACTAGCTTCAAACAAAAAATTTAGGATTTTCAAGATCTTTCAGCAAACCAAATTCCCCAACCTTATATTAAAACATTAAGGCATAACAACAAAAAGTTGCAATGATGCATACTTTAACTAGGAATAAATGCAACGTATGTTTATGCTGCTTGTTAACATTGCAAAGCCCTTATTGAGTACATGCAGATGAAGTTGATTGTAATAGCATTACAGAATCTTTATGCTTACTTTGTCTCAAGTGGATTTGACCAGTATTTGTAATGGTTGTACTTCGGATTGTATAGGTCATCAGCTATTCCATGTGAGAAGTGAGCTTCAGCCCGCTTCATCATCTTTGGAGCAATAAAGCGAAGTAGATCTAATAGAGTTCTCACCGTGTATGCTTTGTTTTCAGCAATTTTTTTGATGCTTTCCTGGGTCATCTCATTATATTCCATCCATACATCGCCACATGATGAGTTGGAATTGGGAGAGCTATTACCGCGAACAAATTCCTGTTTCTAGGCTCATTAGTTTGAAGAATAAAGAAAACATTTAGGATCTTTAAATTCAAACAAATTCAAAAGTTTTTCATTTACAAAAGCTTGGTTGGGCTTATTATTTATTTGACGTAAATTTTCTGAATTACTAGATTTAGATAGATCATTCAATAGCCTATGAGAAAAGAGTAGTCATGAATTGCAAAATTAAAAGGCAGGGAAAAGTTATACCTCCGAACCAAAAACAGGGAGCTGTGAAGATGGCAAGTCTGATGCTGCCTTCCCAAAAGAAATCATCCTTCCATACTTTGTTAGTTCTTGTACTCGGAAACTGGAACCTCCTTTACTATTATTTTCATTCTTTCTATTATTGTCCAAATGTTGCTGGTGCGTTTTCTTTGCTGAATCACATACATGGCCTTCCTCTGGAGACCAATCCAAGTTACCCCAAATTGTCTCTCCTCCTTTAGGTATCAAAGAAACTATGGAGTCCCATGTTCTCGATACGCGCATGACATGCTCTAGAGTTTGAAGGCCGAGAAAATCAGAATCTAAAAGACCTGGAGCCATAGCTCTGCAATTATCGTAGGCGGAAGTTGAGTACCTTACTCCTTGATGAGTATACAGAATCTCTTTCAGGTTTTTTCCACATAATTCTTTATATTCACAATGGTGAGGATTTTTCCAGACATTACATTGAGATGAAACTACTTCAGTTCTATTGTTGACAATGTAATATATAATTATTTCACCAGGGAAACGTAAAAGGATGCACTAAAATCATTTCTCTGACTGCATAAGTAAAATAACGTGGTATAAACTAAATGGTATATTTAGAATATATAGTTGAACTATGTGGAGCTTAATCATAGTGTACACTTATCCTCTCCACTATGAATCGACCTAATATTCCTACACATACAAAGGAATTTGGGGGCGTTGTTGTCGCTGCAAGAGAGGTGAGATGAAAAAATTTGTATTCTTCTTCATTATAGTGAAAATCTACACTGCCAAGAGGTCACAACTCTAACAACTATAAATTGTGTGTGCTTTGCTCGTTTTCCTTTTCAGTTATTATTGCTCTCTTTTGTAGGGACTAGGGCTTAATGCTTAACGTATATAGTATTAACGATATCCAAAAGCAATGCCAAGCCCATTCCATTTTCTTAGTGAGTCGGGAAGCAACTCAATCTAAAGTACTATGGATGAATTTACAATCATTTTCATTGAACAAAATACATTAATAACATCACTTTTAGGAAATTAAATACATTTTTATTAGTCAATCAGAGAGAAACTAACTGCATTATATATAATGTGGAATGAGTATATATGATAAAGACTAACCTGATAAAAGCCACATCTTTGCTCTCAGCAGACAGAATGTTACTGACAGCTTTCGGAACGCCAAGAAACGCCGGACCGATGTTCATTATTGCCTTAATGTGTTTGGCACACCAACCAGGGCCACCTCCTCCTCCCATGGGTGGAGGTGATTCAACCCATTTAAGAAAGTGGAGAAAATAGATTACCCCCATGGAATGAGGGACCACCACCACTTTTTTATTGCCATTTGTTACATACATAAGCTCAATTTTGCTCTTCAATCTACTAAGACTTTGGTCCCTTATCTGCTCATGTCTCATTATAAGTATATTAGATGAAGCTCAACTCAATTCGAACTGTCTTACACATACCTAATTCTTAACATTGATAAACAGGAAATTAGAGGGGTGGCATCTAATTATATTGAACAGAACCTAGAAATGAACATTAAAATCTAATCTCGCGAGTATTGAATCTACTCGTTAGAGGGGTCACATTTATTTATTTAAATTTAGTTTTCAAACGTGGGGGTAAAACAAATGCTAGTATACCACCACTGGTATTTGCAAAACTAAACCATGAGTATGGCAAGTGAAAGGCGCTTATACCTCTGTATTCTGAAAGGATAATCTCCAATCATAAGCAGCCATATACATATTCTTTCCCTCGTAGCCAATGCGTGCCAAATTCTCAATAAGAATAGCCCATACAAAATATCCAGGAGCAAAATAGTCAGCTGCGACCAGTCCCGGGACAGCCCGAACCCGAATCCCTGGTGGATCAAGCCCTGTTTCATTGTCCAAGGATAGATGCTCCAACCAACACATGGGCCTAAAATTCCATCAGAATGCTCAATTGGGTGTCAAAATCTCAATCAAAATTTCTAATCGAAACACAAAACAGTATTCAAATAGGCAATCCAAACCTCCTGAAAATTTCTGTAAAGCTGCCGCCCCAAAGCCGCCTGCGAAAAAGGTCCTCATAACAAGGCTTTCCCTCCCAGAGCTCCAGGCCTCCGGTGACAATGCCGGGCACCAAAACAACCGGATGGAGCGCCGTCAGGCCTTCACGCTTCAGCCTCGCTCCGGGGGGCTCAGGCACCTTGAGTCCAGGTAAATTACCAGGCAAACAATGGAATAGAAACAAGAGCAACCACCAGGTGGTGCACATGTATCCAAGTATCCAACAACAGGAATCTATGCACCTCCATTCTTTGGGCTGTTTCTTCCGCTTCTTCCTTTTCGTGTTCTCTTCTAACACAGCAGAAACAGCACCTTGATCCTCATTTTCAACTTTGGGCGTTTCAACTGATTTCTTCTCATCAGCTTTTGCTTTATCACATGAAGAATACTTGACAGGCTCAAGAAAACAAAGCTTTCGAAACCGAAGAATATAAGCCATTGTAGCAAATTACAGTTCAAGATAAACAATAACGATGACCCATCTATGAAAAGATAATAATTTGAAACATGCAAGGTAATTTAGTAGAAGAATTTATAATTAGAAATTAAGAAAGCTGGAAATATGGAAGATTGAGAGAAAGATTATGCGAAAATGGACTTGAATTGTAAGAAAAATGAACCCTTAAAATGGAAAAGGGAGAAGAAAGACGTAAAAAAGTGAAGTGGAGCATAAGGTTATGGGGGTGTAGGCAGGAGGTTCAGAGTGCTAAACCACGTGGTGGAGTAGGAGATATGGAGGTGTCTGTACGTGCACCAGAAAACAACACGAGACTTGTAAATAGAGCTGAGTTGGAAACGAGTATCAATTTTCTTGAGCCATTTTCAACATGCAGATTTCTAATTTAGGACATTTGTCTTTGCCTTTGTCACCACACTGTTTTGTGGGTTCTGTCATGCTTTTTCTTGCCTCTTTTTTCCCGTAAACGTCTCTCTCACTAAAATTTCATCTGTCTGGGAGCATAAAATGGTCCTCAGAAAACAGCCACAGGGGTAAAAAAAATACATGAATTTGGAGAAACTTTTATGGGATTCGTCTGAAATGGTAAATTCCCGAGGTATGGAGATCTATGAACAGTTACTGACTTACTGTTTGGCAACATGTAGAAATAGTAGAGAAAGAGAGAATGCCCAATGATGGGAGAAATAGCACACATTACAAAAATCACAGAAACCTAAATCGTGGATGGTGATGGTGGACCTGCTTAGCCCAATTCACAAGATCGGGAGGAGACAAAAAAGATTGATGGCTCTTCTTGGTATTGTTCTGGCACAGAGGAAGTTGTACGTATGCGGGTGGATGTTAGATGAAAGGAGCACAGTGTTTAAGGAGATGGGGATGGTATGATGATATTCTTGCTTTTCTGCAGTTTCAGTTGGTTTTCAGGGCTGCTAATTCTGCTGATTGTAGCGTAGGTTCCGCTGGGTGGTATGGTCACTTCAGGATTGGATTTTAACGGTCGGAATTGGGTTTTCTGTGGACACTGTCAAACTAAGAAAGATGTATGTAAAATAATATTTTACTAATTTATAAATTATTATAAGCAAATACATAGTATTTTGTAACCAATTCTTCTAATTTTGCAAGACAACGGCTACACGGCAAAGCAAAAATTAGTATGATTTGTTATTCGTATTAAACTATTTCTACCAATTGCAAACACAAAAAGTATTCGTGTTAATCTTTTGTAGTATTCAGGATTAAAGTTTGCAATTATTTAGAAATACTTAAATTATAATTTTATCTTGACAAACATATTTTTTATCCACACATTTCATAAAATCATAACTTACAATCCACTTTTTATTTACACATTCACCTACAATTTATAATATAAACACTTAAAAACCAAACATAGACATTCTTAGAGTTTTGAATTTATTAAAATGTTAAGAAAAATTAAGAAATTATTTTTCAATTTCAAAAACAGTTTCAAGACACTTGAAGTTGATATAAATATTTTTAAATAATTAGAAGATGTAAGTTATATAAAATATGGATGGAAACATGGGTAATACATTCTTAGAGTTTTAAATTTATTAAAATGTTAAGAAAAATTAAGAAATTATTTTTTTTGGGGGTGGGCGCCCATTGACAATTTCAAAAACAGTTTCAAGACACTTGAAGATGATAGGTTAAGAATGTAGAGTAATTTAAAATTTCAAAGATTCCACACTCAGGATATTTCTAACAAAAATCACGGAAAGAAAAAAATTGAGGATCCATTCCATTTTTTTATTATTAATACTATACATAGAATTTTTATAAATGACTGCAATGAATCGGGAAAACAAATTTTTTGTTTGCTAATGATATTATATTGAACATTTTATTTAAATGTTCGAGTTATTCAATAATATAAATTTTTATTTGTATGATATTATATTGAACTTTTATTTAAATGTTTTATTCAATTTAAGGCTAGGCGTCATTAAACATATATAGATGGAGTTATAAAAAATCATCTCTAATACATGCTGACAAGGACTATATCTATCTGATGTGGGTCATGTGTCACATTAAAATATAGACTCGTCACAGTGTCCGCCTAAATAGAGCGACTATGATTTTGCAGTGAATCAACAAATTTAATTTTAGGCGGGTGCATTGGAGATGAATTTTAATTTGACCGTCTATTCTATAAACGTGGTGTCACGTGGATTGAAAGTATATCTATTTTACTTGTCACATAGACTATAATAGACATTATTGAATTGGAATTGGAGAAGTTCTTATTTTTTCAACATTGATATGATAATGCGTTGGCAAGTTGCATATTAGAGCTCATTTCTGGGACTTGAATGAAAATTCAGGGATCAATTTTATGTTTTTAATTAAAAATATTATTTTTTAGTTGAGAATTTTATTTTTGCTTTTTATAATCAATATGACTATTTTTATTTTAGGGATAATTTTACCATATACTATAAAAAATAAAATATAAATATAAAATACTATTTTACTTTTTTTATTCTAAACATACTTTTTAACTTTTTTTAACACGTTGAATTTGTTATGTTTGTTATATTTTTTACAAAAATGTGTTAATATTGAAAGTAATTATGAAATTTTAATATAAAATCATTTATCACTTTATTTTATTGAATGGATCCTAAGTCAAAGTTAATTTTAGTGGATCAAGCCCAAAAACCAAAATATCATGTCCAATATGATTTTCAGCCAGTATACACGTGAAATTTCTGCTATAAATGGGGAGGAATTGAAGAAAGAGGCTAGAGAGAAAAAGAAAAGAAAAAAAAGAAAAGAACAGAGGAAGAAAGGAGAATAAAGAAGGAGAGTCCAAGAAAGCCATAGGAAAGTCTTGCAATGTGATATTTTCTTCTTCTAAACGTGTGTATATGTGTGAGACTTTGGAATAAATATAAAATTATATTTTCTTGATCAAGGGTATGTTTGATTTTAATTAAAAATAGATTTTTTGTAAATATTGATAAAAGTTAATGGAATGTGTGGTTAAAAAATTATAAAAAAAATATGTGGATAAAATGTATGGTTAAAATTAATTGTTGATTTCGACTTCAATTTTTATTAAAATTTTAATTAAAATCAAACATGCCTAAATTATATTTTTACGTGACGGATCATCAATTCAAACAAGTTTTAGATCTGTATAAATATTTAGAGGAAATTATATAAAATTTTGTAAGTGGTAGTTTTTAATTATGATAGGTTTTTATAACAACTTTAGAAATTGTTATTCAAATATAGTTTAACGTAATTTGAAAATCAAATCTATAATTGCACACTTAAAAATTGATAATGAAACTTCTCCCCCGTCTCGCACCAACGCTAGTTACCACCCAACTCAAACAAAAGTTTTTGATAGATTAATTTGAGTTATAAAAGAAGAAAAATTTAATAGATTTTGTGCTAGATTAGTTTAGGTTATTTTTAGATCTGAATATATGTGGAATATAATTGCTCAAAATTTGTTGGAAGAGATTGAATTCATAGATCAATATCTGGTTGAAAAAAAAAAAGAATGTGAAAACAGAAAAAGAAAATGAAAATTGTGGGTTAAGTTGATGTCGAACAGCAGCTTGAACTCTCCTTTGATGGCCTGAGCTATCGCTCGACAGCTTAAACTATTGAAAAGAGGAAAAAAATTAAATTGTAGTGTTGATAGTTAATTTTTTAATTATATTTTATACTTTACCAACAGCTCAAGCTGTCATTTATCAATTCATGTATCTTTTTTTTTTAAATGTCAGTAAGTAGTCTCTTGGAAGCACACAAATTGTCTTTTTTGCAAAAATCTATATGACTTTTTGTATCTAAAAGTTGTTGTTTTTAAAAGATAATTATATTCACACTATATTTTAATTGTAATAAATGTCCTCAACTATTGTTCATTATCACATTTATATCATCAACTCTTTTTATCACATTCTTATTATCCACCTATTAATATTCACATCTCATCTTTGTCTTTGACGATTATTTCTATCCAAATTGTTAATTAGAAGGGCTTATAAAGATTTTTTTTTGCTTTTCATATTTTCAAATAAGTAAAATAAATAATAAACACAAAAGTTTGACAAATTATTTACCCTTTATTTCAATGCACATTAGCATAATATTTGAAAAAATCATTAGCATGGACAAAATGTAAAAATTTGAAAGTTTATTATAAAAATGCGACGAAAAAATTTTGAAGACAGCAGTGCCAAAATGTCAAAAGTTGGAAAATTTTTATTGCAATTAAAATATAGTATAGATAATAAAACGGTAGTCTAAATATAATTACCATTTCCAAAATCACCACTTACATTTGTCTAGTTTGAATGATGTGAGATGATCAAAAGCAATTATGGGGAATGAATTGGAAAGTCGACCAATGTCTATGATGCTTTTAATGAAAATAAGTTCTCTCTCCTTCTACTCTTTAGTTTTTGGGAAATTTGCATTGTTTGTCTCAAAATTTTCTAATATGTTACTAATTTATTCAAATCTAATTTTTATAGCACCAGATATCTCTAACTTTTCAATTAATTGTAAATCAGTCTCTATTGACATATAATGACGGATTTGTCCTCATTTTTAAATAAACATGAATAAAAAGAAAGCTAAAAACAACAAAAAGAAAAAAAGAAAAAATTGCAAAAAAAATCTATAATTTTTTAAAAAGTACAAAATATTTTCTTCTTCATACACCCTACCCCCACTTACTTACCACTCCACCACCACCTCATCCCAGCACCACCACCACCACCACCACCACCACCACCACCACCACATCGCAGCCCATTAATCCGTCATTAACGACATATTTAAAATGGAGAAAAGTTTGTTCCCCTTAAATCTGCCATTAAATATTTTACATTTTCACTGCAACTAAAAATGGTTATGTGGATTTCTTTGCTAACTTCTTCAAGAATTGAAGCTATTTCTAGTGGTACTCTCAATTATTTATAAAGGGCATAACACCATCACATTTTCTTGTCGTACCAATTCTTCTTTCATATTATATTATCAAAAACTTTCAAATCAGAATCCCAAACCACCACAGTATTTTTGTTTGCATATTTGTGATCAAGCAATCCATGCCATAGGTCTCTTATTATCTTTTGCACTCCCATCATAATCTAATTAGCAAAGACTTAAGATCAAGGAGAAGAGAAATTGGGAGTCTAAATAAACTCATAGTATAAGTTGGTATTACCTGCAACACTGCTTTGATCAGCACCTCATGTCTACCAATAGAAAAAATCGATCGATTCCAACTTTGACGGGTGTTTTCGCAACCTAACTCCTTGGTTGGCAGGTTGCTGAAAGCAAAATACTTCAGGGATGGAGATTTCCTTACAGCTACTGCTAAACCAGACTCATTTGTTGTATGGAAGAGCCTTGTTTGGGAAAAGAATGTGCTTTCAGGAGGATTACGTTGGAGGGTCGAACGAGGTGATCATATTAGAGTGTTTGTAGATAAATGGGTTCCAATCATGTTACTACAACAAAACGGCGATCCAGATCTTCGTGTTACTTACATCCTCATACCATCGGGCAACTGGGATGTTGGTTTGATCATAAGGCTTTTGGCCCATTGACAATGAAGCTATCCTAGCTATCCCTTTAGGACTTGGAAGTAGACCTGACAGAATGATATGGCACTATGAGAAGCATGGAAAATACACAGTTAAAAGTGGGTATCGATGGTTGATGAAGTCGAAAACAAGCTAAGCTGCTGAATCTACTGCTGACTATGAGCTTACGTGGTGGAAAACTTTGTGGTCGTTGGCTGTTCTCCCTAAGGTACGCATATTTCTTTGGCGTCTTTACCATAATGTTCTTCATGTTCAGTACAACCTACATAAGATGGGGGTTAGTGAGAGTGTCCTTTGTCACAGATGTGGAGGTGTTGAAACATTGAATCATGCACTTTTTAACCTGCTACCCTTCAAAATGTGCTTGGAAATCTACAGGGGATATGGAGCCAAATTAAAGGACTTTTGGTAGACGATGATATCCGGACTATGCTTGGCTATGTGATAAAGAATCTCGAATTGCCTTGCCTCCAACTGTTTGGATGTCTTAGTTGGGTTCTCTGGCAAGAACGGAATGGTACTCTTCATGGCAACTCCTCAAGATCAACAAGCATCCTTTTATCTAGGTTAGAGAACATGTTTGGTGAAGATACAGTGAAGGAAAAACCTGGGGGCCGGACAAAGCAAGCCATGTGACCGCAGTACTTTAGAAACTTGCGATCGCACAAAGCAGGGTGAAACATGCGAGAATGTTTCAGGCGTTACTACGACAATAGCAGGAAACATAACCTTGAGATCGCATGGTAAAGTGGTAGGCTCCAAGAAAACATTTTCTGAAGCTAAACACTTATGCAGCTATTTGTAGTAGATCTAGGTAGATTGTTACTGGAGGGATAATACGAGACCACCATGGATACGTAATGGCAGTCTTCACCTGAACTTTTGCAGGTAGTTTTGCGGTGAAGGAAGCTGAATTGATAGCACTTCGAGAGGGACTTGAGTTTGCCGATAGACTTAATTTCTAATTGGAGGCGACGGAAGTTAACTCTTTGTAATTTCTAATTGGAGGCGACGGAAGTTGACTCTTTGTCGATCGTGCAAAAATTAGAATCTGACTTTACTTACTTTACTTTCTCCCCTCTAGCCGAGTTATTACATGATGTCTCAACTTTAATTCTCACATTATGCCGGGCCTCATGCCAGTATATTCCTCGCGAAGGAAATTATGTTGCACGTGAACTTGCTTTGGGTTCTTTTTCTTTGTCAAACCCTTATTGGGCAAATTGTATCCCAATTTTTCTCTCGCCCCATATTCGAGGAGATTTGAATCAATAAATTGCTTACTTATAAAAAAAAAAAAAAACTTTCAAATCATAGATTTTTGAAAACTACTTTAATTTTCATTGCATTTTCACTTTAATCCAAAATTCTAGAAAATTGTAGTATTACCTCTGGAACTTCCACCGAAAGTTCTGGAAGAAATATTGAAGTTTACGATCAGGACTTGCAATTCATCAATGAAAATGTAGACTATGCAGGTTTCGTATCAAATTTGAACACTCGTTCAATCACCAAGTAAGACTTTTTAAAAATATTTTCTAATGGATTTGAATTTGAAGCTACTGCTACTGGATTTTGTAGTTTTTCCATCTTTTGTTGTGTTTTGTTAATGAAAAGTTTTTCATAAGCATGCCAAACAATGAATTTCTTGTCTGCTATGTTTTTATTTTTGAGAATGAAGTCAAAAGAGGAAATATTTCCTGGGTAATTAGACTAAGATCACTCATTTTGCCACCAATTTTCTTCTTTGATTTAAGTCATATCTCCATGTTTGAGGTCACATCTCCATGCAGATCTCATGTTTTAGGACATCTCCATGTTCAAATCTTCATTCTTATCTAAAATAGCGGTGGGTTGGAAAAGAAGATATTTTGTAATTTTTAAAAAGTTATGAGACTTTTGTTATTGTTTTTAGTTTTATTTTATTTATTTATTTAAAGAGGAGGAGGACAAATCCGTTATAATCTGTCAACACGGACGTGATTTATAATTAATTGAAAGGTTATGGATGTCCGATTACTATAAATATTGGTTGGAAATAAATTAGTAACATATTAAAAGGTTGGAAACGAAAATTGTAAATTTTTCTTAATTTTTTAATTGAATAGACAAGAGCGTCGAAGAATATCTTTGAAACTTTTAAATGAAAATAAATACTCTCTACTTCTACAGTTTTATTATCTTTTCTTTCAATTAAAGACTGATTATTGAACTTGTTTTTGGGTAAAATCATTTTTTCAATAAGTAACTTATATATGGTATGAAGCTAAGGTTTTAATTATATTCATAAAAGTAGAGAGGATTTATTGTGTTGGATTAAAAAGTTGCGACGCTCTTTATTTATTAGTTCTTGTCTGATCATCACTTCAAAATATTAAGTGATTAATGGTTTATTATTTGTATATGTTTATGTACGTGCTAGGTGAATTTTTAGATGCATAAAAACATGTTAAGCAGTTAAGGATAATGTATTACAAATTTTAAAGTCAAATAGTGTTAAAACTCAAGAGAATTTTTACAGTTTTGTGACTGAACTTTGTTTGGAATCTATATCAACCACGAATTCGTTTGAGGAATCCTTAATTGTATGATGTCCACGAATTATTGGTGAAAAAACTTGTGATGTCCACGAATTATTGGTGAAAAAACTTGAAGAGTACAATCAATCAATCGTCTTACCAAATGTTAACATATCCAATATAATATAAGTAGCTACAACATGGTCTACTTTATTTCCTCTCTGCATTGTTGCGTGTTGTTTAGATCATGTACTGTCTTCAGTCTTTTGTAAGTTGTTGAAGGAATAATAAAATATAGTGGTCTGAATTTGACTTTTAAACGATCACAAGAAATAACATCCCACCTACTAGGGACCTAAAGGCTACGAAGATGAAAGATTAAAAATCTCCATGCTCATTTTCAGAAGTGAAGGACCTAAATGCTATATCTCGTAAAGATTGATGACTGCAGTCATAATTATTTGGTTTGTATTAAAATTAGGTTTGACTGCTAATTATATAAAAAATTGGAGTGATGGATGTCAAGAATTAAATACTGAAGATACAAGTACAAAAAAAGTCAAAAATTGAGGATACTAACTGCAATTTACCCTAAAAATTAATATATCTTGTTTTAGTTTAATTAATTAAGAATATTAAACTATTTTAGCATGAATTAGCTGAAAGATTAACGTGTGAACCACGCGTCTAACGGCGGATTCCCCCTAGATTTTATTGGTACTTGTGTTGGCCTTTTTGACAGGATCTGTGTTGGGCGTCGGTGCCGTTAAATTTAGGGAAATTTAAAAATCTAAACAAATGGAGAGAGTTATTTTTAAAAGTAATAATTTGTAATAATATTTTAAAAAATGATAATTTTTAGTGCAAAAGATTATGTAGATCATTTTGTGGAAATACTGTTTTCCTTTTTTATTTTTTTTTTTTTTAATGATTCAACTGTCGTTACAAAAAAAGAAAAAAAGAATTGGTCTCCCAAATATCGGTCCGAAAGGTCCACAGATCAAAAAAAAAAAAAAAAAATTCATTTTTTTTATTTTCCAAATAGTTCAATTGACGACAATTACTCAACTCACTTCGTTGATTTTCTCGTTTCTATATTCTTCTTCTTTAACCATACATTATTCTATGAATATAATCTCTTCCAACAATTTTTGAACAATTATATTCAACATATTTTCAAATCTAAAAAGTAAAAACAACCAAACTAACAAAACACAAAACTTATTGAATTTTTGTTTTTTTATAATATAAATTAATATATCAAAAAAGTAACTTATTTGAGGTGGATTAATTAGTGGCGAATGGAGGCGCGAAGGTGGTGGCACAAGACTGTGGTGATAGAAAAAAATTTGATTTTAGTTAAATAATAAATTTGATTTTGAATTAAATTTGACTAGAATATAGTGGGAGTTTAAATAATTGTTTGAGAGTATATTTGTCCAAAATAGCCGTATTTTAACTTGTTTTCAAAAGTTGTTATTTTTCAAAGGGTAATTAAATTACTATCACATTTTTTATTTGGGTAATTATATTTAAACTACACTTTTTATTATTCAAACCACGTTTTAATTACAATTAAGATCCTCCAACATTTGATATTTAGACACTTACGTCTCTAATTTTTTAATCGTATTTTTATCATTAACTTTCATTTAGTTTTCAAATCTTGTTTCTGATGAAAATTTTTATCTAAATATTCGATAATGTGCATTGAAATGAGAGAAAATATTTTGTCAAACTTACGTATTTGTTATTTATTTTAATTATGTAAAAATATTATAGGCAAAAAAAAAAAAATTATGCCTCCTAATTAACTTTTTGGACAAAAATCATCATCAAAGACAAATATAAGACATGCAAATTAATAGGTTGGTGATAAAAATTTGCTAAAAAAATTAGAGTCATAAATGCAAAAGTAACCAATAGTTGAAAGTTTTCATTACAATTAGAATGTAGTGTAGTTAACAAATAATGTTGTGGTAATATAATTACCCTTCTTATTTGTTGTACCATGTTTTAATTACACTTAAAGTTCGTAATATTTGCTCATTGTAGCAATCATGTCCTCAACTTTTTTTTATCATATTATTATCCTTAATTTTGTATTAATTAGCATACTTTGTCTCTAATAGTATTTTCTATCCAAAAAGTTCGTTGGGAAGTCGTAAAAAATAACTTATTTGCCTATCATATTTTGAAAAAACAATAAATACCAAAATGTAAAAAAAAAAATTCCTCATTTCAAAGCACACAAATAAAAAATATTTTAACAGAAATTATCATTAAAAATGAGATATATTAATTAATGAAAGTTGAAGATAAAAACTCGATGAAATAAAGTTAAAATATAAATGTTATAATGAACAAAGATTGAGAATTTTAAATACAATTAAAATATAGTATGACAAATAAAAATTATATTACAAATATATTCAATTTTTTCAAAAATACTGTTTATAAATGCTATAATTTCTTTGTAAATTTACCTCCCAATTATGACGACACTGACGCGTTTCCCACGCTTCTTTCTCACTCCTATGTCCCACAATCCTAGCTCACTAATGCCATTGGAGGACTTGGCGGAACAAGTAAATTCCAATTTGATTCTTTTGTGTTGGTTTCTCTTATTTTGCATTTCGCGCTATGGTTGTACTTCTCTGAACCTGGTGACTGGTGTCATTTGAGATTAGTTTATTCAGCACGTGTCAATTATGCGTGTTGTTAACTCTTGTTAGCTGTCACTAAGTGCTTCAACATCGCTTTTCAAATAATTCACATGTCCAATAATTTATTAGTGGTGGATTGACAAAAATACCTCCAAAAAGAATCCATGTGGTAGGCTGTCGCCTGTAGACATGTATCATTTTAATAGAAAAATTAAGTGTCGGTTTGGTTTGCTTTTAAATTATTTTTAATTTTGTAAAACACTCCAAATTTATTTGTTCAAATATTTTTTTAAAATAAAATTAAATTTATAATATAAAACTCATAAAAAAAAAAATATATTTTAAATATTTTCAATGAAAACATCAAAACACTCAAAATAGGAAAAATTAACGTTTAAATAAAATTCAAAAAAAAAAAAAAGTCCGAGCCCTGATTGATTATTTAAATAAAAATTTTAAAAAATTATTCAAATGAAAACAGATAAAAATGATCAATCCACATCATTAACTTTTAGTTTTTTATTTTCTATTTTTTGCTAAGTTTATTTATTATTTGTTTGTATTTTATTTTTGTAGCGGAAATTTTTTTTTAAAATTCACCAACTTTAAATGTATATATTACTTGATAATCAAATTCATCAAATAAAATATCATAAAACAATTTCTCAAAATTCTAAACCATACGTCTTTTTCAGTTTTCTGTTTTTGAAAAATAGTTTTTTACAATGACAAACTAAACAAAATTTCAAGAATCTTAAAACAGATCTTAAAAAAAAAAAAAACTGAAAATAAATTCAAAACAAAAAAGTGCAAAGTGAAATGCATACCAAAATACCCCCCTAATAGTTTCTATCCAAGTAGCTGTCTATGTTCTTATTTCTATGGGGCCTAAGTGCTGTATTACCTAAAGAATGGGACTCTCATCTGCGAATTCCCCAAAAGATATTTATCCTAATTCTTATTTAAAATAGACAAATCAATAATGCAAAATATAAAATAAATTATTTCTCCTAAATTGCCACCCCAAAGGAAAGCGAGAGCAATGAGGTGTAGGTGAGAGGGCAAAATCAAAGAGGGAGGAGGATAAGTAGTCATTGAAATTGAGGAAGGTGAAAACTACTGGAGACGAGTAAGGACAAGATAGAAAGAATTAGTTGAAATAACGATCGCTATTTTTTTTCTTTTTTACTTATTTATTTACTTTTCATTCAAAATTGAGTATTTATCTGATCTACTAATTGGAAAGTCAAACACGTGAGATTCACGGTTTAATAGCAATATGGAAGAAAAAAATTCTTTGAGGACAAAGGCACTACAAACTTTAAAGATTCAAGAATTTAAATAGGATGAAATAAAAGTTGAATACCAACTTATTACAATACTAACAGATAAAGAACTTGTACTGCAATTTGTGCATTCATATTCCACGCAAGAACAGGATTTGGGAAGAGAGCGTGAGGAGGTGAGCAGTATGATTGCGTTTAAAATTTTCACAAAAAATGAGACCCACGTGAGAACGAAATGTAGACAGCTCATTAGTATACCTGTTAACCGCACTCACATGACGCGGTTACATTGAGCGACGTAATATATAGAAACAGCACAAGAAATCGCAAGTGCCGAAAGCAACCTTCAACCCCTACTTGCGTGCTGGGATCAAATTGGTAAATTTAGGTCCTTAAGAAGGAATGGGATGGTCAAAGATTTTCTAACTCAATTATTCAACCAAAAGAAAAAAAAAAATTATTAAGACATAAATCTATTACACACTCGATGCCACCAACAATATTTTGATTGAATAAGACCTTAATAACATATTTTATGAAAAATCACTATTCTAAAAACTTTGCATAAATTTCGTCAAAGTCTAGGCGTGAAGTACTCCTCTACGTCTAGCCTCGCCTCCCACTTCACCCTCGCCTGCCCTTGTCTCATTCTTGCTTAGGCCTCGCCTAGACTTGAAAAACTTGAAGCTCGACTTCCACGTCTAACCACGCTTTAAACTTTTTAGAACATTGGTAAAAATCATTGGATAAAATATTAAACAATGTTAAAAAGAAAAAGAAAGACCACAATTTAAGAGTATGCATGGTAAATTTTTTATAAATTATAAACAATGTGTCCTACAAAATATATGGATAAAAAGTAGATAAAAGTTATGGATGTTATAAAATGTGTAGATAAAATTGATGTTTAACTAGCTTATAAACGCTTATAAGCACTAACAAATATGCTCTTCGGTGAGATTGTTAATTCAAGACAATGACCTCCAATGCAAAATCATTTTATGATGGAGCTTGAACATATGATTGTATACCCTTGGATTGAACCACTCGCAGTCATAGACATGGGTATTGGGAGGCATGCAACTAACCACGATCAAAGAAGATGCAATCGAAAAAAAAAAAAAAACATAAGCATTGCAAATAGTGTTGTAATACAATTTTTGCTGCCAATAAGCTTCTAGAATGTTGCAGGATTAGATAGATTTTTCGTGAGGTACAATACTATAATATTCAAGGGTGATGTTCTCTTATCCATGGTATGTAAGAGTTGACAACTACCGCAATGATTTTAGAAGATCATTTGCAAACCGTAAACTTATCCAAATCATTCATTTACTTTTGTTAACACCCTACAAATTTTCTCATATTTGTATTGGGATACCTTCAAGTACTCAAGAGTCACTTTCGTTTGACATCATATGTATCTTATTGGTTGATGATAAATATTTTTCTCCTCCTCCGAGCATGGCGGTGACAATGGTGGAGATCTGCAAAAGGTGGCGGAGCTTTTTCTTCTGTGTCCACTCCGATGTGATAGTCAGTATATGATTAAAATAAATGTGCAGAATAGCAATGCAAAGTATATGTTTTGTCTTTTTACCTGGGGAGGTTGGCCTCTATTTATAGGGATGGCATGCAATTATTACCATCAATAGTTATTAATGATGGGTGTCCATTCATCTCTCTCATTATTAGAAGTTAATGAAAGATGTTTCATCTTTCCAATTGCTGGTGTTTCATATTCCCAATTGTCGATAGTAACTATCAATCTATGGGTTGCCTGTCCAACTAACATAATGGTAGTTAAGTCATTGATGTCTATTTGTTAGATGCGAGCTTATGATACCAACAAGGCGGGCGAGTCGGTGAGATGGGCGAATCGTTGAGGCGAAAGTGTCAGGACGTGCTACTATTGGCAGACAGCATATAGCAGTTGTCGTTATTTCTATCATCATAAGCCCATCTACTTTTCAAAAACTGTTGTCAATAGAAAGTAGTAATAGTTTACCACACCTGCTCATCTCTTAAAATTTTTAGACAGATGCTCATCGCCTTAATTTTCAGACAAATGCTCATTGTTTTGATTTTTAAACAAAGGCTCATCACCTTGTTTTTTTCAGACAGGAGTTCATCGCCTTGTTTTTCAGACAGAGGCTCATCGCCTCGCCTTATTTTTTAGACAAGAGCCCATCGCCTTGTTTTTCAGACATGGGCTAATTGTCTCGCCTTGTTTTTCAGACAAAGGCTTATCGCCTTATTTTTAGACAGAAGCTCATCACCTAGCCTTGTTTTTCAGACATGACTCATCGCCTTGATTTTTATTATTTTTTTTTAGGCTTGGCTTGACTCGCCTCTTTTTTTTTTACCAAGACTTGTTGCCTCATTTGACTGTTGTAGTATGTACACCAGGACTTCTTAGCTAACTTGATCTTTCTTTGGTACCCTCATCATTTATCTGCATTAGATGGTTCATTTTCTACTTGTCTTTATCATCTCGAGGTTCGAGCTCGTCCCGAGTTTTCTTTTTGTTAGACTCATGTTCCTTTCAATCTTTCATACTTTTGGTAATTAAATATGCTTCTTCAGCATCCATATACTTATCTCTCCTCTTTAGTAGCTCATGCATCTTATCCAACGGGGTTTTGGAAAGTGACATCTTGAAAAAGCGACTTCAAGTTCCACTCATCATGGCAGTGACTACAGCAGACATCTGCAGATCTTTGATTCTCAGTGTGGTCCTATTGAACCGTGCAATAAAATCTTTCAGCAGCTCGTCTTTGTCCTGGGTTAATTGCATCAGGCCGATGGCAGTTTTCTTAGCATGTTTGCTGCTGGCAAAGTATGCAGCAAAACTTTTGAAAAAATCGTCAAATATACGGATTAATTTTGGGAGAAAGGTGGCTACCCAGTCCCTGACCTCCCGCCTAAGTGTTGGTGGGAAAGCCCTGCACATAATTGTATCAGGGGTAGCTTGCAACCTCATCAAATCGACAAAAGTCCTGAGGTGATCGACAGGATCAGATGATCCATTGTACTTCTCCATCTTTAGCTGTTTGAAGTCCCGTGGCAAGAAGACCGCCATCATTTCTATTGAAAATAGATCTTCTTCCAACACCATAGATTGTTGCCTACTACTTTTCTTAGACATAGCTTCAGCTATTTTGCGACCCATCATGTCTTCTTATCGCTGCTCCAGGCTTAACACTAGTGTCTCAACCAGTGTAGGTGTGGACACCCATGACGGTTGCCCCTAGAGTAGATTTGGGTCAGACGTCAATGAATGAATGTTGGTGCAAATGATGGAGCCAAAGAACCTGGAGCCAGTGGAGGTGCCAATGTTGGCAGTGTTTTCATTGTTATAAAGTTAGGAGCCTGGGGCGGAGCACCTATCGATGATGGTCCTTACTAGGTGGAAGACTAGGAGCTTAGGATAGAGCTCCTGGCGATGATGGTCCTACCAGTAGAAGACTAAGAGCCTAGGACGGTTGAGACGCCACAATGTTTCGATCCTGGAATGAGCCGTCAAAGCCGCCACCTACGCTTGCAGTGCTGCTAGTTGAGCGCCAGGGACAAACTCTTGCTGTGGGTGGTTAGTGGTTGCGTTGGACTCGGTGTCATCATCTTCGATGGGGCCTGGGGGGCGGTTGCATTCTTTACTCTTCTAGTTCAAGCCATGACTTTTTGTGCAGAGTCCCACAGATGGTGCCAAATGATGATAAATATTTTTCTCCTCTTCCGAGCATGGCGGCGACAGTGGTGGAAACCTGCAAAAGGTGGTGGGCTTCTTTCTCCCGTGTCCACTCTGGTGTGATAATCAGTATATGATTAAAACAGATGTGCAGAATAGTAATGGAGAGTATTTATAGAGATGACCTACAGTTATAACTTTCAATAATCATTGATGATGGGTGTCCCTTCATCTCCCTTATTATTAAGAGTTAATGAAAGATGTTTCATCTTCCCAATTGCTGGTGTTTCATCTTCTCAATTGTCGATAGTAACTATCATTCTATGGGTTGCCTATCTAGCTAACTTAATGACAGTTGGGTCATTGATGTCCATCTGTTAGAGGCGAGCTTATGATACCAATGAGGCAGGCAAGTCGATGAGGCCGGCGTGCTAGAACGTGCCATTATTGACAGACAACATATAATAGCTGTCATTATTTCTATCATCATTGGTCTTTAACCAAACTATTGCTAAATCCGAATTGGATGTCATGCAGACAATCTAGCAATGTGGAAAGTCTATACCAAGTCACCAAGCCATCTAGATTGCATAAATGACCTTGGGAAAGCATAGGCCGCAGACGATAGACCTTAGATGACAACCTAATAGAATCTTCAATGCAACAGTGGTTTGCACTAAAAAGTGTATCACATCACTCAAAATTACTTATATGACATAAAAAAGTAGAGGATGTCTAGCACATCGTCTAAATGTGGAGATTCACATTTTTTATAATTTATCTCCATCGAAATATATGTTAATCATCATTTATTCAATTTTTTTTATGATTTATTTACCACCATCTTTTATACATATAGACCACAATTTTTCTAATTTACAATCTCATTGAAGATTTTTATTTTACTTATCATATATACAACATTCTACGTTATTGTATTAGAATAACCAAGCACTAAGTCTTGTAGTTTATTATGAAGGATTGCTAAAGGCATGTCCGTAATTACCCTACAATAATTAGAATCATTCTTGTACGACAATAAGGGCTCTCCCATATTCTAATTGAATGCAAGTCCAGCTAATTAAGATAGATGTATATCTTAACATATGTTTGGTAAGATTTTTGTAAATTATAGTAAGAGTTAATTACACTAATGATCCTTATTTTCTAAGATTTGTAACGATTTTATCTTCATTCTTTTTTTATCAGATATTATCTACATTTTTCTATTTATTCTCACAGAGAGTCTCCAAATAACTATTTTCACTATTCTAACAATTATATGACAATTTTACCCATAGACTTAAATAAATTAAAATAATAAGAAAAAAATACAATGAAAATATTGCAATCGGACCCTTAATCTTTTCAAAAGTACAAATACATCCTAAACAATTTTATTGTATTCAAATTAGCATTGTTCTCCAACTCAAAGAAGTCCCCCCCCCCCACCCCACCCCCCACCCCCACCCCCACCCCCACCCCCACATACACATACACCACCATGCCAGCTCCCTCATAACCGAAAACGTGTGAGTCTTCCTTGAACCACTCGGCCCACTCGCCCCATCGCCGCCAACATTCCACTTTTCCCATTGAGAAAATCTTGACTAATGGCCTCAACATTTGCTCATACGCCTCACTCTAAAATAATTGAAATTTAAAAGTTACCACTATATATGGACACATGAGAATTTAAGAGGAAAAATTTACTCTCAGACCTCAAGTTCACGACCCTTTTCGCTCTAGACGTCTCCTTCATATTCGTCGGCGGCAGCGCCACTCCTATGCGGCTAATATTGGGTTCCACGTTGCGCCCAACAGGTTGTTGATGGCAACAGACTTAGCGAGCCTGCCAAAGGGGACGGAGCTGCGACTATGGAGAAAGGGCAGAGTCTGGTGATCACAACCGCCGCCGCCGGCGGTCCACTGATGCCAATGAGGATCAATTACATGAAGATCAAGGACTTTGATATGGTGTACCATAATAAATTAAAATGATAGGAAAAAAAAAGAAAATACAATGAAAGAATAGGGCTATCAGTGAAATAAGGCAAATATATGTGCACCATAATCAATGCGGCTAGAGTTACCAAAGCTATCGGTGAAATAAGGCACGAGTTCCATAGTAGCACCGTTAAGATCCATTGGTAGGAATTTCAGCATTAAAGGCTCAGCATCTGAGCTCATTCGTTTGTGCCACGTGCGGTATGCAACGTTCCATACCGAGAGGATTGAGAGCCGGTGGGATTTTATCAACATAATCACTCAGAATCTAGAAAATGGAAATAATGACTTCGATGGTGGACAAAACACGATAAGGTCTGAAAGTTTGCGGGATTTGATTGACTCAGAGAGAGAAACAACGAAGCCGAGAAAATTGTGAAAAATGGGAGAGGAGTGGAACCGAACGATGTCGTCTTGGGAGTGGATTATCTTAGAAGAGACGGTGAAGTGGTAGGGCCAATGGAGGAAACAAGTCGGGCTGCCGCACTTGGCGCAGATTGTTGGTGGTTCTGAGAGTTTTGATGTGATTCCATGAGTTTTTTGATATAGAAGAAGATGTAAGTTCAATTAGTTTTTTTATTCTTACTTTTGATATGGTGTGGGCAGGATTTGCAGTATGAAGCGAGTGGGGGTCGGGAGAAAAGATAGATTTTTTTTGTTTTGTTGGAGAAGAACACCTATCTGTATAAAATAAAATAGTTTATGATTTATTTGTACTTTTAAAAAGATTAAGGGTTCAATTGCAATACTTTCATTGTATTTTCTTTTTTCTATTATTTTAATTTATTTAAGTCAAAGGATAAAATTATCATAGAATTGTTAAAATAGTGAAAAATAGTGATTTGGAGATCCTATGTGATAATAAATGGATTAATTGGAGATGATATCTACTAAAAAAATAGGAATGAAATAGTTACAAACCTGAAATAATGGCGACCATTAGTGTAATTAACCCTCATAAGTAATATGTTTGACAAAATATGTAAATAAAAAATAGATAAAAGTTGTAAATCTTATAAAATGTGTGGATAAAAATGATGTTTAACCAACTTATAAATATTTATAAACACTAACTAACATATACCTAACTAAAAAATAAAAATTAACAAGTATACGATTCATGTACATCAATTTACGAAGGGACCAATCACTTAACACTCCATTGGCTATAGATACTTAAGTTATCAAACCCTTCAATGTATCGTATCAAGCCCAATTCAATTCAATTTTTTTTATCAAGATTTTTACTCACTCAAATATTAGAATGTCTATGGCTAATCATCCCTCCTTTTACAATTTTTATGTTTTGCTGCTTACGAGGACCCTCAACTCGATAGATGGTGAGTTTTGATTTTAAGGTGGTGTTCTCTTTGCGTTTCTATTTTGTGTTTTGAATTTTGAATTCATTTTGTGTTTTGTACTTTGAGTGCTTGTTTTAAGATTTTTGAAAATGTGTTCTTTTTGAAATTTTTGAAAATTGTTTCTGAAAACAGAAAACTCGAAAACGCGTTTATTTGAATTTTTTTAGAAATTTGGACTTATTTGGAATTAAAAATAATTATTAATTCAAAACAATTCAAAATAATTATTGTTGAAATTAAAAACAATGAAAAAATTTGGAATTATTTGGAATTAAAAATATTTAAAAACAATTAAAAACAATTATTTGGAATTAAAAACAATTAAAAACGTTTAAAAAGAATTATTGTTAGAATCAAAAGTATTTAAGTTCAATTAAAAATATTTAAAAATAATTATTGTTGATTAAAAATATTTAAAAATAATTTAAAAACATTTAAAAACATTTAAAATATTTAAAAAATAATTTAAAAATATTTAAAAACAATTATGTTTTGAAATTAAAAACAATTAAAAATATTTACAAATAATTATTAATTAAAAATAATTATATTTGGAATTAAAATAATTAAAAATAATTATATTAATTCAAAATATTTAAAATAGAGCCGTGCATTGTGGAGACTCGAACCCCTGACCTCCAGTTTGGAAATAGCGCGCATAGACCGTTTTGGCAAGGAGCCGCGTTTTGTTAAAAAAAAAAGACGGAAGATGATTAAATTATAATTGTTATGCCTAGCGTAAAATAAAAAATAATAAAAAGAAACGCCGGATGAAATACTCGAAATGTCGACCTCCACGGCTAAAACGTGCGTTTTGACCATTTTAAAAAACACCCAAATTTGTAAAGGAATCTATTTCCTTTACAATTTTTTTGATGTATTTTTGAAAATAGTAAAAAAAAATATATTTTGATTATTTTTAAAAACATAAAATGGATTGAAAATATCAAAGAGGACGTGCCCTAATATTCTCATTGACATGATCAATGTTGTCAAACGATTAAAAAGTTCAGTGTTGTCAAATGGACAAATGCTTAAAACAAACAAAAAAGTTTCTGATCCACGTGCGTTCACGGGCTTTGGAACATTAGCCAAGCACAGGTTATTGATTTTATTTGAGCCAAATTTGTTAGTAACGTGACTAACAAGTTAATAAATTGTTTGGTCAAACTTAAATTATAATTTAACAAATTAGTTAAATATATTTTTTAGAAAAATTGACGCAAATAATCTCTAATTTTTGTCCTCAGTGTAAAAATAGTTTCTAACGTTTATTTTTTGACACATAAATCCTTAATATATGTATTTTTATGTACAATTAGTCCCTAATTTAACATATTAAATATATCAATATAGTTGTGATAATTAAATTTTTCATAAAAAAAAAATAAATAATTATTGCGCTTTAAGTATACGTAATCGATATGTGATGTAAAAATTTGAATAAAAATTAAATTAAATAAGTTACAAAATAGCGTAGATAATTTTATGACATTGAACCAATCATATTATGCATTTTTTTAATATAAAAATACTAATAAAAATTTATTTATACATTATTTGTTCTTTATTTTCTTACCGATAATAAATCGATATATTAAAATATGAAGAATACAATTGGAGCTCTAAAATTTGTAGTTAATAAATAAATAGCTCAATTAAATAAAAATATTTGAACATCGAGTTTGTGACAAAGTTATTTTTTTTATGTTGTACCGATAAAATAAAATTTTAAATTTTAGATAATATAATTACTTAATGATAAAAATAATAATTTTATTTAACACATTTATTGATAATTATGAGCTTAGAAATGTTAATTTAAAAAAACTAGTTAATTATTTTAATTTTTTATAAAAAATAAAAATATAGGACTCATTTGCACGTTTTTGCAAAGTTTAAGAATTCAATTGCAATTTTATGTAATTAAAACTAAGGACATATTTGTCATTTTCATGAAATAAAGACCAATTACACACTAAAACACATGTGTTATAGACTTTTGTGCCAAAAAACACACGCTGGGAACTATTTCCACACTGACGGCAAATGTTATAGATCATTTGCGCCAATTTTCCTATTTTTTATTCATTCATTTCGTAGAACTTACAACTTACTACACATTCTTTAAAATCTCACAACTTATAAACATTTAAAAAGTAATTTTAGTATACCAAACACGCCTAATCTGCCCCTGTCCATGTTAGACCACGATACAAAATTGAATACTCCATCCATCCCATTTATATAAACTTTTTACCCCTTGTCCGTATTTCTTTTCCCAGATTTTTCAAATACTTAAGACAAATTGCCCAATAAATTATTGGGTGTTCTTTTTAATGGTTTCAAGACTGCGGATTATTAATGATATCCTTTTTAGAGAATGTTAATAAATTCCAAAATCCATTTCGTCGTCCAAAGAGTCAATTATCTCTTCTTATCTTCTAAGTCTTCTTCATATTCTTCGAAAGTACTCTACTACATATGAGATCTTATCTTCTTCGGAGGTACTATTATATATACATATGAGATAAGTGTTACGTAATGACACCAATAAGTAAGGAGTCAACAACCCGCCTAGTATCCATCGTTTACGGCTAGGACTCACTGGGGTATCTAATCCCATTTGCTCCCCTAGCTTTCGTCTCTCGATGTCGTTGTCGGCCCAAATAGAGTGCTTGTTTTCTTTAAAAAGTCAATAAACGATTTGGTTTCATTAGCTATCACACATACAATCATACTCAATTCGATGAAATTGTTTGATCTTAAAGAATTATATAGTCCTCTTTCTATTTTGGGGAGTTTCTATTTTGCTCCTTTACTAAAATACATTTATTTAATTTGTCTACTTATAACCAATTTTTTAATCTTGAAATTGTACACTCATAATTTACATATATTTATTATTCATTGCTTAGAAACTTACAGCTCACTGTTGAAATAAAGGATTTCCCATTTTTTGGAAACATGGATAGATTATTCATTTGCCTATTTTTATTCTTTCTGCCTATTCTTCTGCGTGTCCAAGTCTACTTCTGCCTACAACCTTCCTTCTGTCTCCATATTCATCCCTATTTTATTTTCATTTCATTTCTCCAGCTCCCCCAACCCATTACTGCCATGAGTACAAAATCTAACAAACTTCTATACTCATTCAAATATATGTTGGGAATTGAGATCAATTTTTTTATTATCCACAATATATTTGTTCAGAGAAATATAATAAAACAGAAAAATTTAAAGATAGAGAAAAATTTAAAGACTGTCATAACTTTCACTATATGAAAAATTGTTACAATCATATAGATTTCATCCACCCAAATTCTCAAGTATCTCAAGAAAAATAATATCCTAAACTTTATCGCATCTACCAATTTCTATTCTTTGTACAACCCACAAGAAAAACAACTAAAGTGCTAGGTTTACAATTTTTCTCTCAGAAAACCCTCAAGTCACAACTACAAAAGAGAATAAACTATATCAATTTATAGTTAACGAATTACCTAATTTTCTTACAAGTTTAAACTGCTAAGGAGTCCAAGATTTGAAAACTTATTCAATTTTAGTTGATCTATATGCCTTTCAAGTTTCGACTACCAAAGTGTCCAAGCGGGGCCGGTCCCCGCCTTGAGGCGAAGAGACTCATGCCTCGAGCCCAAATTTTGAGGGGCCCAAAATGGAAAAAAAAAATTGGTCACCCCACAAAAAAAAAAAAAAAAAAAAAATTTTAAAAAATTTATACTCCTCAACACGGTGTGACAGCCCACTTCGAGTTCGATTTCAGGTCCTCCATTTTAGTCGAATCTTGTCATGAAGACTCTACGTGAATAGTGCGTTAGTATGATCCCGATTCCATCCCGTGATCCCACTTCTCTTTCTCTCGATTGTTGATTCCATTTCCATTTCCCACCTCGATGGTCGATTACTATTACATTTGCCTCATTGCCTAAATCTTCATTCTTCACCATGATTTCCATGAAGAGTCTAAACTCTAAAGACTTCACCGCGTGAGTGCTGTGATTCTTCCGTGAGCGGTGAACGTGATTCACGTGAATACCGGTCATCTCAACTCAACTGCAGAATGCAAGAAGCATTGAAGCGTGCAAGCACCGTCTCGGAAAGTGGAAAGAAAGCTAGCCAAGTAAATTTTTTTATATATTTTTCGCTTTTGTTCCTAAATCCTAAGTTCTTTTCAAGAAGATGAATTTTGTAGTTGGTTTTGGTCCTTTTTTTGACATTTAGGATTTTTGGTTAACTCAAAATCATAATCGAAGTTAGAAAAATAAGCGAAAAATTTGCCAAACTTCTCCGGGTCCTCCAGAGAATACCTTGCGATCGCATGGGATTGTTACGCGCGCGATCGCATGGTTTCTATCAATTACGCTCGTCTAAAAAGTCATACTTGCGATCGCAGAATTGTATTACCATGCGATCGCAGATTTGTATTACCATGCGATCGCATGGGCTTAATCACGCGCGATCGCATGGTTCGTAGAAATTACATTCTACTCGAAATGTCAAACTTGCGATCGCAGATTTGGATTACCATGCGATCGCATGGTTAGTCGTTGTGATGTCCTGTGCAATTTTTGTGATAATCTTGTATGAATAAATGATAAATGATAAATTGGCTTATCCGGACACAAGGGATCATAATCGTGATTTTTCAAAGAAATGGACATAGGGCTCAATTTTATTATTATATGTTTTCGGAATCGCCTCGACGAGTCGACAAAACCAATCGCTAAAGCGATTGTTGATGATAGATTTTAGCCATTTGAAGTCGCTCTAGTTAATTTAAAACGGCTTTCTTTAAGTTGTCATGTGTATTTTTGTCTTTTGCATTTTATTTATCAATTAGAGTTTTATTTTAACTAGAAGTTTAGTATTTCGGGTCCTTTTCATTGATCAAGTTAGTGTTATTGAATAAGAATATTGTTCTTGGAGTTTTCTCCACCTTAATCAATTTAATTCGGTATTCATAGGAATCAACGAATTGATTTTGAGCTTTGTTTCATTATTTTACGTTTACACTGCGTCACTTTCATAATCCTAATATAATTTGCTATTTCTCCATTTTGTTAGGTTAATCATTGAACGATAGTCTTATACGATGCCTGAGTCTCGGAGCTCAAAAAGAAAAAGGAAACGAAAAGAATTGACATTAATTCAAAGTCAAGCGAAATATTGATAAGTACTTCAATTGCAACAAAATAAGAGAGGAGGAAGAAATTGTGGAAAATGTGAATGTGAATGAGAATGAGAATGAGAATGACAATGTGAATGAATTGACTGAGAATGTGGAAGTGAATGACATGAATGAACCTGCCAGTTTGAAAGAACTAGAGGAGAATGATGATGAAAATGTTGAACATAAAGATTTAAATCAAGAGGATTGTTTGTCTTTGAATTTAGAAGATCCGAGGAATTGGAAAGAAATTGATCAAAAAATGAGAGATTATTTAGTTGCAATTGGTCCAAAAAGAGTTGATGGCATCTTGTTTCCCAAAGATGGTAGAAATAGACATTTCGATTCATCACACTATAAACGATTACTACCAAATAAGTGATAATTGATAGAAGATGGCTAGTATATTCGGTTTATTTGGACCGGATATTTTGCTTTTGTTGCAAGTTATTTAAAATGCCAAAACAATGAATCAAATTGGGCAATTGGGTGATGATGGATACAAAGATTGGCATAATCGCATCGGTGTCTTAAAAGTCATGATGGAAATGAGGAGCATATGCGTTGCATGACTAGTTGGATTGAATTGGAAAGCGAGCTCAACAAAAAATACCATTGATAAAAGTGTACAATTGGTGATCAATGAAGAAAGAGAACATTGGAGACAAGTGTTAACGAGGATCATCGCTATTGTGAAAAGACTTGCCAAAATACATTGGCACTACGAGGAGATGATGAGCACCTTTATCTCGAGAACAATGGTCTCTTTTGCAAATGATAGAAATGGTTGCTGAGTTTGATCCAAGAATGCAAGAGCACATTCTGCGTGCTAAAAGCGCGTGAGATTCATTATACATATCTCGGTAAAAAAATACAAAATGAACCGATTCGGATATGTTGGCGGTGAGGTGAGAAGTTCAATTATTAAGAAAGTTAAACATGCAAAATATTTCTCACCATACTTGATTGTACTCCGTGATGCAAGTCACGAGGAGCAAATGTCTCTAGTAATACGATGTGTGGATGATTCAGCAAACGCACCAACGATACAAGAGTATTGGCTTGCATTTTTGAAGGTAGATGATACAACAGGACTTGGACTTTCAAATGAGCTTAAAAATGTTTTAACCAATCTTGAGCTTGATATTGATGATATTAGAGGCAAGGATATGACAATGGATCTAATATGAGTGGAAGGCACAAAGGTGTGCAAAAAGAGTAATTGAAATTAATCCGAGAGCTTTCTATACTCCATGTGGTCATGTCTATAGTCTTAATCGACATTATGTGATATGGCGAAGTGTTGTCCTAAAGCTATGTCTTTCTTGAGTAATACAACGATCTACATATTATTCTCTTCTTCTACCAAGAGATGGAAAATTTTCAAAGATAAGGTGGAAGGTCCGACGGTGAAGCCATTGTCACAAACACGTTGGGAAAGTCATGTTGAAAGTGTCCCACCAATTAAAGAGCAAACCGCACAAATAAGAGAGACGCTTTCTTTGGAATTGATAGATATTAGTGAAGATCCTAAAATAAAGAGTGAAGTCGAGTCCTTAGCAACATATGAACTTGAAAATTTTGAATTCTTGCTTGGCATGGTGATATGGTACAGTTTGTTGCATGCGATCAATATCGTAAGTAAATTTCTTCAAGTCGAAAATGTGGATATTGATTGTGCTATCAACCTCTTAAAAGGACTTGTTTCCTTTCTCGATGATTATAGAGAAACCGAATTTCTATTGCCATGGATGAAGCAAAAAAAATTGCAGTGAAATGGGAATGAAACTCTATTTCGAAAAAACGTACTATTCAAAGGAAGAAGCGGTTTGATGAAAGTGGCAATGATGAGATCAAGCAATCAGCTGAAGAATCTTTTAGAATTGATTACTTCCTCTTTATAATTGATCAAGCTCGATCTTCACTCCAAACTCGATTTGAACAATTCAAACAATATGAAGAGACCTTTGGGTTTTTGTTTAATTTGGAAAGGTTACAGAGTGTAAGTATTGCAAGTTTGTTGGAATCTTGTATGAATCTTGAGAAGTATCTGGGAACATAATGGCCGTTTAGACATTAATGGAGATGATTTATGTTCGAGCTGACAGTCTTGAGGTGTTATTTACCAAGTGAAACCAAGAGAGCAATTGAAGTACTACAACATTTGAAGACATTGAATGGTTGTTTCCCAAATGCTTATATTGCTTATAAAATTTTGCTAACCATACCTAAGTTCTGATTGCATCTGCAGAAAAGAAGTTTCTCTAAGTTGAAATTGATCAAGACGTATCTCCGCTCATCTATGTCACAGGAAAGATTGAATGGATTGGCTATGTTATCAATTGAGAAAGAAATAGTTGAACAACTAGATTATTCAAATTTGATTAATATTTTTGCCTCTAAAACTGCAAGACGGGTTGTATTTAAGTGATCATTTAGAACACTTTTAATACTGTTACTTTATTATAATATAAATCTTTTGTATAATATATTTTGTTTGTCGTTTTATTGTTGAGTTTTAAGTTAACATTAGTTTTGTAAAATTCTTATGAATTTTAAGGGCATGTATGTGACATAAGTTTTTTTGGAAAAAAATGGATTTTTTTCAGTACTTTATTGTAGACAAAAAAAATGGAAAAATGGCTACCGAACATGCGCTATATGTATAATATAATTTGTGACTCATAAGGGGGCCCAATTTTCGAAGTTCGCCTCAGCTCGAAAGTTACAGACCGCCCCATGTGTCCAAGATTATAAAACTTGTAATTTTAGTCGACTTAGATGTCTTCCAAGTTTTGACTACCAAATTTTGAGAAAATATCCCAACATCGTATAGAAGATAACTATACATAATTTTATTGAGATCTAATCTTCACTTGAAGAAAGCGGTGAGGCCGCTGCTTAATTTGAATGCTCCGCCGAAAGAAGTAGGTTACATTTTCGCTTCTCAAGAGTATCAACGTGTTGTATCTCAAATGATAAAAATTTATCTATCGACATGCTACGAGAACCATGTTGATGTTTTTACTTCTGGAAAAAAAACTCTAAAGAATTTAGGAATATTTATATATAGCTATTGTATTTGAGTGTGGGAATCGTTTTTGTATAGTTACATACGATGGATTTTTATCCTTGCCGATTATGAAGTTTATGAGACTTTTTTTCTACCGTGTAATATCACAAATTAACTGCTTTACATTCTAGCAGCCTCAAAGACGAAGCATAATTAGCAGTCTCTCAGTATGATGATACATTCTGGATTTTTAATTGAGATGATTAATGATATCGTTGTCCTTGATTAATGATTCCTCCTAATTTGCATGAATAAAAATTTCAGTTGTGTTATTAACCTGATAAGTTATGTTCTTTGGCATTAACAATGAAATGCAGTAAAATTATGTTACGATCCTCCTCATAAGTTATGTTCTTTGGCATAAAATAACACTCCGTTTGGCATTATGGAAGGATAAACTTAAATCATTAATGCTTCCCACAACATTTTACCTTGTTTTTCCATAATCAACAACAACAAAAAAAAAAAGTAATGATAAATAACTCAAGTGCATGACTATTAGAAAGAGTTGTCTTTGCCACGTCCAAAACTTGAGACTCGAACTCAATGTAATTCGGTAGTTGCCTATGTTTAATCAATTTTTGTTTGTTCATGTGGAATCTTGTAGTTATTATTCCCTGAATTTTTCATCACTACAACCATGCATGATTGCAATGTCAAAAACACGTCGTTCAAATCTTCAATTGGAAAATTTTCAAAAACATTATCCCCTGCTAAAACAAATTCATCAATCGTAGATGGAGCCTCTTGATGTTGAAGTGAATCAATGGCTCTAAAAAATCCAAGATCTAAGACATTCATATTGGGATAAGTTGGCAACGTAAACGAATGTTGAAACCATCCTTTCTCGTTGTCTCTACAAAATCGACAGTTAACATCCAAACGTGGCTTTTGCATTGTCTTGTTGAATAAAGATGGTCTTAGAACTTGAACAAGGCCATTTTTCTTTGATTGAAGGCATCAAATTATCAAGAATACATGACTGGATTACAACTTTCGAGATGACTCATTTAGTTAACTCTCCATCTTGCCTTTCATTGAGTAGCATTTCAAAAACAGCTCTTTTTTTTTTAATCACTGGTGATATTTTTCTTCTTATTTGGATGATGCAAACTATCAGACATTGTGTCGGAATTGTAGATAGAGTCAACTTCTTCTGAAAATTGATTCAATTCAAAATGAATATTTTGTGGTAAATGTGAACAATTATCATTGAGTGAATGAATGTTTTCAGGTGATTCATTCAAATCGAATGAAGCAGTTCTGATGAACTACTCTCTTTTTTTTCTTCTATGTTTTTAGTTGTAATTAAATCTAGCTACATGTCTCTATTTATAATGTGCAATCAAAAAATTGAAAATAAATTTGGTGAGGAAAAATTGGCACATTTCTTAATTGAAAACTACTGCATTCGTACTTTGTTTTTGTACGCATCGAAATTTCAAAAAAAAAATTCCAAAAGTTTAAATTTTATAGGTAGCTTGTTATTCTTGACAAATTAGTAGAGGGAACATCAATTTTTTAATGTTTTCCACTCATCCTTGCTTTGATTTGGAAATTTAGTTGAAGGAACTCCCAATATTTAATGGATTCTACACATTAGGAGCTTCGGTTTTTGTTAGGCCTGATGGTTGGGTGGATCGGTGTAACGCCGCATGTTCACTTATATAATTATTATAGATTATGACGATACTTGTCTTAATATTATATTTAATCTTTAATTATTAAATTATCATTTTTGTGACTAATCATGGTTTTGCGTTGAATGTTCTCGTGGATCGCCCTAGACGATCGACGTGCCTTATTAATTTAAATTACAAGACACTTCTAATTTTATTTAAATTTGAATTAAAATATATAATATTTTAATTATTATTATGTACCTATGTCATATTATATAGATTAATGAACCTAGACATATCTCTTGAACACATTCATTTCTTTCACATGAATTAAAATATATTTAAATTAATATATTATAGAGAGCATGAAATGAGGCCTAAAAACGTAGATGATACCAATTATATTCACGTAACTTACATAATTGACTTTTAAATGAATACCCTAAAATTGGAAATAAAATCCTCCTTTTGCTTAAAGCACTTGTCTTGTGGAATAAAAAAAGAAGAAGTCACCATTCATTCATCTCATTCCTAAAGTTCTCTGGACTTGGTTTCACTTTTAAAAAGGTACTCTATTTTATATTAATTTATCATTAGAATTATATTTAATTATTTAATGGTTTTGTTCAATGGCTATGTTCATTTGAATTGATTTATAGGAAATAGGGGTGATTGGTCATATGTATACCGTATGGATGTATACGTGTGTGTATATATATATATTTGTGTGTGTGTGTTTTTTATACATTCCAATGAGATTGTCCACTTATTAATTTAATATATCACTACTCAAGAAATTTGAACATTGCACACACTTTCAATGGTTCACAAATAATTCAAGTTTTACAATATTAAATTTTTTGGCTCTTCGATTTATTTGAGTATTTTATCCTTTCATAAATAAAAGAATAATTAAATAAAAGTGTATAATTATTTATTGATTTCTTAACTTATATCTTTACTTATCGAGAAAATTTAATTACTTTTAGTTATGAATGTTGAGGCTAACACAAATACTCTTTTAATAGATTGTATAAACTTTAGTTCAAAATAATTTTGTTAATACGTGTAAATATTTATAAGTTATTTGTCAATAATATTACTTTGATAAAATATAGCTTATGCCAAACTAGTCATAAGAGTTCCCCAACATAAATATAATGCTTGACATTATTAAAGATTTAAAATTGGGCTTAGCAAAGAACTTATAAGATTAGCCAAGCATGTCAAAGTTAGATTAGTATGTCTTGTACTTCACATATAATAATTAATGGTTTTGTAATGATAAATGTTATAAATAATGCGGGTTTATTAGGAGATCTATATTATGAGTATTTTAAGGTTAAGTTTCAAAATAATATAAGTCGGTATTAGGACTTTACAAAATAAATGATATAAATAGATTTTACTTTAATAAATGGTAGGGACATCTCCATTGTCTACTCAAAACATAAATTCCTAAAGATTAAAGATCCAAGGTAAGTAAACTCTCCTAATATTTATTTATAGAATGCTATGTTAATTGTCTAAATGTATTATATTATTATGTGAACATATTATTTTGTAATGTAGCTTTAAATGTTATTAATATTCATGTAATGTATTCTTGCATGTTAAGTACATGTTAATGCATCCATAAGCATGCATAAGTAAAAATTTAAATGATAATATTGTAAATTTATATTTTATTCAACAAAGATATGTATCCCAAATTTTATAAATGAAATGGTGTTCGCCTATGCCATGAAAGGTGTGAGTGGGAAATGGGCGTGGGGACCAAAGCACCCGACGAATGATAATGTTGAATGTTGAATGTTGAATGTTTAATGTTTAATGTTTAATGTTTAACCGCTTTGCAGTGCTACTAGAGTAAATGGAACGGGTTCCAAATAATAATAGCCCACTGCATATTGATTGGATAGGCGATACACAAAAGTGAGCTCACAATGTTAAAGTTTTTAAAGGATAAGAAAAGACGGGATACATATTCTATAAAAGTACTTGAAACTAATGCATATCATAAGCATACATTATCATGTGTATGAGGTTTGCTTATTGGGCGTTAGCTCATTCCATATTCTCCACTTTTCAAATGATGAGAGCTAGATGATTCGAGACGACTACTTGGGGCAAGACGGACTCAGTATTGTTTAAATCCAAGTTTAATGTTTGTTATTATTTCAGAAATAAGACGCATTAGGCCGATTAATGTTATTGGAATACTATTCTTTTACTTATTTTAATTAGCCAAACTATGAAGTTTTCTGCAATTATTGTGTTTATTCAATAAGAAATTGGGCATAAAATGTATTATGCAAATTATTGCTTTTAATTAATATTATCGAGAGTCATTAATATTTATTTTGTATTTCAAAATAAAATAAAATAGAATGAAAATTTTATCCACTTTTCCGCATTTATATCTTGTTGTTTAATGGTAATTAAATGCTAACATTTCTAAATTTAGAATTTCTGGACTTGGGGTGTTACAGTATTGGTATCAGAGCTAAGAGTTTTAAAATCGATTCTGTAGACTTTTGATTTATTTTGTTATTTTTTTAATTTATTTAATAAAAAAAGGTGCAGTACTGAGTCACGCCGCCAAGGAGTCCTCTCGCGATCATCTGGTAAGGTTGAATTTTATCTCTTAAATTACAAACAGTTATTTGATGCATAAATGTTGTAGTTGCAATATAGTATTAATGAAATTTCATTAAAAATGATAATAATACTATTAAATAAATAAATAAGTATTTGTATTCCAGTATGGCCCCCGCTACTCGTTCTCAAGCTTATGAAGAAACATCCGAAGCTCGTCCAGATGGGTCATGCAATAGCACAGGGACACCATTGACAATGGAGGCTTTTATGCAAGCATTGGCTTTACTTGGGCAAAACAATCGACCCGTGAGGAATGCCCAAACCCACGAACAAGGAAAGATTACGAGTTTAAGAAGTTATCTCCACCATCATTTACTGGCTCCACTGACCCTCTAGAAGTTGAAAAATGGTTAATCGAAATTCAGAAGGCATTTTCGGCATGAGCTGCATGTAACAAGAGAAAGTTACATTTGCTGCTTACATGGTTCAAGAAGATGCTTATGATTGGTGGTTGATGGTTCAACGCCAACATGAGAAGGATACCGGACCATTCACTTGGAAGATGTTCATAGAGGCCCTCAACAACAAGTATTTTCCAAAAGCATACGCCAAAGACAAAGAGATGGAGTTCATTAAGTTAGAGCAAGGGAGCCAAACAGTTCTTGTTGAATATGAGGCTGAATTTGCTCGTTTGGCAAAGTTTGCCCCACATCTGGTAGCAACAGAAGAAAGAAGAGCAAGGCGCTTTGAAGAGGGACTTATGTCTCAGATAAAGCAAGCAAAGATACCATTCGAATTAACAACCTATAGAGAAGTGGTTAGTAAATAACTTTTGGTGGAAAGAGCTCAACTCTTAGATAAGGAAGAGAATAAGGCCCACCAAGTGGTCACAAGTTCAATGGTGGAAATTCTAGAAGCACGCTTTTGGAAGAACAATGGTCAAAAAGAAGAAACGACCAAAGCAACAACAAGGGCCATTACCAAAACAAGCAAATGAGGAAGACTTGCTCGAAAGTGTGGCAAGGAACATCTTGGCGAATGTCTTATGGGTACGCAGGTGTGTGATTTAAATTTGAAAGCTTTCGGTCACTTTGCAAATAATTGCAAGGAAATGTCTTTTGGCGAGAGTAAATAATGAGCAAAAGAAAACTCAAGCGCGAGTTTTTACAATGTCTAAGAAAGAGTTTGAAGAGGCCTCAAGCTCAGTAGTGACAGTATATATATATATATTTATTTAATTATTTCATTTGTTGAGTGTGGTTTAACTTCATGCATTGAATTAATGTAGGCACTATGTATGTATGTAATGAACTTGCCAGTATCTTGATTGATTCTAGAGCTACTCATTCATTTCTTAGTCCATCTTTCGCTGAGAAATTGGAGAAACCACTTACGCGAACGGATACACAGTTTAGTGTGTCCACACCCTCTAGAGCTATAATGAATTCAAATTATGTTTTATGTGATTGTTCAATAATAGTAGATGGAAAAGAACTGCCAACAGATCTTATAGTGTTGGATGTCCAGGACTTTGATATCATATTAGGGATGAACTGGCTATCAAGGTATCACGCTACGATTGACTGTTATAAGAAAGAAGTGGTGTTCGAGCCTCCAAATATGCCTAGTTTTTTCTTTTTGGGAGCAAAGTCAAAGCCCTCTATTCCTATAATCACAGCTATGAAGACTCGCCAATTGTTAAACAAGGGTTGTGTAGCTTATCTAGCTTCAATAATGGAGGAATCAAAGACGAATCTTTCCCTTGAACAAGTCCCAGTGGTTCAAGAATATCCAGATGTATTCCCAGATGATCTCATTGGTTTGCCACCAAAAGGGAGATTGATTTTGTCATCGATTTATCACCGAACACTCAATATCAAAGGCACCATATCGCATGGCCCCTGCTGAACTCAAGAAAATCAAAGACCAACTCCAAGATCTTTTAGATAAAGGATATATCAGACCAAGCTTCTCTCCATGGGGTGCTCTAGTTCTGTTTGTAAAGAAGAAAGATGGCTCAATGAGGATGTGTATGGACTATCGAGAGCTGAACAAAGTGACAATAAAGAACAAGTACCCGTTGCCAAGAATTGAGGACTTATTTGACCAACTCCAAGGTGCTAGTTATTTTTCCAAAATTGATTTACGGTCGGGATATCATCAACTAAGAATCAGAGAAGAAGACATTCCAAAAGCTGCCTTTCGCACTAGATATGGGCATTACGAGTTTTTAGTAATGCCTTTTGGTTTGACAAACGCTCCAGCAACTTTCATGGATCTGATGAATCGAGTTTTTAAAGAATACTTAGATCAGTTTGTCATAGTTTTTATTGATGACATTTTGATCTACTCACGATCTAAACAAGAACATGAGCGACATCTACGATTAGTGCTTGAGATACTTCGAGACAACAAACTCTTTGCTAAATTTAAGAAGTGCGAGTTTTGGATAGATAGGGTACCATTCTTGGGACATATCATATCAAAGGAAGGGATTGCAGTGGACCCTAGCAAGGTTGAGGCTGTCCAAAACTGGCCGACACCATCAAATGTTGGTGAAGTTCGTAGTTTCCTTGGGTTAGCTGGTTATTATCGTAGGTTTGTCGATGGATTTTCTAGAATTGCCTCAGCATTAACCCAGTTAACCAAGAAGAACGTAAAGTTTCAATGGACTCCAGACCGTGAACAAAGTTTCCAAGAGTTAAAGAAACGCTTGACTTCAACGCTTATCTTAACGATTCCACAAGATAATGAAGGGTATGTCATCTACAGTGATGCTTCAAAAAGGGCTCGGCTGCGTTCTTATGCAACATGGTAAGGTAATTGCTTATGCCTCAAGACAGTTGAAAGAGTATGAAAAGAACTATCCAACTCATGATCTCGAGTTGGCGGTATCCGCCTTTGCATTGAAGATTTGGAGACATTATCTATATGGGGCTAAATGTGAGATCTATACCGATCATAAAAGTCTAAAGTATTTTTCACTCGTAAGAGCTAAATATGAGACAACGTCGATGGTTGGAACTTGTAAAAGATTATGATCAGGTGATCAACTACCACCTGTGCAAGGCCAATGTTGTGGCGTATGCATTAAGTAGAAAGACTCATGGATCAATAGCTACATTGCAGGCATTCGAAACCATTGTTGGTAGAAATTCAAAAGTTTGAGTTGGAGATTGTACCTCGAGATAACGCAGGCTATTTTTCCAATATGACCATCAAACCAACCCTACTTGAGAAGATTAAAGCTTTGCAATACGAAGCTCCTCGGGTATTGAAATTTCGGACCAAAGTTGCTGATGGAAAGCGCACTGATTTTATTATCACTGCTGATGGTGCACTTCGATATGGCAGTAGGCTTGTGGTTCCTGATGACAAAGGATTGAAACGAGAAATTATGAGAGAAGCTCATAATATTCCTTACTCGATTCACCCTGGAAGCACGAAGATGTTTCGAGATTTGAGAGAACATTTTTGGTGGATTGGAATGAGCCAGGATATAGCAGCATATGTTCAACACTGTCTCACTTGTCAACAAGTTAAGGCTGAGCATCAACGACCTTAGGGCCTCTTGCAACCACTTATGATACCAGAATGGAAGTGGGAAAGAATTGGTATGGACTTTGTTGTTGGCTTGCCTAAGACCAAGAGGGACTATAATTCTATTTGGGTAATTGTAGATCGTCTTACTAAGTCAATGCACTTCTTACCAGTCAAGACTACTTATAACGATATGCTGAACTATATATGGCAGAGATAGTCAGACTACATGGAGTCCCACTATCCATTGTATCTGACCGTGACCCTAAGTTCACTTCTTCTTTTTGGAAGAGCCTACACAAGGCTATGGGCACACGATCAAGGTTTAGTGCGGCGCCCACCCGCAAGCAACGTATTTTTGACGGTCGGAAAGAACAATTCAAATTCTTGAAGACATGTTGCGAGCTTGTATTATTGACTTTCAAGGCACTTGGGATGAGTATCTTCCATTAGTTGAGTTTGCCTACAATAACAGCTTACAATCTACCATTGGCATGGCACCTTATGAGGCATTGTATGGAAGAAAATGTCGATCACCTATACATTGGGATGAGGTTGGAGAAAAAAAGTTATTGGGCCCAGAGATTGTCCAACAAACAGCTGAGGTTGTTGAGAAGATTCAAAAACGGATGAAGACTGCTCAAAGTAGACAGAAAAGCTATGCAGACAAAAGAAGAAAGCCTTTAGAATTTGTTGTTGGCGACATGGTCTTTTTTAGGGTGGCACCTATAAAGGGCGTAATGAGATTTGGGATGAAAGGGAAGCTGAGTCCTCGTTTTGTGGGACCTTTTGAAATTTTGAAAATGGTAGGTGAGTTATCTTATCGGGTCGCATTACCACCAGCCTTGTCAGGAGTGCACAATGTATTTCATGTTTCTATGCTGAGAAAATATATCTCAGACACCTCTCACATCCTAAGCTATGAGTCGTTGGATCTCCACAAAGATTTTACTTATGAAGAGATGCCAATAAAGATCTTAGAGAGAGTAGACAATGAACTTAAAAGGAAGACGATAACGTTGGTCAAAGTTCTTTGGAGGAACCATGTTGTGGAAGAGGCAACATGGGAGCGCGAAGATGAGATACGCATGAAGTACCTTCATCTATTTGGTAAGTTTTAATTTCGAGGACGAAAATTATTTTTAGGGGGTAATGAATTGTAACGCCGCATGCTCACTTACATGATTTTTATATATTATGACGATACTTGTCATAATATTATTTTTAATCTTTAATTAATAAATTATCATTTTTGTGACTAACTATAGTTTTGCAGTGGAATGTTCCGTGGACGCCCTAGACGATCGACGTGCCTATTAATTTAAATTACAAGACACTTATAATTTTATTTAAACTTAAATTAAAGTTTATAATATTTTTTATTATGAGGTGTCTATGTCAATATCATATAGATTAACGAACCTAGATATGCCTCTTGAACATATTCATTTTATTTCATATGAATTAAAATATGTTTAATTTAATATACTATGGAAAGCATGAAATGGGAAGCCTAAAAAACGTGAATGAAATCAATTCTTTTCACAAATTTTGCATGATTGACTTTTAAATTGGTATCTTAAAATTGGAAATAAAAGACTCTTCCTTTTTTTGGAGCATTTGTCCTTATAAAAAAAAAATCACCATTCATCCATTTTTATTTTGGAAGCATTTATCGGATTGTGGTCACAGAAAGGTACTCAATTTTAATATTCACAAAGGTACTCAATTTTAATATTATTTTATTGTTAGAGTTATATTTAATTATTTAATGGCTTTGTCCATTTGAATTGAGTTATAAGAAATGGTGGTTAGATTGGGCATATGCATACCTCTGTGTGTGTGTGTGTATATATATATACACATGTGTATATATATATATGTGTGTGTGTTTGTTTTTTTATACATTTCAATGAGATTGTCCATTTATTAATTTAAAATATCATTGCTCATAGAATTTGAACACTGCACACACTTCCAATAGTTCGCAAATAATTCAAGTTTTACTGTGTTAAATTTTTGGCCGTATTTATTTGGCTCTTCTGTGAATTTATTCCTTCATATCAATAATTTCTACGTAGTATTTTATCCTCTCATAAATAAAAAATAATTAAATAAATTGAAGGTGTATAATTATTTATTGAAATTTAATTACTTTTGGTTATGAATGTTGAGGCTAACACTCTTTTAATAGATTGTATAAACTTTTAGTTCAAAATAATATTGTTAATACGTGTAAATATTTATAATTTATTTGTCAATAATATTACTTTGATAAAATGTAGCTTATGCCAAACAAGTCATAAGAGTTCCCCAACATAAATATAATGCTTGACATTATTAAAGATTTAAAATTGGGCTTAGCAGTAAACTTATAAGATTAGCCAAGCATGCCAAAGTTATATTGGTATATCTTGTACTTCACATATAATTATGGGGATGGTTTTGCATCTTTTAATTATTAGAGAATTTATATAAATGGTACAAATGTGGTCTCTTACCTATTATTTCCATGGCTGTCATTTAATTTATAAGGTTAAAGTGGTACTCAAAATAAGACAATATATAGTCGACTATTATAACAATAATAAAAAATAAATGATATATATAGATTTTATTTTAATAAATGGTAATGACTTAGAATTTTTGGCACGTTGACTTTGTGGGCAGCTCAGGACATTTCCATTTGCTACTTAAAACGTGAATAAAGATCCAAGGTAAGTAAACCTCTCCTAATTTCATTTTAGAATGCAATGTTAAATGTCTAGATGTGTTACATTAATAGCCATTATGTGAACATGATATTTTGATGATATAGTTTATATGCATTTATATTTCATTAATGTTTCACACGACATATTGTTACATGAACATTCATGTTAATGCATCCATAAGCATGCATAAAGTAAAGATTTAAATGATAATGTTTGAAATTTATATTTTACTCAAGAAAGATATGTATCCCAAATTTTATAAATGAAATGGTGTTCGCTTATGCCATGAAAGGTGTGAGTGGGAAATGGGCGTGGGGGACCGCACACCCGACGAATGATAATGTTGAATGTTGAATGTTGAATGTTGAATGTTTAATGTTTAATGTTTAACCGCTTATGGTGCTACCGGTAGATGGAACGGGTTCCAAATAATAATGGCTCACTGCATACTGATTGGATAGGCGATACACAAAAGTGAACTCACAATGTTAAAGTTTTTAAAGGATAAGAAAAGACGGGATACGTATTCTATAAAAGTACTTGAAACTAATGCATATCATAAGCATACATTATCATGTGCATGAGGTTTGCTTACTGGGTGTTAGCTCATTCCATATTCTCCACTTTTCAGATGATGAGAGCTAGATGATTCGAGACGACTACTTGGGGCGAGACGGACTCAGTATTATTTAAATCCAAGTTTAATGTTTGTTATTATTTCAGAAATAAGACGCATTAGGCCGATTAATGTTATTGGAATACTATTCTTTTACTTAGTTTAATTAGCCAAACTATGAAGTTTTCTGCAATTATTGTGTTTATTCAATAAGAAATTGAGCATAAAATGTATTATGCAAATTATTGCTTTTAATTAATATTATCGAAAGTCATTTGATATTTATTTTATTTTCAAAATAAAATAAAATAGAATGAAAATTTTATCCACTTTCCCGCATTTATATCTTGTTATTCAATGGTAATTAAATGCTAACATTTCTAAGTCTAGAATTTCTAGACTTGGGGTGTTACATTGGTACCAAAGATTCCACTTAAGTTCCCCTTAATGGGAGGTCAAGGGTTGAATCGGCGGGGACGCGAAAAGAAATCCAGATTGGAGCCCAACCTCCGATGGACAAGATGCGTAAGTTAATCTAGCGGCGGAATAGCCCCCAGGCGAAAGGCTGTAGGGGAAAGTCCGTGGTCGTTATAACCGGTTTGGGTATTTCAATGTCCGAAACCACCAATTACAGTTCGAGTATTTCGTAAATAGAACCATTCGGTTCTATGTAATTATTGGAACTAAACCCGAACCGGAACTGTCTGTTCGAATTCAGTTCTACCCATAACATTTTCTTTTAAAATCGTGAGTTGACAACATGTTTTAAAAAAATTAAAAATTACAAACCCGTTAACATTAAAATAAGTTAGATATTAAAATAATTTATGAAAATATAAACATTAACTGGAAGAATAGACACCAAAATTACAAACTTGTAAATTAGGGTTAGAAAAAAGAAAACTACCTCTCAAAATTGAGGATTCGTTTCAGTTACAGACAAGTCTCCGTCTTACTGTGTGTTGAGCGAGAGAGAGATGAGCGAAAGTGCGAGACATAAAGACAATGTTTGTATTAAGTATCTGAGCAAATAACGATTGAAAATTAGAGATTTTGGTAATTGGAATTGAGTTAATTGAGTTTGAGTTTAAGAATGATGGATTTTGTACTTTTGGTTTGAGTATTGGACAGTTGGACTCTTGTCTTTAGTACCGTGGTGTTGGGTTAGGTCATTTGATTAGGTGAATAAATTGTAGAAAATAAAAATTTTATAAAAAATGACAAATTTGGTTCCAATCGGGCACCCACAGTTCTAGTTCAAGAACCAAGAACCGACTGGGATCCGATCGGTTCTTAGTTTCTAGTTTTATTTTTTTATAATTGAATCAGAGTCTTTGGTTCTAGTTCGGAAGTTCGATTCCGATTAAAATGCTCACTCTAGTTTTTCCTACAGTGTGGAGTTACTAGCGTGAATTAATATGTTGACTCAATTTATGAATGTTGAGAATTGAAAGTGAAATCAATCAATTCATTTATTACTTTTAATAATATTTTAATAATAATTATTTCTAAATAATACTTACTAAATAAAAGTAAATTAAGAAAATTATTGATTAAATTTATTTTTTCAATAATATTCTTAATTTGTGTGAAAAAACAAAATAGAGGATAATACCACAAAGTTAATTTGGTAAAAACAAACCTATATAAATGGGATAGAGCTAGTTTCTCGAAAATAGAAATTTTCTTGCATCTTGACATCAACTATTATTCTCATCAATATTCAGTGGGTAATACCACAAAGTTAATTTGGTAAAAGAACTAGTCTCTCAAAATAGAAATAAGAAACTATTATCTCATAATAATTGCCTTTATATCAAAAATCTATGCTCAATTAAGGAAAATCCAGTGTCATAAATATCCACGTGTCGTTAAATTAGAGCGAGTAGTACATACTTCGTACGTCAGCGGGTGGAGATACAACGTCTCAAAATAAATGCAGTAGGGCCACAGATTCCAAGAACTTTATCCTCCCTCCTTTTTCCGCTTTAAATATATTCACTCAGTTCCCTGTTCTCCAGTCGATTACACGCACACGCGCTCACATTCAATTCTATATCTATAATCTCCGTAGAGAGAAAGTGAAGCAAGAGAATAATATCATCGGAAAATGGCGAGCGGAAGAGTAGATCTGGACGGGAATCCAATCAAGCCGATTACGATATGCATGATCGGCGCCGGGGGTTTCATTGGCTCGCACCTCTGTGAGAAGCTATTGGCGGAGACACCGCACAAGGTGCTGGCAGTGGATGTGTATGGTGACAAGATCAAGCACCTGTTGGAGCCCTCTGGCTCGGGCTCGCTACCATGGGCCGATCGCATCCAGTTCCACCGACTCAACATCAAGAACGACCCACGACTCGAAGGCCTTATCAAGATGGCGGATCTCGTAATGTTCTTTGATTCCTTGTCATTTCCGCATCTTCTTATTTGATTAACTCGTTTGGCATTTTTGATTTGTATTGTGGTTAATGTCGGATCTGAGTATTTGATTATCTGAGATTTTTATCTTTTTTCACATTGCGATTGTTATGGAAATTTCGTTTTTCAGTTTTTGGTGGTGTTGAGCTATTCTGGAAAATGCTTAACTTTAGTTTCTGTGATTGCTATTTTAGTATGTTCTCGTACTGGATTTAATTCTGAATTTCAAATTTATTTGGATCTATGCTGGATTTTTGGGATCTACGCGCATCTGAATTTAATGTACTGTTATGAGTCGGAGATTATTACTTTATATTGATTTCTTGAGTTGTTCTCTGGTGAATTTTTATATTCATTTACAGCTGTGTAAGTATTGTGTTTCTTCGAATATTATACACGGATTGTTTTTAATACTCTGACTTTGACTTGGACTGTATCGTGTACTTTTTTTCTTCCAATGTAGATTATAAATCTTGCTGCAATTTGCACTCCAGCCGATTACAACACGCGCCCCCTTGACACAATTTACAGCAACTTCATTGATGCTCTCCCTGTGGTAAGTGCTTTGTGTCATATTTGTTGAGCCGTTGGGCTTAATTGGTCTAGTTGAAAGATAGAATTAATTTTACTTGCTGGCCGAAGTGAAGTTGGTTTGTATCTTTGTGATGTGATTGCTTTTTGTGATTTAGGTCAAGTACTGTTCTGAAAACAGCAAGCGTCTCATACACTTCTCTACCTGTGAAATTTATGGGAAAACTATTGGTTGCTTTTTACCCAAAGATAGCCCTTTACGGCAGGTAAGCCTTTTTGCATTTCTGGAGTTAAAGTTCATCTCTCTCCTTTTTTTTTTTTAATTAAAAAAAAGAAAGAAATTATTTAATTATATATAAGAAATCTTCTTCCCATATTCTATGTCGAGATTGTTGTGACTCAGAATTGATGCACTACAAAATAAATAGGTTCTCTTGTCAATGATCTCTTAGTGGCCTCTGCACTGATCGTTTGATCTATAATTTCATTGACATGTTCAAAGCAATTGTGATTTGCTATTGGTGAATTTCCATCCTCACGTCCCCATAAATAATAACCTTTGGCTGTTATGAGTGGATCTGCTCCTGTGGAGTTGTGCCCTTTTCAGAACCAAGAATTTTCCCAACAATGGAGTATAGTTGCTTTTGCCCTTGGCATGAAAATAATTCCTTGTCACATAAATGTCAAAAGCGATCTTTCTCAGATACTAGTGGCATCAGGACCTTAATTGAAATAATAACTTGGATGCCACCGTTCACAGTATTCAAAAAAAACATGCAAGTATTTTGATTATTGAGGATCCATGAAACCTGCATATAATTCAGGAAGTTTTCATCGCACCTATCTACTTATTTTTCTGCTATTAAGTTTAACACAATGTATTATGTATATTTTCAGTGGATAAAAGCTTTGTAATTTGAAGATTCTATTTATCATATTGGTAGATAATTATTGGAGGAGCAGGGTTTTCAAATGTTACCCGTGACTGATTTTTAAGTTATATTTATCAAAATTCAAAATAAATAAAGAATTAATTGTTTGATTAAACTACTACTGTAATTCATATTTAAGCAAACTTCTAAGGACTAGACTTCTAGAGTGGAACATGGCTTAAATTTAACTGAAAATATAGGTGGGCCAAAAAAATAGAATGGAGCAAACTGACAAACACAGAGAAGTTGTGGAGAACACAACTTGATTTTGGAATTACTTTCTTCTCTGTTTTATTCTCCTTCGAAGTTTCTTGCAACAACTGTCTGCATTTGCATCGTGTTTTCTGCATTCTGTTGGTTTGCAATTGTGCCTATTTGTCCATTGTCCAACTTGGTAAGCTTAAATTATAATCTGAGCTGGTTAAACATATTTTTTATTCACGCATTTTGTAGGACCACATCTTATTATTCACTTATTATCCACACATTCAATAGGACCTACAACTTATAAGCACTTAAAAAATAATTTTAGCACTACCAAACATGCACTTAGGTGTCCTCAACTTCCTTTAAATTAATAGTTTGGAATTCTAGTTGGGACCATCACTATTTTGTGTTATATCATAAACTCTATCCTGTAACTGATTTTTGTTATCTTGGCTTTCAAGTTATACACCACTGTACAATGTCGGCAAAAATGGTATGAAAAATCATCATTGCCTGTTGAAGACTACCTTTTACTCATTGATTATTTTTGGACAATGCAAAAGGTCTTAGTAGATAGGTTCTGCAAAGCTCATTTTATGATGAAACTTAGAGCTTCGCGTGACAGAGGTTGTAATGCGAAACTAAAAGTCTATTCTGGGATAAACAAGATTAAAAACTTAAGTTGATTTAGACTAGGTTTGAGTAATTTTGATTAACTATGACTTTGATACTTTGATTAGTGATATATTAGAAGTTCCTTTAGATTTAAGTTCTTTACTCAGTAAAAAGGAACCTAGAATTTTCGTTTGGGCACAACACTGTATTTGATTATTGATTACAACTTATAACTTAGAAGTGTGTTGGATTTTTCCTCCTAAGTTCTTCTTCTCTCTTTTTCCTTCCCCTCGTCTCTTTTCTTTTATCCCTCTTTCTTTTAGATTCTGCATCAGGTTGCCTCCTTGGGTCCTCAGGCGATTGATTATATTTAGAGTAGAAATATGTAGTAGTAAACCCAAATTCTTCCCTTCATGAAATAAAAGGTTAATTGGCCTACCTATTATGGAAAATCAATTAAAAAATGGGTGAATCATGACATGTGGGCAATTTTGCTCCATTATTTCAATCAAATTGTGCCATGCCGTCATAACAAACTGTGATAACATGATTGAATCTGTTCCGTTGACTACTATTAACATATGGTTTACGAATCAAATCATGGAATATTGCTGATTGAAATATTATTTGTGTGAATAAACTCCTTTATGGCTACTATTAAACAGGGTTTGCGAATCAAACCATGGGAAATTGCTGATTGGAATATTATTTATGGGAATAAACTCCTTGATTATGAGATCATACATCATACTGTCTTGGTGCTTTTAGTTTTGATTTGGAGGATACATATCGGTGCCTCCATCCATGTATCTTAGGGCTTGATTTGGTTTAAAAGGAGAGCTAGCTCCATTCTGGAAGGAAAACAGTAAAAGAGAGAGAGATAGAGAGAGAATAACAATCTGGGTGGCCGATATTAAAGAGTAGAAGAATCCTTGGGAAATTTACAACTTATTTCAGTGCTGCTTCACTACAGGAAAGCTTTAGTTTAGAACTGGAGTGATGCACAGAGTCTTTCCTATTGTGTCTGAGAGAGAGTGAGAAAGTTTCCTTGATTAATGCCTTTATTATTGCACGCTTCTGTTGCATACAACAACTTCAGTTTTGTATTCTGAATATTTGAGTTATGAGACACTTTTTTATTTTGTTTGCAAGAAAAAATGCAAGTGGAAATTTTGAGTTGATATTGGCTGTTCTTGTCATGGTTAAAACATACAAGTTTTCTTCTAAATGACATTGGAGGATGCATGACCTTGGAGGATCAGTTTTGATGGAATCACCATCGCAATTAATTAGTGCCTGTAGATCTTGCTTTATTAATTTATTATCCGTTTTCCGGGATTTGAAAATAGAAGTCAATGTATAAAACTATTGAATCCGCGAAACATTTGGACTAACTCTTCACATAAGAGTCTTCTATGTTAGACTCCAAGTCTATCCTCAGCACACAGATAGACACCATATGTAGTTCTTGAGTTCATAATTTATTAGTATTATACATGAGTCTCATACTAAATTTCTTTGCTTATGTTTTGACAATTCTTGCTTTTTATCCGGAGCATTTCACTGCACTATTCCATGGTTTACAATTCTTTCTTGCAGTTATTTCCTTCTGTTTTTTGAAGTTATCTGCCAAGGAGATCTCTGAAGTTTCAGTTCTCCTTGGCGTGATATACTTTGCTTGGTGAAAATCTTATGAATCATCATTTGTCAGGATCCTGCTTACTTTGTTCTTAAAGAAGATGCCTCCCCTTGCATTTTTGGCCCAATTGAAAAGCAGAGGTGGTCGTATGCATGTGCAAAGCAGTTGATTGAAAGGTTGATCTACGGTGAGTGATTTAAATTGTATTGATCTTTATGTCTTAGTATTCAAACTTGCATTAAATATTTCTCGTTTACCTTATTCTACAGCCGAGGGTGCTGAGAATGGACTTGAATTTACAATTGTGAGGCCCTTCAACTGGATTGGTCCCAGAATGGATTTCATACCAGGAATTGATGGTCCCAGTGAGGGTGTTCCGAGAGTTCTAGCATGCTTTAGCAATGTAAGATTATTATTCACGAGCAGATTTAATACCATGTCCAATTATTTGGACTATGTCTTATTTTCTAATGTTGTTTTCTTCTCTGTGTTCAGAATCTTCTAAGGCGTGAACCACTCAAGCTTGTGGATGGTGGCCAATCACAAAGAACCTTTGTTTATATCAAGGATGCCATTGAAGCTGTTCTTTTGATGATTGTATGTTAATTTCATTCCCTAATACTTCTGCTTGATGTTGATCCGTTGAGGTAGTAACTAAGTGGTGTGATTTTACACAGGAAAATCCCGCCAGGGCCAATGGTCACATATTCAATGTTGGCAACCCTAACAATGAAGTCACGGTCAGGCAGCTTGCCGAAATGATGACTCAGGTAGTATGTTTATTAATTCTTTGAACGGTTACCTTTCACCTGTCAATATTTTCTTTTCCCTTCTTTCCATATTCTCTAGTTGGCAATGAATTCTCTACCTTACTTTCTGGTTGCATGCTTGCAGGTTTACTCAAAAGTTAGTGCAGAACCTCCACTAGATGCACCTACGATTGATGTAAGCTCTAAAGAATTTTACGGTGAAGGATATGATGACAGTGACAAGAGAATTCCAGACATGACCATAATTAACAGACAACTTGGTAATAATCTGTTTAGTTGGAATACATAATTGTGCTTGCGCTTTGGCTATATTCTTACAGTAAGATTTAATTGTATGATTGTTAGGATGGAATCCGAAGACATCACTTTGGGATCTGCTCGAATCAACTCTTACATACCAACACAGGACATACGCTGAAGCTATCAAGAAGGCCATTTCAAAGCCGGTTGCAAATTAAGAGAAAAATATAGTATCTGGACATCTTCCATGTTCGTGCCTCTCAGTTCTCTGAGAGGATCTCTTAGGATATCAGTATGGTTTCTTCTCATATACGCAACATTCTGTCTTTCCAGTCACAACCCTACTGCTCGCAGTTGCAGGTATACTCTAGGTCTAATACTGCATTATAGTTTGTTGTATTGTACAACTGTACTTTTTTGCTGAAACAGTATCCTGGGTATGATACAAGGGAAGTTGATGGTGTTCCTTCGGGATTTTGTTTGTTATTGCCTTTATTTTTTAGTTCGCATTCAAGTGAGCATGTTGTATTATTTATTATTCATTTCAAACAATATAGTTTGTTGTATTACTTCAAACTGCTTGTGGGAGATTTTCTTCTACTTTATTTCAATACAGTAATTATGTTTCTCTGGTTCATGGATAAAAAATTTCACCAACTGTTGTAAGATCGTTGACCATTTAAAGTCAACGGTAAAAATAGAAGAATTTGCACTCTCAATTTTTTTTAAGCACAATTCATCTCCAATTTTTCAATTATAAAGCAAAATTCATCGTTTCTTTTATTTTGGTTGTTAAATGATGGATTTGCCATCTTCTTTAAATAATAATAATAAAAAAGCAATAAAAAAACAAATAATAAGAGAAAATGGTAAAAAATAATATATGAAAGGGTAATATTTCATACTTTTTAAAAAGAACAAATAAATTCTTTCTAATAGAATTAAATATTTCTTATATATATATATATATATATATATTGAAAGAGTTGAATTGAGTAAAAATCTAATGCAAAATCAATGAAATGTTCATTGTCATATTTAGAAAACTTCATTTGTGAATAGTAATCTCGCGCAAATTGAATGTTTTATTTTTAACAATTTATAAGAAAATCGTTGGGATATGCTCACAACACAAAAAAAAAAAATCTTTAATTTTTTTCTTATTTTTTTTCTTTTACACTTAATTTTCATTCAATTTTTACTAATCTTGTTTTTTTTATTTTACCTTTACAAATTATTCTAAATAAATGTCCATTCAAGAATTTCTATTATTCTTTTTTTTTTTTTTTTTCAACTTTTAACTTTTTTTAAAGAATAATTGCACAAAAGGTCCAATTTTCTATCATTTCTTTTCTTTTTTTTTTTATTTTTCAATTGTAGATTTTGCAGCAATTTTTTTTTTTTTTCAATTATTCTAAATAAACCCATTTTCTTTGTTTCACCATTTTTATTCTTGTTTTTTGTACACAATTCTTTAATATTTTAGCTTTTTACTAATCTTATTTTTGAGTCCTTAGTAAAAAAATTGTACACAATTCTTTAATATTTTAGCTTTTGAGTCCTTAGTAAAAAAAAGCGAAAAAAGTTGTAGGTGAAAGTTTGGTCCAATTCAAATTCTTGGTGCAATTCAATAAAATATAAAATAGTCACTCTACCACATCTTTACTTAATCTTAGTTATTTAATTTAGTATATAAAAATAACCCAAAAATTGAAAGAAAGTTAGGATGTTTATTGTTAAAAATAGCCCAAAAGAGTTTCGTATGCATTGTGAAATCTTGGTGGCAAATTGAATGTTTTATATTTTTACAATTTTTTCATTCAATTTTTTTATTAATCTTTTAATTTTATCTTAAGCAAATTGAATATTTTTATTTTTTATAATGTTGCCACATTATAAAAAAAAAAAAACTTTGAACAATAAAATTCTCGGCAATGAATTGTTAATTGCCGAGATTTTAGGAATAATTGTATAAAAAGGTTCGTGTCGTTTCAATCTAAAATTTTTCACTACATTTTTTCACTAAACGTGCAACGACGTGGCCAAAACTAGTATATATTAAAAGAGTGAATTGAGTGTGGGTACAATTTATAAGAATACATGACCAGCTATTATTCCTTCCTTTTTTTTTTTTAACTTTTAACTTTTTCCAATTTTCTATAATTTCTTTTCTTTTAATTTTTTTTTTTCAATTGTAGATTTTGCAGCCTCAATTTTTTTCAATGTTTCACCATTTTCTCGCACTTTGATATTGTTCGCTTTTCCTTTTGACTTTAGTGATGGTTTTCGAAAAATCGCTCAAAATTTTGCAGATGTTTCTATTATTATGGATACTCAATTAAATATTGTTTTTATTCTTCTTCAAATAAAAGCTATCCAAATTCTAATAATTTAAATTATTGAAACAAAATTTAATTCTACACATATATATATTAAGCTCTAGGTTTGGCTTCTTAGGTCGAGACATATTAATATATATCAAGCAACCCACTTTGAACTTCAAAATCATTTGCAATCGAAACAACTTTCTTTCAATTAATTACTTATATTATATTAGCAACACAGTGATCAAGATTACAAGAAATAAATAGTTTTAATTCATTTTTTTGTCGATTACTGAATCAAATTACAATTAAGTCCAAGAAAACTTACCCACAAGCACAAAAATCTTGCACTATGCAAGAAAAGAGAGAGAATACTACTCTTAAAGCCAGAAAATTACAATAGTAGAGAAAGAAAATATATCCATGATACAACCCTGTCTAATATACCAAAAAAATAAAATCACTAATTAACAACTTATTTTAATCTATAATAAGCATTTTTACTACTTATTACCGCAAATTCACAAAAATCTTGTGCATATCTCACGACACTCGTGTGATTTAAACTTTTTTTAATGTTTGATACATTAGAATGAATAAAATTAAATTGAAAAATTGAAATAATTTACAAAGTCGATCATAATGAGAAGAATTGGAAAAATATGGAATAAGTTTAAACTTTAGAGCAATAGAACTATCTTGTAAGATCATAATTGAATTATTCAGTTCTAGAATTTGTATTAATCAATTATGTTAGTAAACAACACACCATTCAATACATCATCTAAAAATAAAGAACGTTCTTGTTAAAGATCAATTGAAGTTATATCGCCCACCTTTAAATAATACGTAATTTTCTAAAAAAATTTTAATATAAGTTTTACTTAATCTTTGAAAAATAATTAACAAATTTACTAACAATGACCACACTATTAAATACTTAATTAAAATACAACACGTGCCTTGTACATGAATTTCACTTTAATTAACAAAAAAATAAACATTTCATCTTTCTCAATCAAACTTACTTCATCAACCCGCCCGGTGACTCATACCAACCTACAGCCAAATATCACTTCCACATATATAATCATATATAATAATGGCGGTGGCATTACAACTCCTACCTTAGAAAAATTAATTTAGAAAAAAAAAATATTAGATAAAAAATTAATAGTAGGTTGGTTCGCAGAACTACTACAATCATCGATAGTGGGCACTTTATCAGCCCTCCACTATCTATTTGTAAGAACTAAATCGTAACTTAGATCGCATAATTCAAATCACAATTATCGATATTTTATTTAGTTGGTTTTTATCTTCTTTTTTTTTAATTAATTTTTTATAAAGTGGTGGTGTCATCACCGATGTGATAGCATTAGTGGGGATGTTGTTGGGTCGCGGGTGAGTAGGGTGAACTTGGATGGAAAAGATGAAATATTTACTTTTTTTTTTTTGCTAATATATATTAATTGTTTTATGTGGAATTTATCTGTACTTTTTGAAAAGTTATAGAATTTTTTTAACAAATTTTTCTTATTTTTTGTTGTTTTACTATTTTCTTTTATTTATTTTTATTTAAAGATGGGGGCACATCCATTATCTAGTAGCCAAATGGAAGGAATCATAAGTTTTGTTACATAATGAAAAGCTTGTGAATGGATTATGTTAAAAAAAAAAAAAAAAGGTTGAGAATAAATTTGTTTTTTTGTAAAGATTGATGATGAAAAGTGAAAATTCTCCTAAAAAAATATAACTCAATCAAAATTAATGAATAGTATTTTCCAAATATTCTCTTATTTGATTAATTATTTTTAATCAATCACCACGATGTATAATTCTAAAACTTTGTTTCAACTTAAATTATAATTTAAATTAGTCAAATTAGTTAAACATAATTTTTATTTACATATTTCGTAAGATCCACAATAAACTACATATTTATTATCTACATATTCTATAGGACATACAACTTTTAAGTATTTAAAAAAACAATTTCAACACAGTACGCGAAAAGATGTTTTGACATTCTCCATACAAGTGAAGGGCAACTCTCCTGCCTTTATGAGCCGTATTATTCGTTCATCACTTTTGTCACTCAATAAGAAAAACTAGTAATTGAATTTATTGAAAGCATGCTTGAAAGAGGTTTTTTTTTCTAATTATTTTTTAAAATATATTTTCAATCACATATTTTATGGGATCCCATAATTTTTATTAATTTTTTAACTACATATTTCATCAATTTTTTTTTTCTTTCAAAATTTCTTTAAAAACTACTTTTAAACTACCAAATACACACTAAAATCATTTACGAGATATAAACAGTAGTAACACCAATTCGATGGTTCCATATTACCAAAATTCAAATTATGATTATAAACTAATGAGTTCCTTCAATCTTGAAATAACTACAAAAATTGTTTATATGATTAGTTCACTTGTGAATTTGTAAATCATTTCCATAAAATTAATACTCTCGAAAACTTTTATATTACATTGGTAAATTATGACATCATATTTGCTGCACATTCTTAATTAGTCCCTCATCTTATATTAATTAACCTATTGACCAATTTCAAATTAATGAGGAGTTGACTATGTCTATAAGATAAAATTAGTGGATACAACCGTAAAAAATTGATAGCATTGTGTGTTTTAACTATAATTTTCTCTTAATTGGTAAAATATCCTTAAATATTGGTAAGTAATTTCAGTTTCGGAGTCATGTTTCTGCTACAATCAAGCCTCCTCCAAGAACTATACATGTCTCAAATCCCTCACAATACACAAGAAACGTGTTTCTACATATTCACTTTTTTTTTCGTTCATAATTAAAGAAGAAGCAAAGTTTAAATTAGATATTAAAAAACGAGATCATGAAACCTCCTAAGTTGCATATTACTAAAGATAATTGTGTACGGGTCAAAGATGAAGAAGAAGATGCGTATTGGGAATATTGGTGTAGAGAGATAGACATATCATCCCCAGGGAATAATGATCGAAAAACAGTTATTTGAACCCTATTAGTATTGAAACAAATAAAAATCTAGAGAAGAACATTGAGAATAAAGTTGAACAAGCTCTCATGAAACCTTAAAGTAATGGCAACAACGGAGAAGGATGTTCATCAAGAGATAATGGACCAAAGCCGCCACCTCCATATTGATTAAAATATTCAAAAGAAGACTATATTATTTATATAACTTACTTATACAATTTGAACGCACCACTAAATATTATTCTACAACACATCATTTTAGTTGATCTCACTCATCACTCATTACATTTTCTCACACTACTCTCAAAAACATTCATACCCTATTTATACTTGGTTACAATATTTCTAGAGAGATCTATTAAATGAGGTTAACAAAAAACTAGAAAGTTCTAGTGCTAATTAAAATAATGAAAGCATTCTCTCAATGTTCTAGATCATTCTTGATCTATATGGCACAATAGAAAGTTCTAGATAAATAATTTTAAAGAAAAACAATGAGAAAAATCTAGAACCTTTAAATAAGTTGGCGATAACCTTCAATTCTCTCCTTTAACACCGACTATTTGATTTTTTTTCTCATCATTCCCAGCGGTGTCCGAAACTCTTCGAATTTTGAAGCGCTAAGTCCTTTTGTCAACACATTTGCCATTTGTTCTTCAATATTGATATGCTTCAAGTCGATCTTCCCTTTAAACACATTTCTCTGAAGAAGTGATAGTGCGCTTCGACGTGCTTAGTTCTTGCGTGACATACTGAGCTATCCGCTATGCGAATAGCTGATTGGTTATCACAATATAGTTGTGTTGCATAACTTATCGGTAGATGTAAATCCACAATCAACCACATTAGCCATGTACTTTTCTGAACTGCCATTGTTGCTGCTCTATATTCAGCCTCTGTTGTTGATAAAGACACTGTTGGTGGTCTCTTAATACCATGATACTGTAGTTGATCTAAGACTGAACATGTACCCAATAGTCGATCTTCGTGTATCTCGACATCCAGCATAGTCCGCATCACAATATCCAACGACCTTGCAATCTTTATTTTTCTTGTAAAAGAGTTCATAGTCGATTGTTCCCTTTATGTACCTTAGTATCTGTCGAACTACTTTAAGGTGTGGCTTCTTTGGCTTTTCCATAAAGCAACTTGCTATTTCGACTGCATATGCGATGTCAGGTCGTATCAGCGTCAATTAGATTAAACTTACTAGCCGTCGATACATGGTTGTATTTTCCAAGTCCTTGCCTTCATCTGCACATAGCTTGGAGTTACTCTCGATCGGGGTCCATATTGTCTTGCAGTCGATCATCCCGAACTTGTATATGAGATCTCTGGCATACTTCTGTTGGCACAAGAATATTCCTTCTTTTGTTCTTTCCTTCCATCTCGGGCCCCAAAAAATGATTTAGCTCTCCAAGCTCTTTCATTTGAAATCTTACTGACAAGTTCGTCCTCGTTCTTTAGATTTCATTTTCGTCATCTCCAGTGACGATAAGTTCATCCACGTATACTAGCACTATTGCTAGTCTTTCATGTTGTGCTTTGACGAAGAGACTTGAATTTACTGGTGCCACTGAGTATCCACACTGAACTAAAAATTCTGTTATTTTACCTTACCATGCTCATGGCGCCTGCTATAATCTATAGAGGGCCTGTTTTAACTTGCACAAGTGACCTGGATTCTCTTTATTCTTGAACCATTCAGGTTTCTTCATGTATATATCTGTGTCAAGTTCACTATGGAGAAACATATTTTTCACGTTCATTTTCCATAGCTTCTAAGACTTGCTTGCTGCCAATGCTATTAACACTCGTACTATAGTGATATTGGCCACTGGACTAAACGTCTTCATCATAGTCCAATCCATATTTTTGTGAGAATCCATGAGCCACTAGTCGAGCCTTGTACCTCTCTATTGATTCATCGGGTCGCCTCGTTATCTTGTATACCCATTTACATGATATAAGCTTTACTCCATCAGGTATTGGCGTCAATTCCCAAATCTCATTTTGCCTTAGAGCCACAATCTCTTCTTCCATTGCATTTCTTCACTCTTTGTGTTGGACTGCCTCTTCCAAGGTCTCTGGCTCTTTGGTATTTTCATATTCTTCTACTACTGCATTAGTGTACTTGGGATTTGGCATTCGTTGTCTAATTGATTTCCTTGATTGTGGTTGAGGACACGTTGGTACCTCAACCTCTTTTTGTTGGCTAGGCATATTCTCTTCTCTTCTAGTGTTGGTTGATACACACTAGTTTGCCATGGACCTTGCATTGCCCTTGTAAGCTCTTTTTCATCGCTAGAATCTTGTGAATTTTCAATTTCCTTAAGGCTTCGTTGTACTTCTACAATTTCTTTTTGCAACTTATCTTCGATTTCTTTTGAATCTGGCAGTTCTATCATCTGTGGTGTCCACCCTGGTGTCCACCCAGAAGATGCTTCGTCGAACACCATGTTGCGCGATGTAAGCAACGGTTGCTTGTAGGATCGCAGCACCTCCATCATTTCTGTTTTTTCATCTAATAACCTTTTTTTTCACTAGTTTGCATTGCTATGAAAATACGTGGCCCTCAATCGATTTGCTCTGATACCACTTGTTGATTAAAATACTCAGAAGAAGACTATATTATTTATTTAACTTACTTACACAATTTGAGCACACCACTAAATATTATTCTACAACACCTCACTTTAGTTGATCTCACTCATTAGTCATACACTTTCTCATACTACTCTCAAATACCCTATTTATACTTGGTTACAACATTTCTAGAGAGATATATTAATGGAGGTTAACAAAAAATTAGAAAATTTTAGTGCTAATTAAAATAATGAAAGCACCCTCATTGTTTTATATCTTTCTTGATCTATATTTTACACGAGAAAATTCTAAAGAAAGTATTTAAAAAAAAACAAAACAATGAAAAAATTTAGAACATTCATATAAGTTGGTAATAACCTTCACTCCCTTGCCCATAGAATTCAAGAATGGAATTATTAAACTGGCACAAGGCTGAAGTGTATCGCATGAAAGGTTGGTTATATAAAAGACACTCTTCTTTAGAGACACAATCGCGAGTCAAAACCGACTCTCAATTTCGAGGAATCAGATAAGAGAGGAATTTCTGACGGAAAAAGAGAAGAAAGATCTATCAAAGCGCGTTAATGGGGGGAAGAGAATGGCATCTATAGAGGTAAAAGTAATTGAACCATTGCTTGGAGAAGGAAATGTGGAGTTGAGAAGATGGGAGATGAACAAGTATTGAGGGATTTTGAGTCTATCGTACGTGTTGGCTGGAACTTGGGCAGTTCGAGTTGATGGAGAATTGTGGTTTGTTCTTGTCAAGCTGCTGTGAACAAGACAGGACGACCACATTTTTTTTTTCCTTCCAAAATTGTTGTTTTTCTAGTTATGTCATTGTCTTTCAACCAATGTTCTTAAAAGTGCGTTTAGTCGCGAAGCCTTGTTTAGGCCATAGCCACACAATTAAGCAGTTAATTGTGTTTTTAAACCCTCATCTTTTTTTTTAATGTTTAAAATAACATTAAAAATAAAAAACATTTTGTTCACGCCTTGCCCCTCACCTACGCCCAAAAAGTTTGAAACTCGACCTCTACGTTTAATTACGCTTTACGTTTTTAAGAATACTACTTTCAACCATTAATTACTACATATTTAGTTTTGCTAAAAAAAATCATGTTTTTAACAAATTTTAATAAAATTTATGAAATGTACAGCTAAAAAATTGATAAAAATTGCAGGTTTATGAAATATCTAGTTAAAATTAATTATTGACTTTAACTTGAATTTTATCAACTGTTTAAACAATACCAAACAAAAAGCTTAATGTGCCTATTTTTATACAATGAATTTCTTAGTTAATGTTTATATAATGTTTTACAATTTATTAGGCTCTTGTTCAAATTAAATTATTGTTAGTCTTATAGTGTTGGGTTTAACAGAAGAATTGTATGTCTAAAATAATTTTGGCACAAGATATATATTGTAATTTTTAATTGGAGACATTAATAATCACATTACCCAAGTTGAAAACAGTCCATGGCTGGGTGTACGAAGTTGAAGAATCCGGTATTAATTTATTTTTTTAATTATTTTTACATTTCAATTATCATAATATTTGAAAATTAAGTACTTAAACTCGGAACTCACTCTGTGTTCAAACGTAAAATTACAAGACACGTGACTATTCGAATAGTACAGCAAATTTTTCATAAGATGTTGTCTTGAATATATATACTAGTTTTATTTTCATCTTCATCTCCTCATATTCTTGTTTGGAGTTGGGAAAGTGTAGGAGAAATTCATAAAAAATAAAGGGAAAGTAGGGTATTTCTCGAAGAAAATTTGTGTAATATTTTTTAAGTCCATGTGAGTAAGCCCACACGCACCAACAAGCTGAGAAATCGACACCACAATTGCGCCCGCCTTTTAAGAGGGTTGGACTTGAGATTTTCATACTTGAATAAAACTCTAAAAGTTCAGCCCTCAAATCACAGTGTGCATTCAAATTTTTTCCTTCACAAGGGTTTTCCGAAAATTGAAAAAATAAATAAAAATATTAGCTACTCATATAAATATTACAAAGATAACGTAAACAAATTTTCGTACATTTTGTACATAAATTGTTATGAGCTACAGAGTCGTCATCTTCAAATATTTTGCACATTTTCTTCATAAATTGGTTGTGCATTTAATTAAAATTTGACAAGATTTGTGTGTAAAAAGAAAATGAATTTTTTTTAAAAAAAAATTGAAATTGAAAATGCAAAAAGGAAAAAAATTGGTTTGAAAGATTGGAGTGGGTAGTGTTCCACTACCCTTAGAAAATTAGCTAGTGTATCTTGTGTGAGGAAATTCACGTTCACGAAATTATGTTAAATAACAAAATATGTAAATAGAATTAAAGATTGGTGATTGAAAAGTCCAATTTTAAAGGTTGGAGAGGAATTTTCATGAGGCACTAAAGATTAAGGACTAAATGTGCAAATTTTTAAAAAAATAAGGGAAAATTTTGGGCCGGTCACTGTTAACGTCATAGTGGGTTGAAAAGTCATATGATATAATCTTAATTCAACTAAAGTCATACTTTATTACTAAAAGACTAATATACCCTCCAATTGTAAAACTGTCATTTAAACACGTAAAACCAACAAAATCATTTCAATAGTCGCTTAGAAATTCCTTCATTTACTTTTAACAATTTTCATCTTCTTCTTGTGTTTGATTCTTCTCACCGTAACTTTAACAACATACAAACAATTCGAAAGTCGATATTTCAATGGCGAACATATTTTTTTATTTTTATTTTTTGTATAAAGTAACCATTTTCTTTTAAAAATAATCATGAAAATATTGAGATATTGTTCCAATTGAAACATATGCAATGCAATTAATAAATGGAGTTTGGATAAACCGATTCAACTAGTTTTTGATAATGTAGTTGTTGTGAGTTAGGATTTTATGTTGGAACATGTAAAATGTTTGATCTTCGTTTCAATAGATGTGTTTCAATATATGATCTTCGTTTCTAATGATAGTGAAATTTGCTTTGATTTTTTCTCTCTGCTTTTAATGATAGTGAGCGAGTTATTCTTTCTTCATCTTGGCATTGCTCAAGTATGTGTTTGCTTGCTTTTAAGGGACTCGAGATATCTTGGAAGAGCTTTAATTTGCGAAGAAAAATGATGTACATTAATCCGTGATCTTGTTTTAGAGGATTTGTGATCTTTGTTTTGAAAAAAAAATTTAAAGATTGTTAAACCTATGATTCTTGTAGTGAATCTTTATGATTCTTGTAGTGATAATGAAGAACTAGGATCTGATCAACCAAGAACTGGGAGTGTTAATGAAAAAAGATCAAGTTCAAAGGATGTTCAACAAGAGAAAGATGAATGGTGGCTTCAATAAAGATATATTTATCCGTGATCTTGTTTTGGAAGATTTGTGATACCGCTTTGAAAAAAAAAAAATTAAAGATTGACATTTTAAGCTAAATAGACGATTTCAAACGGGTTAAATCCATCACAAGCGATGGCGAAGCGATCGGTCTTGACCGTCTCGTCGAGACCATTCCGAAAACATATTATAATAAAAATTACGAGCACGTGTGCAAATTCTATGTTCATTTCTATTGTGATACTATTTTTTGTGATACTGTTTTGCATAATACAGTATCAAACAACACACATGACCATGATACCATGCTTTTATCTTTGATATCTTTGATACTGTATTATGCAAAACAATATAATGGATTAGAACATGGATTAAAACAGTATAAAAATTACTAATGCACATTACCTAAACAAAACAGTATCATAGATTAAAATAGTATCATAGATAAAACTAAGACATTCAAACAAAGATCACGGGTTCAAACTTTGGCATAATTAGACAAAGATCAAAGAATAAAAGCACGGTATCATAAATAAAACTCATTCCACATAGAATAAAAGCAATTATCATGGATTAAAATAGTATCAAAATATACTAATGCACATTACCTAAATAAAACAATATCATAGATTAAAACTAAGACATTCAAACAGTATCATAGGATTAATACATATGCCTACATAGTTTTAGATGACTTCCTTTAACTTGAGAATGATTGATGCTTCTTCTTTCTTCATTTTAACATTGCTCAAGTATGTGTTTGCTTTTAAAGGACTCGAGATACCTTGGAAGAGTTTTAATTTGCAAACAAAAGGATGTACATTTATCCGTGATCTTGTTTTAAAGAATTTGTGATCTTGTTTTGAAAAAAAAATTAAAGATTGACATTTTAAGCTAAAGAGACGATTTCAAACGGGTTAAATCCATCATAGGCGTTGCGCGAAACCATCGGTCTTGACCGTCTCGTCGAGACCATTCCGAAAACATATTATAATAAAAATTACGAAACACGTGTGCAAATTCTATGATCATTTCTATTGTGATACTGTTTTGCATAATACAGTATCAAACAACACACATGACTATGATATCATGCTTTTATCTTTGATACTGTTTAATTAGTCATATGTTTTGTTTGATACTTTATTATGTAAAACAGTATCATAGATTAAAACATGGATTAAAACAAATATCAATTTATATGAATGCATATTACCTAAACAAAACATTATCATGGATTAAAACTAAGACATTCAAACAAGATCACTTATTCAAACCTTGCCATAATTAAACAATATCAAAGATCACATAGAAGTATCACAGATAAAAAGCGAGATCATGGATTAAAACGGTATCAAAATATACTAATTACCTAAACAAAACAATAGCATGGATTAAAACAATATCATAGATTAAAACTAAGACATTCAAACAATATCACGTGTTCAAACATTGCCATAATCAAACAAAGATCAAAGATCACACATATATATATATTTCAAACAAGATCACGAAATTTAAAACAAGATCATGGATTAAAACATGTTTCAAATGATAGTGAAATATTATGACAAAGTTTCAATCTAATAAACCTTGCCATAATTAAACAAGATCATAGATTAAAACTAAGGCATTAAAACAAGATATCATGGATTAAAACTAAGACATTCAAATATTAGATGATGGAACATTCAAACTCCTATTTACAACAATTCTATGTCCATTTATATTGTGATCTCATTTTACGATAATCTTTTTTGTATAATATAGTATCAAATAAAATACCATGACTAAATATTAGATGATGGAACATTCAATCTCCTATTTACAAAGAATTAGATGGTGGAGCATTCAAGCTCCTATTTACATAAGATAGTAGAGTATTCAAGCTCATATTTATAGCATTCAAGCTCATATATACAACATTCTATGCTCATTTACATTTGTGATCTTGTTTTTGTTTAATACAATATCAAATTGCTATTCTATGTAACATATCAACAACGATGTTATCTCTCATTGTTTATATAACTGGAAAATGCTCATTGTTTACATAAATGCTAAAATACTCAACCTAAATACTCAACCCGTGTTAATCATATTGGTCGGCCTCTCTTTGCGATGACGGATAGATCAATGCTAACTGTTAAGACATTAAGAATAGAGTACAACCACGGAAGATGAAGAAATAAAAAGCATACAAACCAAAGATAAGGATTCAAACACTCATGACCAAAGTCCAAAAATGTTATTTTTTAGTTTCACAACTAACAAAATCTTCACAAAAAAAACTGCCTAAAAAGTGATCCAAAATCTTCACCAAAAAAAATGCCTAAAGTGACATTGTGCCTTAGAAGCACTGGCCGGAGGTGGAAGCGGTGGTCGCTGGAGGTCGCCGGAGGTGGAGGTGGAGGTGGAGGTGGAGGCGGAGGTCGCCGGAGGTCGCCGGAGGTCACCGGAGGTGGAGTCGCGCCGGAGGTGGCCGGAGGTTGTCGCCGGAGGTGGAGGAGGTTTGTGAAGTTGAAATATTGTGTCAATGAAAAATATGGTTAAAAGGGGTGATTTTGGAATTAATATAAAATATTGATATGAAGTATGACTTAATCACAATTTAAAAAAAAAATTGACCTAATTTGAAACAAGTCATGTAGAGATGACTTATTTGCAATTTTCCTAAAACTTTTACTACGCCATAACTACTTTATTGTCACCAAATTAATATTTTAATTGTTATCATCTGTTTTTTAAATTCTAAAAAAAATAGAAATATTTTGAACCTAAAGATTCTGGACTTGAGGCGGCCGCCTCTTGGGCCTCGATTCACGTCCCTGCCTTCAAAGATGGTTTAACCCTATCTCAACTCAATTTGACATTACGATAACCTATCTTTTCCTTTTTTCAAAATTTCTCTTTAATTTCTTTATTTGTTTTTGGGTGTATTCTCAACTTTTTCAGTCAAATGTACAAAAACCAGCAAAGCGGAATTTTTTTTTTTTTTTTTTAGAAGTTTGTCAAAAATGCTTCAAAGATACAATTGACAAAAATAACTAGCAAATTTCTTGGCTACAAACAACTCCCACACTCAAGAAAATATATAAATATATACATGCAGTAATTAAAAGCTTTCCAGCTTGATCTTAACTTAGGTTTAATTTCTCCATTAAAAAGAAAGATAAGAGAAAATAATCAGCCTTGTTTCAATAAAATCAAAGGTTTCACACCCAAATCGAACAAGTCATGTGTTGCTTCAATAAAATCAAAGATTTCACACGCAAATCAAACAAGTCATGTGTTGCATAGAAATGCAACACGACCAACACTGTTGCATGTTGAAGTTGCCGTGCAACCTAGTCAAAGGCGAAAAAAGGTATTTACACTTTAAACAAAAGTACTTCGTACTAGAGACCAGAATATCTAGATCTACTATTTCAAATACACGTCTCATTAATCATCTCTTCAATTGAAATTTTACACATCATCAAATAAATAGAGAAAATGATCATTCACATATAACAATGTAACTAAACATTTTTGCTAATGTGTATGGGTTTTCGAAAGGCAAAAAATATCGATATTTAAAAATTAAAAATTATTTCGTTCGAAATCAAAACCCATGACAGTTAATGCACTTACTATGTATAACTAAGTTTGAAATTGATAGTGTTGTTATCGAATAATTGTTGGAGATAAGCGATAATAGGAAAATTATGGATGACGGCTTTGTTCTTCAATGTAAAACAATGAACCACTTTTAATGTGTAATAATGAGAGTAAAGTAAGAATTGATTTTGATCACTGCTTAAATCTAGTAATGATATGGCTTAATCTCTAAAAACAAGCTTAAGCGGTTAATAAATAATAATGATACTATTGGTAAAATTGGTGCATTATCTATATTCTGACAATTTAATCATGTGCATGCAAAACATGTAAAATGATGATTTATAGAAATGTCGAGAAATGAATAATTAGATTTGGTTCGAGGCAAGAGTTTGACTCTTTCTGCTTAAGACGAAATTGCACTGCACAGATCCTTACAATTTCTCGGCACACGTCTCCCAAAATTGACAACTCACCCATTTAAGTCATTAAAGATGTATCTCCAATATCTTTTACAGGCGTGTATAAGAATGAAGAAACAAGGAAAAATTTTCAAAATGGATTATTTAAAATCCGTCAATTCAAGTCCAAATTTGAAGGCGAATTTTTAAAGAATTGTGGGATGTCAGATCGAATGCTCTTATGGTGTTTGAAACCAATATGGTAGATAACATAAAAATGGTATATCAACACGGATGCTGTTTGTCAAGTTTGTGATGACAACAAAAGATGTTTTCATCTAACACTAATCAGTGGAAGACAACTCTATATGGAAAACTCTTCTACTTTGGTGATCATTAGACTAGGCAAATAAGGGAAAATGTTCTCTTCTCCACAATAGAGAAGATTTATCTTTCCACTGCCTACATGGCCTGTTTCTATTGGCCAAGAAAAATTATTTAATGTTAGTACAATAAAAACTGGTTAATAGAAACAAGCTATGTAGGCAGTGGGGTATTCTTCACTGTGGGAAGGAGAACATTTTCCAGCAAATAAGTGCTAAAAATGACCTCGAAAAAATAAGTAACCTTAATTGAAGTTCCATATGTTCCAAAGATTCACAAGAATTTGGTTTCTGGTTTATTATTGAACAATGATGGGTTCGAACTAGTTTTTGAGTCTGAAAAATATGTACTTACCAAAAATGAGAAATTAAAACTCAAAATGAATCGCTTAAATACACGAATATTGTTGAAAAATAGTATTAGAATAATGTAGAATATTCTAGAATCTGTTTGACTGAAAAGTCGTGTTTATTTGGACATGTCATTTTTTATCATTCCCATCTATTCATTTTAGAGACGTGTTTTTTGGACATGTGCTTTCCAACAAAACATATATTTTGGACGTATTTTTTTAATAAATTTGATACATAACATTTCAGATATTATAAATAGGCCACTTATGATTGCAAATTTATCACTTCACTTTAAACAAAATGTCGCTGCATTTTTTGTACAAATCATTTTAGTGTTAAAATAATTTCTGCATAAAATCCAAGTTCGGTTTTCATTTAAAAGAGTGAACAAAATATTGTCCAATTCGTTGTTCTTATAATTTGGAATGCTCCTATTACGATAAGCAGTCGTTGTATCTTGGGAGACATGTGCCGAGAAACCGTTAGCACCTGTGCGGAACAATTTCGTCTTTAGGAAAAAGAGTCACACTCTTGCCTCGACCGAATCTAATTCTTTATTTCTCGACATTTTTGTAAGTCGTCATTTTGCTTGTTTTGCATGCACGTGATTAAATTGTCAGAATATAAATAATGCATCAATTTTACCAACAATCTTAAGACGAAAATTTTTTATGCATTTTTTTAAGAATCGATAGTTGAACATTAATTTGATTCACGTATTGCATATATACTGGAATTAAAATTGTGCTTATACAATTCTTTTGCATTAAGATTTTCTGATTGCAAATTAAAATCATTTCACTTTAAACAAAATATCTCTACACTTTTTGTACAAATCATTTTAGTTTAAAAATAATTTATGCATAAAGTCCAAGTTCGATTTTCATTTAAAAGAGTGAACAAAATGCTATCGGTTCGTTGTTGTAATAATTTGGAGTGCTCCTATTATGAGAAGTGGTAGTTGCATCTTAGGAGACATGTACCGAGAAATCCGTAAGCACTTGTGCATGGGCAATTTGAGAAATAGTCAAACTATTGCATCGATTGAATCTAATTCTTTATTTCTCGATATTTCTACAAATCGTCATTTTGTTCGTTTTGTATGCACGTGACTAAATTGTCAGAATATAAATAACCAAATTTTACCAACAAGTACTAAATTAATTAATAAATTAATACATTTATTTTTAAAATAGCAACAATATATATAAATGTTATATAGTAATATTAAAAAAAATTGAAAATTTGGAAAGAAAAAAAAAATGTTGGTGGAGGATATAATTTTCAACCACCTTAATTTGCTTGCAAGCAAAGTAAAGTTGCAACCACAAGGCTTTTTAAGTTGGATCGGATCGATCAGATGGAATTGCTTGGCGCTGCGGTGCAATGCCATGGGTTGATTTAAGAGGCCCTCTTATGAAGTGTTTATGTGCCCATCCTAAAAATTAAGTGGTAAACATGCTTAACTCATGTCAAATGTGTTCACTTGAGTATCAATAAGAAGCTGACATGGCCTTAATAAAACTTAAACGTAAATTAGTTAAAGAAACTTTAAAGACAACAGTACAATCCACACCAATCGATTTGAACATTGTCTTGCAAACCAGATTAGCTTAATATTCATCAACTCCGTAGGCTTATATCCTGCTTAAACATTCATTACTAAGTTTATATGCAACTTAGTGCAAATATAATATTAAAATAGTGAAATAGATCACCAATCGTGTTAATAAATTTTAATAAAAAGTTGATAAAATATATAGTTAAAAATCTAATAAAATTACAAGTCTATAAAATATGTAATTAAAATTAATTATTGATATTTCATCACATTTAATTTTAGACACAAATCTATTATGATGTCTTCTATCATTTTCTTTTAGAAGACTAAAGAGGTGTCATGCGACCAGTGGCTTTTCTTTAACAGAATTGAGACGACAGTAATCCGAAATTGTAGCCATTTCTGACTTCAAAAAGCACAATTTCAAGTTGTACGTAAACAAAGGAAGCACAAAACACAGTGCCTGCCTCACTACCCTTGATCCACGCCCTCCTCGATTCCCACACCAACTGTTCGACAAAAAGCGTGACTCAACTGGAACACGCTAAAATATTACATACATTGGCATCTGGGATCCGAATATCACATAACCTCTCTCTTAATGATTAGTCATGTCTTCTTGTCTCCATGTCGCCTCGGCCGGCCTATATTCTCTTCTCCCTGCTCAATCATAGCACACGTATTCAAGTGTGATAATATAATCATAGAAATGGGTCAAACCCATAAAGAAAATGTTAAACACAAATGACTTATGAGTGAAAACTCGAATCTTTGCACGAATTGCCGCCTTCGTTTTTCCATAAGAAACACTGAAACAGGGTACTTTATATTATTACATTTACACGTATACTGAAATATAAAAATACGTCATGTGTATTTAAGTAAAGTATGGTCCATACTTTTGCTGTGTTGTTAAGAGCAGTGAGCTGGGCATTTTTATAAACACAAAAGCATAATGCGAGGTTGTAAAGATAGAGTCATGATTGTTGTTTATCCCTGTTACCAAAGGTTGACTCGGTAAACTCAGTGGACTCGGTTTTCTTTTTTCTTTTTAATTTTTTGGGAAACCTGAGCATCTGTGGTTGATATGGTTGGTGGGCTTCCATTTAGGGGAAACTTGTTTATTTACTTAAATAATAATTAATGAAGTGCTGAGCTGTGGGCATCATAATATCAGGGTTTCTGCAGGTTGAATTTAATTGAATTGCAGTGGGCGGTTTTTGGTTTCGAGCAAGAGAAAAAAGAGAGGGAATTTGAATTCAATTGGCATTTATAAGAGAGAATCAGAAATCAATTGAACCGACTATTGCTTTAAAATAATTGAAGTGACTATTTTCCAGAAAGGAGGAGGGCTATTGAGTCTTGAAAGGTTGGGCTCGTGATGGCCCCTGCTGGCAAAATTACTGGATTCTATCGTGAAGGAAATGAATGGTATTTTTCATCCCCCCCTCCCTCCTCCTCTCTCTCTCTCTCTCTCTGTGTGTGTAAATCCATTGTGTATTTCTGAATTCTATTCATTTCTTGATCATCCATGAACGCCCGCGCAAGCAGAAGCAGAGGCAGAGACAGAAACAGAGATGTGCCTTTCTATTATGCTAAGAATTTAAAAAGTCGCGTATTCACTGTTGTTCTAAGTTTAGGTAAACTTTGACATCTAATTACTCAGCAAAAGTTGCCAGAGCGAGGATAATTAATTTCATATTAACGTGGGCTCGAGTGATGTTATATAGTTCACTGCGATGGAGAGTAAAAGAATTAGGGAGAGGGAAAATTGCACTCTTTACCAGCGAAAAGAACTTTTTTGAAACCTTGTCCATTTCATATGCGACTTGCCCAGGGTAATGCTTCCTGGGGACTTGAAGTTTGGTTCGGTTCATATCATAAATCTATATGGTATATTCTTGGATGTTCTAGTTTTTTTTTTTTTGGGTGGGGGAGGGATTGATTTGAATTTGTATTGAGACGATCTTATTGTTGAATGTTGGGTCACAATTGCATGAAATTTTGTTTTTCCTTTTAGGTTCTGCAATTCGAGTCTGCCAAGTGATATCACACTGGTGGTGGATGGAGTAAGCCTTCATCTTCACAAGGTAATTTTTCTTTTCATGCATTTAAAATTACGCTAAAGAAGAAAGATGATTAGTTTGTCTCCGGAGGTGTTCTTTGATAGTTCTAAAGAGTGGCTTCTTGCTGATATGCTGGGAATGTAGACATGCATTTGATCAATGGGGAATCCAGATTATGATCAATGGGGAATCCAGATTACATCAAGATGCTAACCGTGTAAGAATAAGAAGAACCATAGTGCAGGGGGGAGTTTGAAAATGTTTTTAGTTTGGAGTCTAGGTTTCATGTTTTTATAAGAATGACTTAAAAGGATTTGAGGGTTCTGATGCAAGTTTAGAAAGTCATCAGAATGTGTTCGACTTTGGCAGTTCATGTGGTTTGATTCTGACATTTTGGAGTTTACATTGGGAGCTCTTTTGAAAAATATGTTGTTTCTCGGTTTATCTTATCTCTATCTTACATCGGTAGCACTTTGATGTTTATTGACATGTTTCACGCAATAGCAACACGAGTGTATTCAATTTTCTTTTCTTTTTTTCCTTTTTTATTTTGTGTGTGTGATGCACGTGGATTATGTTTCTAAATATTTATCAGGGTTATACACTACTCGAAGCTCGAATTTTTGCCAGTTGGTGTTATAAAGTTGAACCGAGCTAGAGACTCCCTTCTTGGCCATAGCTTCTGGTTACAAAAAAGTGAAACTTTTAGGTTGAGAACTAGGAATAGAGCTGTAGATTGTGGAAAAAGTCCTGAAGCTCAATTCCCCTTGTTTAATTAATTCAATTTTGTCATTCTTGTTTTTAAACCATGATCAATTAAGGAAAAGTGTGAATTTGTTCATTTGTGGCCTATGGCCACATGAAAAGAATAAAGCAAATAGTTAGGTCTGACATGAGGTAAATACTGTTATTCTGCTATCTACCTTCCAGTTGTATTTCCGTATGCTCATTGAAGAAATTTTATATCATTAATTACTGCAGAAGGTAGCATAATCTTGTTTAGTTTATTCATATAATTATGGCCTTAATCTGGATGGCTAGTTTTGGGAATTTCATTGCGCAATTTTGAGGATCATAGTAGTGTAATTCACTTTTCATCTGATTAAGCTCTTCTATTTCTAAGTAGTGTGTGTTCTGATAGTTAAAAATCAAATTTCTTAATCTGGAAAGCACTTGAATTCCCACACTAATGATTGTTCATTAGAGTTATTGGTTGTTTCAGGGATAAGGTTGTAACAATACATCAATAACTGGGAATAAGAATCACCATTGTATTTGAGTGAAGATGATTTTCTAGTAAAACATGTTACCAATTAATCTAATGATGTTTTAATGATTTTCTCGGGTCCCTTATTGGTTGTTTCAGGGATAAGATTGTAAACCATGCGTCAATAACTGGGAATAAGAATTGCCATTATGTTTGAGTGAAGATGATTTTCGGGTAAAACATGTTACCAATTAATCTAGTGATGTTTTAATGATTTTCTCGGTTCCCAGCACATTCCGATGACTTGTAGCTTTGGTTGTTATCTATTTTCCACATGGATTTTGATAAGTTCTCCGGAGACTTTTTAATGGTTATCCCTTTATCGCCTCTGACGTTTTTCCATTTTCCTGCGTGTTTCTGCTTGTGGGTGCCTTTCTAATTGGTTATCTGTGTGTATCATCTAGTTTTGCATCTTTATTTTCCTTTAAATCACTTCTCAGTAGCTGTGGCTTTTGTTTTTCATTGGGATTAAGTGTGTTTGTGCGCAGCCTCATAAAAATGCTTTTTCCCAGTTTCCTCTTCTATCTAGATGCGGGAGGATAGCAAACATTGTTGAAGAAATGCAGATTACCAACCAGAAGACTATCTTGGTTGATCTTGAAGAATTTCCTGGTCAATCTGACGCATTTTTGGCTATAGTTAAATTCTGTTATGGTGGTCGAGTAGAGTTGACTCCAAGGAACGTGGTAATGGTGTATTGTGCTGCAGATTACCTTGAGATGACCGATGATTATGGAGAAGATAATTTGTTGTCTAAGTCAGAGAGTTTCTTCCACAAACATGTTCTACAAAACTGGAAGGACTGCATTTTGGCTCTCCAAAGTTGTGAACCAGTTATTTCAAGAGCGGAAAAGCTTCATATAGTTGGTAGATGTCTGAATGCTTTATCTGTTATGGTCTGTACTGACACCACCCTGTTCGGGTGGCCTATGATGATGTATGGTAGTTTGCAGAGCCCGGGAGGTAGCATCCTGTGGAATGGGATAAACACCGGTGCAAGAATCCATAGCATAGAATCCGACTGGTGGTTCGAAGACATCTCATATCTCAACGTTGAGTTGTTCGAGAGACTAATTCAGTTGATGGAGGCCAGAGGAATACGACCCGAAAATTTATCTGGAGCTATAATGTATTATTGCAAAAAGTATCTTCCTGGGTTGGACCGTTGGCAGGGTGGACAAAGTGGTATATCCAGATCGGTTGCTAGTTTTAGCATGACGCCTGCTTCTGTTGACCAGAGAGTTCTCTTGGAAAGTGTTGTGAAACTGCTACCTGAAAAGAAGGGTAAATCTTTTTGTCGTTTTCTGTTAGGACTTCTACGTGTTGCGTTGATATTGGGGGTTATTAACCATACGTGCCAGGAATCTTTGGAAAGGAGAATAGGGATCCAGCTAGAACTTGCTACCCTTGATAGTCTACTTATACCTAGTTACTCAGATTCTGATACTTTATACAACACTGATTGCGTCGAAAGGATGATTCATCATTTTGTATCTTCTGAACCAAACATAACTTCTATTTCTCCATCGTCATTGGACCTAGAATCATCACCATCATCTGGACGGTTGAAGAAAGTTGCAAGATTGGTTGATAACTATATTGCGGAGGTTGCTTCTGATGTGAACTTGAAGCCTGGAAAGATACGTGCATTGGCAGAAGCCTTGCCAGAATCTTCAAGATCTTTGCATGATGGGCTCTACCGAGCACTGGATATATACTTTAAGGTTCGAATCAGCTCTTATGCTTAAAATGTCCACTTAGCATTTCCGTTCTGTTTAGGAGTCAATAGCACCTCTCTATCGTTATAGCAAAAATGTGATCAAAAGAACAATTTTTTTTCTAATGGGTTGTAATATGAGTAGAAGGTATAATCTCATATTTACATATTATTACAGAAGTATTTGCTGCAACAAATGCCAAAGACTTCTCGTTTTTGGCTTTTGATGAATTTTCATGAAATTATTCAGGCTCATCCCTGGCTATCAGAGAAAGAGATGGAGCTGCTATGCAACATTATTGATTTTCAGAAGCTTTCCATTGATGCTTGTGCTCATGCATCCCAAAATGGAAGGTTACCCCTTAGAGTTATTCTTCAAGTCTTGTTCTTTGAACAAATGCAGTTGAGAAAGTCTTTAGCCGGCTGCCTAAATGTTTTGGATACTGAAAGTGCCCCCGCGGCTTCAGTGACTGCCCCAAATGAAATAACTGGTCAAATTGTTCAACGAGATGGGTGGGTAACCGTTGTTCGTGAGAACCAGGTTCTAAAAGTCGACATGGAAAGGATGAGAACTCGAGTTGGAGAGCTAGAACAAGAATTCACTAAAATTAAGGAAGAAATGAAAAAGGTGACCAAGTCACATAGTTACCTTAGTTCCCCTCGCTTTGTTACTAGGAGGATTGGATGCAAGCTGCTTCCCCGGTCTTCAGATGTCGAATCAGACGTCGTGGAGAGCACAACACCGACACCCAGAGCGTCAGTCGAGCAGGCACGATCTTCCTCCCGTCACAACAGACATCGGAAAAGTTTCTCTTTGTTTTGAGTGTTGTAATAAGAAAAGTCTGCCTCACTACCCCTTCGGAAAGTTGGATATGATTATTGTGCCCTGCTTTGACCGTTTGGCAAATCACATAGGAAGCAATTGTTAAAGCACAAATTGTGGAGCCCTTTTTCGTTATTGCGGTTTGCATGGAACAACATTTGTGATGTGAACTATTGAACGACGTGCTGGAATAGTTGAAGATGATCTTTTTTTGTTGAAGAAAACAGAAGTTACCCTCGAACTCATGCACGGTCATCCACAGAGCTTCCATACAGGTAAATACGACATTCTACAAAACAAACAAGTACATATTGTGTATCTCATATTTACATACATGGTTTATAAATGTATAGCTACATGAAATCAATGTATAACTTTGTGAAGCATTAAAATTATAAAAATTTTGTTTCTCATGGTCATGAATATGTACTAGAGCTTGTCCCGGAAAATTATGGCAGTTGAAATTAGCATGCAAGTTTAGGCAGTCTATGATTTTGACATGGATCTTGTAACTTTTTTTTTTTTTTTTTTTTTTTTTTTTTTGGGGTGTGTGTGGGGGGGGGGCAATGCTTCATTTGTGATGTAAAGGAAAAAAGTTACATTACATATTACGTTATGAATTCTTAGAACTCGTGAATTTCTTTTATTTTCTTATTGAAAAACTGAATTCTTAGAACTCGTGAATTTCTATTATTTTCTCTGTAATTCAGTTTTTTTTTTTAAAGATCATTAAACATTGTGTCTTGAATGAATTTCTTGATATCTTCGCGTGAAACAATACTAGGCCACACCACACCAATTTGAGACGAAAGAAAAGGATAGGTAAATTTCTTATGGCATGTCTGGTAAAGAGAATTATATATTATTAATAGTATTAAATAAGAAAAATTAGTTAAAAATATGTTTATTATTTTGTTCACACTGTATTACATATCAAGCATGAACTCTATGTATTGATAAATAATTGTTGACCATTTCTTAGGATACTAAGGATACTAACTTCATTATTATTTGAATGTTTGGATGTGTGTCCAATAATGTCAGGACAATATTGTAATAATTGACATTTTTGGTTTATTATTAACTAAATATTGCCTATATTTAAGTTCTTTTAATGTTTATTGCATATATAATATTTGAGCACGCGATTAAGTGCCTTCAATCGCTTTGTAATAGCATGAGTTAGGTGCTTGCACATACAAGCACAAATAGATGTCACTTATGTTTCAATGAAGAATTGATTTGTCTTAGACACGTGAACATAAGTTGGCGCTTTGTTCTAATAAAGACGTAGGGTTAGTTACTCTGCCAATTGGGGTTTGCAGTATGTCTTGACCGTTACGATTGTATTTCGGTAGTGATGACACTAGTATATTTGAAAGTGTATTGGATATGACCAGTATGTGTAGTTTAATTTTTATAGCATGGCCATGCGCAGAAATTGAACTTTCACGTGATTGCATTATGAATTACCTAAATCCGTAACGGATGGTGATTGTTATTCGTGAACTTAAGAGTCTTTGATGTGCCAATGAGTGACATCAATAGATACTTAGGTACGTTGGGAACTAAGAGAAATCGAAGTAGTAAGTACGCATTCGCGTTCGCGTTTCGAATTCGTCTCGATGGGAAATGAGTTCGCTTAAGCATTTTCTTTTGAGTAGTTTGAACATGAGCTCAGATTTAGCAATAGCTAGATTAATTCTATGATTTGATCGCAAAGAGACCATTGAAGAAAATGCGAGCTTAAGTGAGAAAATAAATTAGAAGGGTGAAACGGTCATTTTAGTCCAAATCTAATTATTTGATATCCAACGGGGTAAGACATAAAGATGGTAAATCATTAGGGTGTAATTGCAGGGAATTGAAATAATATAGCTTGTGATTTTATAAAATTTGTGAGTGTAGTTTCTCGTCTTTAGTAGAATTGGCAAAAACTAATAATTATATTGTACAGTCTCAAGTCGGGTTGTTTGTGGTTTAATTATTTGAGCTATATATGCATGTTTGCTTTGATAGCTTCGAAAAAGTTTTGAACTTGAGCACATGCAAAAAGTACCAAAAATAGTTTCTAGATAGAAAATGACAAATAGATCAAACCCTAGGCCTTGTTACAAGGCCTAGGGGATCGATGAGGGCATCTTAGACTGCCATGGACGACTCTTATTGAGAGAGAGGGTTGCATTTTTCTTATTCCTTATATAATTCTAGTCAAAATTAGTCCAATTCTAGGTTCTTGATTTGGTTTTTTGGTATCTACTCATCTATTCAGTGAGTGATTTGAATACCCTATTTTCAACCATTACAGCTGGCGTCGACCAGCTTTGCGATACGGACGGACACGAAGAAGAACGCAGGCAGCGGAAATGCAAAAGAGAAGAGCAAAGATTCCCGACCCAGTTATTGACTCAACCACAAATCTGTTGAATGAAGGTAGCTTGCTTACTCTCAGCCACTAGTTAGACGGAAATCCCTTGACTTCGCTTATGCCCTTATGCAGTAAAGAAAGCATCAAAGAAGACTTGGAAGTTTGAAGTTTGAAGATTCAAGAAGAGGATTGGAAGTAGCAGCACTTTAAGTTAGAAATTCAGTCCAAATTAATAACGTTTCAAAGATAATTCTGCTAATTTCCTATGTGATTAATTTAGATAACACGAACATAATTATTTAGTTAAATTCTAGATCTGTAAACTTTTTATAAAAAAAAAGATAATATATATTATTATCTACAATTTTTTTCAAGCTATTTTCCAACGTTGACAACTGTCTCTTTTTCCTCTCTGATTTTAGAACATTAAAAAACCTAGGAGAGCATGAATTGAGATTTTACACAAACTTTGTTAGTCATCTTTGTTTATCATACGCGTAAAATGGTAAATATCTTGGGTTGACTTTTGGTTGATGGAAGAAACATTTAAGCTTGAAAAGCAATCAAAATCATATTTTGCAAATATGTGAAAATCAAATAAAGATGGAGAAAAAATTTATAACAATCAAAATTTCTTGACAATTTAAATAAGATTTTTCCATGTAGCGGTTTGAATTTGTCTGCGCTACTAAAGCTTGGTTTGGTATTGTTGTGTTTTTAAGAGAATCACCACTTTTTTTTGTCTTTGTAGAAAAGAATCACCGTGGGAAGAATCGATAAATGTTTGGTAAACTCTTGTTTCAAAATCATTGCTATATGTTTCAAAAAGTTTGATTTTGAGCGTTTGGTAAATAAAAATGATTTATTCTTTATAATGGTATTAAATTACTAAAGGACATTGATTATAATAATGTTATTTTGTATTATTATTATTATCATGAGTGGTAAAATTCGCTTTGTTTCCTAGGCAAATGTTTTTAATAAGACAATGCATTCATTATTATTCTTTTAAAATAAAAATAATAAAAACTTAATAAATTTCAAATTTTATAAAATTACAAAATAAAAATATAGTCACATAGTGCAAAATTAATTAAATTTATATTAATTTTATTATCCAACTTGTATTAATTCGATTTCTCAAATGGTTATTAAAGGAATTAGTTTAATTAATTAAGGGTAAAAGGGTATTTTAATAATATATAAATGAAAAAGCTAAAAAGTAAAATCTAAAAAGCACCATTTTTTCTTCTCAAAATCTCTTCTGCTAGGGTGAAATCAGATTATTTTATAATCACTTTTGAATTTTTGTCCGAGAGAATCAAAAGTTGAAACAAAAATCAATCACAAACGAGCCTAAGAGGACAGTGGGTTGCAAATTCTCTTATCTGTTCTCATGGTAAGCATCAAGCTTTTTAGTGGACAAATATTCACTTGATCGTTAAAAATCACATGCCTGAAATGGTTGAGGACGGTTCTTCCCTCTCCCCACCCCAAAAAAAAAAAATTTGGTTATGGACCTACTTTTACATAATTGGAGCTCAAACTGAAATATTCCACTATGACAACAATTTCTACTAATAAAGAGTTGAACGTTTTCAAGGCCCATAAATAGAAGCTTTTTTAATCTATATCTATATTTTTATAAAAAGAATGAACTTAAAAGTCACGAAAGAAAAGTTTCAATTTCTATTGCTAATCATGCCCGTCTTCAATAATTGAGTCAAAGCTCCAAACCGTCGAAAACATAAAGCACAGTGAGAGCAATGGCTCGTGGCTTTTTGGGAATATCTCCCCCTATTGATCCCAAAATCATACAGAATACCACCTGCAGAATACATTTGTCTTTAGTTACTTCAGCACTTGTACATACCTACAAACACACATCATCATCGTATGTGGATTATATGTCACCAAAAGTATAGTGAAAAAAATCCCTTAAATAATCCCTACTGAACTGTAATAACATAGAGAAACAGGTTACAGTAAAGCTGATGTTGACAAGAAAAAACATGATGTCAAACATAAGCTTAATAACAAATGTTCAAGAGCTTTTTCAAACAAACAAATCATCCTGCTCAGAAATACCTCACCCAAGAAGAGTCTTTCTATCCCGGGGCTTGAAGTTCCCCGTCAAATAAATTTAATCACAAGCTCCAACTGAGAGCTCATGCTTATAATACAATATTGAGCCAGACTGTAAATAAAAGCTTATCTTAGAGCTGCTGTTCATGTTTTCTTTCGTTCCCATTTTCCTTCTCTTTATGGGTGTTTCTTTCTAGATTTCTGAAAGAGAGTGAAAATGCCAATTGAAAATATACCTAAATTTCTGACAAGAACAGCTATTGAACTCCACTCCATTTAGCCCAATCTACAAACTGCATTCCACCGTATATATTGTTGGCAAACCGTACACCCACTGTGAAAGCCATAGCAACAGGTGGGATCTGCTTTGCCAATGGTGAAGCTTCTACAACACGCTCCAATCCATTAATAATCTGGTAACGAGTATTCGAAGATACCGCAAGAAAAACACCTAATTGAAAACCAGAAGGAGGAATGAATAATCATAAATAGGGCTAACTATGACAAAGCAACAAGAAACTGCTCAAAAAGAAATTCCTAGGGCAGCTGCAAATGCAGGTTAGTAAGGCATTTAAATATAAAATATCAATTGCTAAAGTAAATTAAGGGTTACAACCGGTATGACATACTGGAAGCATCCAACCTTGGAGTCGTTAATGGTGTAGCCCCAAAACTTTATAAACCACCTTGGAAGCCCTTGATTCGTCAATTTGAGACATCATTACTGACATGGACTGACATGGTAACCCAGACTTTATTTACGGACTGATATGTTAAGTGAAACTAGTGGAGAGCTCGAGTGAGTTAGATGTTGAGTGAGGAGTGGGGGTGGGCTACCACATTAAGAAGAGAGACTTGGATTGGAGCTAATGAAACAGTACAGCTCAATGGGCCTAATATGGACTAATGGAATGGACTGATGGAAGTAAACGACAGACAGAACAGAAGCAGCAAACAGGTTCGAGACAGTGCCTAAACCTCCCAACCTCTAACACCATGTAGAAGCATGCAACTTAAAGACTTCAACGAATGATGGAGTACACCAGGACCTTACAAACAATTGTGAGACATTGTTAATATCAAATTATCATTAACAAAGCAGGAACACATAAATAGAGAAGGCATCTGCCTTCACAAAAAGACAAATTAGAAACAACACCTATGCATCTGTTCTATGTTTTGTCAAGAGAAAGTTTATGACAGACATTGAAACACCTACAAGGATGAAGATTTCAAAAATATCTCTCACATGAGATTTGATCAATGGTGAGAACTGTGTCAGAGCTCACTAGAATAGTACAAAATATGGTTACAGATGCAAATCCAGTTCATTGCTATATCACACTGGCAAGTCTTTGACTCAAATTTGAATCCATTATTCATTTTTACATCTAAAAAATTCTGCATTCTCATGTGTTATTTGATATACTGAAACAGACACAGATTAATCACCAAGGATCTTCATATAAATGTTCTCTGAGCGTAGGTAAATTACAAGGGAAACATTATTAAAAGAGAAAATGAATAAAAAGTAAAAATGAGCGGAGAAATAAAATGATTCTCCAAAAGGCAAGCATGTTGTCCTTGTGGAAAATAAAATTCATTACCAGAATAGATAAGAACCTTTAGAGTAAAATATGTTATGGGAGATGTGAACCACAAATAAAATGGTCAAGGAAAAGCAAATATAAGGTTTATCTTCTGAAAGAATACCTTCTCCTTCAATCATATTAGTATCTTTTTAACTTTTAGCTTTAAACCTATTCTCTTATATCAAATTTTAAGCCATGTCTTTTTTGATAATTCTAGATTTCTGTAATTTCCAGAATTTTCTGGAGTCTTTGGTTGGGTCAACCATGTTTTCCGTAATTCTAATTTAACTGCCAATTATTTAGTAGTAAATATTCTACTTTTGTTTGGTAAATTAGAGATCTGATTATTTAACTTAAGAGAGATTTTTTGGACCTTTTCTTACAATAGTGTTGATGCAATCAAACCCTTGGTGATGCCATGGGATCTAGGTGGGATGCATAGAGTTCATTCTTCTCTTTCTTCTTTAATTTCATAGTTCTTGAAGCACCAATGGACAGCACAGTACTATTCATTTTCAGCCTCTTTAATAACTTGAAATCTTTAACCCCCCCATACCCATCATATTTCCATTGCACCATACTATTTTCCTGTTTGTTTTCGCCTCTAAAATTGGGTAAATCAATCTTCAATGCTTGTTATCCAGCTGCCCGTTATCAATTTGATCTCAAGAGACAAAGCGCTCTATGGCTGTTCTACATCAAGATGGATGTTGCAATTACTTTTTTATATACATATCTTCCCAAGACTAATACTAATACAAAAAAATATCTATAAAAAATAATAATCAAGTAAACACTTCAAGTAGAAAATTAAGCATACCCCAGAGGACAGCACTTTTCACCAAGGGGGGCACAGGTATGTCTTCTTCTGACTTCTTTATGCTCCTGTCATGTAGAAAGATACAGCCATATAGATTAACCATGGAGAAAACAAACATTTACCCAGATGACTGTACAATAACCACAGAGGGTAACAGTAGCTCACAACAGCCAATAGGAGAAATTTACATTGATAGTTTGCAGAACGACACAAAACATGATTGAACATATCCTTAGGCGAAACATTTAGTTTATTATATACAACAGAACACGAGATCAATAATAAAGATTTCTATTCTTCCACACTCTCCAGGAGACATAGTGAAGACTGAAGAGTAGTAGAAACAATTAAGATCAATTTTATCTTGGGCAAGCAAAAATATTTAGATTTAAATTTCTTGAATCAACACACCGTATACTTCAGTAGCATAAAGTCTAGATTACCAACAATTTCACTAGTAAAGAGCAGTTAACTGATTGCCAATCATCAATCCAGATCTTAAAAACACTCAAAATATATGGATGAAAGAGAGAGGAAGCAGGAGAGATCAAATATTGTTCTTTGAACACATTATGGTGACTTTTGCCACTGGATTTCTAAATAGATGTGTACCGTTTAGCCGTCATGATCATATTTGCAATGCCTTGGCCAATAAGACCACAACTAAATCCAACTGAGCCATACAATACACCCTACATTCCAAATAGGCACATCAGTAGTCAATTAACTACAAGTGCCGGTCAAGCTTCATGTATGACCGGGAATAGAAGATGAGAAAGCAAAGACATTTCTTTAGGATTTGGGCTCTTAATTGATGGTAGTATAAAGATCATTGGATGAGTCATTAGCAGGTGTTACCTTGTAAAAGTATGTTGCAATCCGCTGCTGCAATGAAAATTTGATTCCCGGTCTCTCAGCTTCAAAAACACTATATGATCAAAAATATTTACAATCAAATAGAAATCTATTGATCAATGATTCTGGCAAGAAAGGTTCGCATTGCCATTGGTTCAGCATCTCAAAAAGGAGTTTGAAAATTAGATAAACTATAAAGGTTCCAAAAGATATGCAGTTAACAGTTCATTCTGATACTAGCGAGAACCTGTTCAAAGCTAGTTCAGAAAATCATTTAGGATTATTAGGCAGTTTGCAATGAAGTTTTAATCAAGATTATTATGAAAAATACCATATCCGTTTTCTTTATTTCTACATTTTAGACCTTCACTTAACTATCCCCATATCAATGCTACCAGAAGTCTATGTTCAATTATATATAAATGAAATTCCACTGGGAAGGCTCTTAACATACAGGAGTACAATTCTAACATGCTGCCTGTGTGGGTTAAAACTAAGAAACCAAGTAAACAATGCATAGATTCTAAAACATGAACATCTCCTATTTTTTGCTCACATTTTAATCATTAATATTGTTTTCGTCTTTTAACCCTGCAATGAAAAATTATATCCTAAGCAATCTACTTCAATTTTTACAATTTATGTCCCAAGCTAATGAAAAGGTGAATAGAAAATCAATTCTCCAACATTTTTCTTTTTCTTTCTCAGGAAAAGATACCTTCCTTGTTTCTTAAGATGCTATAAATCAAACCATGTTTTTAACCTAAAAGTCATTGAAGTTAGCAAACCATGATTACTGCTATCTCAGGATTTTATCAGAGATTGAAGTTATTGACCATCAATGAATAGTTCATCTATCTTTCTGAAACCTCCAAATTTCTTACCCACCGGCCAGCTTCTTTCCTAAGCCACTGTCAAACCTACACTTAGTCTCAAAAAATTATAAACTTAAAATGTCGTTCCAACTTCCAAACACTGTTCATTCTCATGATATCAGACAACAATTCTATATAACCGATAACTTAGCTTTCAGTACCATCAAGCAAAGGGTTAAGAGAAAACAAGTTGCAACAAGAAGTGTACTTAGTGCAGAATTTATCTAGTGCACTCCAAGAGCTAGTTGAGATCTATCCTACAAATGCATGATACCTGCTGGGAAGAGCTCCACAAACATGCTGTAGGCGTCCAAGAAAACCACTGGAAACTGACCGCTTGCCTATACGAGCATAAGGTGCCAACATGCCAACTAAAGCAATGTCAACAACTATGCCAACCAAAAGATCAGCAGCATACAATTCAAACTCGGCCCAGAAATCCTTTCCCCTTTGCTTAACTTCTGCAAATGTTGCACAACAAGAATCAATTACCACCTGGAACACAGCCAAACCAACAGTCAAACCTCCACCAAACAATCAACAGAAAAATTATATGCAACAGGTCACATGTAAATATTTATCCAAATAAACACATTTCATGCAAAAACTATACTATATGTATAAGTGTGGGTGACTTCAAAGAGCTTTTCCCAATTGTGGGGTGTAACGACGAGGATCCCTCTAGTCGGGATCTTAACTCCAGCCGCACTCATCCATACTGTCCACTTTGGGAGGACCTGAGCCCTTGTACCAATATTCAACTTAAGTACCTCATAAGGAGAGGTCTTGGATTTGAATCACTGAGGACGCGAAAGAAATCCGTGAGGGAGTAAGAGGGCTCAGGCCCTCCCAAAGCGGACAATATGGATAAGTGTGGTTGGGGTTAAGATCCTAGTCGTAACGATGGGATCCTTCTAGTCGAGATCTTACCCCCAACCGTACTAATCCATACTGCCCGCTTTAGGAGGACTTGAACCTATCTTAACTCCTCACAGATTTCTTTCGCGTCTCCACCGATTAAAATCGAAGATCATTACCTTATGAGGCACTTAAGTTGAATGCTAGTACCAATTGAGTTATACTAGACCTTCTATCTCTCTCCAACCGGATATTAACCCCAATCAAGATTCATCGCCCAATTGGGGTTAAAATCCTGACTAGAGAGATCTGGTCATTACAACCCAATTGGTACCAACATTGAACTTAAGTGCCTCATCAGGAGAGGTCTTGAGTTCGAATCACTGGAGACGTGAAAACAATTTGTGAGGGATTAAAAGGATTTAGACACTCCCAAAGCAGACAGTATGGATGAGTATCAATTGGGAGTAAGATCTCGACTAGAGGAATTCCGAAGCTTCTGTCCTACCACATCACTTGCTTAATCTCGAAGAACCGCCTACGAGGGCCAAAGTTCTACTTTGGTCCACCACCGGGAGATTCCCAAGGGGGCTTTTCGACTTCTCTTTATAGATTATTCATTTGACCACTAAAAGATGTATTTTGAAAGAGCTATGTTGGCGCCTACACGCATATGCGTGTCAAGCGAGATGGATAGCAGAGCGACCTCTCCGGATTCCTGCCGGTACCTCAAATCGGAGGGAGTTTGTTAGCGGAGCGAGGACGGTTCCGTATGAGGTACTTAAGTTGAATGTCTAATTGGTACTAGTATTCAACTTAAGTGTCTCATAAGAAGAGGTCTTGGGTTCGAATAACGGGGATGCGAAATTAGTGCGGGGTAAGAGAGCTCAGGCCTTCCCAAAGCGAACAGTATAGATGAGTGCGGCTGGGGTTAAAATCCCGACTAGAAAGATCCTAGTCGTTATATAGAGAGTCTGAGATACCTTAGATTCCTCTACAGAATCGCAAGAAATAGGAAAGGAACAAAGAATCCAAGTTCTTGCCAAATCATTGTGTCATTTTTCAATAGAAAATTACATATGTTTGTTGGGATGAGGATAAGGAGGATAAGGAATTTAGACAAGGATAAGGGAGTTAGGAAGTTAGTTATATTGAGAGTGTGACATAATTATTAGACAATGATAAGAGGATTAGGAAGTTGAGATTACTGATCACCGTAAAATCTCCTAGTTCAATTAGGAGTGTGAGATAATTATTCTCCCATCCCAATACTATTACTGTATTTATCATGATGCATGTGAGCGAGCAAGATATTCTAGGTGCACGAGGAAGGCAATTTGGTGGTCAGATGAGGGGAAGAACTATCGCAAATGGAATTATGAACAAGGAAAGAGAAATAGAATTAGGAGAGATGATTGATTGAGAAGAATGGATTGAGAAGATGAGCAGATTTTGAGATGATATGTTGAAAAAAATGATTGAATAGCAAATTTTGGAAGAGATGAAATTGAAGACGTGGTGACAGTGTGTAGACATGCTTTTTTCTAGAAAACTTTCTATGATCATGATTAGGAAAAACAAAAGAGAGATAGATGGAGGCAATTGGACTACATGAGAGGAGGTAAGATAGCTCTAATGGCGAGGTGAGTGGGAGCATGTGAAGTTGAAATGGTGAAAGTGAGAGGGCTACAATTGGGGAAGAGTGGCAAGAAAAGGAGAATGGTAGTGGTGGGCTGGGGGTAAGAACTGGTGATTTTGTGTATAAGCAAGGTGGAATAAAAAGAACAACATAATTGTTTTTTTATAGCTTTGCTTAAAGTTCATAGGTCAAATTAACTTTGTACAAGTCATTATAACTTTATAAGCGGTAAATTTAATGCACTAAATAACCAAAAGTGGCTTATTTAACAAATCTCGTCAAAAGTAATTGTTTGCTATAATAAGAAATTATTATCTTCCATAAGATTATCATGAAAACAATAAACTTATCAATCAACACATCAGTTCTTAGACTTAAAGTACGGTGTCCCTAAAATACAAATTAGGCATTGTGTTAATGTAAATAACATTTTCAATATCAGAAAGTGAAAAGTCCGAATAAATATTTAACTATATACACTAAACCATATTCGCAATTACAAAAACTCAAACGAACCTCTGTTCCAACTTTAAACAAAAATGATGGATCTACCAGCATGCGATTCCTAAGCATCGAGCAATGTCTCATAAGAAATCCTAATGGCCCAACTGAACCCTGCAATATTAATCACAATAACATTAACCAATGTGTAGATACACATTAATATATATACTGATATGAATTGCACACATAAAATAAAGTTCTATTTACATACATTAACATGTACCAAGAATTATCACCGAACATAAGGGAGGTTTCACCCACACACACAAAAAAGTGATATATGTCTTCTCAATCTCCTTGAATCTCTCCTTCCCAATTCTCTTTCTATTCACCATTACTCTCCAAATCTTTCATTCTCAACCTTCTTCCTCCTCATTATTCACCATCTATCTCTTACCAACTTCTATCGATCTCCATTTATTTTTCTACACCACCTATAAGCAGTATACTAGTTATATGTTCTCTCAGGTTTCCATTAACGGCACACAATTGAAACTGCGGGATTAAAATTCATCTAAAATAATTTGATTTTTCTGCTTTCAATTTCATGGGCTCAATTCAATGACATACTTAGTGCTAAACTAATTGACTTGTATTTTCACCTGCAAATCTAAATATCGAGCAAGAATCAACTCCCGAAGCCCTGTGGTTTTAGCAGCCTCAAGCATATCTGGTGGCAGACTCGCACCTCGAATTTCGGCCTCCTTTACAACATCCTCGTACTTTATTATCGGCCCAAACTCCTCTTCTTCACCATCACCATCACCCTCACCCTCTTCTCCACCGCCGCCGCCACCTGGCGGAAAATGCTCGTTCCCGCCGTCTCCATTGCCATCAACTTTCGGACCCTCAAAATCTTCTGAAATAGGAATCGTTTTCGCTACGGCCTCTGATTCGCTGCATTTGATTTGGAACGGTTTTTGATTGCCGTTCTTAATGGACCGATGATTCGTAGGCGTATACTCTGCAAAGATTTTAAATTCGAAAATGGCATTGTTGCTTGCGCAGTGATGCAGAAAATTGGCGGCGTCCGGTGAATTGTAAAGTTTGGAGATTGCGTGGCCGGTTGGAATACAAATTGATGGCATGACTATAATCCGTGATCAAATGCAAATGTCTCAGCAATTGGATTGTGCGAGCTTGACTGCGTTTTTTCTGTGTTTAGGGTTGACCGCAGTTCGAGTGTGCGAGTCTCTGTGACTGAGTAGTGAGGAGGAAGCGTGTTGCTGCAGCACTGATAGTAGGTTACAATACGTTTTATAATTGTAATAAAATTCTTCAATATTTGTTTATTATATTTCGAATTTTTAACACATTCAATTAATTAACACATATTCACTTTGATGACACTTTCCGTCAAAATAATATGTTAACTTACTTTGGAATTAGAGTCAAATATTTTTTTTTTCGAACTTTTGTATTTGTCATATTTTTTACTTATTTAAAAATCTTATAGGCAAATAAATTTTTTATGACATGCTAATAAATTTTTTGAACAGGAACAATCACCGGGGCAATATGTACTAATTACCGAAAGGTTAAAAACAAAAATGTAACAAAATATTTAGAGATATAAGTGCGATAATGAACAAAAATTGAGAACTTTCATTGCAATTATAATATGGGGTCGTAAATAAAAATTGTGTTGTGAATACTTGCCTATTTTGGATGTTTAGTTGAAGTCAATAAGTACTTATTGACTATATAAACAACTTTTTTAAAAAATTTTTAAAAAATAATAAATATTTAATTTATATACAAATATGAAACTAGAAAAGTAGAGAAAAAAGAGAATAATAATGAATTAACTCGTGTGTTCATTTACTATAACAACGACCCTTATTTACAAGGGTTTCAAATGGAATTCTAACCCCGATTATAATACACTTTTCTGTAGTAAGTAGATAACTACATGATATCTAGATACAACTAAATAATCATTCATCATTATCTATAATTTTACAATACTTTCTTTTGAATGACTTATTACACAATAATCGTTTCGTTGTTTGGCAAAAAATCCAATGGGACAAAAATACCAATAGAAAGAAAAATTTATCAAAAATTGGAGTACTCAAATCTCGCCTCATTAAAACCTTTGTCAGAAAACCCAGCTGGGACAAAATCGAAAGAAAAGAAAAGAGTATGCAATTACTCCAACCGTGATTCAACCAATGGAAAAAACTTGTATCGAGCTATCCATATCTTGTGCGCCAATGTCTTCAATGCCACCATCTTTTCAAAACTTGTATAAAACAATGTTGGTGAAATGTGCTCCATGTTATAACCTCTAGCAATATCATCTTTATACATTATCTCTGGTTGACTATAGTCAGCATGATGGTCTGATGCAATTATATTAAAAATAGATCTTGTAGTTGTTCCCTTCAGGAGTCTCATATACAATTTATAATACACGGGAGTATAACCATAGGGTTATGATGAAGGTAAATATTTTGTAGGTTATAGACATTCATAACTATAAGAATTATAACACTTCTAATTGGATATCATTTACATAAAGAATATGCCTCATTAAAACCTTACTAGGAAAAAAACCATGTGGGAAAAAATCATAGTAAAGGAAAAAAAGTACATAAGTATTTTAATACGCCGTGCAAATTGCCTCATTAAAAACCTTGCCAGGAAAATTCAATGGGACAAAACCTCAGTCAAGGAAAAGAGTACAATGCGTATTTACTCCCCATCATTATAATATTAGTTTAGATATGTACTTTGATCGATTGAGTTCTCGAAAAGTTGAACTATATGCTTCAGGTATATTAAATCTTTCAGGGATTTATATACATTGTTTTATTAGTCATGCCAGATGAATTGGTTATAACAATATTCATTATATGCATATATGCCATGCATTGACAGACTAGCAAGATATCAACTTATGATTGCTTTACATAAGTCTTTGCGAAATTTAAAAGTCGTGCATTACATGTTACGACTTCATTTTTCCATTTCCTTTTCGCATAAATATACACCTTTAGGTGCTCCGATTATAGGTCCAGAAACTTCAGATTTCTCTAGTCAGTTCAATTTACTTGGATAGCATCATTTTATTTGACTAATTAATTCTTTGACATATTTCTTTCAATATCCTCGCTACCTTTTATAATATAAAGCGCTTCTTTATATACAAAAGTATTGTTAACAACATTTATTTTTGAATCCATTTTTTTTTCATAACGACATAACTTGACGAGATCTTTTCGTTTTATTATTTCAAATTAAATGAACCTCTTCCGGGTTTTATAATTAGTTATGTCTATATACTCTCAATAGTATACACATCCTCAATAGGACCATCTTTATAATTGGCTCCGCTTTTAATTTGAGAATTTTGGAATCAAATATCACCACGCTTCAGGCGTGTCATTAATTTACCTGATATAATGTTAATGGATTGTCCTTCAAGAACGCTAATATAAATTGGAGCATTTAGAGTTGGTATATGAGATTTAATTTAATCTATTTGGTCAGTAAATGCATCTATCAATTGTATAACTTACAAATGAGTTATTTGTTGAACTTCTGGTTCATATTGTCTTGTGCAAGGATCTAGAAAATATAATATACTTGCAAGGATCTCCTCCGATGTTGAGAAAAGCGCCTTATCAAAATAACATTCGAATACCATATTATAAAATATCACGTTAGGACTTAAGATATTTTATAATGTTCCATACTAAACATGTATTCTCATCATTTTCAAAGCTCATCTCAAAGGCACTATGGTGGACCGATTGTACATATATTGCACTATAAAAATCATTAGATGGATAATATTAGGCTCGACCATAAGCCAACTATAGCGGGAGTAACTTTGATGTTAGCATGATGCGTATAAGTATTTCAACATATAAACTAGCATTCCCTAGACAAAAATGGGAAGCACTTTGTTCTCAATAGTAATTGTTTAGAATTTAATTGGAGGCGTTAAAAACAATATTGCTAAACCATTTAACATCATCTCAACTAATATTTATTAAAAGTTTGAGATTCGGACTCACTAGTATTGACAAGACACATCACCGCCTTGATTGTATAATCTAAAAATTATGCTCATAATTTAAAATTTGAGCAAGTAATCTCGCAAATTTCAAGTTGCGAATAATAACACCATACAATCATCTAATAGATGTATTTATTAGATACAAATAATATATAGATGGTCAACATGAAATGTGATGGGGCCCCATAAATCACCTTAAATAACTTTCAGAAATGCAGGAAATTCAGTCCCGATTTTACCTAGTGAAGGTCTACTAGTTTATATACAATGAGAACAAGCATCACATGAGAATTCATTATATTGAAAAATCTTCTGGTTTTCAATAGATATTCTCATTAATAATTCAAATCATATTGATCCGGGATGGTCTAACCAGTAATGTCAATCAATAAAATTTTTAGGACATAGAACTTCTAGTTCAATATAGTACTTCTTTAAGTGTATCAACACTTTAATATTACACAACGTTAATATTCTAAAATTGTAAAGTTGTGCTTCTTCAAGAGCAACAACACAATATTCTTTTTAATATTTTCTATACTTTCTGCTTTCTTCGAAACAATAATATCGCTTTTAAAATATTGATATTCATAATATTATACTTCTTCGGAGTATTAATACAATATTTGTATAAAATAATATATCTTATAAAATTACGTTATTCGAAAGCAAGTAATACTCAACTGAAATATTAATATAATGTTGTGCTACTTCATGAGCAACAACATATTATTATTTAAAGATTTACTCATCATGAGCAAAATCATACTAGAAGTTAGATATTTTACAATTATGCTCTTCGAGAGCAAGTAATATGTCATAATATTAGTATAATGTTGTGCTTCTTCTTCGAGCAACAACAAATAATTTTAAATATATTAAACTTTATAAAATTTGCTCTTCGGAACAATAGCTTAATATTAGATCTTATGAATTATGCTCTTATATTCTGTCAGAATATTAAAGTAACGTTGTGCTTCTTCAGGAGCAACAACAAATCATTATTCTGAAATAAATATTTGCTCTTCATGAGTAATATTATAATATTCTTGTAAAATATTATATCTTGTAAAATTAGGCTCTTCGGAGCAATTAATATTATACTTTGGAATATTAATGTAATATAAATCTTTGCTTATTATGAAGCAACAAAAAATATTCTTCTAGAATATTTATATGTTAGGTTTGATATATATGACTGTCAAAATATTAACGTTGTGTTTCTTCGAAACACCAACATATCATTATGAATATATGCTCTTCGTGAGCAATAATATGATATATATCAATTTAAGATTTGTATAAGTTTCTATAAAAGAAAAAGAAAAGAATCCAAAATTATGGAATTTACAAAAATAAAATAAGGAGAGAATATGAATTTTGAAAGTAATGAATATACAATCATGGATAATTAGAATTGGTTAGGATTGACATTGTTGTTAATTGTTATTATGAATCATCGGAATCAACATACATTAACAACGTCTTGTGATCGATATATGATTAAGTAAAATTATGACAAATTTAAAACATAAACATTACTTTATTTTAACTATAATATTATGATTGATGATAACATACCCATGCCTCGATTCTGATTAGATTTGAAATATAAAAATCATTCAACCACTGTACTATAACAAAAAGAATACCTGATGAATAAATTGGAATTTGGGTTATGAATTCACGTCTCTGCCGAATGTTTTGCTTCACTCTCCTTTTTTTGTTGGAATAGAAAATAATACCTAATTGCTAATTTATTGGTTAGAATGTCGTGCTGATAACGTGTTATGAAACTAGAAAAATAGAGAGAAAAAGAGAAGATAATTAAGGGAGTCAAAACTTAAGTGTGTCTATTTACTATAACAATGACCCTTATTTAAAGGGTTCCAGCAGAGTTACAACCCGATTAGAATACACTGTTCTTAGAGAGTAAGTAGATAACTACATGTACATCTGAGATACAACTAAATAGCCATTCATCATTATCTATAATTTTACAACATATACAAATATTTTATAATTATACTATCGAATAATTATTTAATGTGATAGCACTTTTATAAATGACAACCAAACACTCAATAATTTTTTTATAGAGATGGCAAATAATCCGTCTGCCCGCCTGATTACTAACTGGGCGGGAATGGGGATCATGCTCCCCGCCATGGATTTCTCGAATATGTCCTGAATGTTTTTATTTTATTTATTTTTATGTTTTAAAATTTAAATTATATGTAACAAAATAAAAAATAATATTAAAAATTAATTAATTAAACAATACGATAAATAAAGATTTTTTTATACCCGTCCTGCCTCTCAAAAATCTCTGACATGACAGAGATAATAATAACCGTCCTAACTCACTTCACTCCGTTGTCATCCATAATTTTTTACTACAAAAACTCTACATGAGCTCTTAACACAATTTTATCCTTCTTTTTAAATTTGTACCTTCCAAACTTCAAAGTTCCACTGCTTGCTCATGGTTTAGCGGGTATTCAGCAAATGAAACAGATTCTTAAGTTAGCACGTGTTTGGGGGTGTTTAAATTAAAATTTCACCTCATCAAACATATTTTTTATCCACATATTTCACATGACCCACAACTTACAATCTACTTTTTATTCACACATTCATCAACAACTTATAATATTAACACTGAAAAAATAATTTCAATATTGTCAAACATGCGCTTAATTCATAAATGTTTAGTGAATTTGTGCAAAATTTCAAATTGACAATTAAAGTATTTTTTTTTACTTTATTTAGGGCTCGATTGATTTTAATTAAAATTTTGATAAAAATTTGAAATCAAAGTTTATAATTAATTTTAACCACACATTTTATGGGATCTAAAATTTTACAAGTAATTTGATTTTAATTAAAATCAAACATACTATTAATGTTTGACATATCCAATGTACAAGTGGATTACACTAAAAAGTATGCTACATTTTTCTAAAATGCTTACATAGCAATAAAAAAGTGGAGTATGTCTTCTATTTGTTTTTTTTATAATCCATATCCACCAACTTTGGATGTGAATAAAAACCCACAGACAAAACTAGAAAATTAACAGTGCAATGGTAGAACTAGAGGCCACGGGCCACGTGCGCGGGTCGCTTGCTTGTGGTCAAGCCATAATCTTCTGCAATGACAGCCAAGAGAGACTGCTTTGGTGCAATGAGTCATGATTCGAGAAAGTTTGGCGAAAAATATGTTATTTAGTAAGGACATTTTTGTCATTTTTCGAGGGCACAATTTTCAAAGCAGATTAAAAACTACATAATGACCTATTCTAGGTCAAAGAAATGTTGGACAACGGAGATAGTAAGCATAAGATTAAAGAGAGAACTTTGGACGAATACAAGGGAGATCAATGTTTTGTAGAGGATTTCAATGGTTGAATATCAAGGTTTGGTGCAAGATATTCTCTAGTCTTTCTTCTATGTTTATTGAACCTGGTGATGTATTATATTAAGATTTATTGGTTTTAGTTGAACAATATCCTTCGTAGTTAAATATTTTTGTGTTGGGACGAACGATGTAGACAATGTTGATTGTTTAATTCTAGTTATTAAGGTTTGACTCTAAAGCTTATCTTGTATTAATTTTATATTGTATTTTCATTAATCTTGCCAGTTTATGATTATATTTGTGAATTAAACATTACGATACGAAACACGAATTTTCATAAGAAATAGAGATATATTCTTATAGTTTGTGCAATTGTTTATAATTGAGTTAGTCTTAACGCCTTGGTTTGATTAAAATTCATTTGAGATATAGTGTGTTTACCTGATTGAAATAGATTTGGTATTACTTGAAGAAGAATATCAAATGGTTTAGTGAAATTTGATTGTTAAAACAAGACAAGTTAGAAGTCATGACTTGATAGTTGAATTTGATAGATATTGTTGATTCGTGAGTCTTGACATACATTTGTTTTATCGATCAAGTTTATAAAACAAAACAACAATTTTCTCTTGTGAACAACCATAAGATATGAATTAAATTAGGAGTAGTTAGCTATTCAATACAATTAAATAAAATATTTCTTTGGTTTTATTTGGTTTCAAAATCACTCAGCACTCAATTGACTAAAATTAATAGTGGTATCAAGTCTTCGTAGGATGGACATTTCGGACCCCTCAAGTCTGCTTTATTACTTATTTGACGACGTCGTATACTTGCAATATTGGAATTACACAAATATCAAAATAGAATAAGTGTAGTAGTTGAATAATGTTATGTATCACTACTTGTAATTAATACCAATTTAGGCAGTAGCACATCCCAATAGTTCATTTTCCAAATAAATGCAAATGCATTCCACTTCGTTGAATAATGAAAAGATGAGCTCCACTAACATTTAGACTTGTGCTAAGTACCAGTGGCTAGTGATTGAATATTGAAGTGCCAAACTCCACTACTACCTAAACTATGTTGAGTACCCCACGATGATTCATAGTATTAATTCCTTTTCCACGCAAGACATAATTGTGAAGTAATTTTATAAATGGTCATTGAAGTTTGTCTAAAATTTCAAGTTAGTCTATCAAATATTTTCTACTGATTGAATCATTAAAGTTAATAACAGTAACATCATTATTAGTAGAAGTAACGTCCAATTTATGTGCCCCTATTAAATATTTACATAGACATATAAGTATTAAATATATATCATTAATAACGATTATTTGAACTCAAACTCAATTGTTATTATAATATTTGAGATTTACCCTTCGTTTAACTTTAAATCACGAATCTTCTATTTTCTTTTCTACTTTTATAATCAATCTTTAGTTCTTAACAATATCTCTAACTTCCAGTATTTTTTTACCCATATGGTCACAATGGAAAAAACAAAATAACTCCTCATTTCAAAGAAACCAAAAAGTTCAATATTAAACGAATGAACAAAAATTTAAATTAGTAAAATTGTTCTATCAATAGTTGGATGGTCAATATAGGTCTTGTTCGATTCTCATTTTTTTTTCTTCAAAAAAATCCATTGTTTGACTATTTTTTTTTTTTTTCAACTTTTTACATAATAAAAAAGTTTAAAAAAACCTACTTTTTGGGAAAAAAATGTGATAATTTCATCATATACTATAAAATATAAAATAATTTAAAAAATACTATCTAACTTTTTTTATTCTTAAAATACTGTTTTTTATTTGTGTAACACTTATTGTTATATTTATTATGTTTATTAATAATACATATAACACATTTATTATAATTAAAATAACAAATATAACAACAACTGTTACAAAAATAAAAAACACTATTTTTATAATAAAAAGAATATGACAAATATTTTAAAAATATTTTATTTATTATAGTTATTCAAAAAAAAACTCGAAAAAAATCTACAAGGAACAAACCCATAATCTTTCTCCCAGTCCAACCACCACACCAAATTGTGATCTAAGTTAGGGTCATATCCGAACGCCAAGCCTCTATCCCACTTGATTGGTCAGTCGACCCACTAGCACACTTATGAAAACCAGGTCCAGGGTGGCGGGGAACACAGTGACCCTGACCTGACCCGATAAGAAAAAATTAAACAGAAAAAATGCATACCCAGCAAATAATGAATCCCGTAACACAGTATTTAATTGGAAGACAAACACACACTCACGCATTGCAAAATCAAAATGTTTGATTGATGAGAAAAAGACGAATATATTTGATTTTAGATTCAAACGACATGACGCATGCGTGTTGTATTCCACTGACACTTCAAGAACAGAGAAAAGTAGTAATAGTGAAAAAAGAAAATTTCTGAAATAAAAGTCGACTCCCTCCGTTGTCTTTTCCAATTTCTCTTTCTAGATCAAATTTGAACACATATTCGCCCCTTTCTCTATCTCTTTACATATGTACACCCACATATTCATGCACTTTCTCTAATACAAGTAATAAACAACGAGCAGATAGTCCATTTTTTTGAGTGTTATTGAATTGGGATCTGTGAATTGAGTGCAGTTGGATCTGGAGAATTGGTGGATCTGAGAGAGTTTGGAGATGGCGCTGTCGGGGATGAGAGGGCTGTCTGTGTTCATAAGCGACATTCGGAATTGCCAGAACAAAGAGCAGGAGCGGCTCCGTGTCGATAAAGAGCTCGGTAACATACGTACTCGCTTCAAGAACGAAAAGGCAAGCCTGTAAAACACACTCATTTGCATATGAATATCAGTATATGCATTTGGTCAAGTATATGGGTTTGTTATGTTAACTGTTTGATAAACTTCAAATTGTTGTTATGGAACGTAGATTTTTTGATTTTGTAATCTGATATGAGTTGTAGCTGAAGACTAGTGAAATTAACTTGGAATTTAGTTTTCTAATTTTAATTGAACCGCTCATAAATTGCTGGCGATTGCAACTGTTTTTTTTTTTTTTTTTTTTTGGGTGGGAGTGGGTGGGTGGGTGGGTTTAAAATGGACATGTGTAGTTAGAAAGGTTTTACTTGTAGATTGATACAAGTTAAAGTGCAATTTCTGAATTGATCAAAGGAGCTCAATAGGTAGAATCTGTGAGGGGCATTGAATAAATTGGAGTTCTATAGGTAGCAGTTAACTTTTTGATGATTAGACTCAAGAACACTCTGGAAAAGAAATATGATAAAATGAAAGTACTGTGTTTCTTTATTTTTAGCAGTTGTTCCTAATTGCTTTACCTATGAGATACGATGGTGGTGACTTAGTGAGTCAAGAAATCCAGTTTCATGTATATATAACGGTTAGGCTTGCAAGACACAGCAATGGTTACTTCAATGGGGGAAGATTGTCCCACTTGTCTGAGTGAAGTATTTGTTAAGCTGCTCATCCTACATAATAGGATCACGACCTTGATTGAAATTTGTAGTCAAGTTGGACCAGTTCATAACTGTTGAATTTGTACCATTAAACGTTTCCCAGGCACTAAGGTATCATGAACATAATTTTGCATCAACAATTATGTAGTGTCTGACAGAGTTGCATAGTTAACGGACCCCATTGTGATTGTAATGATAAAATTCTATTTATTGAGAGAGAGAGAGAGAGAGAGAGAGAGAGAGAGAGAGAGAGAGAGAGAGAGAGAGAGAGAGAATTGCTGAGTTGGTGGTTGTGCTGAATTAACATGTGAGGTTTGGTAGCTGTTTGGATTGGTTCTACATAAACTGTCAATGTGGTTATGCTAATCAAGGACTATGCATTGGTCTTTGATAGTGGTTGAGGCATGAAACAATTTGACCTGGGAATTAATGATCTTCTTTGTAGAAATAAGTAGAATTACTAATTGAGAAGAAATTTACAAAAAGTAAAGTTGGGGAGACACCATTAATCAACATCTTCTAGCAGACTTTCAGTGGGTAGCACTTTGCTTATGATGAATAAATATGTGTATATTTACCAATTGTCTTTTTTATTATACCATGTTTGAGTGTGAGTATAATGAATAAATATGTGCATCTTTTTACTAATTGTCTTTTTTATTGTATCATCATTTTCAAGAACTTGTAAAGTAGGTCTTCTCTAGTTTCTTTATCTGTGATCAGAACTATATAGATTGAGGGAACACCTGCGAGGATGCAGTTGCTTGTTGTCCATAAAAAAAGCATAATCTAGTACTTGGGCATATTTCCTTTCATGGGTTGTCTTACTTTCTTGAAGAATCTGTCTTTTAATTTACAAACTCTCTCTTTGTTTGCCTCCAAAATCTACAACCTTTTATAATACATTCTAAACCCCCAACCTTGCACACATAAGTGCAACAATTCCACCACCTTGAGCAATGGCTCTGAGTTCTGTGTACTCTGAGTTCTCGTGAAGTCCAGAAATCCAAGATATATGAATTATTGGTGGAATTTATTCTTCTAGGTTGAGTAAAATTGATGATCTCTCTATTTGCTGTCCCATTTATTTGTTGGAAACAGTGTTCATGATCAGAATTGATTCAAGCAATTACTTGTCTTGGTGAGTTTATGTTCACAAAATGTACTTCATTCATTTAGTTTGCCTGTTTTGATTCTTGGATTTTAGATTATTGAATATTTGCAATAAGAAATGAATATTAGTTCTAGGATGACTGACCACTTTAATCTAGTTCGGTAGTTCATATAATGTCTTTTTGGGGACCCTTCATTCTATAAAACCAAGTTACTTGGTTCTTTGTTTTCAAATTCAAATCTGTTCATTTGACAGGGTTTGACACATTATGAAAAGAAGAAATATGTCTGGAAAATGCTTTACATTTACATGCTTGGTTATGATGTGGACTTTGGTCACATGGAAGCTGTTTCTTTAATATCTGCCCCAAAGTATCCTGAAAAGCAGGTATTATGTGATTTCTATATTGCTCATGTTTCCTATTTATCCTGTTGGATACACGAATGATTAAATTCTTTTCTGAATTGTGGTTGATATGTAATCAAGGCAAATGAGTTGATTTCGTCAAATGCTAGTTGCAATTCATTGTCCAATTTGGCTTTTAAAAATTCTTTTTTCCATTTACTATGTAATATACATAGCACATTCTTTTATTTTGAAAAGAAAAGAAGTCATTATGGATGGACCTTGAAGGAGATACCATAGAGGTCAGAGGATCGTGTTGTCCTTTAAAGTGTTTTTTTAGGTATCTAGGTATGATTATTGACAAGGATGGAGGAATTGAAGAGAAAGTAATGCATAGGATTAGAGCAGGTTGGATGAAATCAAAAGGTGCTACATGAATTTTGTGTGACAAGAAGATTCTACAAGGTAAAAATGCCAGTTCTTTGGAACAGTGATTATACCTCCTATGCTTTATGGTCAAAATGCCTCGAAGACAAACTTAACGGAAATGAGGATGCTAAGATGGACATGTGGTCATATTAAAATGGATAAGTTTAGAAACGAGAATATATGCCAACAGCTAGGTGAGTGTTATGCCATTATGAATATTTAACACCTCTAAGTAAGCCACATTATAATCTATTCTATAGAAAGAATAAGAGGTAACAATTTCATCTCCTAACAATGTCGGTGGATTAATATTTAGTTAGTTCATATGGTTGATTACTTATTTTACCATCATGAATATAGAATTTCCTTTAACATTATTTGTGTAAAGCTAGTCAATGAATGCATAATTTCTCAAACAATTTTTCATTGGTAATTTGCACGTGACTTTAATTCATAAATTATAACCAAGTACTAAATTGGGTGAGCTTGCAAAGACTTGTTTGCATGTTTGGTCAAGCTTAAATTAGTTTAAATTATAATTTAAGATGGTAAAACTAGTCAAATGTACTTTTTATTCACATATTTAATAAGACCTACAACTTATTACCCAATTATTATTCACACATTTCATAGGACCCAAGATTTATAAGCACTTAAAAAATAATTTCAGCACTACCAAATATACACTAATATTGACTCATAAAGAATATATCGATAAATTGTTAATTCAGTTATGTTATATGTTGTATTTTTTATTATAGAAATTTAGAGAAGTAGTTTATAGACGAGACAAAAGGAAGAGAGGGTTCAATTGCTACCAATACAAGTAAAGTTATTAAAAAAGAATATTTAGTTTGGAAACCAGACAGTTGAAATGGGGATTGCCACTTATCTTTCAATGAAGTTTATCATCTAATTTATCAGATACCTCTAATAAACAAACTTCAAACTGAATTAGGCCTGGTCTTTTGGCAAAATCTTGTTCTGCTGTTAATATTGTCTTATAAGTTCTTGCATCATTACCAGGTCTCCTTAAAATTGTAATATAGGGATGTTGGTCGATAAATTTGTCATCACTTCTACTTGTAATTTTGAGTTGTCTAGGATTCTTGAATATGAAATCCTGTAATAGTCTCTTCAGTCTTCATATTACTTTGAAGTGGGTTATCAAGCATAAGAAGGATCATGGATAGTTCTCAAAAGTATAAATGAAGTTTGGTATGGGTATATCTTAGTTTGACATCTTCATCATTTCTTTCTCACAAAGATTCAGAAAATCTTCTTGATATTCAGATAGTGATAATTTCATATAATTATGGTCAAACAATGTCTGTTTATCCGTTTATTTTATTGCTTCGGCCAATAATTGTTTCTTGGTTATATGTGCTAATGCTGACACTCTTGAGTTTTCTATTTCTTTGTGATGTGGAATCAACGACTTGGCTTTCAAATTACTCATTAACTTTATCTTGTTTCGAGTTGATGCAGGTTGGCTATATAGTGACATCATCTTTGGTCAACGAGAATCATGATTTTTTGAGATTAGCAATTAATGCCGTGCGCAATGATATTATTGGTCGTAACGAGACTTTTCAATGTCTGGCTTTGACTTTGGTGAGATTTTGGTCTCTGTTTCCTATCAAATGTTCATTGGTATAGTTTGTGCAAACATTTAAGCTGACATAAGGACTTGTACACTATGCCTTGAAGCTGATTTATGTTTGCCATATGTACTAATAATCTTTGTTCCATTCCATTCATCCAATTTTGCCGTACCTGTTCAGGTTGGAAATATTGGTGGGAGAGAATTTGCTGAATCACTAGCACCTGATGTTCAAAAGTTACTTGTAAGATAACATCTTTTTGTAGATTTTATTTCAAACTATAGCTCGTAGATGATGCTGAAAGTTCCTATTACTTCAGATTTCAAGCAGTTGCCGACCTCTTGTGAGGAAGAAGGCTGCATTATGTCTCCTCCGTCTCTATAGAAAAAATCCTGATGTGGTGAATGTAGATGGCTGGTAAAATGTCTACACTGGGTTCTGCCATTGTTCTATGAAATATTTAACACTTCTAAGATCAAGTCCCCTTTTTCGTGTTTTGGAGGTCGGATCGGATGGCACAACTATTAGATGAACGCGACTTGGGTGTCTTGACATCTTCTATGAGCCTCCTAGTTTCTTTGGTATCAAATAACCATGAAGCTTATTGGAGTTGTCTACCAAAGTGTGTTAAAATATTGGAAAGGCTTGCCAGAAACCAAGATGTTCCGCAAGAATACACTTATTATGGTATTCCATCTCCCTGGCTTCAGGTACACGCTTTCTGTAATGCTCCCCCTTTCTTGATTAGGATTTGTTCTAATCTAGAGTGTATTCATTGACTGCTGTTGAGAACCATTAATTTGAATGTTATAGAACCTCTTATATCCCCAATGTTGAGAAGCATTAATTTGAATTTGTTGACACGGACAAAGTCAGGGAAAATCTCTGAAATTATTTCTATATTGAACCTTGGACATATAAGAGTTCCGAATTGAATCTCTTTAGAAAGAAATTCTGATGATTGATTTCTTTCTTATTTTAGAAATTTTTATTCTTTTTGCATATAGCTAGACATAATTTGCTCTAGCTAAGTGACATGCCTTCCTCACTGCCTCATAATGGGTTTCATAAAAATATACATAAAAGACTTGTTGTTCATACATTTAGTGACATTCTTTAATTATGGATGATGGGTGAGATCGATAGTTGTGGTATTTCATGATGAAATATCATGGTATAATCTATCAAGTTGTTAAAGTTTCTTGTAAGTTTATCAAAGACTGTTATGGAAAAGGATCATGACATCTAATGGAGCACACGAGTTGAGTGCTTTAAAAAAGCCTCATTTGATCTCACATTTGTGTCTCAGTTTATATTAAAATCAAATAAATAAATAAATAAGAAAGAAAATGAATACTGGTATCTTGAAAATTTAAGTTATTACATAAAGAAAAGTGAACTATAAGGTCCAAAAATATCAAGTATTAATAAAGACGTCCATAAATTAGTTATGCAACATTACCAGGAAACCATATCTTTATGTGGGTTAGGGTCTCTGGACAGAAAATGGTTTTACTCTAATCAGGGCTCACCTTTTGAAGTTCTATTTAGGTAGACTTGACTTACTATTGCAACGAGAGGCACACTGCAATTAACTTGAGAGTTCCTCATATGTGGCATCAAATTTGGGTGGCACATTTTTCAGGGTTGAGAAAGGAGAGAATGATGATATTGAAGAGTGTGTTGACTTAGAAAAGAGTATGACACTGTTGCGAGCAGGTGGTGGTCATGCGATGTGGCAGGAAATAGTGGTTAAGGGGGTATGAAGCCTCTCGAGGGTTTGAGAAGCAGATGAAGGCTGAACTTGGATTACGCCAGCTTTTTGGTTTATGTCGTGTATATACTGTTGGTAGAAGCTGTCAGATTCATTTTGGGTAACAGTTCTTATAAGTCAACTGTGTGATATAGAAATAAAATAATGAACTAGACTAACAGATAACGTAAAGAATATTAGAAAAATAAAAAGCTGGGAAACTACTACTTCAGGCTTTGGCTTGACACAATTTTGAGCCTGCTTGATTGCATTAAAGTTTGAATGTGCCCTGCTAAAAAAAGCTCACCAGCTCGCTTTACTTTCTTTCCGCCCTAATGGTTTTTTCTCAGAATATTTTTTCTTGGTTCATTTTCCTTGTTGATCAGATAGAAAGGGATAATTTCGTACACATTCATGATTCAACCAATATCCTCAAGTTCCAGCATACAAATCTGCCTTTACCTTGATATACTTTCATTTATTTAACCATATCTTGATTCTTATAACTACTCTATCTCTGCTGCAGGTTAAGACAATGAGGGCACTTCAGTATTTTCCAACAATTGAAGATCCAAACACCAGAAGATCATTATTTGAGGTCTGAACATTCTTTCATTTGCGAGATGCTGTGACCTTTCTATAGAAATTACTTGTGCTATATATGTTTGTCTTTTGGTTTCACAATTTTTTAATTTGACCATTTTTTGGTTCATAGGTTTTACAAAGGATACTTATGGGAACTGATGTCGTGAAAAATGTGAACAAGAATAATGCATCACATGCCGTTCTTTTTGAAGCTCTTGCTCTTGTAAGTTTTTATCCATTTTCAGTTGTAACGCATTAAAATTACTGTTTCTAGTCTATGCAACACAATTGTTTCATGTTCTTCATAAGCTTTTCAAAGAACTTGTTTATTGCTTGTTTGGCCTCAAGAACTCTGTGTTATTTATAGAAGTGATAGTCTTATTTTTATGAACATTTTATGTTGTAAATACACGTAATTCATGTATATCTTCAGTATGTTGGGAAATGTGGACTTCAATATATTTCTCCTTGGTAAGGTTGAATCTTTACAACAACAAACTAAGCCTTATTGCTACTAAATTTGGGTCACTATATTAATCATTTTCTCCCTCATTCTATCCATCTTTACCTCTGGTGAAAGATCCAATGACACCAAATCCTTTGCAACCACATTAGGCCATGTTAAGTTTGGCCTACCTCTTTATCTTTATTGCATTGCTCTTGTAAATGGAGGCTTCTTTAGGTATAAGAAAAATTCTAATCACTTGCCACCATTCCCTTAATTTATCCTCATGGTGCCAACTCTATGCATTAACGTATATGCTCATTTCTTATTTGGTCCATTTTAGTATAGCAAATCTATCTTGACATCCTCATTTCTGCTACTTTCATCTAATGGATGTTTTATTGAAAAATAAAAATACAAGGAGAAATAGTAGTTAGGTCGATCATCCTGGAAGGAAAAAGAATGTTACAACGGTTTAATTGAAAATCAGCCAATACTAATTACTTTCTTGTCCTTTTCGAAGATAAAGTATCATATGAATTCAGTGCTAGCAACCTACATAGAGCTAATGGCAAGGCCGATACCATTTTTACACCCTACATGGAGTTTTCTTTTGAGGCCATAGTATCTGTGTTAGAGTGGTGATATAACACCCACAGTGGGTACTAATTATGGTGTCTACTGTCCACGTGGCATTACTACATTAGTCACTTTTTAAAAACCTCAAAAAAGTTGTTAACAATTTTTTAAAAATACCAATATAGCGATACCACGTGGACAGTGGACACCATAATTAATGCCCACTATGGGTGCTACATCACCACTCATCTGTGTTAACCATGTCCTGTTCTGCAAAACGACCTCTGGGGATGCTGGCTTTACCTGTGGAAGCATTATAGTCTCACAAAGATTGCTAGAATGTCAAACGTATGACAGTTGCATTGAATGAGTGTTTCATCAATAAAACGGACTGATACAAAATTGGGATAAAAATTGTATATTGATATGACGAAATACTACAACCTTTTATAACCTAGTCAAGCATTTTCAAGAAATGCAAACAATATTTACGGCTTTTCTACTGTCATGGCGATTGAAAACAGACAAGGAAATTTTTTTTTAGAAAGGAAAGATAAAAATGCTCCAGGAGATCTTAATTTATGCTTCAGGCTGTATACACATTTTCCTTGCGCTCTAATGGTTGGCATTTAGCTGGCAAATAATACCAGTCTTCCTACACAGAGTATACGAGACACTACCAGATTCAACTTTGCTGCTATAAAGATTCTAGTCATAGGCATAGGTTATTTTATAACTTTTATATTCACATACAGATCCGTATTGAATATTAACGTGCTACATGATTGCTGTTGCTTTTATCAATTCAATATCATTGTTCTTCAAGTGATGCTTTTAGCATGAATGTAGACTTAAATATTATAGTGTGCCACGATAGTAAAGACTCAGAGATAGTTGCCTTGTGAGCAAATGCCTTAAGCTTGATTATATTACTATTTACACCTGTGCTTAAAGTTGAAAAGATAAGCTTTTGCCATTTTTGCTGTCAGTTGAGACATGCCACAACCTTTATATTTGATAACTGTATCTGGTTCCAGATCAGAACCCCTGCACAGCCAAAAACAAAAACAGTGACCGCTTGGTTGTGTGCATTTACGAAGAGTATGCATTTAGCTATGTAAACCTATTAATTCCACACGGAATGTATGTATGTTAGCCAATTTCTAATAGTCCTTGGGTTTAAATTTCTTTCACTGCAGGTCATGCATCTTGATGCTGAAAAAGAAATGATGTCTCAATGTGTTGCATTGCTTGGTAAATTTATTGCTGTGCGTGAACCAAATATACGATATCTTGGTCTGGTGAGTTGGTTCATGAAATTTGAATTTCTTAAATCTTTTTTTCTCCAATATTATGGTCCTGTATTTGCATCTTCCCTATCAACACTAAGTGAGCTGTATCAATTCTTCAATTTCCATACCTCATCAAAGTATTTAAGTTATTGGACCGTCAATCGTTGCGTAGAAGTTCTTATGTTGTTGCTAGCTTTTGATTGCATAGATCCTCGTGTTATTCTAATGCAGGAAAATATGACTCGAATGTTGATGGTCACAGATGTACAAGACATTATCAAAAGACATCAAGCTCAGATCATTACTTCCTTGAAGGATCCTGATATCAGGTTGAAAATGGATGTTTTATGCTCTTTCTAGACTTAGTATGTTTTAATTGTTTCGTTTCCAATTATCTGCCAGGCATTCCAGTAATCACATGTTAGGCATAAAAGTTGGAGTTGTCTATACTCATTTGGGTGCAATGTGTCATCTGATTGGCTCCTTTGAGTTTATAAGAAAATAATAAAAGGAATTGTTTTATGGTTGACAAAATTATTTATTTTCTTATTGTCCTCTGTTACATTTCTTTTCTTTTTATCTTTGAAACAATTATTTTTCTTTCTGTGATGGTCTTGTGGTTTTACAAATTATTTTAAACTGAATCTTTCTTGATGATGAATTGTTTCAACAGTATCAGGAGACGTGCCCTTGATTTGCTATACAGCATGTGTGATGTTTCTAATGCAAAGGACATAGTCGAAGAATTGTTACAGGTGCATACTAACTGACTGATCAGTCTATGATACTACATGACTGTTACATCTTGTAAACCTGGAAAGAAATATTTGGCTGACTTTCATCTCTTTTCAGTATCTAACCACAGCGGAATTTGCAATGCGTGAAGAGTTGTCCCTTAAAGCTGCTATTCTCGCAGAGAAATTTGCCCCTGACTTGTCATGGTATGGAATTGCTATACCTGGAGAAAAATGAATATATTTTTTACCCCATTGATTTGGCAAAATGAAAGATGAGCAACATGCTTATAGTGGGGCTTGCAACCAATAAAGTAAGATAAAATAAGATAATACAAATTTGAGCTGTTACCTACAATATGACTGGTAAATTTTTAAAGAAATCATACTTTAATGATAATGTAGGGAGATATTGTAATTTTCTTTTGCAGAAGTTCCTTCATCTTTTGAGAATTTTTCTCTTACAATTTGTTTATGTATATGTTTAGAATGAATAAGATTCTTCAGTTTTTCATTCACTAATATTGATTTTGTACAGGATATAAGATTTCAATTAGACATCATTTATTTCTACCAATGTCCTAAAGGCAAATCTCCTCAGGGCAAGGCAATTTAAAAAATGCATCCTGCTTTTAGGGCAAGCGAAAATTCTCCTGAACACTGGGGCATGGAAACCCAATTTTTTATCCCTAGTAATTTGGGTTTGCCCATTAGATTCCTAGTCGAGGGATGAGGATTGTAACTTTAGATCAATACATTAAAATAAATTTCATTACATTAGAATGAAATGTAACTTTGCAGTAACAAAACATACTTATCAAAATTGAACATTGTAGAATAAATTCATCTTGCTTAATTAACATACTTCCTTAGCTTTTCATAGCTGTAGAAGTTTATTATAACCGAATCCTTCATTTATCTGTTAATTGGTAATTTTTATTAGGTAATTTGCAGATAAGTATTACTTTCTTTAGAAATATAAAAAGGGGAAAACTAGCAGGACCTGCACCTTGCCTCAAGATGGGTGAAATGACTTGGCAAACACATTCAACTGCTAGAAAACTGGCTTCAAACCGGGAAACAATTTTCTAGAAACTGATGCATATATGACAGTATCACGTTTCTTATCCTTTTTTATTCTTAACTTATAGTGTTGGAATTTTAACCTACTCATAATCATCATAATCACCTTGGAACCAGGTCATTGAGATAGAGTCACTTTTATATCTCCTTTGTATTAGACATCTTGACAGGCCTGTACTTTTGTACATAAGCACGTGTTAGAGTATATATATACATCTGAGTCTGTACGCACTTGCTTCCAGATGTGACATATCTGTGATATTCTTGTATGTACGTATAAATGTTAGGGAGATGAAAAAATCACCAACTCATGGTTCTTGAGGTAAAGTGCTAAAATCCTTATCATTTCTGAGGAGCATTTAGAGGTCTAGATAAGGAGGGAGGTATTCCTTTATATGTGTTAATATGGTAACGTGTGTACAGTTTTACATGATTTTTTTTTTTAGATAAGAGAAAGATGGCTATTTATCGTGTCTTCTTTTTGATGCCAATTATAATATCAAATTTTTTACGCAATTGAAAATTTTGATGATTACCACCTTACGTATTAGAGTTGTTAGTCTTCCAACTAGTGAAAATAAATCATGGCATTTGTGGAAGACAAGATTTAATTGATATAGATGTTTCCCTTTCTAACGTCTCATGCTTTTAGATCAAGTAGTTCAACATGGTATTGAGTAGGTAAATATCTTGTTTCAAGTCTCTCCTCACCCATTTAACGAAATTGTGCAATGTTAGGCTTCAATTGGAAAAGTTGAATCCCGCCTACACGTGTGGGGGTGTGTTGAAGACAAGATTTAAATGATATACATGCGACCCTCTGTAAGAGCTTAAGCTTTTAGATTAAGTGATCCAACACCATTTGATGTTGTTAGATCTTTATTGCCGTCTTAATGAGTTTTGATCAACTTCCTTTAATAGACTTTGAAGCCTGTGTATATAGTAGGTTGTGTTTGCCTTGTAGGTGTGGCCTCCTTATCATATTAGAAAGTAAGTTGTCTCTATGACTATTTCTTAATGATGTGTTTGGCTTTTGATAGCTAGTTTCTTTTTCCATTGTGGGTGGGTGGGTAGGGCCATAATTTTGACTACAAATTTCAGAAATATTTGCATATCTAATATTATAAAACAAGTTTAATTGGATTTTAGATACATTTCTGGAGATTGTAGTGTCAAATAATAAGCATGATCTACTAGAAACTTTTTCCTTTTCCTTTTCAGCTGTGTATGAAAATCTGGACAGATGTTGAATTACTATCTCCAAAGAACCATTGCATGTAAAGTTAGGACAATGTTCAAGACAATTATAGGCAATATCACTTATTTGTATATAGCACAAGTTCAGTATAATTACTCCCTTGAATAATTTTTAGGAGGTTCTTTTTTTGGTTAGAGGACTATGAGTTTGTGTTCCTCTTCATCTTTCAGGTATGTGGATGTGATTCTTCAGTTGATTGAAAAGGCAGGAGATTTTGTCAGTGACGACATTTGGTTTCGTGTTGTGCAGTTTGTTACAAACAACGAGGATTTGCAGGTAACTGAAAGCAACTGAAACTGACTTTGCTTCTACTTTTACTGCAATATGGCTTTCGTGAGCATGTAAAATGAAGTTCATTCAATTGATCAGTCTTAATTTTTGTATTTTGTCAGCCTTATGCAGCATTGAAAGCTAGAGAGTATCTTGATAAGCCTGCTATTCATGAGACAATGGTGAAGGTGTGTTTCTCTACTTGGGGTAGACTATAGTGTGCATGGACTGTTTCTTGTGGATGAATGCATTCTAGAGTTGAATTTAACTGTTTGTTGGAGAACATCACGTAGTTCATTTCTAAGTTGTAAATACATCGAGAATGATAAATCATGTATTAGTATTAATTGCATCCAATTTAAAGATATTTAATTTGTTTGCATCATGTTATTAGTATTCACCTGTAAGGTGCTTGGTAATCTGTGTTAGTTTTGTTTTCGAATTATCGTATTTGAGCTTTAACTTGAATTCAAACTTAATATTTTATAATTTTTTTAAAAATAAAAATAAAACCACCACAAGGGCAGTGACTTTATTGAGAACAAAGGAAATGTACAACCTTGGGAGGGGAGAAAAATCTGACCTCCACAAAAGACAAACTTCGTTCGACTTCAAGGGACAAACTACCTCCTAACAAAGGCAAGAGGTATCCTCTCCCTTTGAGTCTCATGAATAATTGAAGCCAATCGAACTTGAATAGAAGGAATACTTAAGCTATCACTCTGTATGAGGCCAATTACATTACCATGTAATTCAAAAGGGAGAAAAATTTGAGGTCATTTAGAGGAGTGGCCCAGAGATGCCACAAATCTACCACTTGGTAGGTGAAAAAAGGAGACCCTGAGTTGCAGTGCTAAGTTTTGAAGTTCCCATACTTAATACTCCACGGCCTAGGGGATTATCCAAGATACAAGTGACTACCCCAAGCGAATCAAGTTATCCCCATATATTAGATTATTAGAAATAACCCAACTCTTGCAGGTTCAGTGTCCTTCCCAAATGGCCTTTGAAGATGAATGTGTATATTTTGTTGTATTACAAAGTCATGAATCTAGACAATTATATAGCTATTTGTATTCTACAAAACAGAAAAAAATTAACTTCCTAAAATTACTATCCTACAATCATGGGATACTCTCAAAATCAGCCTTAATTTATACAATTATGGAATCAACTAGCAATCAGCCTTAATCAGCAGATCAGCTAAGAATCAGCCTTCCCATTTTATAGGGATTGATTTGTCAACACTCCCCCCAAGCAGCATTCCCAGCTTGCTACAAATCATCTGAAATGCTTGACTTGAAAGTCCTTTAGTGGAGATGTCTGCCAGCTGTCCTGCCGTTGCAACATAAGGAGTGCAAATCAAGCCACTATCCAACTTCTCTTTGATGAAGTGTCTGTCAACTTCCACGTGCTTTGTACGATCATGTTGGACATGATTATGTGCAATATTAATAACTGACTTGTTAGCACAATAGAATTTCATGGTTCCTTCCCATTTAACTTTAAGATCAAGAATAATCTCCAACCAGAGAAGTTCACAAATTCCTTGTGCCATAGCACCGAACTCCGCCTCTGCACTTGATCTGGCCACAACCCCTTGCTTCTTCCTTCTCCAGGTACCAAGTTTCCTCCTAGGAACGTACAGTATCCTGATGTTGACCTCCGATCAAGACCTGATCCTGCCCGGTCTGCATTAGTATATGCTTCCAAACTCAACTCTGTACTCTTTTTAAACAAAATGCCATTTCCAACTGTGAATTTCAAGATGACTTTCTCGGTGAATGCCTAAATTGACTTATGACGCTCATGGCACATGCTATATGTGGTCTAGTATGGGATAAGTAAATCAACTTTCCAACTAGCCTTTGATACATACCTTGGTCTATAGTTGCCTCCACAGTAACATTGCCAAGCCTGTGATTCTGTTTAATAGGAGTGTCAATTTGCTTACATCCTAGTATTCCGATTTTATTTAGTAGATCAAGAACATATTTCTGTTGTGATATAAAAATACCATTCTTTGAATGAGCCACTTCAATACCCAAGAAATACTTTAGTCTCTCAAGGTCTTCTATTTCAAACTCTGCAGCTAGGTGTTATTTTAGCAATAATATTTCTTCCAAATCATCTCCAGTAACAATTATATCATCCACGAAGACAATTAGGATAGTAAACTTTCCAGAAGTTGAGTGCTTAACAAAGAGAGTGTGATCTCCCTGTCTTTTTCAGTACTTCATCTCGACAATGGCCCTAGTGAACCTTCCAAACCCTTAATTTGTGCCACCTCCTCTTGTTGGTGATAGCTTCATGTCTTATGTTATCCAATTTAGAGTGGCAACTCATCCATCATAACATCCTCAATTTTACTACCACCATATGTATATTTTGCCATGATATGGCTTAACCTTCACTGATATAAAGTATAGTTGGGTTGATAGTTGTTCTATAGAGCTCACATTTTAACTTTGTAGGTAGCGTCCAATCGTGTAGAATCCTTGCTGCACTTGTCTATTTTGTATAACCTACTCTAACCCTATGTGTTACATCCCCTGTAACTCCTCTTTTATTATTAACAGTTGAAGCTGATACCTTAAACAGCCTCTCTTTAAGACCATATAATAATCGGTTTTGACTCTATCATCCTTATTCTAACTATGATTAAAATTACATTCTATGTTACTATGTATTTCATCTTAGTACTACTTAATCTAATACCCTAAAGTTCCAAAGTGCTCTTCTAAAGTTTTAACTTGTGATTGATCCCCTGTCTTATCAAGTTAAACTGTATTGTTGGAGAATAAAATACACCGAGAAGCCTTACTTTGGATACACTTAGCAAGCTCATCCATGACTAAAACAAAAATATGAACACTTGGAGTAGTAGAACTTTAAGACAAGATAATGGTAATATGAAATTCCCAGGTTGTACCCTGCTAGATTTTTCACTTTTGACTGCTCCTTCATGCAAGTCTTTAAGAAAATTGCTTTATCTAATTAAATTTCCATTTTTCTTGAAATCCACCTCAACACTCCTTTATAAAACCCTATCATATGTTTTAAATCCAAATCAATAAAAGTCAGGTGCAAGTCTTACTTCTTTTATCTGTACTTCTTCAAAATTAAAGGAGGGTTATAGTAGGTTGAGAAACGAAGAAAAATTGTTGCATTTATGACAAAGAGGTGGCACAAACAATAAGAAAAGCAACTGTTACTACAATGGGTAACATCAAACGTGTTACTGAATAAGTATCATAGTTTGTTGAATCCGTAAACTGCTAGGTTTTCTTGATGATGCTGATCCCAATTGTAGTATTTTGACCTTCAATTTATTGCTTCTATAGAAAATTTCTATTGATTTAAGTCAACAGCAGTATTAAAATTTAGTTTGTCATGATATAGGCGAGTGCATATATTCTTGGAGAATATGGTCATCTTCTAGTCAGGCGCCCTGGGTGTAGTCCAAAGGAAATTTTCAGCATCATACACGAGAAACTTCCTACTGTTTCGTAAGGGCATTTACTTTTGTCCTATTAGCAATCTTGTCTATTACTTTGTCAACTCTAACTAATCAAATTTGCCCAGGATTTCAACAATTCCTATACTTCTTTCAACATATGCAAAGATTTTGATGCACACTCAACCACCGAACCCAGAGCTACAAAGTCAAATCTGGGCAATATTCGGCAAGTGTGTGATTTTACGAAGTAATTTGTTTTGTTCTCCAATAAATAAGATATCATGCTTTTATACTTGAATGCATTAAAAAAATTGCATGTGATCAGGTATGAAAGTTGCATTGATGCTGAGATACAGCAACGGGCTGTTGAATACCGTGCTTTGAGTAGGAAAGGTGCAGCTCTAGCAGATATTCTTGCAGAAATGCCAAAGTTCCCTGAGCGACAGGTAGGAATATGAGATTTGCAAAATCAGCTAATAACTAATTTCTATTCATAAAATTGTTAGACAAACCTTTATTAGTGTCTTGAAGAGTATCTTCATACATTATCTCACTTATGCTCAACATAAAAATCTTCATTCCTAGTCTGCATTAATCAAAAAAGCTGAAGATTCTGAGGCTGACACTGCTGAGCAAAGTGCAATCAAATTGCGGGCACAGCAGCAGACTTCTGATGCTTTGGTAGTGACTGACCAGCGCCCTGCAAATGGAACACCACCTGTGAATCAGCTTGGTCTTGTGAAAGTTCCTAACACGAGCAATGTAGTGAGATGTCTTTTCCTAGATTCTGATAAACCGTGTCCTTTATATTGATGATCTGATCATCTAATTATTTCAAGTGTTAATTAATCATTGTATACATGATAAGGAATGGAACACCGAAAACCAAGAAGTGACACGGGCAAATGGCGCTCTGCCTGTTGTGGATCCTCAACCCCCCAGCACACCATCAGCTGATCTCCTTGGAGATCTTTTAGGTCCACTGGCTATTGAAGGCCCTCCTGCTGCTGCTTCCCAATCTGAGTCGATCCCAGTGTCTGGTTTGGAAGGTGGTTCAACTGCAGATGCTTTGGCCCTTGCGCCCATTGAAGAGCAGACAAACACAGTCCAGGTATCTTTTCTTCCTCTCTTTATGTGTACATTCAGGTTACTCTTATTCTCCTCAGATTCTTGTTTGGTCATGGTCATTAGATTATCTTGGGTGCTGTAGAATCTCGCTGTTTTCAGTTTTCACACTCGTGGGATTCGTGATCTTCTGATTTTCTGAATATTAATGAAGTGATCCTGTAAAGACGTGATGGTAGATTTTTAGGTTAGTGCAACTTAGATACATCTAAAAATAGTGCCTGTTGGCAACAACCATTTATGTGGTCGAGAATTTCAAATCATTGGATTTATATCTGAGAACACTGTTAAAGGTTGGCTTAGGATAGAATAACGGGCTTACTTCTTGTATAGTGCAAGTGATACGTATTTTGGATTTTGGAATGGAATTCTGCTATTATTTAAGTTACTCATCCCGTGCTGTTCTTCTAGACAACTTCATATCACTCTGAAATTTTATATGATATGCCATTGATTACTATGTCCTGTGCTGCTCCCAATTGTTTTATGGCTAAAACTTGGTACAGTCACCCAATTTGTTTACCCAAAACTGTACAAATGCTTGATATGCTTGCATCTTATGCCAACTATGTTCCTGAAGTTCTTATCTATTGACTGCCAATTTCATACTTTGCCTCAGTAAATAACCATTACTCTTTATTAATTTTGTGGGTTCGAACTCAAAAGATTAGTTATCCCACCTTTTCTTTCATTCTAGTGGGGTAGCATCACCTTTTCACCTCTTGGTAATTAGAATTAGAACCAAGAACTTTCTCGAATCATATAAATTGGAAATGAGTTTTTTTTTTTTAAATATATTTTATGGGTATCTTGACGATTCTGGTTTGCTGTAGGAATAGAAAAAGAACGTTAAAGGACTAATTTCATGTATTATTCACAATATTCATTGTTCTGTTTTTTGGGATCAGTGATGCATTTATGTAGTCTTGCATTTTTACAATTGATATGTCTGATCAAAGTCCCGGATCCCTGTCTATCTTTCCTTAACACTTACTAATAAATTCGAGCAAAAGAGTTCAGTGGTTGAGAAAACCCAGATTGAGCAGTATGCAGGGAGAAGCTGGATGGGGGATTACGTTTTAGTAGCGATAAATTCGATCAAGAAATTTTCATCAGTGCAGTCTAAAACATCTCTCCTAGTTGACTAAGAAGCCTGGAGAAAACACTGTGCACGATAGAGAAGAGAGAGGAGCTTGGAATTTTTAGGAAGTAAATTTGAGCGTAGGATGTAAAATGCTAATCTTTGTGTTTTGGATAAGATCTGTTCATGCAATGGCAGCTAGATACTCTGATGAACCTCTTCGCTTGATGTTCTCCCATAACTGAGTATGTTCTAGAATTTTACGCTGCATCTGCTAATTCAAACATTTTTCTATGTCGCGTGCCATGATAAGTTGTGGATCTCTTCGCCTCCTTCTATCTTCCTAAAAAACATTTGTCCTCTTTTTCAGGAGCTCGCCTTGGCTTCTGCACCTCTTTGTTAAGCTAGATGTTAGGCTAACTTAACCACACCAGATGTGGTTGATTTGTTTCTTCTGGGGTCAATAGGGAGGTGGTTTGAGGTGGAAGCCTTTTGTGGAAATGAAATTTTTAGGAGTTCTACATCTTGTTTCATCCACGAGAAATTGAAGGATGATTGGAGTAGCACTCCCAAAGATAATAAAAAAGGTTTGTTAATTACTAGATGCTTTGGCACAAGGGTGATACCGTGTAGGTGTGAGATGAACACCTTGATCGATAACGTCGTTGATTTAAGCTACGAAATACCGAGAATATGATTGAATATTTGGAGATTTTCAAACTATAATTTTTATTCAAAATCAATCTACTTATACAGACACTGAATCGTGTTTAAATAGGAGACCTGTTACAAAATGTAAATGATGTAATTGATGCAAGACGTAAGCAGAATTTGTAGACAATTATGGAAAACATATCGATCACAATGCAATGTATGGAATTTGGATTTGGTTGTGGTATAGACACCGGGCCCCAATCATGTAATCAAGCTTTAGTTATGGGATTTTGTTTTGGCTAGCTCTCCAATTAGCGCTGCTGATCTTTCTTGCCTTAGGATGTTCTAATTTGTCCAGAAATATTTCGGCTATTTATATAAGCATCATTCCTGCTGGGGTCAAAAAATTTCGTCGTCAAAATGCTAGCTTCATTGTTACCCGACAAACTATCCCCATTGCAAAAGTTTCTGCAACATAACCTTCCTAATAACATGACCGCTGCTTGGACTTTTTTCTCCCTTTGAGTAGAATCAGTTGCTAGCAACAATTTAACAACAGTTTCTCCAATTGGCATCTGAGCTTTGTAAACATGACCAAATGCCCCTTGACCTGTTAACGTGTTAAAATTATATGTTGCTTTCTGCTGGTCACATAAATAACCACCAAAAGTAAAAGCATTCTTGACTTGTGTGGTGGAGAATAATCAATTCCCCATGTGACACGCAATGCTTGTGGCTCATCACTGGACTGTTTGTCCACTGTCTCAACAATTTCTGCTTGGTGCTACTTCCATATGTTGATGGCCTTCGGTACGTGGCAACATCTCTTTCTTGTTACTTGAATTCTTCAAAAATATCGACGTCGGGCTCCTTGTCGAAAATTGGAGTGCCTTCCTCTTTGTTATCCCCCAAATTTAAAAACTCTTCATCAAATATGGGTGGTCCATCATAAGTATCATCACAATCTAACTCATCCCACTTTTTGGGATCAAAAGGAGTGAAGAGATTCAACTCCACGTTGAAATCATTGTCAAACCATTTTGCTGCTGTCACATTGCCAGCGGCATCTCCTGTATTGCTCCTTCATCGTTTGCAGAAGCAGCCGCTAGCACCCACAACTTTACTGTTGCGCCTCTCGCGGCAGCGTGATGTCTTCCACAGCCACCTATAGCCTCACGCACTAGCGCTCCTTCCAATATCGCATGTTGTTGAGCCAATACCGTGTCAATTTGTTGCGCCAATCAATCAATTTGTTGGTGATGTTTGGCCGGGTCTGATAACTATGGTTACGAGCATTGGGTTGTCTCCTTGATGGCATCTCCACAAGGATCTCGACACGTCTTTGACACCAGAAATGATGCAGTGTAGGTGTTCACACCTGGATCAATAACCTTGTTGATTTCGACTACGAGATACCAAGAATATGATCGAATATTTGGAGATTTCCAAACTATAATTTTTATTCAATATCAATCTACTTCTACAGACACTGAATTGTGTTTAAATAGGTGACCCATTACAATAATGTAAATTATGTAATTGATGCAAGACATAAACAGAAATTTTAGACAATGAAGGAAACAATATCAAACACAATGCAACTTATGGAATGTGGATTAGATTTGGTGAAGACACCAGGCCCAATCATTTAATCAAACTTCGGTTATGGGATTTTGTTTTGACTATCCCTCCAATTAAGCACTGCTGATCTTTCTTGCCTTGGGATGTTCTAATTTGTCAAGAAATATGGTTTATTTCCATATATGCATCACCTTGTCTTGTCTGTGAACCAGAAGAGGCCAAGGTTCATAATCTAGGGAAGAGGTGGCATTGTGAAATTTACTATAACTGGTTTCTGCAGAACGCACATATGCTTCTAACTTTCTTACTTTATTCTTGATGCTTGCAGCCAATTGGTAACATTGCTGAAAGGTTTCATGCTTTATGCCTGAAGGATAGTGGCGTGTTATATGAGGATCCTCATATTCAGGTGCACAATCTTTTCACGCGTATCCGTTCAATTGTTATGCACAACATCCCTTCAGGTGATATATGCTGCTATTGATTTTTGTTGAAGTGCTAACCATATCCATTTTCTAATATCATCCCAGATTGGCATAAAAGCTGAGTGGCAGGCACCTCGTGGGCGACTTGTGATCTTCTTGGGAAATAAAAATACCGCTCCACTCCTTTCAGTTCAAGCTCTGATATTGCCCCCATCACATTTAAAGATGGAACTATCATTAGTACCTGAGACCATTCCTCCAAGGGCACAGGTCTGATTACTAATGATGATTTTTATCCTGGAGGAATCCTGTCAGCCATATTAGTTTTCAATCATCATGCGTTAATCTCCATTATTTCGACCTGTAAGTGAAACAACTCTTTTGGCTGCTTAGGTCCAATGCCCACTTGAAGTAGTCAACCTCCAGCCAAGCAGAGATGTAGCAGTTCTAGACTTCTCGTACAAGTTCGGCACCCATGTGGTATTACCCATCAAGTTTGTATTATATTAAAGATGAAAATGAAAAGAAAAGAACTGTTCTTTTCTTGTGATGCTAACATATAGATGTATGCATCAACAGGTCAATGTTAAACTGCGCCTTCCTGCTGTCTTGAATAAGTTTCTTCAGCCAATTTCAGTGTCTGCTGAAGAATTCTTCCCACAATGGAGATCCCTCTCAGGGCCTCCTTTGAAGCTCCAAGAAGTTGTATGTGCTTTCTGAATTGTCATAGGAACATGTATACCTATCGAGTCAGAAGAATAAATATCTGACCTGAGTTTCCTATAAATGTACCAGGTTAGAGGCATAAGACCAATGCCACTTGTGGAACTGGCAAACTTATTTAACAGTTTACATTTGATGGTTTGCCCTGGGCTTGTAAGTGTTTGATCCCTTTAACTTTCAGCTCATTTCATGCTTGGAGTGCTATTTTGGCCTCTATATCAATGCGATCAAACTCTAATTATCTTTGATTTTCTGTTTAGGATCCCAATACAAACAACTTGGTCGCAAGCACAACTTTCTATTCTGAAAGTACACAAGCCATGTTATGTTTGGTAAGCTTGCAGTTCATGTTCTTGTCTACTATGTCTTTGTTCCATATCTTAATAGGATTTTACTGTGCACAATAAGCATTCAAAGAAGAATGGCTTAATCGTTAGAGCATTATTTGAGCTTTATGTGTAGCTTGTCTGTTCCATTAGAACTTTACATCCATTTTGAGGAAATGCATGTTATGGCCTGCTTTCCTTGCTAAATTGCGAGTTAATGAATAAAAAATGCTTATACACTTTGGTGTTTGTGTGCTCTGATGTTTTTTCTGTGAAAAGTCACTCTATTGGCACTACTAGATTATCATGGTGATTAATAATTTCTTTTGTTCATACTCAGATAAGAATAGAAACAGATCCAGCAGATAGAACTCAGTTGCGGATGACCATTGCATCTGGAGATCCTACACTAACATTTGAGTATGTCTTCAACTTTATCCAAGTTCATAGCATCTGATTGTGTATTTGAGCTTATAAATGATCTTTTAGCATTTTGTGACTGTACAGGTTGAAGGAGTTCATCAAAGAACAATTAGTTAACATTCCTGTTCCAACCCGGGCACCTGCACCTATGCCTTCTCAAGCTCAGCCAATCAGTCCACCTACAGCAATATCAGATCCCGGGGCTATGCTTGCTGGTTTGCTCTGAGTGAATTCTAACTTATTGAAGGCTGTTCTACCACAACACTTGTAGCAATGTTTATACAGCTTGCCCGTCAATACCTCCCTGACAGTACAAGGTGGTGGGCATTGAACAATAGGATGTGAGGGCTGGCGGGAGTAAAGGGTGAATTTTATGTAATCAACTTGTCACTTGAGTGGAATGCTTGGAGGTTGTTGAAGTTTTGATATTCTTTTGCACTAGTGCCTTGGCGAGGGTTCAATTCTTGTTTTTTTTTTCTTCCTAGTATCTAGTCAGGTTTCACTCCATTGGTATGATTGGCATTTAAAAAAACTGCACAAAGTAGGATCGATTGTATTTGTTTGTCGATCAATATGTATTTTTAAACAGCAACATTTCTGATGAGGAATATAAATGAGTGAGGGCTTAATTTATTCTCTTTCCTCTTGTGGTTATCTTGGAAAAAGGCCACGTTTGTCAAGGAATTATAGACTGCAGGAGGGATGCACATGTTGAGGGCATATATAATCGATTTCATTTGGGAATTTGTCTATCATGAAGATGTGGTTGGTAAATCTCCATGATTCGTAACCAAAACCTTGTTGGCTAATAGTTTGAGGGTCCCTCTATGGATGGGATGTTTAACATGTTATATGTTTTAGAGCAAGTGAGAGATTGTTAAAACTAGTGCTATAAGAAGATCTGTTCTCGGTATGGGGACATTTTTAATTATATTTAGGTATTATTATATTACCTTGTACATTTATATCCTATATAGTTTTAAATAATACATGCTTGAGTTTTAACTTTTTTGAAGTTTCTTTTATTTTCTTTATTTATAATACGATATGAGTACGGGGTTCTAATCAATTGAGTTAGCATGTTGATTGTTTCTGGACGATCAGCCCAAAAGAGCCCAAAAGAACAAGTTAGAATTTTGTCGGGTTCAAATTGCATAATAGCAAATCGGTGGTTAAAACGGCAATGGCTGTGCGTGGTATTTGTAAACACTAGCACGTTGTTTTTTAGTGATAATTTTGTCACAAACTACTATTTTTTTTTCAGTTTTACTATTCTTTAATTTTTATTATAGAAATTGAATTGATAAAATTCAACATTTTGCAAAATAAACCACACACCAAGTTGGGAATAAAAAAATTTGTGATTTCCAGCAGTGAAGAAAATTTGATTACCTAGTGGTTTTTCTGTATTTGACGTCAATTCGATTTTCAATTTCAGTTTTTGGGCAATTTCTGTAGAGTTCTATTCAAAGATTTAAATATTTTACTTTTTCGGTGGAGTCAGTTAACTTAATTAACGTTAGAAATTGGTTGCAGTTGTTTTGAAAATTTATCCCAAATATCTAGTAGTTTGGAAAAAAAAAATTGGTATTATTTTCAGAATTTCTTTTTCCTCTTGGGGTACACGTGCAATTTCTTCAAATTATTTTTCCATGTTGCTTCTTCATGAAGATCTCTTCTCTCTTGTCTTTTGACAAGCTATTTCTTATTTTCTAAAATCCCCTCATTTTGGATCTGCCTTCTTGGTGATTACAATATGGCTCTTGAAGATTTGTATGCGAAACTAACAATAGAAGAGGAAGAACATTGCGTGAAAGTGCAGAAAGTGCACAATATCACTATTGTTTGGTTGGTAGATTTCTTACAAATTGTGTTATCCACTTTGTTTCAATGAGGAGCACTATGGCATCTATTTGGCGACCGAAGAAAGGGGTTTGCATCAAGGACTTGGGGTGGAACCTATGTGTTTCAATTCTACCATCCCATTGACATGAACTGTGTTCTTGAAAATGGCCCTTGGACATTCAATAATCACCTACTCCTATTAAAACATCTCAAAGAGGACGAAAACCCTAGGAAAGTTGATCTATTTGAAACAAGCTTATGGGTACAAATACATGAAGTTCCTACCGGATTTCGTTCGGACCGAATTCTTATTCAGATGGGAAACTACATCGGCAGTTACCTTTCTTCTAATCCCAAGAATTTCACTGAAGGCTGGAAAACTTTTCTACGTATTAAGGTTCTCATGGATGTGCGTATCCCGCTGAAAAGGAGAATGAAACTTAAAAAATCTGGAGGTGAATGGATCTGGGTGATTTTCAAGTACGAACGAGTGCCGACATTTTGCTTCATCTATGGTAAGATTGGACATTCTGACTCAAATTGTGAGAAAATTTATGAAGCTAAAGGAGAAGAGATGGAACGACCATATGGGCTATTCCTTCGAGCTCCATTTGAGAAATCCATGGAAATGGGTTTTCATGATTTTTGTCATCATTGGGTGTATTTTTGTAAATAGAGGAAGATGAATGGAGGTTTTAGTGGGCAAATGAAGATAACCATGGGCTCGAGCTAAATCTTGCATTTCTCTTGACTTTATCAAACCAGTGATGTATTTTGTATCTATTTTACATTTTGTTCTTGTGAATATTATGAGCTAATTTTATTTACTAGGAATGAGATGAATCCATTTATGAAGCTTTAAAGTGTAATGTTCTTGTTATTGATTCCTTATGTTTGGTTTTATGGTTTGTTGATTATTGGGCTTTATTGTGTATTGAGATGATTGATCACCATTGAAATGTTTTTAATGACTTAGTTGCTCACCGGAGGTTGAAATTAGGTTTAACACATTTAATTGACAACACAAGGCTTATGGAATGTAGAATACTTTTCATACTTTTGTGCAATTAATTTTTGAATGCTCTTAAGTTTTAATGCAATTTTACATATACGTTCTCTCGGTAGGAATGCTTGGGAGTCTTGTGTAAAATTAGGTTTGGCTTTACTCGGGAGAGATTGCTAGATATTTTAGGGCATGGATTGCCATAGTAACCTCATTTTGGAATTGATAATGGAAAATGTAACTTTAAAGTGGAGATAGTTGGTGAAGTCAATTCTAGTATTTTCTTCTAATTGATTTTATCTCCTACAAATTTCTCTTATTAGTTTATTTTTCATCACCTTTGAATTCTAGGTTTAATCATCAAAACAAAAATGTTTTATTGTGTGTTTAAAATAGGGCTAGATTGATTTGGATGTTAGCAAAATTATCTATCCTCGTGGGTTCGACACTTTTCTCATCACTTTATTACTTGAGCATTGACCCGTGCTTGCGGTACATTTTAAGCGAACAAGTTTTGGCGCCATTCGAGGATAGATTTAATTAGTTAGCTCCTTGTTATTTCTAGCTTTATTTCTTTATCTTTATTTTATTTTCCATTTAAAGTTCGATGCTACCTTTGTTCTTTTCGAGGCATATTATCTTTGGTGGATGATTTTGAAACTCTTGAGAATTTAGTGTTTGACCCTTTAGATTGAAAGAACTTTCGATAATCTGAAGAAGAGAACAAAGAAAAGCCGCGACATAGAGTGAACACCATGGCGGACGAAGAAGATCAAATGGTTGAGATTGATGAGGATGATTTGTTAGTTGGGACATTATTACTCCAATTTGTGGTTCCAAAGCCAATCTAGTATTGCATATCCGCTTATGGAAAGGAAAATTTTCAATTGAGACCGGATGTCATCAACCTCTTCGAAATACTCTTCAATTCTATGGCGTTCCTATGAAACCCTCATATGCATCTATCACGCTTCTTGGAGACGGTGAGCAATTTTGAAATATCAAGATGTCAACATGGAAGCTATCAAACTCGAGATTATTTCCACATACTTTGAGAGATGGAGCAAGAGAGTGGTTGGATTCACATTCTGCGGAGTATCACTTCACATGGAATGACCTTGTTCAAAAATTCACGAACAAATACTTTCCTCCCGCCAAAGTTGCAAAGTTGAAGCATGACATCTCCATATTCGAAAGCAAGACACGAGAAAATTTTCATGAAGCTTGGGAGGTTCAAAGAGATGCCTGAGTGTCCTAATCATGGGATCAAGAAGGCTTTTGCAAGTTCAATACTTTTATGCGGACTACTTCCACATTGTCGCTCCATTGTTGACTCATCCTCAAATGGGTCAATCAACACAAAGACAATCAAAGAGGCATAGGTATTGTTTGAAAGAATGGTGAGACAAGTTCAAATTAGCGGGTGATAGGGGAGTAACAAAAGGCAAGCGGGGATGCATGAGGTTGATGTTATATCCGCTCTTTTCTGCATAAATGGCCGCCATGGAGAAAAAAGATGATGGATACTATAGCTCGTAATCAGGCATACTCATGCTATTCGAGCCTACTCTTGAATGCGATGGTTGTGAGCAAATCATTCAACGAAAATTGCCTTTGCAGTTGACTAGTTCTTCAACATCTACCGAAAAGCAAGCATGTTATGCCAGAATCATCCCATCGAAGGTAATATCTACTCAACACGTATAATCCACTGGAAAAATCATCCAAATTTTTCATGGAGCAACAACCAACACCAACAAGGTGCTCAAAGGACAACAATCAATTTTTCAACACAAAGGAGGTTGGGAAGAAGCTTTGCTCAGTTGGCACACCAACAATTAAAATTTCAAGAACGCAAATCGAGGAATCTATTGAGTATCGGAGCATCCGTGAAGGGCTTGAGAATCAAATGGGCGGATGGCAAAACTTCTATCGGAAAGACAACAAAGCGATTACCGGCAACACCCGAAACTAACCCAAGAGAGCGTCAAAGCAATTACTACAAGTGGGGTTCAATTGCACGAGATAGAAGTCAAAAGAAATGTTGCCACTCATGACAAGACACCCTCTATTGATGATGAACAAAGGGACCAAGCTAATGCACAACAAGATGCTAGTCAAGAAAAGATTGGATACTCCATCTACTAAAGCAACTCCTCAAGTGAAAGCATATGCCTCCAACCCATTTCATAAAAGTAGAAAAAGCACAAGTTGGATAAGCAATTTGAGAATTCTTGGAAGTCTTCAAGAAATTGCAAATCAACATCCCTTTTGCCGATGCCTCTAGCTCGGATGCCTAGCTACGCAAAATTCATGAAAGATTTTATCTAACAAGAGGAAGCTAGAGGAGCAAGGCGGTGATGTTGGAAGAAGAGTGTAGTGCTATCTTATGCAGAACAAATTGCCACCTAAGCTTAAAGATCCAGTGGAGTTTACTATTCCTTGTACCATTGGTGATATTGATTTTAATAAAGCTCTTTGTGATTTAGGTGCAAGTATTAACTTGATGCCATTTTACTGTCTCACAGGAGATTAGGATTGGGGAGGCAAAAGCAACACTTGTTTGCGCTAGTAGGCGATCGTTCAATCAAATATCCTAGGAGAATCATTGAGGATATCTTGGTGAAAGTTGACAAATTTATTTTCCCCATCGACTTCATTATTCTGACATGGAAGAAGACAAGGATATTCCTCTAATATTGGGCAGACCATTTTTGCCACTCTTGGATGAGCTTTGATTGATGTGCACAAAGGCGGATGATATCGAGGTTAAATGATGAAGAGGTGGTGTCAATGTTTTTCAAGGCGTACAAATGTCCAATGGATTCCAGCCTGTTTCTTGAGTTGATGTGGTAGACGAAATGGTGGAGAATCATTTGCACTAAATCATCCTCAAGATCCGCTTTGAGATGCGTTTGGTTCATTCTTTACCGAGGCTTTCAATCCAAGAAACCAAGCCCATGGTGAAGCAACTAGAGGCAAATCCGACATAAATGGCAACTCACCTTTCCAGGAGCTTGGAGAAAAGGCGACAGTTACCACCATCTATTGAAAAGCCTCCATGATTAGAACTCAAGCAATTGCCATCTCACTTAGCGTTATGCTTATTTGGGTGATGATTCTACTCTTCCGGTTATCATTGCAAACTCCATCAGAAATTGGAAGAGGAAAATTGCTACGAGTCCTTCGAGAGCTACAAAAGCGCAATAGGATGGTCTATCTCGGATATCAAAGGCATTAGTCCTCTGATCTGCTTTATAAGATTCTCATGGAAGATGATTTTAAGCCATCGATTCAAAGTCAAAGAAGATTGAATCCAACACTGCAAGAGGTAGTCAAGTTAAGGTGATAAAAAACTTTTAGATGCAGGATCATCTATCCTATATCGGATAGCTTGGGTTGATCCAATCCAAGTAGTAATCAAGAAATGAGGATCACGGTGGTGCCAATGACAACAATGAGCTCATTCAAACGGAAACGATTCACGGGATGGCGGGTTTGCATCGATTATCGCAAAACTCAACACCGCAACTCGAAAGGATCATTTTCTTTGCCATTCATCGATCAAATGTTGGAAAGGTTAGCCGGCATTCACATTATTGCTTTTGGATGGGTATTCGGATATAATTAGATTCCGATAGCTCCGAGGAAGATCGTGAAGACCACATTCACATGTCCCTACGGCACATTTTGCTTATAGAAGGATGCCTTTGCCTATGCAATGCTCCGGCTACTTTCCAGTGTTTGTATGATATCCATATTTTCGAGATATGGTGGAGAAATACATTGAGGTCTTCATGGATGATTTCTCGATCTTTGGAGCATCTTTTTGATGATGTCTTCATCATCTATCTTTAGTTTTGCGGTATGCGAAGAAACCAATCTTGTTCTAAATTGGGAGAAGTGCCATTTCATGGTCCAGAGGGAATTATGTATTGGGCATTAATTTCAGCAAAGGCATTGAGGTTGACAAAGCAAAGATTAAAGTAATTGAGAAGTTGCCGCCTCCAACATCGGTAAAGGGTTCGGAGTTTTCTTGGGCATGCGAGGCTTCTATCGGCGTTTTATAAAGATTTCTCAAAATCACGAAGCCACTTTGCAACCTTTTGGAGAAAGATACTCTTTTCACTTTTCTAAAGAGTGTCTACATGCTTTCAACACTCTTAAAGAAAAGTGTGACAAGACTAGTTTTGGTTACACAGATTGGAGTCTATCCTTTGAGCTAATGTGTGATGCTAGTGATTTTGGCGATTGGGGTAGTGTTGGGGCAGCGCAGGATAAAAAATTTTCATGTGATTCACTATGCTATTCGGACCTTGAATGATGCTCGACTAAACTATGCCACCCACGTAAAGGAGCTTCTTGTTGCGATGGTTTATGCCTTGATACATTTCGGTCCCATCTTGTGGGATCGAAGGTGATTGTTCATACAGATCATCTTGCTCTGAGGGCATCTATTTGCAAAAGAAGGATGCTAAGCACCGACTCATTAGATGGATACTCACTGCAGGAGTTTGACATAGAGATCGAGATAAAAGGGGTGCGAAAAATGGTGCATGATCATCTATCTAGACTTGAGATTGGGAAGAGTCGCGAAGTGGAGAGATAAATGAGGAATTTCACGATGAGCAAATCTTTGCGATTGAGGAAGCTCTTGCGTGGTATCACGAGATATTGTCAACTTCCTTGCCGGTAGCATCACTCCACAGATCTCTCTAGCCATCAAAAGAAAAGATTTTTGCCGGACATCAAGCACTACTTTTGGGATGATCCGATTCTTTATAGAAGGGACGAGATCGGATAATCGAGAGATGTGTGCGGAAGGAGAGATGATGGATATCCCTGACATTGTCATTCATCCAGTTATCAGGGCATTTGGGGCCTCAAAAGCTGCCGCAAGGTGTTCTTGTCCGGTTTTCTTGGCCTACCCTATTCAAAGATGCCTCTGGATGTGAAAACTTGTGATCGGTGCCAAAGGACGTAGGGAATGTTTCAAGAAAAGAATGAAATGCCTCTTAACAAAGATTCTAGAAGTTGAAATTTTGATGTTTGGGGTATTGACTTTATGGGACCATTTCCACCATCATTCTCTAATCAATACATATTGGCGGCGATTGACTATGTCTCGAAGTGGGTGGAGGTGTGCATTGCCCACCAATGATGGCCGGTCGTGATCAATTTCTTGAGAAAGTAAATTTTACCCGTTTGGCACTCCGAGCAATAATCATTGATGGGGTAAAGCACTTTGCAATCGCCAATTCGAGTGATGTTGGCTAAGTATGGTGTACGTCATCGAGTGTCCACTCCTTATCATCCTCAAACAAGTGGGCAAAGTCAAATCTCCAATCGGGAGTTGAAAAGAATTTTGGAGAGTAACGTGAATGCTTGAGGAAGGATTGGTCCAAAAATTGGACGATGCACTTTGGGCGTGCACTTGCATTCAAAACTCCTATTGGTATGTCTCCATATCGTCTAGTGTTTGGAAAAGCATGTCACCTACCGTAGGTTAATAATCCGGGTCTCGCCGGCGAGAGGTGGCTCTTGGGATCGCTTTGTGGAAAATCAATATTCTAATTTTGGAAAGAACGCGGATTACGGCGTGGAAGAAGAACTTTCCATGCAAATCACTCCTAAGCTAATAAAGGAAAAGGCGTGATCCAAGGATCCATTCCAAACTATCCTACCCCTGGTATCCCGCCACCTATGCTGCAATATATGAAGGAAAATCCATTATTCAAGGAAGGAATTTCTGGTGATTCACAATTCAATGAAAAGATTGATGATCTGGGTACTACCATAATGGACCAAAAGAGATGCAGGATGGATAATTATACAGAAGTGAATTTCAACAACCCGGCCATTGACTATGAACCCATGCATGGGGATCCAAAAAATGGAGCAACGGTGGGCCCTGCCACCGATCCACATGAGCGTACTAAGTTGGAATTGCCGTGGGCTGGGCAACCCACGAGCAGTTCAGGTCCTTGTCGACCTCGTTACTCATAATAAGCCCGATTTTATTTTTCTTATTGAGACTTTGGCTTGTAAACAAAAATTTTATCTATTAAAAATAAGCTAAACTATGAGTGTTGTATTGTTGTTGATTGTATAGACCATAGTGGTGGTCTTGCCCTCTTGTGGAAAAAGTAGAATATGGCCTTTTTTATTAGCCAATCTTGCTTCCATATTGACGTTGAGGTAACCTTATTCGGCCATTCGAAGTGGCGTCTCACAGGCTATTATGGCAACCCAGACCGTAGCAAGCGTGGCGAGAGTTGGGATCAATTGAGGCTCCTTGCATCATCATCTCCGCTTCCCATGGGTTTGTCTTGGAGACTTTAATGACCTCTTATTTCAACATGAAAAGATGGGACAACACGAACACCCGAATTGGCTTCTCAGTGGCTTCAAGGAAACGATAGAAGATTGTCACCTTTACGACTTAGGAATGGAGGGCTATCAATACACGTGGTTCAAGAGTAGGGGCTCGATAGGATGGGTTGAGGAAAGATTAGACGGGCTCTTGCTTCCCAACATGGACTGATATCTTTCAAAAGCTCGGGTCCATAACTTGGGACAATATTCATCTGATCATGCCCCTATTTTCCTGAAAACAGAAGTACATGAGGCAGCCTTACCGCGGTCAGCTTATAGAAAATTCCATTTCGAAAACATGTGGCTTCGAGAAGAAAGCTGCAGGGATGTTATACGCTCAAGCTGGGAACGGATTGTAGGAGAACCCATCCTCAACCCTATCAAATGTTGTGGTGATGATCTTCTTCGATGGAGGGATTCTGGACCAAAGAAACTGCACTCCAAGATTAAGCAATGCAGATTTAATATGAACTGGCTACAAAGAATAATGGATGCTGCTGGGATTCGGGAATTTCGCAAGGCCCAATCAATTTATTTTAAAGCTTTACACCAGAAAGAAATCTATTGGAAGCAAAGATCTAGAAGACTTTGGCTTAAAGAAGGGGATTCCAACACAAAATATTTCCATAAGGCAACGTCATCTCAGAGACGGAGGAATGAAATTCAGCACCTCAAAGATGAAGAGGGTAATTGGTTCTCGGAAAAATGGGCTGTCCATGGGATTATTTCTGAGTATTTCCATGATCTATTCAAATCAACGACTTACAGTGATGATCCGGGTCCAGTTGTAAAGTGTATTAATACTCGTATCTCTAATTCTCACCATGCTGTTCTGGCGGCTCCGTTTACAGCCCAAGAAATTCATAAAGCCACATTCGATATGCACCCCGACAAATCTCCTAGACCGGACGGCATGAACCCGGCGTTCTATAAAAAATTATGGGATGTTGTTGGTAATGATGTTATTTCTTTGTGCTTACATTGTTTGAATACATGCACTTTCCCCACAGGATTGAATGATACCTCAATTGTTCTCATTCCGAAGAAAGAAAACACCGAAATTATGCAAGATTTTAGACCAATATCTCTTTGCAATGTGATGTACAAGATAGTGGCTAAAACTCTTGCTAATCGCCTCAAGCTTATATTGTCGGATGTTATTTCGGAGACGCAATGTACATTTGTACCCGGCCGATCCATAAATGACAATATCATCTTGGCGTTTGAGGCTCTTCATCATATGAAGAAGAAGAATCGTGGAAAGCATGGCATGGATGCTCTTAAGATTGACATTAGTAAGGTATATGACCGACTCGAATGGGGCTTTCTGAAGCAAATGATGATTCAAATGGGCTTTCCGTAAAACTGGATTGACTTGATTGTCTTATGCATCTCTACGGTCCGATCTCATGTTGTTTATGGGGGTTCTGATATTGGACCCATTATTCCGGAGTGGGGGTTGCGTCAAGGCTGCCCCTTATCGCCATATTATTCATTCTTTGCACAGAAGGACTATCATTGTAGAATTGCAAGAAATGCCCCTACCCTTACTCATCTTTTCTTTGCGGATGATAGCTTGTTGTTCTTTCGAGCGAACATAAGGGAATGTGATGAAATTAAGGAGCTTCTACATAAATATGAAGGGGAATCTGGCCAATCCATAAATTACCAAAAATCCACTTTATATTTCAGCAGCAATGTTGATCCCGAGATGCAGGTTACTATTCGTGCAAATTTGGGTATCCAGGCATTCCAAGGACATGAAAAATACCTTGGCTTGCCATCAATTATTGGGAGGAAAAAAAGAGAGATTTTCTCTTTCATTAAGGATCGGGTTTGGCAACGAGTGCAAGGATGGAAGGAGAAGTGCTTATCTAGAGCGGGAAAAGAGATTCTTATAAAAACTGTCGCTCAAGCTGTCCCTAATTTTGTAATGAGTGTGTTTTTGACCTATCCAGCTTTGTACACAACTCGAGAGAATTATGAACAAATGTTGGTGGCAATCTAATCAAGGGAGAAATAGAGGCATCAATTGGACTGCGTGGGATAAACTTTGCCTTCCAAAATCTAAAGGTGGTGTGGGCTTCAAGAAGTTGCATGAAACTAATCTAGCTCTTCTCGGAAAGCTTGGTTGGAAGCTAATAACACAACCTACATCCTTGGTTGCTCAAATTTATAGGGCACGCTACTTCCCTTCAACAACATTCTTGAAGCCAAAATTGGCTATAGGCCAAGTTATATCTGGCGTAGCATACTTGCCGCTCAATCCCTTCTGCGAGATGGTTGCGTAATTCGAGTGGAAAAATGGATCCTCGATTAGAATCGCATGACCATTGCTCCCCGAACCCCAATCAAGTCTTTGTAACCTCGGATCCGCACCGAGTGAAGTGAAGATTACACAGTTGGTCAACTTATCATAACACATGAGAACAATTGGGACTATAATCTCCTTGTTGATCTTTTCAACGAGGAAGACCGTCGCCAAATATTGCAAATTCCCATAACAAGCCTTGGGAGGGAAGACTGAATGTACTGGATTCATGACAAGAAGGGTGCTTACTAGGTTAAAAGCGGATATCATCGATTGATGGTGGATTCTTTTGTACACTCTCACACTGCGATGGAGAGTTTTTGGAGTAATCTATGGAAATATAAAATTCCGGCGAAGGTTCGAAATTTACTTTGGAGGGCATCGCTAAATGTTGTTCCCACTGCTGATGTATTGAGGGCTAAGAGAGTTGACATGGATAGCCATTGCCCGATTTGCTTAATGCACGAAGAATCTGTTCTCCATGTACTTGTTTCTTGTGAATTTTCCCAAAAAGTTTGGGAGGCAGTGGGAGTAATCAGTGCAACCCCCTTGGTTGCTAATTTCAAAGAGTGGCTCATAATCATCCTTAAAAATTATCAACAAGAATAAGAGATCATCGCTATGATTTGTTGGGCCATCTAGATGAACCGTAATGAAACCGTTTGGAAAGCAAAGTCCTTTACAGTGTTTAAGGTGGTGAATAGTGCAACAAACTTCCTCCAGCAGTGGCGCGATGCTAATCAGTCACTACCACAGATCACGGCTAGCTCCCATAGACCGGAGATTGATAGGTGAAATCCACCTCCAACGGGCTCTTTCAAATTAAACACCGATGCAGCCATCTTTGAAAATCAAAGGAAGACTGGGCTTGGTCTTGTCATTCGAGACAATTTGGGGTCATTTGTTGCAGCCAGGGTTGTCCCAATACAAGGTATTGTTGATCCACTTATCGTTGAAGCCTTGGGGGTGCGCGAGGCTCTTTCTTTGATTAAGTCTAAATTTCTCGAGGTCCGAACCATTGAAATGGACACTCTCTTGGTCCATAGTGCTCTTCAAAATGATGGATGTGACAATTCTTATTTTGGTATCCTAATTGAAGAGTGTCGTCTTCTTGCTAGAGATTTACCGAATCTCAAGTTTAACTGGGTTAGGCTATCGGCTAACCAAGTAGCTTACACATTAGCTAAGACCGCTAGTTCATTACATGGTATTGCTGATTGGTCTCATTTTCCACCTTTAATTTATTGCAAATGTACTTCTTGCCGACTTGATAAATGAATAACTTTATTTTCTTCAAAAAAAAAAAAAACATTCAAATAAATTCGGACAACTATTTTTGCATCAAAACCTTAGTCAAGGAGGGAGCAACGAAAGAAAAAAATCAGGAGTGATTTTGAACAAACCCTTTAGATTGGGGATGGTTTGTGCAAAATTCCCTATTAATGGTGTATCAGCCTCGATAGAGGTGGACATTTTAATTGGAACCAAATCTCTTGTTAAGAATCGGAGCCGAGAATCGTCCGGGTCGGTTCTTGGTGCTTGAACTAGAACCGCGAGTACTCGATTGGAATCGAGTTTGTTATTTTTTATTTTTTACAATTTATTCAGCATAACCCATTAACTCATAATCCAACACTACGGTACCAAAGACAATAGTCCAATTGTTTAAGACTCAAATCAAAAGTACAAAATCTATTAGTCTTAAACTCAAACTCAATTGACCTAATTCCAATTACCAAAATCTCAAATTTTCAATCGCTATTTACTTAGATATTCAATACAAATATTGTCGAATGTATCACACTTTCGCTCATCTCTCTCTCTCTCTCACTCAATACATAGTGAGACTGAGAAGATGAAACTCTTTATAACCAAAACGAATCCTCAATTTTGAGAGATAATTTTCTTTTTTCTAATCCTAATTTACGAATTTATAATTTTGATTTATATTCTTCCAGTTAGTGTTTATATATTTCATAAATTATTTTAGTATCTAACACATTTTAATATTAGCGGGTTTGCAATTTTTAATTTTTTTCAAAATATTTTATCAACTCACGATTTTACAAAAAATGTTATCGGTAAAATTGAACTCAAACCCGAATCGACGGTTCCGATTCAAGTTTGGTTCCAATAATTACATAAAACTGAATAGTTTCATTTATGAAATATCCGAACTGTAACAAGTAATTCCGTGTATTGAAATGCCAGGACCTACCCACTTGACGTCCATGCCTAAGTCTCTCGTGAGAGGCATCATGGGTCAATTGCTAGATTTGATCTCGAAAGATAACTTATATGAAGGTTATATTAGCACCACTCTTTTTATTCATTGCATTACATTTTAATTGTATTTAAGGTCTTCAATTTTTGTTCATTATAGTATTTATGTCTCTGACTTTGTTTTTTTGTTGAATTCTTATTTTCAATCTTCAGTTAATTAGCACACTTCATCTTTAATGATGGTTTTTGTAAAATTGTTCTTTTTGTGTGCTTTGAAATGAAGAAAAAAATATTTTGTCGCACTTTTGTATTTATTTATTTATTTTTTAAATATGATGGTAAAATAAATTGTTGTACGCTCTCTTAACGGAATTATTGAATGGCATGCGTGTTAATTAATGAAAAATAGGATAAAAATGCGACTAAAAAAAAGTTGATGACACAAGTATTAAAATAAAAAAAAAAGATTGAAGACCTTCAAAAATCAAAGTGTAGCGCACTAAATAAAAAATGTAATATAAACCTAAAATTTTATTTTGACGGTTCAATGTGCCTATTGTGGCAAAGTAGGATAATAAAATTGAAATTGAAATAATGGTTGATACTTTAAATTGATAATAAATGTGGACTCCATTCTGACATATAGGTTTATATTTCTTTTTAAGGGTGAAAATAAAATTATAAAATACCACAAAAACTCAAGGATTGGGTGTTAAATCATCAAAAATGACATTGTTTTAACTTTAAAAGGAATATGGTGTGATAAAGAAAAAAGTTGAGACATTTTAAAATTTACTATTTAAAAAAAAAAATTAGGAATTTATATTATCTTTAATCTTTATAGTTTGATATTTGAATAAAATCGAAATGGGTTGACATAAATTATTTGAATTCGTAACAAATAATTTTTACAAAGAAAGCAATCAACAACTACGAGTTACAATACAATATCTAGTAGAAATCTTCCCGGGAAAAGAAAAATGGTAGAAATGTGGCGGGAAATCTCACACACTTCCTTTCTCATATATAAACGCAACCCGCCACACAAACCCTTCTATTGTTCTTCAAATTAAAATAATTCTCATTAGGGTTTTCCATTTCCTCATGTTTTTCTGAAAACCCAAATTATGCTTACAGGGTTGTGTTAGATACACGCCAGTAGATCCATTGAACTTCATTTTCCATTCCTTATTAGGGTTTTTCTTTTCCTTTTTTCCTACACAAACTTATATTCTGTATTGACACAAGTAAATGGGGATCAAAGGCACGGACGATGTCGTTTCGACCGTCCGGTCGATTGTCGGCTTGGAATTTTCCGACATGGACATAATCCGGGCCCTCCACATGGCCAATAACGACCCCACGTCTGCAATTAACATAATTTTTGATAGTCCGAGGATCTTCAAGAAGCCTGAATTCCCGAAAAAACCTTGGGTCTCCAACCGCAATTTGAATCCGGGTCCCAGTAGTTGAGTCGAATTTAGAATTCAATGCTAAACGGGTGGAGAATTCTGATCCGGGTTCGAACTCAAATGGGAATATGAACATTAGGAGTGGAAGAAATGAGGGTGAGGGTAATGATAATAGTAATGGTTTTGTGTCGGGGAAGGAATTTGGGAGTGAGTGGTGGTTCGTGGGAGCTAGTGAGGTGGCGGGGCTGTCAACATGTAAAGGAAGGAGCTTGAGTCCAGGTGATGAGGTGAATTTCACATTCCCGGCGGAGAGGAAGTTGACGACACCCTCGCCTGGGAAGTTTGGGGGCGGCCGGGGGCGGCCGGCTGCAGCTTGCTCAGAGATTGTACGATTTTCAACAAAAGCTCATGGTGAGGTAATGTATGGGGTCCTGTTTTATATTTCATTTTTAATCATATGAATTTTTACTAGTTATTTATTTGCTACTCTAGGTAGAAGTTTCCATTTTTAAGTTCAAACATTACCTTTAATTTAGACTGAATTGTAGTTGATGTTGAGAAAATAGAAAGTTAAAGTGAAATCTAGGATTTAGTTATGAATTTATAAGAAATAAGTTATTACTTAGTTAAGTATGATGTAGCATATAATGCTATTCATTCCAAAGTAAACCGAGCCTGAAATGCTATAATTTCTTATGAAGTACTTGGTTGGGTTGGTTTTGCATTGTAACAAAACGTGGAAGAGATTTTGGGCAGATTGGCCGCATTCCAAATGAATGGGCTCGGTGTCTTTTGCCACTTGTGAGGGAAAAGAAGGTTCGACTTGAGGGGTGTTGTAAATCTGCTCCTGCTGTACTGGGAATCATGGACACTATTGTTTTGTACATAAGGTATTTGTTTTGTAGTTTTAATTTGTATGTTTTCTATAATTAAAAATTGTCATCCTACAAATGGAAAAAAATGTCATGTGTAAGTATGTATTGAATGCTAAAGGGTGGGTGGGGTGGGGTGGGGTGGGGTGGGGTGGGGTGGGGGTTGGGAGAGGTGGATTTATGTTGTTTTTGTGTTATGTGCAGTGTGTACATCAACAGTTCCATGTTTCGAGAAAGGCATCAAACTTCACTGAAGACAACCAGTAATTCCGCAGATGAATCAGTTCTTCACCCTCTGCCATCTTTGTTGAGACTGCTAGGTCTTGTTCCTTTTGAGAAGGTGATTGTTACAAGTTAGATTCAAATATAAAGGTTTAATTTATAATATATTGTATCCTATATAATGAAGCTGGCCAACTTGGACATTGATGTTTTAAAGTACCATCTATGATGACACTTACCTTCAGTGATTTAATTCTCTATATCATCTTAGGCACAATTCACTCCAGGAGATTTGTACACAAGGAAGAGGCCATTGAACCCAGAGGTAAAATTAATGAATCCATTGGTTGATAAAATATATAGAAATGAATTTTAATGCTTCAATTTGCCCTGACAGGACACCTCATTCCTGCATATCAATAAATTCAAGAATCCGTCTTTTACAAATGGAAATGAAGTGGAAAACGAGGAATCAATTTCTGATAATGATCTTGACAGCATTGTTGGTGTTTCTGATAGCTCGCACTTAAAGGTAAAGACCATTTCAAGATTACTTCCTGTGGTATTTGCTTAAGGTGTTGCATAAATTGATGTTTGATCATTTAGGAAATGGAGCCTCCTAGTACCCTGCAGTGTGAACTTCGTCCTTACCAGAAGCAGGCTCTTCACTGGATGATTCAGCTGGAGAAGGGCCGCAACACCGATGATGCTGCTACAACTTTGCATCCATGTTGGGATGCATACCATCTTGCTGATAAGTATGTGATGCTTTATTACTACGACCAGTATTCAGATACTGGGATTCTTTTTGTTGCCATACATAAAGAAGCTGTATTCATTTGTAGGAGGGGGTTGGTGATATACGTAAATGCATTTTCGGGTGATGCTGCAACAGAATTTCCAAGCACTCTTCAAATTGCTAGAGGAGGAGTATGTTGCTGGTTTTGATTTGTCATCTGTTGCCTTCATTTCGTAGTAGTAGTATTCTATAACTGACTTGAGGATATATTTGAAGATTTTGGCAGATTCTATGGGGCTCGGGAAGACTATCATGACTATATCACTTCTTCTCTCTCATTCTGGAAGAGGTGGATTTTCTAATGAAAACAGTGAATCAAGCAATATGTTGGATGATTCTCCAACATCTTCAAAGAAAGCAACAAAGTTTTCTGGTTTTGACAAGGTTCCCAAGCAACAGCGCTCGCTTGCTGGTGGTGGCAATCTGATTATCTGTCCTATGACACTTATAGGCCAGTGGAAGGTAAAGTCTTCATGTGCTGTAGTTAATGTTCGATGGTATCTTTAGAAAAAGTGCAAATAGTGATTCAGCCTACCGATGGAAATCCTTTAAGCTGAAGTTTGCATTGTTTATAGACAGAAATTGAAACACATGCTCGGCCTGGGGCTTTGTCTCTCTATGTTCATTATGGTCAAAGTAGATCAAAGGATGCAAAAGTTCTAGCTCAAAGTGATGTTGTTCTAACTACATATGGAGTGTTAGCCTCTGAGTTTTCAACAGAGGTACCCCTCGTTTCTAAAGTAGCTTTAGTGGAATCCTCATCCTTATTGTCCAGTGCACCTGTCATGTGTGTTGCGTTTGGTGTTGTGTCTGTTATATTAATATCCTGCTCTTGCTTCATTCTATTACCCATAAAGTAATCTGATATATCTTTTCTTCATTCTCTTTGTTTCCTTCTATAGAATGGGGAGGAAAATGGAGGACTCTTTTCAGTGAGATGGTTTAGAGTGGTTCTTGATGAGGCACATACTATAAAATCTTCCAAAAGCCAAATTTCCATGGCTGCAGCTGGTCTTATTGCCGATCGTCGATGGTGCCTTACTGGTACACCTATCCAGGTACATGTGGCACTGCTTGCACTGCCTTTTCAGTATTTATAATGCTTTATTAGTGGTTTTAATATTTCTCTTCCTTTTCCCTTGAACGTAATATAACCAATGAGTTTGGTCGTGGTGTGTGACGACTCTAAGGGGGATCTTACTTAGACTAGTACTCATTATAGGTTTAGTTGATATGGTCTTTTAACATAAATGATACTGCCTCTGTCATGAATATCTGGGTATTGGCAGCAACTTTAGACGGGGGTTGGAGAAGTGGCTGTTTGATGTAACTCTTCGATGTTACACTAAAGATCAATGGCCAAAAATCCTTGGTAATGCAGCAACAGTATAGGAGGATGTAAATAGGCTCCCTCATTAAGATTCAACAACAGCTTTATGCCCATGAAGAAATCCTCCTCCCCAGAAATTGGAAAAAAATGACTACTTCTATCATGTATTTTAAGTGAGGACATCTTTGGAAAGATTTCAGAAGTCATTATTAGCGTCATCCCAAAAAGGAAATAAGTTCATTAACCATCGATGGTGAGAGTATGTGTTTTATTAGCATATTTCCTTCGATTTTGCCATAAGATATTGGGTCATATTCTAAGAGTTCATATGGTCCTTTATTTGTTGAGCATGTTTGAACTCTTTTGCTAATATTTTTGTTTGGCTTTCTTGTTCTTTCTAACTTTAGTCTTCATCTCGTTCTTAGTCATGTTTCTCATCTTGCAATTTCCTTTAATAGAACAACCTGGAGGATGTCTACAGTCTACTTCGATTCTTGAGAATTGAACCATGGGGAAGTTGGGCATGGTAAGATTTCAGTCCAGTTCTTACATTAGTGCATATTGTTTGACTTCAAGGAAGTACTTGCACGTTTCCAATAAATAAATACTGTCGATCTTCTTCATTGTGTTTCATGTTGAAATGTTTGCCAAGACATTCCTTGTATATTTTCCACCCCTCCTTTCACATTTTTTACATCCTTTATTTCTTAATTTTTTATATTTTGGTTTTACAACAGAATATAAGGTCTTATATGTGAAGATATAAATATAATAAACAAATCTCTATCTCTAACAACTTAAACTTTTAAACAAAGTGGTCAACGTGGTATGAGGGTAGGCAAAGACCCTGAGTTCAAGTCTCTCTACCATCCATTTATAAAGCCCACGTGTCTTGCTTTTGAGTAAAAATAATGCAAGCACATGAGGGGGCTTGTTGAAGATATAAATATAATTAACCATATTTCTTCATCATGAACAAGCTCAAACTTTTACTGTGGTGGCTCAATTATATGAGGTAGATATTTCTACAGTAGTTACTTTATTCATGGTAAAATAAGATCCCGGAGTCGAACTTCTAGCATAACGGCAATTAAGATCAGCCCATCTCACGAATTTGTACCTGTTCTCCAACTAGTATCCAATTGACTCTCAATCCCCCCTTCCCCCCCTCTTTTTTGGACCTCAGGTTTAATTGGAGTAAGGTTTAGCTGCTTCTTGTTTCTATTGTGTACAATGTGGAAAGAACACAAGAATTTGGAGAACAACACTATTTGTGGAGCCTATGATATCTAAAATCTGAAGTAGATATGTAAAAAGAATTTCTTGGAAAGTTAAAAATTTAACCTATCACACCCTTCTTGTTGTGCTACAGAAATAATATTAAATGAGCATCTTGGCATTCTCCACTTTTAGGGGTGTATTTGGTTGGAGAGAAGTAGAAAAGCTTTTGAATGACTAGGAGCATCTTCTCCCAAATCGTATTTTGGGATTTAATTTCTAAAAGCAGTGGCGGACATAGACTTTTGTTTGAGGAGGGAGGGGAGAGGGGACTACGTAAATAATAAGAAAAAAAAATTTCAACACGAATTATGCATAGAAAGCAAAATCAATATAATATATGAAATATGGTGGGCATCCTATTAATGTTGTAGATGAAATATGGTGAGCTTTTACAACATAAAATATTGTGTAGTACATTACAATATTGGATCTTTGCAAAATCAATTTTCAACATATTAATGTATTTGAAAGCTATTGTCTAGTATAAAATCATAATATGTTATTTTCAAACATCAATATAAATCTAATGCATATATTTGAACAAACCATTTTCAGTAATAATCAATTATGGTGAAAATTTGAGACGGCCAGGAGATGGGAGCGGGAAATGGGCCTTCATTGGACCTCAAGTAGTTTAAAATTGGGAGGGGGCCTAGGACTCCCTTGGCTTCAAGTAAATCCGCCTGTGTCTAGAAGCAAGAGCAGAAGTGGGTAGTCAAGTTTAAATTTTTAGCCTTCAAAGAAAATGGCTTGGAGATCTCCTTAGAAATGTTCTCTTTATGGATGGAATTTTGATGCGATTGTGAGAGGCTCTTTTATTAACCCTTTGAAATTTATATTTCAACATTTTTCTTATACTTAGTTCACAAAATGGGATGTGGGGATGGGAAACTAAATAAGTTTTTGGGAAGATGTGTGGAGAGATTGTTGCTTCAATTTCATAAGGCAATTCCATTACTTTTAGAATTTTTAATATCATTGAAGAGCTATCTTCTTTGTTATCCTTCTTTGAAAGTGTTTCTCTAAAGCATTATTTTTCATATAAAAGATAGTGGTGAAGCAGTTTTTTTTTTCTCCCCCTAAAAGTGCAACGGGATATCATTGAAAAACTTCATTGCTTTTGTCTTGTGAAGTTTGGTAATGTTATATGGAAAGATGTGGTTTTGGATATTTTTTGGGTAGTTTGTAGGTTTGGGCATGGGTTGGGTTTGGACTTAACTCGACACTCAAACCGACCAAGAGTCGGTTTGGGAAATGTCTAACCCAAACCGATTCAGTTTGGGTCGGTGTATGGATTTGGGTTGTGGCAAAAAAAATTTGAATTTTAGCCAATTTGTCATTTCAGAAATGGGTTTGAGACAATTTTCAACTACATTTGGGCCAATTTTGTAAGGAAATGAACTCATTTCACAATAAATTTTAAGGCAGTAGACACAAATTCTCAACAAAAAAACAGAATTAAAAGAAAAACAGCGCTGAGAATATGGGTGGGCAAATTCAACAAATTTAAGAAATGTTACTAATTTTTAGACACTTACACACATTATTCATATTTTAATAATTTTGAGAAAAAAAATTTGATAAGCAATTTTGCAATTTTAAATTACCTGGGTCCATTTGCACTGGTGAGTGGCGACTGTGGTTTGTGGATAGTGGTTATTGGCGAGTGAAGACCAGCGAGAATGGTGGCGAACGATGTTAGCACGAGATTTGCTTAGGGTTGTGAGGTGGCCGGTGGATTTGCCCTTTGCCGTGTGAGAAAGAAGAAGTGAATTAGGGCTTTGGACCTTTGGGCTTTCGTCTGTTCTCGATTTCAATTTCATTCTTTAGTTTTTTTATTTTAAATAAAAATCAGAATTTAAGCATTAAATTTAAAATAAATAAATAAATATATATATATATATATATATATATAAATTTTTCAGGTCATTTAAGGTCGGGTTTAACTTGAAATCAAACCAAATTGACCCGATAGTTTCACAGTTTTTTATGCCCCCTAGTAGTTTGTACATGAAAGACACCAATTTTTTTGGCAAAAATAGAACAACTGCTTGGCAATTTATTGGAGACGGCTACGCTTTGGCTTCTTTAAGGGCTTTGACATCAAAGCAGTTTATGGACTTCTCCTTATTTTTCTTATTGTGGTGGGAAGAATTTGGCGTATTTTTTATTCTATTTTTAAACTTGTTTTTCTTATATTTTAAGAGGAAAACAGCAATACTTTTCATATCGTTGTAATATTTACAATAAAATATGCTAATCTGCCCTGTGATTAATATTTTAGGTGGAATAAACTTGTTCAGAAGCCTTTTGAGGAGGGTGATGAGAGGGGGTTGAAGTTGGTTCAGTCAATCTTAAAGTCAATCATGTTAAGAAGAACAAAGTTTAGCACAGACCGAGAAGGCAGGTGAGAATAATAAGCTCACCACTTATCTGGTTCTTGTTTGCATTATCTTTATGTTACATATTGTGGTTGTTACTTTTGTCTTTACTTCAACTTTATTGAGCTGCAGGCCAATTTTAGTTCTTCCACCTGCGGATATTCAAGTGATGTATTGTGACCTTACAGAAGTAGAGAAGGATTTCTATGAGGCCTTGTTTAATAGATCGAAGGTGAACGCCTTGTGTAAAGATGGATGGCGTCCAATCTTTATAGATTATATCAGTAACATATATAATTTGTCGTGCATTTCAATAATATTTTGATTTCCATATCTTCAGGTAAAATTTAATCAATTTGTTGAGCAAGGTCGGGTTCTTCATAACTATGCCTCTATTCTGGAACTGCTCTTGCGTCTTCGTCAATGTTGTGATCACCCATTTCTTGTTATGAGGTTGGGATGTATCTCTGTCTAGCTCTGGTCTATGGCAATTTCTATCTATATGCATGTGTATATGTATTACTTGCTAATTTGTGTGAACTTTGGATATTGAAATATTGTGACCAAGATGGAAACAATTTCCTGGCTGAGGGCCTTGTACTCATCATGCCTAGCATTGAATGGACTGTTATTGTCCTTTTCATATCTCAAATCATTGATGGTGTCTGTTTGGTACCTAAATGGGTTTCTTCGGCTTGAGTTGGGTTAAACACATGTGATGCATTTGTGCTATCACTGTCTTCAAATAAAGGGCTGTCTACAGTAGCACTCTGAATAGCACATAGCAAAAGAGAGATCTTTTTCCCATTTTTTGGAGCATGGTATGAAGATTTCAGTTGAACATTAGAAAATTTTGCTGAAAAATAATTGTGTTAGTGAAATAGAATAGAATATGCTAGTCTGGAAATTTTTGGACTCTTGAGAGAAATTAACCTGCTCAGAACTTACGGCCATCTTATTTGCACATTTTTAATACATCTAATTATTAACTCTCTGAATGTTTCCATCTCTTTGCATTACTATATTGATATTTGGAGTAACTAGTTGACTAATAGTTGTGTGTGAGTGAGGGCTGTATGTGATGCATAGGCACGGCTATTTGCAAATGTAAGGTTTCAGGTATTTATCACTTCTAAACTAGGATTTGTTGGTGATGTGATTTCTATGTTTCTTTGTGTGTCCAGTCGAGGTGATACTCAAGAATTCTCTGATCTCAATAAACTTGCAAGACGTTTTCTCAAGGGTGGTCAGGACGGTAAGGATGGCCAAGCTAAGGACACGCTATCACATGCGTTCGTTCAGGAGGTTTTGGAAGAGTTGCGGAAAGGGGAACAGGGAGAGTGCCCTATTTGCTTAGAAGCTTTTGAAGATGCAGTATTGACTCCATGTGCTCATCGATTATGCAGAGAGTGCCTCTTGGCAAGTTGGAAAAGTCCTACTTTAGGTCTTTGTCCTGTTTGTAGGTATCAACATTTTTTCTTGTGTTCTCAACAATTAGCATTGCACATTTTTTCAGCTGAAAAGAGATCTGCAAAACTGAAGAGAGGATATCATTATGGTTAAGCAACTGAGAAGAAAATCAGATATAGCAATTTACTTGCACATTTTACCAGATGCACTGATTCCTGATGTTTCTTGTTTCAGAAAGACCATTAGCAGGCAGGAGCTCATCACGGCACCAACTGAAAGTCGCTTTAAGATTGATGTGCAGAAAAATTGGGTGGAATCATCAAAAGTTTCTGCTCTCTTGCATGAATTGAAAAATCTCCAAACCATGAGCTCCAAAAGCATTGTTTTCAGTCAATGGACTGCCTTTTTGGATCTATTGCAGATTCCTCTCTCTCGGTATGATCTTTTTCTTTTTCTTCTTTTTGGAAATTCTACTTTTCATGTTTTCTGATATCTTTGGGTTGCAAAGAGCAACACGTTTCTCTATAGCTCAGAAATTACAGCTATGGTGACTCTTTGGTACATTTTAGGGGGAAGACATTCTGGGGTTGGAGTGAATGGCACAATTAGATGTGCATTGTGTAAATGCTTTTTCCAAAACAAAATGGCGTTTCCTCTCCTCTTTTTTGGCCTTTTGGGAGGAGGTGGTGTAATCAATTCTTGGAGTATATGGAAGCCACATATGATAATCTCCATTGAACAGATCTCATTACTAGCTCTGTCATTGTCTATATCTTTGAAGCATGTTTACACCTCTGTCTGTTCACAGGCTTGTGCTTTATCCTTTTCCACCCTGGTTAAATAATTACTGGAATTACTGTTTTTTATCTATTCATTTGTTACCAGGAGCAACATTCCTTTTCTTCGTCTCGACGGGACTCTAAACCAACAACAGCGTGAGAAAGTAATAAAGCAATTTTCGGAAGAGGATGACATCATGGTTTGTCTTTGTAGTATTTTGATTCTAAAGAAAAGATGTAGAAACAAGATAACTATAGAGGCTTGATTTTCTTAGAAGTTCTCATTGTTATGCAGGTGTTGCTCATGTCACTAAAGGCTGGTGGGGTTGGAATAAATCTAACAGCAGCATCTAATGCTTTTGTCATGGTAAGGCACTCCATGTTTTAAGAATCTTATGCGTGATATGTTCTCTTTTTCGCTATGGCCAATATATGATGGTTCAGGTATCTGTCTTGTATACTTGTACAAGATTATCAGTGGTTATTTGAGAGATAATTCGCAGTCAAAACTGAAATTTGGTAGAAGTATGAGACTTTTCTGGTCTGGGTTGCAGTCGAAGTTGTCATTCTATTTCATTTATCTTTTGAAATGAAATCTTACCTTATCAGTTTCATTCGGAAAATGTTTTATCATTATTTGATATTTTGATGCATACGTCATATGTGTACTTGGGGAATGTTTTTTTCCCTTTTTTTACTAGTTGTTTACTTGATCTTCAATAATTGAGTTTAGGGTCTAAGCTGGGGTGGGAGTGGGTTGGTATAATAACAATATCAATCCTTAGCTGAACTACTATTGCTTGAAAATGTTTTATGTACAGATACAAGAAGAATTAGGATAATCAGGTTCTGAGGCCCAGCTCCGGTGATGAAACTGTTATTGCCTAGCAATAAACTTGGGTTTTGTCCTCGCTGCCCCCAGTCCCTGTTCTTAAATGTACTGAAAAAAGTGAAACTAAACCCTGTTCTCCGAGCTCCTTGGAAGTTAGCTGGATCTGTGATTGTTTATTCCTGTGATCTTAATCAATATGGTGTTCAAGAGAATCTTATAAATTTGTCAACTATACTTCCTGGAAAAATCATGTTGAAAACAAAATGGAAGAAAGTGGGGAAAGGAACAGGTGCTATCTTGCATCTCTTTTGCTTACAATCATTTTTTCTTGATCTGGGGATGTAGGGAGCTAATTCTATCATTAAATACTAGTTTGATTTTGTATTTGATATATTTTCCTGTTTTATCATATATTAGGTGGTCAGACTCTTCTATTTCTATATGTTCTCTTCGTTTATATAGTTGGAAAATGATGTACAAACTAAGAATGCTTGCATAGCTGTCACTAGTTGATACGGGAACGTTGGTTGAAGTTCTATGGAATAGCGCCCTCAAAAATTGAAGCTGTGGATTTTTAACTAGTTAATTTTTCAGTTTTCAACGTGCAACTGTTACTGATTTTGTTATTATAAGAATGTTAATTAATTCTGGAGAAATTCTATTTTTGTAGGATCCATGGTGGAATCCTGCTGTAGAGGAACAAGCTGTTATGCGTATTCATCGGATTGGGCAAACTAAAAGAGTGATGATCAAACGGTTTATTGTGAAGGTATTCTTGTTTTATCAGTTCTTTTATCTTTTTAACGGGATTATATAATTGCAGTGCTGATTTTTTATTATGGGGAAACAGATGCTCATCCGAAGTTTCTTGTATTGCAGGGCACGGTCGAGGAAAGGATGGAAGCAGTTCAAGCTAGGAAGCAGCGGATGATATCTGGGGCTTTAACTGACCAAGAAGTTCGAAGTGCGCGCATAGAAGAACTTAAAATGCTCTTTACTTGAGACCAGACAATGTACACATGCTAACTTGTGATATCAAATGCCGAAGATTCTTATTTATGTCTGGAATCATCTCATGATACATGTATTAGTCTCTCTCAGCCCTGGCTCTCTGATAGTAGCGTAGTATTTATTGGCTACTGGTCTCAAGTGTCAATTGTCATCGGATGCAAATCTGCAGATTGATCAGTGCAGGGAAAGTATTTTGGAGAGCTTCTTTTTGATAAGGGATTGAAGGTATCGAGCTAAGGGAGTTCTCGTTGTAGTTGACTCGTTTTTTGCTAAATTAATCTCTTCCCTGCCTTTGACTAGAAATTGAAGATTCGGTGGCAAGGAGCAAGCACGTGGATACTCTCCACATGAAATGAATAGGTATGTTGAAGTTGCCGACTACTAATTGCCTGTATATATATATCTTTCGATTGAACGATAGAAGTTTCTGATCCCTGGTCTGGGATGGTATATAATGGTATTTCAACTTTACACCATTGTGGATTGTGAGGTTACTTTAAATTGTCTGAATGCGATTGAAATCTAAGTTGCACAAAAAGGGGAGGCGTGACAGGGTATGTGGAAATGCTATATGTGAGAAAAACAAACTAGAAACGCTTCACCAAATGAAAAAGTTATAATTTAATTTTATGAATTCAATATTTATTTAAAAACTAATTAATGTTAATTTCAAATAATAAAAATAACATAATTTTAACAGTTACAAAATGTAAATTTAAAACAAATTTGTTTACAAAACACACAAAAAAAAAATTTTAAGTTCTCAAATAATTTGCATTAAAATAACTATTTATATTGCTATTAGAGTATTGGCTAAAATTTTGGAAGTGTAAGGTATCGAATGCAAGTAATAAAGTGGATACAAGTCCAGTGTCGATCTCACCATTTCATTTCTTCAATACTTGATCTTTCAATTGAAATCTTCTTTATTTTTCCAAAGCACTTTGTTTTTTCTTGATTTTTTTTTTCCACCAATGTACTTAAATCTTGGGGTTTTATTCTAAAATTTCAAAAACAAGATAAAATCAACACAAGATCAATGTCAAATACCAACAAATGTCGTGTGAGAGCCAAGATAAGTGTAAATGCTACACTTATCAGCATGCTTTGGTTCATCTAAACAAATATTTACAATTATAAGCATTCTAGTCAAATTTAGTCCACAATTAAGTTAACTAGTTAAGAGCATGTGTGTTGTATGTGTTTTATAATAACGTTTCGAAATTTTGATATTTCTATTTTTTCTTTGAATATTACACCACTCATTTTTACCATTTCAACTTCAAATTCTTCCACTACCTCTTTCTTCACTCTTTCTTTTTCGTCTACTTCTCAACCAATGGACAATATTTTTTCATATATGTGTGTGCACACACGCAAATGTATGTGTTTCCATGTTTATACAAAGAAAACACATGTCGACAAACATACAAATATAAGCAAGCAAGTTTGTAAGATTCCACGCACTTGAAAAATTTAAGGGGTTACCAAATATCTATATATTGATAAATTACTTTTTAATGATTAATGAACTGTTATTGTTTGATCTGTATTAAGAGAAGAACAAAAAATAATTGTATTTATGAAAAGAATAACTATTATTGTTTGATATGTTAAGGTGTGTTTGATTTTAATTAAAATCATATTTTTTTAGAAAAGTTGATGAAATGTGTTATTAAAAAGTTGTGATCCATGAAATGTGTGGTTAAAATTAATTGTTGACTTTGACTTCAAATTTTTAGCAAAATTTTAATTAAAAACAAACGGTGCTTTATTGTGAACCATTCTTATAAATTTTACGGTTGGATCCCATCGCAGGGAGCAACATACTAGTTAAAATATTACACTTCAAAAATATTCTTTTCTTTCTTTTTTCGTTTCATTTGTTTTTCTATTTTATTTTCGGGACCTTGCCATTTGCCATTTGCCATTTGCCATTTGCCAAATTCAATCCATTAATCTGCAATCTGGAAACGAGAAGAAGAAGGCTACGAACGAGAATAAGAAGAAGGTCGGCGAACACGATACACGAACAAGAAGAAGAAGCGAAGGCCGAGCCGACGAGGACGAACACGCACGGCCTGGCTGAGGAAACGAACGCCTTTGCAGCAGTGTAGCCCAACGGAAGTGAGGAACGTGGCGACTGGCGCGATTCCGTCAAACGCTAGAAGTCCGCAGAAGGCTGAAGAAAGGTTTTTACTTTTTATCTTCCTCTCATCTCCTATTTATAACTTGCTGTGCCATGCGCCTACGCCTGTACTTTTGTTTTTCACTTATTGTGCTTATATTTTATTAAGTTAAATGGTTAATTAAATTAGTTATTAGTTATTAGGTTCTATTATTGACTTATTGATTTATATTGATTATTGCTTATAAATTTATAAATTAGTTATTACATTATAGTATTTTTATCCTCAAATTTACTATCTATGCCTGTGCAAAACATCATTTTCGTCTATTGATATTAAATTTTTTTCGTTAAGTGGCCTTCTCGATACGATTTGTACCACTTTGGAAGGGTATTTTGGTCCACACATGGACGAATTTAGGACGGCGCTCTCGAAAAAAATTATTTTTTATAGTGTAAATATTTTTTTTTTAAATAACAGTCAGATTTAAAATGCAAAAAATAATAATTTCCAGGAACAGTCCGCTCTCCTGCACGACACTGACGAATTTTGGACTCAAATTATCCAAAAATACTCGTGTGCACAGTAAGTTTGGGGATGTGGTCGCCAAAACATTAATTTGACCCGGGAAGGAGGACAGAGTTGGATGAGTCTAGAGAAGGAAGAAGCCTCCGCCCCACGGCGGCGATTATCCTGCACCACCCACTTCGACGCCCTCTGGTTTTGCTATTGTACGCCTCAATCTTCCCTATTCTCCTTTCTAGTTTTCATTATTACTTATTAAATTGCATATGATTCTTAATTTTACTACGCTTTGCAAATTTCACGAATCAACCGATTGGATTCTTGTTCTAAAATAAATTAACTTTACTTGTATCTATTGGAGGATTTATTCATGATATGGTTTGATTAATGGAATTTGCGGGTCCAATGGAAACTGTATTGCTTTTCTTCATATGAATGTATTAGAAAAACTAAGTTTTTCTTGGCTGTCACAAATAGTCTTGAACAGATCAATGGGTTTCAGAACCCTGGGATGGGACTTCATATGATCAACTGTGCATAACAACTACATTGGGTCGAACTCGCCTTTAACAAACGACAAACCAAGCCTTAGCTTAGGGATGTGGGAGACAATTTAGAGTCATTACATTGTAAATTTTCGTCATCAAGACAAGTTGTAACTTGCCATAAGACTTAATGAAATGCATTATTTTCTTCTTTATTGGGAAACATTAGATATTGGGGGTGCCCCACATTGTTAGTATTTTCTTTCAAAGTTCTGTCAACGAATGTTGAAGGCTGCATCTAGCTTCCTTATTGTGAAAACAGAACGAGAATTCAAATTGAACTGTAGTTTAGGTTTAAGCAAATTTACATAAAACAAAAACCAGCTTGAACCACCAGTCTGTTTATCCTGCAAATTTGTGGGGCTGGGTGAAGTAGGAATGTCTAGTTTGCTCAATTAACTGACATCAACTAATCCCAAAGGTTTTGGAAGATCATCTGGTAATAGGTCTAAGCACAACGGTCTTTTGGTTGAACTGAACTCATTTGGATTGTTTAAATTTATTTCTTACTTTCTGTTATTTTTTAAAGGTTTCCTGTCGAACCACAGGTCCTTTGAATGCTTAAACTTATTTTGGATAACTGCTATCCATTTTAGGATCATCAAATTTATGTACTATCATGTTTTGGCAGCCCCAGTCCATCAGATGCAGCAATACTATCGGCTTGGTGCTCTTGACAATTGTTCTGGAAAGTGGACTGCTCTTGTTGATTGTTTGAGTCTCAAAACGAAAAGATCTTCTGAAGTAGAGGTGTGTCTTGAACTTGCTGGCAGAGTTTTGCTTTATTGTTGGATACTTGATCCATTACCTTAGCATGAGAAATCTAGAGTTCACAAAATATTATAAAGGGTAAAATTACTGCTTTCATCAATAGACTCTGACACGTGTCCAAGCGGTAATCTCTACTATAGGCAGGTAATTAGGGTTTAAACTCTAGCATGATCCAGTGGAAAAGGGGTAATCTGGTGTGGATGATGGATGCCTTTCCTTTAGGGCAATGCGTATTTATAGAGAGAAAAAAATCTACACAACAATTGCCTAATAAATAATAAGTTTGATTAATTGAAACAGGATGTAAATTTGATAGGATTTCACAATTATAAAATGTGCCGACCTCGAAAGTCATGGTGTTCTGCTTGACTGCATCTGATATTCATGCAATTGGAGAGACCTAAATTGTCTGTAACTATAATCTTTAACTCCTCTCTATGGCTGTATAATCTTTCCTCTTGTTTTGTAAGTGGACTTCTTCCTGAGTAATGTTCAGGATAGCCATTCTTTTATTATCGATATAAAGGCATTTTGTTGATGTAACAACATAAATTTTTATTCAAAGCTGAAAAACCCCAACCTAAATAAACGATTGGAACTGCCAATCTGTTAGGTTTTGAGGTTTTGTTAGGTTTTCCATAGACGACGCCAGTCTATTGACCTCAAAATCAGGTTGACGCCAAACTCAACAAAACTTGCCACCTCTCTGTCCACCTTTATGGCACCTGCACGCTAAGGCAACGTTAAAATGCAAGACCGTTGCTCTGGTAGGTGCAACGTTCGTATGCACTCCGACTATCAAGTCAAAGGGTAGAAAATGGGTGTGTGGAGATAAGTTGACAGAGATTTAGCTAGGTGTTCTAGATTTCACATGCCTTGGAGTGCAAATGACCTATGCGTATATGGAGGGAAATGTGGGGAGTTGTAGGTGAGAGTGGGAGAGTAGGTGTAATGTCACCGTCAAATGCCGTGTCAATGTCCTATGTCATGTCACAATTAATCTATAATATGTTGCTAGTTTGTGATTGGCTTGCACTGTACAATAGAGTCGCTCATATGACTTTGCCACTATAGTGTGGTTGGCTCAGTACATTTGTTATAGCTTTGGGTTGGGTTGGTCGGAGACGTCAAAAAGGGATTGTCAAATGCTTACTCGGCCCATTATATTGTCGTATGTTCATTGGATAACTTTCCAGAAAATACAGCTTTTCTCCCCATAATTTCTTCATATACCTGCAACTGCATTTGGAGTTTGGACCATGCCTTTTACAAAAATATATTGTGGGTAACTCTTCTCATGTTACAAGTGCTTGTTTAGTTGCAACCAGTTACAAGATTAAATCGAGGAATATGGTTTTTCCAGTTGGCTACATTTCATTTTTTTCACATTATTGGCTACTAAAAGCTTATATCCATGATCGATGAATCTGACATATATGGTATCTTCAATCCACATTTTTTTACTCCCTATTACATAGCAATGCTTTGGATGCTGGTACTTAGATATAATTGTTGTTACAGAACACAACAAAATCACTTCAACTTTGTTCAGAAGTTTGTCAATTAAATGTCAGCATGGTTGAAAGTCTCTCTTCTATCTTGAGAGTCTTCAGCACCACAATTTCCTTGTCATCTTTTATGAGCTTTTGGAGCCACCTGTGCTTTTCACTAGGCTTAGGAGATGAGTAAGAGTTTCCATGCCAAAGTTGAAGAATTTTACGTATAGGTACTATTGGTTTGAATTGGAATAACAGTTAGAACTTCTGCATGCAGGAAATTATAGAGACACGGGAGAAAGCGAAGCCTCATATATGGTATTTTCGGTCCCCAGAAGAAGCAGCATCTCATTGGAAAGAGCTCTTTGGACGACTAGATGAGCAGGATTAACAATTTTTGCTCTCTTAAATTTTTCTTCAATCTTATCTGGCAAATAATTTTCCTCGTACACTGAGGGTGGAGAGGGATTGACCTATGCTTTGTTGTCCCGGTAAACCTTGCGGTACAAGATTTATCATCGATCGATAATCAATTATTTCATTCCATTTGCAATTTACTTTATAGCAAAAAATTGATCTAGTAAACGATTTTTTACCTCAATGCAAAAGAAAAGTTTGGTTTTTGAAACAAGTAACAGGTGAAACAGATCAGCAGTGGACATTGTTACTACATTTATTTGCAGTAGATAACTTTCACTTTCGATAGTGAATTTGTTTCCATTAAAAATGTCAGGTGTCATCTTATTCATTTTTTTGGTTCATCTTTCGAACATATAATCCATCAAACATGAAAAGCCTTTTAGTAAATAGCAAGAGAACAAGAAGGCCTAAGATTGTAGAGAAAAAGAAAATGAAAAATGAGATAGACTAAACACGAGAGGATTGTTGCATATTTAGTGATCATTTGATTTTGTTAAAAATTAGATTTTTTTTTTTTTTAAATTTTGATAAAAGTTGATGACATATGTGGTTGAAAAGTTGATAAAAGTCGTGGATCTTATGAAATCTGTAGTTAAAATTAATTGTTGATTTTGATTTCAATTTTTAACAAAATTTTCAAACAAAGCTATGAGGTTATTTTCGTCAAATTCATTAAACATGGATTAAAACAAGAGTGATTATATTTACACTACAATTTGTTATGAGCGCACCACATTTTAATTATACTTAATATCTTTAATTTTTGTTCATTGTTGTAATTATGTTCTTAACTTTTTATAATCGAATTCTTATCTTCAACTTTCATTAATTAGCACATTTTATCATTAATGATAGTTTGTGTCTAGATATTTTGTTTACGTGCTTTGAAAGAAAAAATATTTTATCGTACTTTTGTATCTATTGTTTTTTTTAAATATGACAGACAAATAAGTCTTTTTACGAATTCTCAACAAATGTTTTAAACGAAACCGTTATCAAATACAAAATATGCTAATTAATGAAAAGTTGAAGTTAAAAAATGTGATAAAAAAAGTTGGGGACATGAGGGTAATTAAAATATGGTGCAAAAAATAAAAAGTGTAGTGTGAATATAATTACCTTAAAACAACCATGTTTTTCCAAGGGAAATAGCAGTGGAGGTTCCCAACCTATTGTGCTTATTGCTTTTGCATTCCCATTCTATAAAATAGAATATTTTACTCCCTAACCTTTTGCTTTCATTACACTAGTAGTCTTTAAAGGACACAAAGCACCAAAGTGCCGGGTGACTTAGGTATGGCAATTTGACTTGTGCCCCGTCCTATTTTGGATTACCCGCCCTAGACAATCGAGTATTCAGGACGGGTTTGGGGCAAAGAATGTTTCCCCGCTACAGAGTTGCCTGGTTATATTAAAAAAAAACTCAAAATTCTAAAAATTTAAAAAACAATGTTGCATAAATGAGACTAAAAGGAGTCGAACTCGGATTTTTGGGATGAGAAGATTAATTCACAAAACCTAACCACTACAATACAACTCCTTGATTTGCATTTTTTTTAATTTTGTTTACTAAACATATTATAAAAATGCATTCTTACTAAATTCTAACCCTAATCAGATAAAAAATTCAATGAAAATCACATTTACAAGTAAAAAGTCAAAAAAATAACCCCAAAAAATAACGAAACAGTAAACAAGATAAAAGTTGTCCCACTCTGACCCTGACCAGCTTTAAGCGGGGAATGGGACGGGTATAGAGTAGAAATTATTCGATGGGGTGGGGATGACAATGGCTTCGGTCCCACCCCGCTCCATTGTTATTCCTAGTGTGACTAGCGTGTTGTTATTTTTAAATGGTATATAGCGTAAACACTTAATTCTAATAAAAATAATAATAGAAAAAGAGAAACAAATGGAAAGAGAAGGAAAAAAGTAAACTTCATCTTCTTTTTTAACACCCCATTAAAACAACCGTTTTTTTTTTTTTGGATCGAATACCGTTTTTCATCTTCTTTTGGGGGCTTTAAGTCATTTTGTGTTGTGTCTACTTCTATTGGTTTCAATTAGGTTCCTCTGGAATCCTTATTGGATTTAAATAGGAGTGTTTTATACTTGTGTTTTTCGTTTCGGGGGGTCTTGAATTCGTCCTCCTCTCTTGCTTGTACTTTTTTATTTTGTTAATAATAAATATTCCATTTCTTGGCTTTGGTTTGATTTTTTTATTTAAAAAAAAAAAAAAAAAAAAAACCATTTTTCATAGAGAAAATAGGAGCAAAGGTTCCCAACCTATTTCACTTATTGTATTTTCATCACCAACCTTAGAAACAAAGTATTTTATTGCAGCATTTTTAATTTTCATTGCATTCATTGTTTTAGAGGATAGAAACTACTAAAAGTCCCGATAAAATAGCACGTGCATAGCACTATGTTATTTTTACATGATTGTATGTAGTAAACACTTAATTTTAATTAAAAAACAATGGAAAAGAGAGAAATGGAAGGAAAAATGAGGAGAAAATAAAAAACAGAAATAATTCTATCTTCATTTTCAGCCCCAACCCCAACCCCAACCCCTCCACTCACGTCCTATATGAACTTCACCTTGAGGGCCACCACTCACGTCCTATATTAACTTCACGTTGGACGGTTTCTTCATTTGTTAGTACTGGTGCAACAAAAGTGAAAGATTGAGGATTAAAGTGCTCCATTTTGATGGTTTGTGACAAAAATAGATCACATACTATAGGTTGGGGACTTTGGCTGCTATTTTCCTTTTCCTTATTTAGGGGTATCTTTTGACCAAATCTTGTTTTGGGTCCATTTCACAATTTTAAGAACAAAATTAGTTAATTGTTTTTTTTTTTTTTAATCATACCATATCGTTCTTCGAGCTGGAGTATGCAAATTAAAAGAATTTGATATCACATTTTCTACAACATGTATTGCATTTTTATATTTTATTTTTTTGTAAATTTTCGATTTATTTGATAATAATGTTTAGTATCTCATTACTATATATATAATCATGTTAATAGTTTTCATAATTCAGATATGCAATCGATTAATGTTTTGTATTTTCAATAAAGCGAAAATAATTATTTTTTAGCCTGGACTTAAATTTACATACGTAGTAAAAATTTATTGTTCCCGTGATTTTTTTAATTTTAGGACAATTGATGACCAAATTCAATCGAGATTTATCGATTACATAAATACAATAATAGAGAAAAATTTAAGTTGAAAATTAATTATTTATTTCATTATTAACATTGGCGAAATCCTATTCATATTTTGTTATTACTACGAACTACAACTGTAAATTCTCAAATCTGTCACCTATCTATTTCTAACTTATTAAAGTGATTCATAGTTACGACTATTGATCTCCTGCCCACCTGCTGACACCTCAACAAGTGGGCAGGAGATCAATGCTCTCATAGTTACATCGTGAATATAAAATAATGATTATATCTTTTTTTTTTTTTTTTTTTTATCAATTACAGTTATTTCCAATCATCAACTAAAACAATAATATTACATACTCGTTTGGTGTGGATTATAAACTAGTTTATTTTTTTGTCAAATAAACTATTTTTTGTCAAATAAATTATTTTGGTCAAATAAACTAATTTATAATTCACACCAAACGAACTCGTATCACGTCTTTTACATTTTGTTTTTTATATGACATGCACACTTTTTTTTTTTTTTTTTTTTATCATTTTTAACTTTCTTATATTTTTTTGAAACAATTACCATTTGTTGTAATATTATGGGTAAGACTCTAATGGGTGACATTAACCGGAATCAAACTTGAGCTATATCAAGTGAACAATTGGCTTTACATTGTTCTACATGGGATAAATTATTTTTCATTTTCCCATCAATTTTCAATTCTCAAATTTCAACATTTTTCAAGTTCAAATAGCTTACTTCTAGTTTTAATTTTTCATTCACCTTAAATTAATTTCGAGTAATTAAATATAGTGCGTAATTAAATACGTGTAACGATGTCCGATCACTCCCGACACGTATGTAGATCAAGGCGTTCAATCTCCGGAAAACTCTCATATCCAACTGCCGTATTAATACCATTGGGAGAGACAAGCGGAGATTTGAGCGAATTAAATAAAAAAGTTGTCAAAATTAGTCAAAAAGACAAATCAACTCATTAAACGATTTTCCAACAATGATAAAAAAAGTATCGCTCCCATTAAGGATGACTAAAGACCAAAACCAATTGAGTTTTTATCATTAACATTATTGCAATAGTAAATGAAAATTTTGAATTAATAGTTAATAGTTTTTCTTGCCATTATTAACTAATCGTGTGTGGTAACAAAGATGCGATTATCTCTTCAAAATTCACATTCAATTGAAAACTCTCATATCCGATTAACCATTCAAATAATTTGTCAAAATTAGTCAAAATCAACTCATTAAACGATTTTCCAACAATGATTTTAAAAACCAAAACCAATTGAGTTTTATCATTATTATTGCAATAGTAAATGAAAATTTTGAATTAATAGTTAATAGTTTTTGCCATTATTAACTCGTAAAATTCGTTTTTGTTATTACGCTACCTACCACCATCCGTAACTCATTAAAGTGATTCACATCTACATCTAAAATACAATATATTGTTTGTGTTTTTATCAATTTACAATTCTATCCATTGATCAACGAAAATAATTTTATTGCACGTCTTTTATGTTTTGTTCTTTATTTGTCAAGATATTTATTAAAATACAATTAAACTAGTTATCATCAAATGCTCAATTCACGCAAATAATTATTTATTATTTGGGGAAAATCTTGGAGTGAAAAAAATACATTATTGATAATTACTTTTATATGTGAAAAATAGAAGAAATAGTATTTAAAGATAATATTATACTAGTTATTCATAAAGAAATATGTCTACGACTTATTAATTATGATTTGGATTTAAGAAGCACGACTTAAAGTTATTCATAGCTACCTTGACCTCAAGAATATAAATTAATTTTCAAATTTCAACTAATTTATAATTGTATCCGACTTATAGAATATTATTTTTTATTTTTAAAAAATTAATTCAATTAAGAACATGTAGGACTAATAAAAAATAGGGAAATTTATATATTTATATGATTTTGTTTCCATTTATTTTTCAGAAAATTTAATTTTCTAGTAATATTCTATTTTATTTATAGTTCATATTTTCCTTCTTTATTTCTTTTTCGAATCTTGAAAGATAATAAAAATAAAATAGCATAATTCTAAAGGGCATTATTGGAATATCAAGCGAACTGCTTCCTCATAAAACACGTACCTAGAGCCGTTTCACTCATCAATATTTTTATAGACTAAAATTTCAGTTCTAAAACCTCAAAATCATCCTCTTTGCTTCTTCTCCAAAACCAAAAAAATCGTAGAAAATCTTCCTCTTTCTTCTTCTGCAAAACAGAAAAGTCAGTATCTCCGGTAAACAATCTTCTATTCATATACATACACGGATACACCGTATATATATATATATTTTCTGTGTATGCATGCATTACCATTCACCTCCATCTTGCTGATGATACATGTTTGATTTTTGTCTATTTTGGTTGAATTTTCTTGTTTCAGGGTGCCACATTTCTAATGGAAGACCAAAACAATCACAGCATATCTCCTGCTACCGTGGTCGAACAGGAGGTTGTGACACCTGTGATGGCGGAGGCGGGTACGGGGACGGCAGAGCAGGTGGCGGTTACGGCCATTGGCACGGAGGAATACTTTAATAATGGTGGCAATGGAGAACAGAGTGAGATGGCGGTGGGTGTTACAAGCGGTTCTGTAGTGGACTTACCGGCCAAAAGGAAAAGAGGGAGGCCCAAAAAGCAGCAACTGGACGTGAATCAGGATTTCTTGATTCCACCGGAGTTTTCTGCCCCTCCGAAACGGGGTAGGGGCCGTCCTAAGGGTTCCGGAAAGAGGCAAACGTTGGATTCTTCTTTAGGTAACTTTCTATCTAATTGATCAATTTAGTATAATTTTTGTGAATCTTGATGCATGGACATAAATTTGTGATTTGCTAATGTCAGTTTTATTTTTATTAATTAGGTATGAATTGTTACTTGCATTAAAATTGGCAAATTTTTTATTGTTACTTGTTCCTTGTTATTTTCTTATTTGTTTCTTTAATTGGATTTTCATTGTATTTTATTTGATGATTTTTCATTGGTTCATTATATACCATTGGCTACCATAAGCAATGATGATGATAATTTGCAATGTTGATTACAAGGATTTTTTACTGTGTTTTTCAGTAGACGGTTGTTTCTAGGATGTGCGTATAGATTGGTTAATTATTTACTTTTCGGGATAGATTTTGATAATCCTATGTAAGCGATTAATTCTAGAAGTTATTAGGATTTGATCAAAATTTATACAAATTACAGGTCGCGTCATTCTTGTAAAGAGGACTAAAATCATGCTTATTAATTCCTATAAAAATGTTTGATTGCTTATAAAGCGTTGTAAATGACTTTGTAAGTACAAGCGGTGGAAAATACCAATCTTGAGTACGGTAGGGGCATAGGGAATTTTCAATAGAGTGATGATCTGCATTGGAAGAACTTCCGTGCATTTGTTGTGCAAAATTTTCGATAGAGTGATGAACTGCATCGGAAGAACTTCCGTGCATTTGTTGTGCAAAATTTTTGATAGAATGAGGAACTGCATCGGAAGAACTTTCGTGCATTTGTTGTGCAAAAGTGCCTTATCCATGAAGACTACTGTTTCAACGCTGATGGGGACATTGGTGGTTAAACAATCAATTGACATTGGCTATCATAAGCAATGCTGATGATAGTTTGCAATTATTATGACTTTGCTGCGGATAGCTGATATTTGGGATTCTTTTGATTGTTTTTTCCAGTAGACGGTTGTTTCTAGGATGTGCATATAGATTAATTTATTTTTACTTTTGGGGTAGATTTTTATAATTCCATGTAAGCAATTAATTCTAGAAATTATTAGGATTTGATAAAATGGATAAAAATTACAGGTCACGTCATTCTTATAAAGTTTTAATTCATATAAAACGTTTGATTGCACATAAAGCATATGTCAGTGACCTTTTAAGTACGTCAACAGGCGTTGAAAAATACCAATCTTGAGTAGAGTAGAGGCACAGGAAGTTTTCAATAGAGTGGTGAACTATATTGTAAGTTTTTTTTCTTCCGTGCATTTGTTGTGCAAAAGTGGCGTATTCATGAAGATTATTGTTTCATATGGTGAATTTGGTTTAACAATTTGAAATTTCTAAGATTTTAATGTGATCCCTTTGTCAAAGGAATTCTTGTTTCAACAAAATCGAGGAAAAAGAGCTTGATGAGCAAAATTTACTGTTACTTCAATGTTCTATTATCTATTTGGAAAAGCAGAACTTTTCCGAATAATTAATCATCTTTGCTCGATTCTGTTTATGCATTTGTATGATCAGATGAAGACATGAAAAGGAAATTCTAGTCCCATTTCTCGTGTTGAAGATTAGGAAGATGATTATGCACCCCAGACATATCCATTCCTTTAAACGCCTACTTATTTTAGTATCTGGTCAATTCCTTATCTTCCTATACATACATGACTCAAGATTTGTTTCAAATTGGAAACTTAATTGAAGATGACTTGGTTTCAGTTTGTCTTCTACAGATATTTATGCACCTAGACAGTCTAATTAATACGACAATACAATACTTTTTAATTCTAACACTGAATTCACCTAGACCATTACTTCTTGTGGATTATGGTGTTATAATGTAAAAAGTACTTTGTTTTAAACCAACACTTCCAAAGATTGTTAATTAGAAGTTCTCGTCTCACATTCTTAACTTGGTTTTATGAAGGAGGGGAAGCTGTAGACACTGCTGGAAGTGACATCATTCCTCATGTGGTTACTATTCAAACAGGCGAGGTAAAGCTTCTCAAACCCGGGAGTTTATTACCACCCTCACTTGTGAAAGTATCTTTTTCATCCCTTTGCGTGTTTTTTCAATAGTAATTGTCATGAAGAAATTCCATCCTTTGTTCTGCAGAACATCTCTCAACAGATCTGGTCTTTTTCTCAAAGGACTTCTGCATCAACTTTCATTATTTCAGCTTCTGGAACTGTCTCCTGTGCAGAAATTCGCCATTCTAGTTCTTTTGGTGGCGTCGTAAGATATGAGGTATGATACTACACTGTGTATACATTTATTTTTTCTATTTATCTTTTGACATTATGTTTCCAATGATGAACTTGGGTTGTATAAAATTACCAAAGCTGAAACCGAATTTCATATGTTCAATTAGAACTCTTTATTCCAACTATACATATTTAATCTGTGCAGCCACAAAGAAGCATCACATTTGAGTTTGTTTCATTCTCTAAGAACGTTATCTTTTTATTTCACTTTCCCCAGAGTTTTTTCCCTTTCCGTTGTACCTGATATGTAACATGTGTATTACAAATTAATCCGATGAGGATCCTCTCATTCCCATTATGAGGATGTAATTTCCCACAGCCAAAGCACAGTTTCTCTATTTTTGATAAGGTCAGTTTTGGTGATTTATGCTAGAAACTAGGATGTAGACCTTCTATTAGTTTTATGCTTGAAACTAGGATGTAGACCTTTTATTAGTTTTATTTGTTATTTCCTAATCTCGAAGCAGTTTTGTGTTACTTCAATAGCTTACGTGTAGGCAGACAACTGCAAATATAATGTCTTTTTATTATTATTATTATTATTATTATTATTTCTGCGGTGCACGAATATTGCACGTACTAAAACACAAGATGTGCACACTAAATGATATAATGTCTTATTATTATTATTATTTCATGCGGTGCACGAATACTGCACATACTAAAACACAAGACGTGCACACTAAGTGAACAAATATAAGATCTTGTCGTTTAAGAGCTAATGATCCGTGGAAACTCATCGGTATTGTACCTATGATCGATTACTACGTCTGATAGCAAAGAAAGAAACGAAACACGTGGTTTAAAGGGATTCTATAAGATATACTCTTTGCAAATTATGCATGTTGCGGAAACATGTGGTTTAAAGGGTAGAGCTTCTTTGGGCCCAACCCGACCCAACTGATTAAATCGGTTTGGATGGCAGCATATACCGACTTTTTTCGCTTATTATTTTAAAAACATGTTGCCTTTAAGTTAACCCGAAACCGACCTCGATTAAAATCGATATCGGTTCGGTTCGGTTCGTTTTTGGTTTTGCCCACCCCTAATTAAGGGTTTGCACTAACGTTTTTTATATCTCATTCTCCTTTTCTTTCTTTCGGGCCGATACGAGATTGTGACTCTAAAAGGATCACATACTTATAACGAAATTGGGGTGTACGTCGCAAAGTTGCCCTTTTGAGTGTTCAATTAGCTACTCCTGATGGGCGTCTTTTGGTGGCCCTGTTGCAGGTCTACTAATCGCAGCTGGGCCGACTCGAGTAAGCTTCAATTTCTTGTCATGTAGAATTTCACTTGTTAAATTTGGTTTTAAATTTAAATTCTTCCACATTTCTTGAAAGTTTTCATGGAAATTTTTTAAAATAACTAGATGAGATATCATAATTTAATTATTCAAGGGTCTAGAGGATAGCGTCTACAAAATTTTATCTTTCAAGTTGAAACAATCTAGATTTATTTTACTACTCTTATGGATGCATCAATTTATGTATACTTTTACGAAACAATACTTTTGTGCAATTGCATTTTGATGATTCTGTTTGAGATTCATGTAATTTCTCTTTGATTTCCAAGTTTGAGATTTACGTGGAGGTTTTATCTCTTCATTTTTCCAGCTTGTAATAGGAGCTTTCAAGCAAAACATGGAGGAGAAACTGGAGCGTAGGTGTCTTGTTGAACCTCCAAGGCCTAATAATGGTGTAGCTGCAACAACATCACCTACAGAAAACGAAAATTTATTGGATGCTGAAGAGAACGCGAATCATACTTCTATTCAGCATTTTGATTGGAACCCCACACAACTCTCTGAGCTCGCCTCAGAACATGTTACATCTGACGTTGATCCTGGTTCTACTCATGCACGAATGGTCTCTTTGCACGAACACCTCCCGCACTCTGCACCGCCCTACATCCCCCATCCGCCGTCTGTGTAACAACTCCAAGAGCAATTTTAGTTTTCTTCATATTTAAAGTTCTGTTAGTAGACTAGTGAATTAGGAGTTTTCTTCATTAGCTTATTGAGCTGCAAATATCAGACTACATTTTCATGCTAGATAGTATTTGTATTGTTATGAAACATAAGCTCACTTTTTGTGTCATTCGAAAATATTTTACAGTATGGTTTGGCGTAATCTTGTATTGATATGAATCGCCTTTAAGCCTTAAATTACATTCGAAAATATATTACAGTATGGTTTGGCGTAATCTTGTGAGCTGCTTGATATGAATCGTCTTTAAGCCTTAAATTAAACTTTTCTCGAATGTTTGGTATATTGAATTAGATTGCACAAATAGGATGAAATAAGAAAAATGTTAAAATGTCAATATGTAATGCCGATGATCAGACATTAGCAAATAATCGGTATGTTTTGGCATCAAGACTAATTTGTCTCACTGCCGCAACTGCAGCTGCGACTCCTAATGTGGCGAAAACTACGGCTATTGTAACATTTAACCAGAAAAGAAGACCCTTCTTGGATGGTTTGAATGTCAGGTTGAAGAAAACAACAGGAAGGACGAAATCCAGTGGCATGAAACCAAAAGCCCCAATCACTGCATTGATGTCTCCAAAAAATGGAAGCATAGCTGCAATTGTTGTTGCTATAATGACTGAGACTGACCGCGATATCACTCTCGGGACAACATTCCGCAATGAGAATTCACCACTCTTAGGGTCTGCAAATGTCTGTTCGAGCACCTCATTGGTGGGTTGCAAGTAGACCTGCACCAAACACCATGGTTACGTAAACAATACTGAACCGTATAATGGACAAGAATTTAACTCTTTTTTCTTCCGTTTCACACGGTGAACACAAACTCCATAAACTAGACGAGACTCACCACAGCAACAGCTGATAGCTGGAGAATAGTGAAAGCATTGGTCATGAGAATAAACCATTTTGGCACTAAAGGTTTCCCATCATCCAAGAAATTGGTAAGAATGAGGCCATCAGCTTGGTTGCCAAATGCCCAATACCCAGAAATGGCTACACTGAAGAAAGTAACTGTTACTACACCATAGCAAACACATAATCCCTTGAACATCTTCCCCTTAACTGGTGGAGCTAATGTTGCCTACAGTATAATAAACTCTGTTCAGTTCATTCGAATATCAATTTACGTATGACAAATCGAAGAAACCAGCAAACCTGAATTTCTGGAATAATCCCATTTCCAAATGTGGTGGCAATAATGGCCAATGAATTAAAAATGCCAAAAATTCGACTTTCGTCGTTGCTGCTCAGAGAATAATCTTTCTTTGGTCCTTTAGATGAACTTCCTGATATATTTGTGAAGAATGTCAGCAAATTTTTTCATAAGTATATCTAATTTTACGTCACGAATATCGGGATATTGATTTAAGAAATTTATGTTTACCAATGTAGATGGATCCAGCAGTAGCACAGGTGCTGTAGGCAAGGCATAATACTAAAGAAACCAAGTTGATATGCCTTAGGGAGTGAAAAGATGGGATTTGAGCTAAAATCAACATTAGGCCACCAAATATGATTACAAATTCAAAAAGCTTCATATTTCCATCTGGATTTGACAATAAGTAGATTGCCTGCAGAAAATGAGCAATCAGATTCTTTAATTTTCTTCTCAATGAACTTTTAAAATTCGACTACAAGAATCATTTTTTTTCCCGCTTCATAGGAGTCATTGTTAGATATATTGGAAAGATTTAGTATAGTTAAATTCTCAAGAACTACAACGAGTCATGTTAATTTTGGTATAACTCTCGTGCTTCTAATTTTTGTAGCAAGATTGCATTGCTTCATAAAAATGTAAGAAAAAAATTGAACATGGTCATATGATGAATATATAACACCAATAATTGCGATTATACAAGAATCATTAAGTCCATTTCTCTATCTCATAAATATTTATAATTCTAAATAATTTTTGGACCATGAATGTTGTCAATATTTGAAATTTTGGTTCTTTAGTTTAGTATTTTTCCAATAAATCCATCTTTTTCTTGAATCAAAATGGATAAAAAAGTTGCATGCACTGTCCTCAAACCAATAAGATCTTCTGAATCAAAATGGATAAATATGCACTGTCCTCAAAGTATATGTGCATTTGCACTATCCGCCAACATTTTCTCTGGACATTAAACTCCTCACCTTCCCATTTTTAGTTGAAATTCATCCCTACTCACGGTTTTATTCAAGAAAAAAAAATTATTAAATTGGCTGAAAATATGAATATTTCTTGCATTTAAATAAGGAAAGAGATAAATATATAAGAATAAACAAATTGAGGGATTTCAAGTGGAAAAAAAATAAAAGATTGAGGAATTTAATATATATATATATATATATATATATAAAAAACACGTTTGGGATTAGAAGTGCAAATAAGAGTATAGATTAGAACAATTTAGTCCTAATAAATTGAAAAAGTTGATAACAAGACAAACCTTCATACATTGTCCTCCCAAAAGAGTAGAGCCTACGACGGCACCATAGCATACAAGGAATTGAATGGGACCCACGTAATATCTTCCCCATCGTGGTCCTGCCAAAAATTAAAATAGTTCAAAAATTAGTTAGAGATTGAATAATTGAGGTTCAAAAATGTGATTATTCCAAGTCAAATTGTTGACTAATATGTTCAAACATCTCCTTTCTTTGGGCCATCAAATAATACCCACGTGTCTTGTCTGGTTTACAATTACGTAACGCAAACATGTTCTCCTCTTTGGAATTAGGAAAATGTTCGTCCACGTGTCTTATCAAATGGTTTTCGAAAAGACAATTTAAAAATTGAATTGTGTTACGAAATATTAACATTTTATTTATTTTTGGCCTCTTATTAGTTATTAAATTTAGTCCAAAAAGAGCAAACACGAAACTTGCACAAATAATGCACGTTGATCTTCAATGAAATATTTATGATTTTTAGGTTTCAAACTTTCATATTGGTGATCTGAATTTTTATTATTTAATTATTAATTTCATATCTATTTAATTTTGTTGTTCCCAATATAACAAATAACAAAAGCCTATAAAAGAGGGAAAAAGAAAATTAATTTTCTAGTATTATCCTATATATGAGCAGGCAGGAATATATAATAATATATACCTAGAATATCATTGGCCATGTCCCGGAATCTGAGGTGGCGATGTCCGAGGTGAGCATGGTGTTCGAGAACAAGAGATAACAAATTATATGAATAGAATGTGACCAGAGCTCCGATCACTAGACTCACCACTCCGGCAGCCCATCCAAGTGAAGCAAAAGCAAAGGGAAGACTCAATAATGGAGGTGCAACAATAGATGTCGTCAAGTGATACCCACAATGTATCCATGATCCTGAATTTTTAAAATAAATAAATAATTAATAAATTAATTCGGTTCATACAATCATATACACCTACACACACAAAACTATCTTGATGGCATGTTTGGAAACGTGGTCTATTGTATTGTCTAATCTTATTCAATTGCATATATGAAACATGTTCGATAGAGATTAGTGTATATTGCACTAGTTGAATTAGTGAAGAAGAAAATAATGGCAATACTTGACTATAAAACTGTTGTTACCTCTGGATTTGAGAACAAATTGAGCACCCGCATCTAGCTCATCCTTTTCAACACTCCCCATCTCTCTCTCTCTCTCTCTCTCTCTCTCTCTCTCTCTCTCTATATATATATATATATATATATATGGGGGGCGGGGGAGGATGGGGATGGAGCCTGGAGGGGATATGAAAATGAAGATATGAAGCAACTCTAATAAGCAGAAAATATCATTGTATATACATACTTGTAAAGACGAAAGAGGTCAACTAACAACTTGTGACAGTGGTATGAATATTACTTTTTGACCCAAAACTTTGAATCAGTGAGTTGTTTAATGTACAATATTCTATTGGAAAATTGGCACAAATGGTCCCTAATGTTTTCCCTTAGTGTGGAAATGGTCCCTAACCTTTATTTTTTGACACAATAGTTCCTAACTTATGTGTTTTGGTACACAAATGGTCTTTATTTAATAAAAGATAAAAATACCCTTAGTTATAATTAAAAAAAATTGCAATTGTATTTGTAACATTTGTAAAATGTGCAAATATATCCGATACATTTATTAAATAATATTTAATTTAACATATTAAATATATCACTATAGTCGTGTCAATTAAATTTTTCATAAAAGAAAAGGGTAAAAATTATTGCGCTTTAGATATATGTAATTACTATGTGATGTGAAAAACTTAAATAAAAATTAAGTTAAATAAATAACAAAATAGCGTATATAATTTTGTGACATTGAAATCTTATTATGTTTTTAATATAAAATTACTAACAAAAATTAGTTTACACATTATTTTTGAACGATAAATTAAAATATGAAGAACACGATTTGAACTCTAATATTTATAGTTAATAAACGAATAGCTCAATTAAATAAAAATATTTCAGCATCAAGTTTGTAACAAAGTTTTTTTTTCTATGTTGTAATGATAAAATTAAAGTTTGAATTTTAAATAATATGATTACTTAATAATAATAAAATAATTTTAATTAACACGTTTGTTAATAATTATGAGCTTAAATTTTAGTTATTTTATGATAGTTCGTAAAATATACAAAATAATTTAGTATATTATCAATTTGGTAGTTAATTTTTTATAAAAAAAAAAAGTATCGGACCCCATTTGTACTTTTTGCAAAGGTTAAGAATTCAATTAAATTTTTTTTAATTAAAAATAAGGGCATATTTGTCTTTTTCATCAAATAATGATCAATTACGCACCAAAACACATAAGTTGAAGACTGCTGTGCTAAAAAATAAAGGTTAGGAACCATTTCCACACTAAAGATAAAAAATTAGGGACCATTTGCGCCAATTTTTCTATTCTATTTCTATTGCCCTTTTAGATGGGAGTAAAAGATATAGAATTCGGCTAATTTATAATATGTTTAGTAGTGATAAATTAATTTTTAATTGCTTATATTATAAGTTATAAGTGAATGTGTAGATAAAAGTGAATTGTAAGCTGTGGATCTTATGAAATATATGAATAAAAAGTATGTTTAACTAATTTAACTAACTGAAATTATAATTTAAGTAATGACAAATATGTACTTATGTGATAGACAATCCACTTATTACATTGTATTGGATAAAACAAATGATTAAACATATTGTTAACATTTCATTTATCTTATTATTTAAGGTAAATTATATCTTTTTCAATTTGTGATAATTTCATCCACATTCAATTTTAATTGCATGTATCATTTACAAGTTTCCAATAATTCATACAAATGGTCTCTTTTGACAATTTCGTTTATAACTTAAACTAAAACTGCAAAAAAGAAAAATAAAATGGAAAAATTATAGTCCACCAATATTTTGAAAAGTGACAAATTCAGCACATTTTTCCAAAAACAAATAAATAAAAAATATTATTTTTCTTTAATGACCTCACCCCACCCCTCACTCCCAAAAACCTCAAAACCATGAGATTTCTCCCATCACAAATCAGAAGCGACAACTAAGTTATCACCGCAACCTCCTCCAACCATTCCCACCACCACAAACTGTGCTTTTATCAAAATCAACACATTCAAGCTTTTACATCATTCGTGAAGCCGCCACCCTGTCCTATCCAAATCGCAGCAAACTGCAAGACTAGTCACATTAGAGGACAAACATCGGCCAATGAGAGTTTGAAGAAGATGGTATTGATCTCCTACCTACTTATGTTGCCTACTTATAATGTCAACGTTGAAGTGACATCACATGATTGGTAGTTCATTGTCCCACATTCATTATTTTTATCAATCATATAATGTCACTTCAACGTGGGTATTATAAGTTAGCAACATAAGTAGGAAAAGGAGATCAAGACCCTTGAAGAAGAAGGGTTGGTTGTTGTTCTCCAAGTTCACCTACTTTATTCAATTATTTATTTATCTTAATTTTTATTCAAATTTTTTACATCACAAAAAACCAATTACATACTCTTAAAGTACAATAGTTTAATTTTTTTCCTTGTGAAAAAATCAATTGATACGACTATAATGATATATTTAGTACGCTAAATTTAAAATAATTAAATAATCAAGACTCATTTGTACTTTTTTTTTTCAAAGTTTAGGGACCTATCTATAAATCAACAATATTTTATTTATCTTATTATTTGATCTTTTTACATCTTATCAATCTTTTATATCAAACAAGACTATTAATTTAGTCCATTTATATGATTTTTAATATAGTTAATTTTAGCAACAATTTATGCATTCGATTAATTACATAGTGCAAACAGTGAATATACAAAATGAAGAATAACATTTCAAAAACTTGTTGATTTAATAGAATACTGAGAGTTAATATTTATTAATTTGTAAAAATCTAAGAATTTGAGATTCAAAATTCCTTGACTTGTGGATTACCAAAGATTTGAAATCTAATCATAGATAGATTTTAGGGTAAATAGTACCAGAGGTCCCTAACATTTGAACGTTGTAACGATAGAATCCTTAACTTTTGTTCACTAGCAGACGGAGTTCCGAACATGTGAAACGTTAGCGCCTGATGTCCTTTTTTTTTACAGAAATCGTCATTTTGATCATTAAATGGTCAAATTTTTTGTTAAATAAACCAATTTACCCTTAAATTGAATGATTAAAAAAGAAAAAAGAAAACTCTCAACCCAATTCTACAATTGACATTCATCTTCATATCCAAAACAATGGCTGATAAGAGAGTGTCGTCGACAGCTGACCGCCCACCGCGTTTGATTTCCCACCTCTCACATTCATAACAATGGCTGATAAGAGAAGCGCCACCGACCGACCGACAACTCCAACTTGGAATCGGACTCAAACTTTCTTTCAAATCCAAACTCAAACTCAACTCGGCCATCCTCCAAACCCCGAAAACCACAAAAGACTCACCCATCGCCGCCACCTCTTCCTCCGCTACAAAACCCTTAACGCTTTTCGACCTCAACCTCTCCACCGCTTGCTTGCGAAGTCACCGACCTCTCACTATCCTCCGTCCAATCCTCCATTGAATCTCTCATACTTTCCTTCGCTCACTCTATCCTCGCTGGCAATTGATTTTTAGTGATAATGGCGATATGATTGATTGTACAAAGATGGGGATGGAGGGAAAGGCGATTCCTCCAAATAGATAGAGTTGGGGATATGCAGAGTGATGCATTGTTTATATTGTTGGTGGAGAAGGATGCAGCTTAAATGAGGTTGGCAGAAGATATGTTTTACAACAGGTTCTCGTGCATAATCGTGACGGCAAAAGGACAGTCGGGATGTGGCAACACGGTTGTTTATGAGGAAAATGAAGACAGAGAAGAGGGTGATGGGGAAGAGGAGAAAGACACCAAATTATTTAGTTAATGGCAAAGTTGTTTAGGGTGACGCCACTAGTGTTGGTGGTTTTTTTTCTCAAGCGGGTGGTGATGCAGGGCGGCGACGATTTTGGAGATGGAGATGGAGATGGAGGCCAATTACGTAATCGGGTTGGGTTTAGTTGTAAATTTTTTTTTTTCAATCATTCAATTTAAGGGTAAAACGGTTTATTTAACAAAATTTTGAGTATCTAACGGTCAAACCGATGGTTTCACAAAAAAAGACCTCAAGCGCTAACGTTTCATAGGTTTGGAACTCCGATTGCTAGTGAACAAAGGTTAAGGATTCCATCTATTTAAAGATTAGAGATTCGTTATCTTAGACGTTTAAACATACAAAGATTAGAAAAATTAGACTTTTTAATTACATATTTTATTAATTTCTATCAAAATAATAGACCATTTATTGAAGAGAGGATAATAGACCATTACTCCTACTATGCAAGAACACAACGTGGATTTTATCTATATTTAAAGTTGTTTTTATAGAGTAGAAAGGTGAATTAATTTGTTTTATCTTTTATTAATATATTTATTCTTTTTATGAATTTAAGGTATATTCATCTTTTTATTTTTTACTTAATAGAATTTTTTGATATAGATGTCAGTAAAAATTGATGGCGCTAACAAATTAAATGTTGGACTCGTCAAAAAATAAATGTTCAAGAATATGGCGCAAAAGTAGGTAAAAGTTGAGATGACAACTACAATTTTCTTTAAATCTAGCGTATAAATTGCGTGATCATTTTTGAAATTGAGTGATTATTTATGAAATTATGAATAACTTTAGTAATTGATAAGAAAAGAAAAATAATTTAATAATCAATTTAAAATTTTGCACAAACTTAATGAAATTAACCCTTACAAAAATACAATTATGTACACATCTTAGTCTAACGCTAACAAAAACTTAAGTTAGAAAGTGAGAAAAGTATTTTGTCTGTCTATTATATTTTCCAATTTATTTAGTTTTTAAGTCCTTTATTTATGTCTCAATTAATTTAATTGAAACGAAATGAAGTAAAGGGCTGAATTCGAGCTCGTTGATTTCACACGAAATACTGGATTAAGACCAAATAGAAGTTTTGAATAAACGGACTCAACAAAAAAGCAGAAGAAAATAGGGTAATTTGCAGCTACGGTCTCCATTCTTTAGAATTTTGGCACTTTTATCCTTGTTTTTCATTTTTTTTTGCACCCATATCTTCAACCTTTCTTAATTTGGTGGCTAAAGTCTCTGTTGATGGGTTTACTCTTTGGTAATTTGCAGCCTCCATTTCCAACCTTTGAAATTTCCAATGATAAACTTGGGTTGTATAAAATTACCAAAGTTGAAACCGAATTTCATATGTTCAATTAGGACTCTTTATTCCAACTATACATATTTAATCTGTGCAGCCACATAGAAGCATCACATTTGAGTTTGCTTCATTCTCTAAGAACGTTATCTTTTTTATTTCACTTTCCCCAGAGTTTTTTCCCTTTCCGTTGTACCTGATATGTAACATGTGTATTACAAATTAATCCGATGAGGATCCTCTCATTCCCATTATGAGGATGTAATTTCCCACAGCCAAAGCACAGTTTCTCTATTTTTGATAAGGTCAGTTTTGGTGATTTATGCTAGAAACTAGGATGTAGACCTTCTATTAGTTTTATTTGTTATTTCCTAATCTCGAAGCAGTTTTGTGTTACTTCAATAGCTTACGTGTAGGCAGACAACTGCAATTATAATGTCTTTTTATTATTATTATTATTTCTGCGGTGCACGAATATTGCACGTACTAAAACACAAGACGTGCACACTAAGTGCAAACTAAATGATATAATGTCTTTTTATTATTATTATTATTATTTCTGCGGTGCACGAATAGTGCACATACTAAAACACAAGACGTGCACACTAAGTGAACAAATATAAGATATTGTCGTTTAAGAGCTAATGATCTGTGGAAACTACTGGTATTGTACATATGATCAGTACTCTGATACGGTAAGATAGCAAAGAAAGAAATGGAAACATGTGGTTTAAAGGGAAGAGCTTCTATATGGCAGCATATACTCTTTGCTTATTATGCATGTTGCCTTTAAGATATTTAACTGCATATTAAGGGTTTGCACTAACGTCTTTTTATATCTCATTCTCCTTTTCTTTCAGGGCCGATACGAGATTGTGACTCTAAAAGGATCACATACTTATAACGAAATTGGGGGTGTACGTCGCAAAGTTGCCCTTTTGAGTGTTCAATTAGCTACTCCTGATGGGCGTCTTTTTGGTGGCCCTGTTGCAGGTCTACTAATCGCAGCTGGGCCGACTCGAGCAAGCTTCAATTTCTTGTCATGTAGAATTTCACTTGTTAAATTTGGTTTTAAATTTAAATTCTTCCACATTTCTTGAAAGTTTTCATGGAAATTCTTTTAAAAATAACTAGATGAGATATCATAATTTAATTATTCAAGGGTCTAGAGGATAGCGTCTACAAAATTTTATCTTTCAAGTTGAAACAATCTAGATTTATTTTACTACTCTTATGGATGCATCAATTTATGTATACTTTTACGAAACAATACTTTGGTGCAATTGCATTTTGATGATTCTGTTTGAGATTCATGTAATTTCTCTTTGATTTCCAAGTTTGAGATTTACGTAGAGGTTTTATCTCTTCATTTTTCCAGCTTGTAATAGGAGCTTTCAAGCAAAACATGGGGGAGAAACTGGAGCGTAGGTGTCTTGTTGAACCTCCAAGGCCTAATAATGGTGTAGCTGCAACAACATTACCTACAGAAAACGAAAATTTATTGGATGTTGAAGAGAACGCGAATCATACTTCTATTCAGCATTGATTGGAACCCTACACAACTCTCTGAGCTCGCCTCAGAACATGTTACATCTGACGTTGATCCTGGTTCTACTCTTATTGAGCTGCAAATGCACGAATGGTCTCTTTGCACGAACACCTCCGTATTTATTATAATTAAATACTAATGCACTCTGCACCGCCCTACATCCCCATCCGCCATCTGTGTAACAACTCCAAGAGCAATTTTAGTTTTCTTTCTTCTATTTAAAGTTCTGTTAGTAGACTAGTGAATTAGGAGTTTTCTTCATTAGTTATTGATTTATTGAGCAATTGAATTGATCTCACCCATTGGTGAATCAAAGAACTATTAAACTAACGAAAAGATATACACAATCTCGCCAAGGGATTTAGATGAAATACTTTAGGTGATCAAGTGAAATTTAATTATTCGCACGGTCATGCTATATAATTAAATTCGACACGCGTGGTCCGCTCAATACACTCTTAGTGTACTAGTGTCACTATTAATCCATTTCTGCGATAAGGACAAATCGCAAACCCGAATGATTAAATAGTCAACACTACAACCTTCCCAAGACAAGGCCAACCCTTATACATTAGTTGTGAACAATTTTATTGATGATCAAAATATAAGTTGTATCACACTATACTTCTCAACGCAAATATCCAACTTATATTATCGCAGTGATCATTGGCACTTTGTTTACATACTCAATATTAAACAAATGCAATAATAATAAATAAAAATAACAAACTTCTATTTATCATAAAATTGTTATTTTATTACAGCAAAAACTATACTATATGGGCATACAAATATCAGACTACATTTTCATGCTAGATAGTATTTGTATTGTTATATGTTTCCATTAAAAGTTTGTTGGGGATTATGAAACATAAGCTCACTTTTTGTGTCATTCGAAAATATATTACAGTATGGTTTGGCGTAATCTTGTGAGCTGCTTGATATGAATTGTCTTTAAGCCTTAAATTAAACTTTTCTCGAATGTTTGGTATATTGAATTAGATTGCACACATAGGATGAAATAAGAAAAATGTAAAAATTTTAATATGTAATGCCCATGATCAGACATTAGCAAATAATCGGTATGTTTTGGCATCAAGACTAATTTGTCTCACTGCCGCAACTGCAGCTGCGACTCCTAATGTGGCGAAAACCACGGCTATTGTAACATTTAACCAGAAAAGAAGACCCTTCTTGGATGGTTTGAATGTCAGGTTGAAGAAAACAACAGGAAGGACGAAATCCAGTGGCATGAAACCAAAAGCCCCAATCACTGCATTGATGTCTCCAAAAAATGGAAGCATAGCTGCAATTGTTGTTGCTATAATGACTGAGACTGACCGCGTTATCACTCTAGGGACAACATTCCGCAATGAGAATTCACCACTCTTAGGGTCTGCAAATGTCTGTTCGAGCACCTCATTGGTGGGTTGCAAGTAGACCTGCACCAAACACCATGGTTACGCAAACAATACTGAACCGTATAATGGACATGAATTTAACTCTTTTTTCTTCCGTTTCACACGGTGAACACAAACTCCATAAACTAGACGAGACTCACCACAGCAACAGCTGATAGCTGGAGAATAGTGAAAGCATTGGTCATGAGAATAAACCATTTTGGCACTAAAGGTTTCCCATCATCCAAGAAATTGGTAAGAATGAGGCCATCAGCTTGGTTGCCAAATGCCCAATACCCAGAAATGGCTACACTGAAAAAGTAACTGTTACTACACCATAGCAAACACATAATCCCTTGAACATCTTCCCCTTAACTGGTGGAGCTAATGTTGCCTACAGTATAATAAATTCTGTTCAGTTCATTCGAATATCAATTTACGTATGACAAATCGAAGAAAACCAGCAAACCTGAATTTCTGGAATAATCCCATTTCCAAATGGGGTGGCAATAATGGCCAATGAATTAAAAATGCCAAAAATTCGACTTTCGTCGTTGCTGCTCAGAGAATAATCTTTCTTTGGCCCCTTAGATGAACTTCCTGATATATTTTTGAAGAATGTCAGCAAATTTTTTCATAATTATATCTAATTTTACGTAACGAATATCGGGATATTGATTTAAGAAATTTATGTTTACCAATGTAGATGGATCCAGCAGTAGCACAGGTGCTGTAGGCAAGGCATAATACTAAAGAAACCAAATTGATATGCCTTAGGGAGTGAAAAGATGGGATTTGAGCTAAAATCAACATTAGGCCACCAAATATGATTACAAATTCAAAAAGCTTCATATTTCCATCTGGATTTGACAATAAGTAGATTGCCTGCACAAAATGAGTAATCAGATTTAATTTTCTTCTCAATGAACTTTTAAAATTCGACTACAAGAATCATTTTTTTTTCCGCTTCATAGGATTCATTGTTAGATATATTGGAAAGATTTAGTATAGTTAAATTCTCAAGAACTACAACGAGTCATGTTAGTTTTGGTATAACTCTCATGCTTCTAATTTTTGTAGCAAGATTGCGTTACTTCATAAAAATGTAAGAAAAAAATTGAACATCAATTAATCATTAAGTCCATTTCTGTATCTCGTAAATATTTATAATTCTAAATAATTTTTGGACCATGAAAGTTGTCAATATTTGAAATTTTGTTTCTGTTTAGTATTTTACCAATAAGATCTTCTGAATCAAAATGGATAAATTGCATGCACTGTCCTCAAAGACAGTATATGTGCATTTGCATGCCTATCCGCCAACATTTTCTCTGGACATTAAACTCCTCACCTTCTCATTTTTAGTGGAAATTCATCCCTACTCACGGTTTTATTCAAGAATTTTTTTTATTAAATTGGCTGAAAATATGAATATTTCTTGCATTTAAATAAGGAAAGAGATAAATATATAAGAAAAACAAATTGAGGGATTTCGAGTGGAAAAAAAATAAAAGATTGAGGAATTTAATATATATATATATATATATATATATATATATATATACAAAGAACACGTTTGGGATTAGAAGTGCAAATAAGAGTATAGATTAGAACAATTTTTAGTCCTAAAAAATTGAAAAAGTTGATAACAATACAGACCTTCATGCATTGTCCTCCCAAAAGAGTAGAGCCTACGACGACACCATAGCATACAAGGAATTGAATGGGACCCACGTAATATCTTCCCCATCGTGGTCCTGCCAAAAATTAAAATAGTTCAAAAATTAGTTAGAGATTGAATAATTGAGGTTCAAAAATGTGATTATTCCAAGTCAAATTGTTGACTAATATGTTCAAACATGTTCTCTTCTCTTTGGGCCATCAAATAATATCCACGTGTCTTGTCTGGTTTACAATTACGTAACGCAAACACGTTCTCTTAAGTCCAAAAAGAGCAAACACGAAACTTGCACAAATAATGCACGTTGATCTTCAATGAAATATTTATGATTTTTAGGTTTCAAACTTTCATATTGGTGATCTGAATTTTTATTATTTAATTATTATTAATTTCATATCTATTTAATTTTGTTGTTCCCAATATAACAAATAACAAAAGCCTATAAAAGAGGGAAAAAGAAAATTAATTTTCTAGTATTATCCTATATATGAGCAGGCAGGAATATATAATAATATATTTTACCTAGAATATCATTGGCCATGTCCCGGAATCTGAGGTGGCGATGTCCGAGGTGAGCATGGTGTTCGAGAACAAGAGATAACAAATTATATGAATAGAATGTGACCAGAGCTCCGATCACTAGACTCACCACTCCGGCAGTCCATCCAAGTGAAGCAAAAGCAAATGGAAGACTCAATAATGGAGGTGCAACAATAGATGTAGTCAAGTGATACCCACAATGTATCCATGATCCTGAATTTTTAAAATAAATAAATAATTAATAAATTAATTCGGTTTGATACAATCATATACACCTACACACACAAAACTATCTTGATGGCATGTTTGGAAACGTAGTCTATTGTATTGTCTAATCTTATTCAATTGCATATATGAAACATGTTCGATAGAGATTAGTGTATATCGCACTAGTTGGTTAGAATAAAATAATGGCAATACTTGACTATAAAATTGTTGTTACCTCTGGATTTGAGAACAAATTGAGCACCCGCATCTAGCTCATCCTTTTCAACACTCCCCATCTCTATATATATGTGGGGGTGGGGGGAGGTTGGGGTGGAGCCTGGAGGATATGCAAATGAAGATATGAAGCCACTCTAATAAGCAGAAAATATCATCGTATATACATACTGGTAAAGACGAAAGAGGTCAACCAACAACTTGTGACAGTGGTATGAATATTACTTTTTGACCCCAAAACTTTGAATCAGTGAGTTGTTTAATGTACAATATTCTATTGGAAAATTGGCGCAAATGGTCCCTAATGTTTTCCCTTAGTGTGGAAATAGTCTCTAACTTTTATTTTTTTGATACAACAGTCTTTAATCTATGTGTTTTGGTACACAATTAGTCCTTATTTAATAAAAGACAAAAATACCCTTAATTATAATTAAAAAAAAATTATAATTGAATTTGTAACATTTGTAAAATGTGCAAATAGATCAGATATATTTATTAAACAATATTTAATTTAGCATATTAAATATATATCTATAGTCGTGTCAATCAAATTTTTCATAAAAGAAAAATGTAAAATTATTACGCTTTAGATATATGTAATTACTATGTGATGTGAAAAACTTGAATAGAAATTAAGTTAAATAAATAACAAAATAGCGTATATAATTTTATGACATTGAAATCTGATTATGTTTTTAATATAAAAATACTAACAAAAATTAGTTTACACATTATTTTTGAACGATAAATTAAAATATGAAGAACACGATTTGAACTCTAATATTTGTAGTTAATAAACGAATAGCTCAATTAAATAAAAGTATTTCAGCATCAAGTTTGTAACAAAGTTATATTTTTTTATGTTGTAACGATAAAATTAAAGTTTGAATTTTAAATAATATGATTACTTAATAATAATAAAATAATTTTAATTAACACGTTTGTTAATAATTATGAGCTTAAATTTTAGTTCTTTTATAATAGTTCATAAAATATACAAAATAATTTAGTATATTATCAATTTGTTAATTTCTTTTAATTTTTTATAAAAAAAATAAAAGTATTGAACCCTATTTGTACTTTTTGCAAAGATTAAGAATCCAATTTAAAAAAAATTTAAAATTTAAAATAAGAGTATATTTGTTTTTTTATCAAATAAGGACCAATTACGCACCAAAACACATATGTTGGGGACTGTTGGGCCAAAAAATAAAGATTATGAACCATTTCTACACTAAAGACAAAAAGCTAGGGACCATTTGCGCCAATTTTCCTATTCTATTTCTATTGCCCTTTTAGATGGGAGTAAAAGAGATAGAATCCGGCTTATTTATAATATGTTTGGTAGTGATAAATTATTTTTTAAGTGTTTATATTATAAGTTATAAGTAAATGTCTAGATAAAAAATAAATTGTAAATTGTGGGTTTTATAAAATGTGTTGATAGAAAGTATATTTGACTAATTTAATCAACTGAAATTATAATTTAAGTAATGTCAAACATGTACTTCTCTGATAGACAATTCACTTATTACATTGTGTTGGATAAAACAAATGATTAAACTAACATTTCATTTATCTTATTATTTAAGGTAAATTATATCTTTTTCAATTTGCGATAATTTCATCCACATTCAATTTTAATTGCATGTATCATCTGCAAGTTTCCAATAATTCATACAAATGGTCTCTTTTGACAATTTTGTTTCTAACTTAAATAAACTAAAACTGCCAAAAAAAAAAAAAAAAAAAAAAAAAAAAAAAATTACAGTCCACCAATATTTTTAAAAGTGACAAATTCAACACATTTGTCCAAAAACATATAAAAAAAGTAAAAAATAAAAGTCAGAACAAATAAATAAAAAATATTCTTTTTCTTTAATGACCTCACCCCACCCCTCACTCCCAAAAATCATAAACCATGAGATTTCTCCCATCACAAAACAGAAGTGACAACCAAGTCACCATCGCATCCTCCGCCAACCATCCCCACCACCACAAACTATGCTTTTATCAAAATCAACACATTCAAGCTTTTACATCATCTGTGAAGCCGCCACCCTCTCCTATCCAAATCGCAGCAGAACTGCAAGACTAGTCACTTTAGAGGACAAACATCGGCCAATGAGAGTTTGAAGAAGATGGTATTGATCTCCTACCCACTTATGTTGCTTTAATTATAATCTTTACACCGATGTGGCGTTTAAGATTTCACGACGGTAGCTCATTGCCTCACACTCATTATTTTTATCAATCATATAATGTCACCTCAACGTGGTCATTATAAGTGAGCAACATAAGTAGCTAGGAGATCAAGACCCTTGAAAAAGAAAGGGTGGTTGTTGTTCTCCAAGTTCACCTACTTTATTTAATTATTTATTTATCTTAATTTTTATTCAAATTTTTTACATCACAAAAAACCAATTACATACTCTTAAAGTACAATAATTTAATTTTTTTCCTTACTGAAAAATTAATTGATACGACTATAATGATATATTTAGTACGCTAAATTTAAAATCATTAAATAAACGCTCAAGACTCATTTGTACTTTTTTTCAAAGTTTAGGGACCTAGCTATAAATCAACAATATTTTATTTATCTTATTATTTGATCTTTTTACATCTTATTCAATCTTTTATATCAAACAAGACAATTAATTTAGTCCATTTATACGATTTTTAATATAGTTAATTTTAGCAACAATTTATGCATTCGATTAATTCCATAGTGCAAACAGTGAATATACAAAATGATGAATAACATTTCAAAAACTTGTTGATTTAATAGAATACTGAGAGCTAATATTTAATAATTTGTAAAAATCTAAGAATTTGAGAATCAAAATTCCTTGACTTGTGGATTACCAAATATTTGAAATCTAATCATACATAAATTTTAGGGTAAATAGTACTATGGATTCTTAACATTTGAACGTTGTAATGATGGGATCTTTAATCTTTGTTCACTAGCAGCCAGAGTTTCGAACCTATGAAACGTTAGCGTCTGATGTCCTTTTTTGACAGAAACCGTCATTTTGACCATTGAATGGTCAAAATTTTTCTTAAATAAATCGATTTACCCTTAAATTGAATGATTAAAAAGAAAAAAAGAAAACCCCCAACCCAATTCTGCAATTGACACTCATCTTCATCTCCAAAACAATGGCTGATAAGAGAAAGTGTTGTCGACAGCCGACCGCCTACCGCACTTGATTTCCCGCCTCTCCCATTCATAACAATGGCTGATAAGAGAAGCGCCACCAACCGGCTGACAACTTCAACTCGAAATCGGACTCGAAACTTTCTTTCAAATCCAAACTCAAACCCAACTCGGCCATCCTTCAAACCATGAAAACCCTAAAAGACTCCGCCACTGCCGCCGCCTCTTCCTTCGCTACAAAACCCTCAACATTTTCCTACCTCTCACTATCCTCCGTCTAATCCTCCACTGAATCTCTCATACTTTCCTTCGCTCACTCCATCCTCGCCGGCAACTGATTTTTAGTGATAATAGCGATATGATTGACTGTACAAAGATGGGGATGGAGGGAAAGGCGATTCCTCCAAATAGATAGAGTTAGGGATATGCAGAGTGATGCATTGTTTATATTGTTGGTGGAGAAGGATGCAGCTTATATGAGGTTGGCAGAAGATAGGTTTTACAACAGGTTCTCGTGCATAATCGTGACGGCAAAAGGACATTCGGGATGTGGTAACACAATTGTTTATGAGGAAAATGAAGGCAGAGAAGAGGGTGATGGGGAAGAGGAGGAAGACACCAAATTATTTAGTTCATGGCAGAGTTGTTTAGGGTGACGCCAGTGGTGTTGGCTGGTTTTTTCCGGCGGGTGGTGAGATGTGGGCGACGACGATATTGGAGATGGAGATGGAGGTCAATTGCAGAATTGGGTTGGGGTTTAGTTGTAATTTTTATTTGTATTTTTATTATTATTTTTTTAATCATTCAATTTAAGGGTAAAACGGTCTATTTAACAAAATTTTGACCATCTAACGGTCAAACGGATGGTTTCTGTCAAAAAAAGACTTCAGGCGCTAATGTTTCATAGGTTCGGGACTCCGGTTGCTAGTGAACAAGGTTAAGAACTCCATCGTTACAACGTTTAAATATTAGAGACTCCTAGTACTATTTACCCTAAATTTTAAGCAGTTGTAGTACATACATTACATACAAAGTATTTATTTTGTTTAGTTTAAAAAATTAGTGTTAAAATCAAAAAATAATTTTAATTATATATTTTATAAAATTTATAATTTTTCAATTACATATTTTATTAATTTCTATCAAAATTTGTTAAACATTTTATAAATTTTTTGTAAAACAGTCCAAAAAAATATGTAATTAGGAAAATGGCAATTTCGATTTTGGAACTCTCCGACAACGTCAGAATCAGTGGCACACTTACCTAATTATAGTAATCATCAAACTTGACTAATCAAACATATGGTCCACCTATGCCACAACATGCAGCTTCACTTTATTTTCACACAGATATTTTTATAGAGAATTGGATAAAATATCTATATTTAAAGGTGGGTTTTGATATATGTCTTATTTTAAAATATTTTTAGATAGATTTATTGAAGAGAGGGTAGTAGACCATTACTCCTACTGAAGAACACAACGTGGATTTTAGTTGTTTTACAGAGGAGAAAGGTGAATTAATTTTTTTTCTTATATTTTTAAGTTGTTTTTCTTTTATTAATATATTTATTCTTTTTATGAATTTAAAGGTATATTCATCTTTTTATTTTTTACTTAATAGAATTTTTTGATATAAATATTAGTAAAAATTGATGGCGCTAACAAATTAAATATTGGACTCGTCAAAAAATAAATGTTCAACACTATGGTGCAAAAGTGGGTAAAAATTTGGATGACAACTGCAATTTTCTTTAAATCTAATGTATAAATTGCATGACCATTTTTGAAATTGACTGATCATTTATGAAATTATGAATAACTTTAATAATTGATAAGAAAAGAAAAATAATTTAATAATCAATTTAAAATTTTGCACCAACTTAATGAAATTAACCCTTACAAAAATACATTTATATACACATCTTAGTCTAACACTAACAAAAATTTAAGTTAGAAAGTGAGAATAGTATTTTGTCTGTTTATTATATTTTCCAATTTATTTAGTTTTTAAGTCCTTTATTTATGTTTCAATTAATTTAATTGAAATGAAATGAAGTACAAGGGCCGATCACGAGCCCGTTGATTTTACACAAAATACTGGATTAAGACCAAATAGAAGTTTTGAATAAACGGACTCAACAAAAGAGCATAACAAAATAAGGAAATGACAACCAAATATTTTAGGAATGTGGTCTAATCCTATAATTGCGCCAGCTGTTAGCTTTCAGGCCATATATCATTTTTAGTAGGGCGGAGTCGGGATTCAATCATAATAACTAGTATAAAAATTTAAAAATGAATTTCGATAATACAATAATTTATTTTTATTTAAAGTAATTAAACTATCTTGTCTTGAGTTGGGGTACAATTTCATTAATTGGTTATGGTTGTTAATTTTAAAAATTGAAAGAAATTATATAAAAAATTATATTTTTTATAAATAGGACTACAATTTTAAAATATAATTTTTATTAGACTTAGACAGCACTAAGCTTAATGACCCTATTTATTAAAATAAAAAATAAAAAATTAAGGTAATGTGTTGTGTTATTGGACTTGGGGTAGCACTGGGCTATAGCCCAATGCTTCCCCCTTAAATGTGGCCCTGATTTTTAGCCATATATTATAGCGTCAACTCAATTGCACCATCGTGTTTGCATGATTATTTGGAGTTGCGATCAAATTAACATAATCAAACTGATTCATGCTCATTTTCTTCCTCCATCTGATACAATGAAAAGAACGCTATGGAGTAGCAAAGAAATGAGGCCTCTTTTCTTAAAAGAATTGTTAATTTCAAAATTAATTAATCACCTGACAACTATGGAGAAAAGTGTGACAATTGTGTGTTTGACAGCAATATTTATTTTTGAACTTTTTGTTCGGGTTGTGTTATAGTTGGTGCTAATGTTTTTTTGTTGTCGTTGTCGTTGTTGTTGATGCGGTATTGTTTCTCTTGTTGCATCGACATAAAATATTCGACTCCTAGTATTTATTCTCACGTCTCTCTACATGCTTTCAAAAAATAAGAAACAACTTTACATCAAAATAATATTTTCAAAAACTATAAATAATCTTGAAATTTTCTATTGCATTAATTCTATAGGATTGTCGTTGCTTCAGCATTCAAAAAAGAGGGGTTTAGAGTTTTGAGGGTGAATTTTAATTGGGTAAGTTATGTGGGTAGAAGTTTCCAAGTACAATAACTTAATGATATTAAAAATTTTATTGCATCATTTCTATGGTTGTCGTTGCTTCAGTCTTCAAGATATGATTTGGAGTTTTTGAGGTGAGTGTTTACTTTGGTAGGTTTTTAATTGGATAACTGGATGTGTTTTTAATTTGATAGTTTTTAAAATTGGTTGTGGGATTATTTTCAAATTTAAAAAAAAAAAAGTAACATATTAATTTCGTAAAAATCAAGCTAATTTTATTTTTTTGAAATTAATTATTGTTTTTAAAATATTGGAAATATATACTTTTTTGGTGTGTGTTTATGTGACTTTTCAATGAAATTTAATAGACAATGTGACATTTTTTATAAATTTATGATAACTTTTTGTAACATAGTATGTAATGTTTTGATGAAACGATATAAAAAAAATACAACTTCTAATGTGTACACTATTTTTCAGTATTTTTCAAATTATATATATTTTTTTAAGTATATAAATCACTTGTCTCTTTAAAGTTCACCAGATTCAGCACCGATTATAATTATAACCGTATGAAGTTTTATCAACTATGTAAAGAAAAAAAGATCTTAAACGTCTCGCAATATTACTACATCTTCAATTTCTCCCATCACAAAATAATCTCTTCCAAAATTTGTTGATCGCTTCAATCTATCTCAATGATTCGATTATCTCCCTTATCTCAAAATTCTATTCACATCTTCAATCTATCTCCTTTAATCTATCGTCTCCCCCCAACGATCATCTCTAAAATCTGTTCACCGCTTCAATTCATTATCATAATAGAACATATAGTTAAATTTCACCGCAAAGAAATAGTATACTAGTAGGTTCTTTCTGAAGTGATATTTGTAAATTTGGGGGTGGGGGTTTAGTTCTTTTTTTGGTGGTAATTTGCAACTGCTGGCGGCGGTGAGCGGCTGAGTTGGTGGTAAAAGAATACTTTTAATAACTGCCACCACTTTGATTAAATATAATTTTCTTCAAAATTCTTGGCAGTCGAAGGCACGAAGCCAGAAGTCAATAACAAGTTTTTAAACAAATTCTTTGTTTTATTTTTAATGTTTTTGGTGAGTGGGGGAATGATGCAGAGGCAGAGCAGAGATATATCATATATCATACATGGTTGTTTTTTGTCAGTTAATTAGCAAATGGATGTGGTAGCATATGCTCTTCTTACATTATTAACATGCATGCTAGATGTCGTCACGTGAGGATACTTCCACGACCTTGAGCCTTGATCCAATCCAAATCTACTCTTTTTGTTTGTCTGTGCTGCAACACATTTTATTCACTTGAATTCTCGTTTAACTACCGATATTTAAATTTAAAGTCTATTTCATAAAATTTAAAAATATTAATAATTTTTGATAAATAATTTATATATAAAATTAAAAAAATTAATAAAACTTGTAGATCTTATATAATAAAATAGGCAAGAGCTAATCTAGATAATCTCAATTTCAAGTGAGGCCGACCCAAAAAATTGAGCATTGGCCTAGAAAGATTAGCCCATTGGACCAATCGAGCTGACATTAGATTGGTCTAATTTTTTTCTTTCTAAAAATATTTAAAAATCTGGTCCAAATCTCCACCCTCCACCAACCCCAAGACCGGTTGGATATTCGACCAAGCGAAGGAAATTTCTCTTCCTTAATTTTTGGCAACTGTGTTCGAAGGGAGATTTCTTTCCTGGTTTCACGGCCAAATCCCTCCTGGCATGGTTGAATGTGGGATGAGATTTTGGGGGTGAATGGAGTGATAGAAGAAGAAGGAGAAAATGGTTCTTTTTTTTCTTTATTTAATTGTTGCAAAAATATAATTAAAAAATTAAGGTAGATTGTCACAATGATCCAAATTGAAATGGGTTGGTTCAGCAAATTATTGGTCCGTGTAAATCTAGGCCAGGCCCGATTCATTTGCCACCTCTAATTTTGTATGTTGTGTGTATAAAATTAATTATTGACTTTGATTTCAATTTTTAAAACTAAATCTAATATACACTTACAAATAATTAAGAGCTTGTTTGATTTCACTTAAAATTTTGCTAAAAATTTGAAATCAAAATTGACAATTAATTTTAACTACTTATTTTGTAGACCCACAATTTTTTATAATTTTTTAATTACACATTTTATTAATTTTTATAAAATAAATTTAATTTTAATCAAAATTAAATATACTTTAGATAAAAAAATAGAATATTGAAGTTCTGATAAAAAAGGACATTAATATGATTACGGGAATAAAAAAGAATTCAAACGGAGTAATAGAAAATAACATTAATGGTGAATAAAAATATTCCGCGGAAGTTATTTTTCCATGTGGACTGAATTAATATTCTGACATATTCAGTGTTGTAAACGTTTAATTATCACACATTTCGAAGCAATTAAAGATGTGTTGACCTAATCAAACTATTTTCATTTATTGTAATTTGTCTCACAAAGTGTGACTTGTACAAAACACAGAATATTTGGAGAGAATATACCATTTAATGTTTGTAGATGCCTACTGACACATCTCACTCCACAGGTTGTTAGATATAAATTTTGTGTTCATTTATAGAGAAATTATATTTATACATTTTTGCAATTTGCATTAAATATTAAAGCTTTACATTTAATAATATCAAAAAAAAAAAAAAAAGCTATTAATTAAAGTTAACCATGTTTTCAAGTTAAGTTGAGAATAAGTATATGATTATTGCAATCTTAATGATTATGAAATTTCACTTTGATGGTTTTTGGGTAAAATCGAAGACAACGAAAGAAATTGGGTGGGTTATAACATGTTTGGAGTAGGCTACAGAGGACCAAAGTTGTTGGCTAAGAGCATATATATTATAATAATAAAAATTTCATAATAAGGGTCAAATTACATAGAAAAAATAAAATTAATCATCTCAAGTAAAACTGTAAAAATGAGTCTTCAAGTGTTTTATAGTCTAAACTTGACTTTCTCTTTATTCGTTTTCATGATACAACTTTGCACATCGATAAACTTGTAAAAGTGTGTTTGGACGAACATTTCATCTTTAATTGTTAAGGTTTTTGTATGTATATGAATACATAATTAAATTAAATAAAAAGTAAGAAAAAAAGAAACGTACTATATTTGATGTTGAATTGTCAACATTTTATTCTAGTTAAATTGGACACGCTAACATGCAATTTTAAAGTTCTATCTTAAGAATATTAATCGTATTAAAAAAAAAATCCAAATTTTTATATATTGATCATTATTTTTGTGTTTAACGTGACATGAAATATTACTTATAATAAATGTGAATTTTTTTTTTTAAATAATAGAATAATGTAATGATTTGTTCAAAGGTCTTTGTCTGTTTCTTTTTGGGCAAATAATAAGCTTATGATAGGTGGCAATTTGATTATCACCAACTACAATTACCTGTATTGGTTAATTTTTTTAATCAAGATCTGCATGCTTGGTGATTTTCTCTTTTTATTTTTTTGTTTAAATAAAAAATTAAAGTTTGATGTTCAATCTATAATGACGAATTTTTCATTAGCTATAAATGATTACAATTTAAAAAACCATCATTAGTGGCAAACATTTAAATGGAAACTTTAAAGGTCAAAGAGAAAAAATGCTCCCCGACAACGATACTTGTACACGGTTAATTGATTTTAGGGCTTGAACGAAGTTTGAAAACTAACATATTGAGCACATGCTCTAATAGAGAATTAGGTTAAAATGCTTAAATTAAGCACTAGTTTGTTTGATGGTTCTTTCATCTAAATTCTTTGACAAGATTATGTATATCTTTGTGTTAATTTGATGGTTCTTTGATTCATCAATGGATGAGATCAATTTAATTGATCAAATATCTCGGTAAGTTATAAGCTTGAGAATGATCGAAGTAAAGAACTCGAATTCGTGTCAAGAATCGCGTAAGCGTCGTCCTGAAAAATTAGTTGAGTGATAACTTAAGTATTTTATGTTGAACGGTTATAAATATGAGCTTAGTGTTTAGCGATGACTAAACTTCGACATCTGTGAATTAGTTCACAAGACCGTTGAAGAAAATGTAACTTAAAGTTAGTAAGAATAATTAGAAAGACAAAATGATTATTTATACTCATACCTAATTATCTAATCTCGAACATGGATGAAATATATATACGGTAGGTCGTCGGAGGAACGACATGTGTTCTCGTAATTTTATATATTCCGAAAGTGTGATCTTTTGCCTTTAGTGGAAAAAGAAAAAGACTAATAATTAGATCAGGTGGTTTAGGGTCGACTAGACACAATCTAATTATTGGAATTTGAAAAATATATATTCGGACAGGTCCTTGTGGTAGCTCTATAAAGTTTTGGGCTTAATCACAATTACTATGAAAGTTTTTAACTTGATTGTAATTGTGATATAAGTTCAGAGATTACATGTTTAATTAAATTAATCCTAAGCTAATTGAACTTTGATGTAACCATGACTTTTCAATTAGGACGCTTGTCATTTTTATATCACATTGCATATAATATAAATCATTCAAACAATTAAGAAAAGAGAAAAGAGAAATTATTAAGTCTTGTTTGACTTGAATTTTCTCTTCTTGGTTTTCTAAATTTTGTCAATCCAGAGATTAGTTTTTTGATTCAATTAAAAATGTGCACACACGTCGGTGTAATATATATTTGGGAGAATACCATAGAAGACTTAAACGTTAGGAGTACTAAGTTCGTGAATTAGAGACGAATATCGTTTATCGATTCAAAAATACTGGGTATTTAATTATAATGGTAAATTGCGTTAGTATTCTAGACCAATATTTACACTTATATCGATTCACCTCAACTTTTACATAATTAGCATAGTATAATACTAAATTATTAAAAATAATTTAATTATAATAAACATATGAACATCTAACAAATATATTAGTTTATTGAATTATCATTTTTTTTTCCAACAAATTTTTGTGCCAGCTTCCAACATTATAAACTAATAATAAAATTACAAGAAACTCATGCTTTATATTTACAATGTATGAGCTAATATCCATACACTTAAATCATATACATAAATTTGATGGTAAATAAACATATATCCATGTAAACAAAATTATAGGCTCTGAACAGATGAATATGAACAATGATTGAATTGAAATCTAGTTCATTACAACAAAAAAGATGACTCCTTTAAAAGCTCATACGCAGGACTACATGATAAGTGTATTTCACACACTTGTGACATAGTTTGATGCAAAATGGAGATAAATGAGAAGTGCCGGCACTAAAGAGGAAAAGAAGACAAGGAAGACGGGAAAATGGAAGGAATGGATCCTTCACTCGAGCAACAAATGGCCTCACTTGACACATGAACAACATAAAAGAGCGAGAGGGCTCATGTCGAAAAGTGCCAAAGTCCCATGTCGAGAGATATATATTAAGGTCTAAACAAAAATATGAGATAAAATATATATGGAGAAATAATTATCTGTGTATATTGATGTAATGTGTATAATGAATGGAGTTACAATATATATATGAATGGAGTTACAAGATATATATATAGATTAATAGAAATCTAATAAAGAAATGAATATGAGAAAAAAAGTTCTACTTAGAATAGGAATATTACATATATGGTATCCTACTACATGGAATTCTAATATAAATAGAATTCTAATATTCTCCATCAAGTTGGAGCATGTATGTCAAAAGTGTCCAACTTGTGAGTGAAATTATGAAATGCTTCTTTTCCCAATGCTTTAGTAAATAAATCCGCAATCTGATTGTTGCTTGGAACATAGGCAGTCTTGATCTCTTCCTTATCAATTCGTTTACGAACAATATGACAATCTATTTCAATGTGTTTTCTTCTTTCATGGTATACTGGATTAGCGGCAATATGCATTGCTGCTTGATTATCACAATATAATATTGTTTGCTTGTAGTTGACTCCACACATAAATCTATAAGCAATTGTCTCAACCATATAACCTCACATGTAATGGAAGCCATTGTCCTATACTCAGCTTCTGCTGAAGATTTGGACACAGACGTTTGTTTCTTACTTTTCCATGATATAAGTGCCTTTCCCAAAAATACACAATATCATGTAGCTGACTGTCGTGTAGTAATATCTCCGACCCAATCTGCATCATAAAATCTTGCTAGCTGCAATTTTCCACTTGATAGGAAATATAATCCTCGTCCTGGTGCCCCTTTCAAGTATCGGAGCAATCGGTGAACTGCATCAAGATGGAGTTGTATAGGTGTCTACATAAACTGACTGAGTGTATTGACTGAATATGAGATCTCTGGTCTAGTAATGGTGAGATAAATGAGCTTTCCTACCAACCGTCGATAGTATGTGGGATCTTTCAATAACTTTCCATCGGTCAAATTAAATTTCAATGACTGCTCCATAGGAAATGCTGCAGATTTTGATCCAAGTAATCCAACTTCTTGAAGAATGTCAATAGTATACTTTATTTGGTTTATTGAAAGCCCTGATCTTGAGCGAGCAATTTCTATTCTAAGAAAGTATTTTAATGTGCCAATGTCCTTCAACTTGAATTGAGATGTAATGAATGTTTTTGTAATAGATATTGCTTCTCTATTGTTTCTGTGACAATCATATCATCCACATATAATAAAACTGTCGTAAATGAACTACCATTGACTTTTGTAAAGAGTGAGTAATCTGCATGTGATTGTTTGAACTCAAACTGAATAATAACAGATACAAATTTTTGAACCAATAACGAGATGCATGTTTCAATCCATATAAATATTTATGAAGTCGACATACAACTGGCATCTCTCCCTGTCGACGAAATCCAGGAGAGGGAGTCATATAGACTTCTTCATCAAGATCACCATGAAGAAAGGCATTGTGTACATCCATCTGATGAAGCGTCCAATCACGAATAGAGACGATAGCAAGTAAGCATCTGATTGTAGTTAACTTGCAACTGGAGCGAAAGTTACATTATAATCAATCCCTTCTCGTTGTGTATACCCTTTCTCTACTAACTGTGCTTTGTATCGTTCAACTGTACCGTCAGAATGAAATTTAATTTTGAACACCCACTTACAACCAATAGGATGAGAACTTGGAGGAAGCGGTACAAGTGACCAAGTATTGTTTTCTTCCAAGGCACGAATTTCATCATTCATGGTACCGACCCATTTGGGATCCTGACATGCTGTCTCATATGTAGCTGGCTCAATGATATGAAAAATATTATATATAAAAGCACAATGAATAGAAGAAATGTTACTATATGGTACATACCTTGATATAGGGTGTCGAGTGCTGAATTTGACTGGAAGAGACCCAACTTGAGTAGGCAGAGTATGATTGATATAGTAATCTTTCAAGTGAAATGGAGTTTGAATTGATCTTTTGGATCGTCTAAGTTGGTCATCTGGAGGGTGAGAAGAGGTAGGTGGATCAGTGGTGGTTGGACACTGCTCAACCGGTCGACCGATAGGTGAAGACGGTCGACCGTTTAAGCTCTCTGTTGAACCGGATGAAGTAACCGGCCGACCGGTGGATCAACTGGTTGGACTCTCTGTTGAAACGGATGAGTAAACTGGTCTTGGTCTGGATGATAGTTCGGGATCTTCGTGCAAGTTATCTGCTTCTCGCTATGTGTTGGTCCCGAGGGTTTATGAAATATGGTGTTTCAACATCTAGAGGCATAGATTGTGTCAATGGGATGGAGTTGGTTTCATCATGTTTGTTGGAAAGTGTATGGAAATATATTTTCATGGAACACAACGTCTCGGGATACTATTAACTTTTTGTCGGTTATGTCATATAAGGTGTATGCTTTTTGTCCTGAGGAATATCCAAGGAACACACACTGTTTGGCTCGTGTGTCAAATTTCTGGGTCTAAGGTTGGTGGCAAAACATAGGCAACTATAGACACGTAAATGAGAATAAAGTGGTGGTTTCTTGTGCAATCTTTCGTATGGTGTTTTGTGTGAGAGCAATGGTGAAGATATCCGATTGATAAGGTAACAAGCTGTTTTGATATGTTCCTCCCGAAATTTTAACAAAAAATTGGCTTGAAATTTAATGGCACGAGCCACGTTAAGGAGGTGGCAGTGTTTTCTCTCTACCACTCTATTTTGTTGAGGGGTATAAGGACATGATCTATGAAAAATGGTACCATTTTCATCTAAGAATGTTTGCAAGGATAAGAACTCTTGGCCATTGTCAGATCTTAGGATTTTTATAGTCAGGTTGTGTTGAGTTTTAACCCAAGCAAAGAAATTTTTAATTATACTTTGAGTTTCAGATTTGTGACGCATGAAGTGTACCCAAGTATAACGAGAAAAGTCATCAACAATTGTAAGGAAATATCTAGCACCAGAATAAGAATAAATCCTATGAGATCTCCGAATATCACAATGAATCAAATCAAAGAATTGATTGCTAGATATTTGACTGACTTTAAAGGGTAGTCTAAATTGTTTTGCCAGATGACAAATATCACAAATATCGTGGGAATCAAAACTAATACATAAGATACTTTGATATAGGAATTGAAGAGGTGAGACTGAAGAGTGTCCAAGACGTTTATGCCATAGGTTGGTTGATCCACCGGTAGTATGATGTATTTGTGATTTTTGTGAAAGGTAATATAGGCCCTTACTTTGCCTTCCCAAGCCAATCGTTTTCTTCGTAGTCAGATCTTTCATGACACAAAAATCAGAAAAAAAATGTCACATAGCAACTTAACTCTCTAGTAAGTTTATTGATAGATAATAGATTAACTTTGAATTTGGGAACATGAAGCACATTATCAACAGTCATATTATTTTCAAAGTTAACTGTACCAATGGATTTAATAAGAGCATGACTCCCATTCGATAATTGCACAGTTTTGTGCATTGGCATGAATTTATTCTCAAGAATCCCATCATTCGTCACATGGTCAGTAGCTCCGCTATCAATAATCCATGAATTACTCAAATGGGTAGTAGAGAGATTGATACCTGAGGTGTTAACACAAGGCTTGTCATTACCCGACTTGTTGTTTAGAAGTGTCATGATCTGTTCATATTCCTTGGTTGTGAGTGTTTTGCCTTCCTTTGGGTCAAGTGTAGAAGCGGTAGTAGTGTTTGTGAAGCGTTTGTTTCGTGACTTCACGTATTTTCCATAAAACTTTTGCCCTAAAGGGAAGCCATGGATGAAATAGCAGGTATCAATGATGTGGCCATCGACCGGAATGGTGAAACGGTCGATCGGTTCGGCCGATCGTTATTTTTCCATTCGATCTCCAATTGATTGAATGTTGCCTTTCATGATCGGATTCTTTGTAGAGAGCCATGGGATCCAATTGGGCAATCGTCGCTTCTATAATTTTTTTTATATCATCGTTTGTGCGAAGCATCGTCCGCCGTAATCGCCGCTTTGATACCTTGTAAAATATGAGAGAAAATATATGAGAAATAATTCTCTCTCAGATATTGATGTAATGTGTATAATGAACGGGGTTACAAGATATATATATAGACTAATAGAAATCTAATAAGGAAATGAATATAAGAAAAAGAGTTCTACCTAGAATAGAAATATTACATATATAGTATCATACTACATGAAATTCTAATATAAATAGAATTCTAATAGAAACAATAGAAAAAGAAGTGGCACTCGAGTGCCAAACATGTAGCCATCGAGTTTTGTATTCGGTAGGATATATTTGGGGATTTCTAGGTCAAGAGGTACATGATTTTTACACTTCAATATTGTGTATGTGTATGCTAGAACCCATCTACTTCATGAGAGAGCCTTTTTGGAGATCAAAATATACAATTTGCATATAGGGTTTAGAGTTAGAAGAAGAAAGAGAATTAGGAATTTGAAGATTAATGCTTGATCATTCCACAACTCTATCTTTTTATCTATTTTCTTAATTTCAGTTATGTCAAGCTCAACTCTCATATTTATTTATTTTGAATATGTGTGGCTAAACTCTCAATAGATAGGACGACGACGTAACTAGACTTTTGAAATTAAATTAAATTTTCTGTTTTTGACTTCAAGCACGAGTTCTGATTCATTACTTGTATTGATTTTATTACTTTCAATTATCTAGCCAATAGTTAAATAATTTACAAATGTGTTAAGACCGATATATGATATGCATGTTTATATCAAATAACAAGTAACATAGATTTCGATAGGGGATATAAATGTATTATTATACTCTATAAAATTATTTGAATTAAAGTGAGCAAGTATATGTGGAGTCAAAGTCCTAACGCCTTTTTCATAGTTGAGTTTTTCTCACAAAAATTTAATTTGAATCAATAGTCACTCAAAATTCGATATAATTCGGTTAATGTTAGAATTGATTGATTTCATAGTCAAAACAAGTCATCATAGAATCGACACTCTATTCACACTTTATTACTTGTTAATGATATTGTACATATGTGGATTTCAAACGTTCACTAAACATGTTGGATGATGGTAAACGTATAACAACTTATTATTAGAATTTGCATTCATAAGGTTCATCTTTTTTCATGTCTTGAAATATATCCATGCGAGATAAGTGAATCGGCAGCCACTTCATACGTAGGGTTTTACGGTAGTTTTTAACAATATTTTTTCACCTAAATTTCGTGAATAATATCATTTGACACCTTAAAAAAATTTGTCACAACTCACAACTGTATAAGTAGTCATTGTCTACAAATTGATAGTATGTTAACAGTACTAATAACATAAGCTATTAAAAGATAATTATATGTATTCAATATTTACATCTCGTTTTATTTGGAGTATAGTGCATTACGTGACTTTATTTTTTTTTACTATGTCTAATTGAAATTGATGTTCAAACATGCTTTCATTACATGCTCTTTCAATCGGATCACTATATATATATATATATATATATATCTAAAAGTTCTAAAAAGAAGAAATATTTTTAGACTATTATATTCTCACAAATTTTTTTTTAAATTCCACATTTAACCTTAGTCTTCATTAATGTATAATTATTTTTTAATATTTTATTTATTACTCTTTATTGTTCATTAATTATTATTGTACATTCAACTTCTAAAAATTTATTAAATGTACAATTAAAATTTATAAACATTTAATATATTAAATTAATTATTAAATATGAAAAGGCCCCTAAAAGGAAGAAATATTTTTGGATTATTCTACCATTACAATTTTTTAAAATTTCACATTTACCCTTAGTATTCATTAATGTATAATTATTTTTTAGTATTTTATTTATTATTATTTTATTGTTTATTATTATTGTACATTAAATTTTTAACAATTTATTAAATGTACAACTAATTTTTTTAAATATTTAATCTATTAAATTAAATATGAAAAAAGACCTTAAAATGGATAAATATTTTTTGACTATTAGTCTTAAAAATTTTTTTAAAATTCTATATTCTCTCTTAGTATTTATTAATGTATAATTATTTTTTGATATTTTATTTATTACTCTTTTATTATTCATCATTATTGTCAGTGGCGGATTTTTTGGATTGGCCCATCCCCGAAAAAAAAGTCGTTTTACAAAGTAAATTTTTTTTCCTTAATAACAAACTTGTGTGAATTTTTTTTTCAGTAGTAGTTCTGGCTCAAAAAATTCCTGGATCCGCCCATGATTATTGTACATCAAATTTTTTAAAATTTATTAAATGTACAATTATATTTTTTAAACATATAATTTATTAAATCAAATATGAAGGTGAAAATATGATCTCAAATTTATTTATTTTGCATTATGTAGAAGAAAGGAATGAAAATGAGTTTCAACAAAAAAAAAAAAAAAATAATAGAAAAAGTTGTAACTTTGTTTATTACCACATTAAAATTCAAATCATGGTTACAGTGATTATGAGTATGTTTGGTTAAGTTTTTCTTTAAACTCTTTTTTTCTTCAACTCATTTTCAATTACATATTTTGTGGGACTCATAAATGTTATCAATTTTTCAATCACACATTTTATCAATTTTTTTCAAAATCTCTTAAAAAACTACTTTTAAACTCCAACTATAGTTCATAACTAATGTTTGAAACTATTTTAATTTTTCATTTTATTTTATTTTATTGATATATATAAATCGTTCTTCTTATATTATTTTTGTTGCTCAACAATATTCTTACAATATAGTCAATCATTGACACTTCTTTAATTTTTGTTTTTACTTACATTTACGTCGTCAAATCATACACGTCTAATAAAAAGAGAAGTAGAGAACATACACAAAAAATATTGTTTACAATGAAATACTACTCTAACAAATGTACAATATTCATTACATTCTCTGATAATAAAATTAGTAAATATTAATTTTATTATTCGTAAAATGCAGCCCTGGATCTCATTAATTCCATAAGATTTGATATCAAAGGTTCGTCAAGTTATTGTTAGTATTATCACCATATAAAACTCATATTTGATTGTAATTGTATTTTCATGAATGCAATTATCTTTTAATATTTTATTTATTACTCTTTTATCATTCATTATTATCGTACATTAAATTTTTAACAATTTATTAAATGTATAATTAATTTTTTTAAATATTTAATATATTAAATTAAATATGAAGGTGGGAAGATGATCTCAATTTTATTTTACATTACGTAGATGAAATAAATGAGAAATTGATTTAAAAAAAAAATAAATGGAAAGATTGTATTAAAATTCAAATCATAGTTGTCACCTAATTAAAATTCATATTACTGTATTAAAATTCAAATCATAGTTGTCAAAGTGAAATATAAATGAAAAGATTGTTTTAAATACATTGCATAAGTGATTATAATTAAAATTAATATTTGAAAATTTTTAATTTCTAATTTAATTTAATTATTAATTAAATTAAAAATTAAAAATTAAAAATTAAAAAATTTTCAAATATATATATATAGGGGGAGGGGGGACATTTTTTTAATTTTTGTTTCTTACTTACATTTATGTTGTTTTTATTTATCATCAATAAAACACGCTTAACAAAAAGCGAACATACACAAAAAATATTGTTTATAAGAATTACAATTCAAACAAATGTACAATATTATATAGTCAATCATTACATTCTCTCACAATAAAATTAGTAATTATTAATTTTATTTTCCGTAAGCCATGAATATTCTTATTATTACATTATTAATTCCATAAAATTTAATATCAATAGTTCATCAATCATTAAAGTTCAAATCACCAAAAGTTTTTCACTGGGTTCAAATTACTATTCGTATTATCACAATATAAAACTCACATCTTATTGCAATTGTACTTCTATGAATGTAAATAAAATATCAGTATCGAACAAAAATTTTATTTTTTGTCTTTACTGTTATTACTACTTCAATATTTTAATTATTAACAATAAAAAAATAAAAAATTGATAATATAATTGCAAAAGCATGTTTGACTAACTAGTATATATAAAAGGCAACTAGGAGGGATTCACGTTTTGGCACGTCTGGGTTTTTCTCAAGTCTTAATGTCATACGTTAGAATTTGATTTAGCACTAATTAATCCGTAATTAATGTTAATAAAAAAAAAATGGAGTTTGGGAGTCACTTTCAACAAAGAAAATGAGAAAGGGGACAACCTAACAAATCTCCGAAAGATACTTCCTTATAGTTTCCATTCCAACAGCAAATCTCGCATTATCGTGCGCTCCTTCATGCATTTACTTTTGACTCAATAATTAAAAAATTAAAAAAAAAACAAAAAAAAAAAGCTTAAAATATTTTACAAAAGAAAACAAAAGCAAATACAGGAACCTCCTTTTTCTTGTGCTTATTATTGACTTGCTTTTTGGTATATGTACCCACGGCCCACCCTCTTTTTTAATAAGGCTGCGTTGTACGTAATTGTGGGATTCATAATTTATTTATTAATTAAAGTAATTCCTTTTTTTGTTTAAAAATAAAAGAAAAGATGCCACGTTGAATAATGTCTAAATGATCAAAAATCGACATCATTACATTTTATATAATTGATCCAATGATTTTCCTTTCAATTCTTTTTAAACAAGTTTGGGACATATTCAGTTGTGAGTCCCGCTAATCGTTAAAGCCCAAAGTTTCATTTGCCTTTCAATTTTTTTAAACAAGTTTGGGACATATTCTTAAACATCTCAAAATCATTTTGTTGCAGCCAAAGTTTTGTGGAGATAATTTCTTAAGCATCTGAAAAAACGAATTGTATGGAGAAAGGAAAAAATTTTAATTATTAAGGAAAATATTTAGCATTTGTTTGATTTTACTTAAATAATTGAAATTAAAGTCAACAATTAATTTTAATCATATATTTTTTGGAACACACAACTTTTATCAACTTATATTAAAATTTGTTAAAAAATTGATTTTTAACAAAACCAAATCAACACTTAATTTGTTATTATTAGTTAGTAGTTTAGGTTTGTAAAGAGAGTGATAACAATGTTGACGAAATTATGAAGAAAAATAATTTATATAGCCGAGGAGGATAAATAGGTAACTAATATTTTAAATATTACTAAAATTTGAGACTGGATTTGTATTTTTATAATATTTATCTATACTGTCACTGAAGATAATTCGTATTTTTCTAAACTATTTTTACAAATAACGTACCTTTAGAAAATACATATTAAAATTTGTATTACAAAGGAAAGAAGACATCAATTTTGGGAATTGTATATAGGAAAATTTGCACCTGCAGAGCCCAACTAAACGACTTGTTGCACTTAGGTCCCCATTTGATTTTTTATTTCACTCACGTCCACAAACTATCAATTATGGTGTTAGTCTCTGATTGGATGTAACCGTCCAAAATTCTATGAATTGGTCACTTGACAGTTGACACTTGACATCCACCTAATCAATTTTTGAAAGGTTATTTTGCTGAGGGAATGTACTCCTACATATGGTGGGTATGAATTATCCAACCAACTACTGAAGTGGCAGTCTATAATTTGTAATTTATGGTTCCTAAACTCATTACTTTTGTTATGTATTATCAATCATAGATTGCTACTTCAACAGTGAGTAGGATAACTTCTACTTATCATGGCTAAGAGAACATCTCCTATTTTGGTCTACCATATTATTTCATGAACAAAACAATTAAAAAAAAAAGAATGATTGTATTGACACCACATTACTTTATAGTTGCATCACATTTTTATTACATTAGATGTTCTTAATATTTATTATCACATTTATATCTTTAATTTTTTTATTAATTAATAACGGTTTTCATCTAAAAGTTATGTTAATGTACTTTATAATGAGAGAAAAACATTTAGCCGCAATTTTTTTGTGTTTTTATTTAAAAATGAGAGGAACAAATAAGTATTTTTATTCTCTCTTAATGAAAAGTTTGGACGAAAACCATTATCAATAATATACGATAATTTATGGAAGGTTGAAAATAAAAATGCAATGAAAAAAATTAAAGACATAAGTATGACAAAAAGTGAAAGTTATAGACCTTCATGCAATTAAAATGTGGTGCATTTATAAATTATAAGAAAACGTGGTGTCAATATATTTAGACAAAACACAAAAAAGAAAAAAAAAGAATCAAAGGCAAAACAGCCTTCACCACCATTGAACATTGTCGATGCCATGCCAATGAGTTTATTCTCAAGGCTAACAACCCCGTCCCACCACCCTTTTTGATTTTGCAAAACTAAGGATATGTTCGCGAAAGATTAGTGAGGCTTCGTCATTTCTCTCCTTATTTTTTTTTTTTTCAAAGAGTACGGTGGTGGACAAATGTGAAAGTGCCATAAGTAGAAGATAGAGATAGAGGTGAAGGCGACAAAGGTGGTGGACAAAGTTATAGTTGCGTGCAAGTGGTGGAGGCTACTTTTATTGTGTGTTTTTTTTCCTTCTATTTCTTTTTTGTTCATTTCCTTTTCCTTTCTTTTTTCTTTTTTTCCTTTTTTAATTATTTTAAGGAAAATAAAAATGAGTAAACCACACCCTTAAAGAAAAGAGGTCACATGCAACTCGTGTGACATTTGATAGAAAAAGGAAACCTTATACATCCTTTTGGACCAACTTGCACAAAAATGAAAGCTTGGAAATTTAAATGCAACAAAAAAATTGAATGTAGACTCAATTGTAACAAGTGATAAAGTTTGGGGAGTGCGATTGAAAAATTCCCTTTTATGAGTAACATAAAAAAAATTGATAATAATAATATGGCATAGATTGGGCAAAATTATTGCTTGAAAAATTTCACGAAGGTAGATTTTAAAAAATAATATTTTATTATCTTAAATAATTATTTAAATACTTACTTAATTAATCATATTGTAGTTATAAGTCATAACTTTCTTTCTTACCTTTTGTAAATCATTCCAAATTTTATTGAGCTTATTTTTTCAAAAAAATAATTTTTACATTATGAATTTAAACAATACATGATTTTTGCCTCTCTTTTTTTCCCCCTATTCGAAACCTATTTATATAACAAAGACCAACACTAATCACCATAAAACATTTTTTTTCGAATAGAAAAAATAGTTTATATAATTGACCAACTAAATATAATTTAAAGGGGGTGTATTCAAATTGAGACTTTAAATAATTTTTAAGAATTTAAAAGTTTAAGAATATTCAATGTAGAATTTTAAAGACTCTATAAAAATATTAATATATTTAATAAAGACTTTTAGATACCTTAAAAAAAGTCTTTAAAAATCACGATTATTCAATTAAAATTTTTTAGAAGTCTTTATAAGTAATTTGGGTATTTAAATTAAGAAAGACTTTTAGAGATTCTCTACTTACTATATTTCTAGAGAGTTTTGGAGATTTTTTGGTGGAAATTATAAATAGAAAATATAAGAAGAAAAAAAATCTCCCACATACCCTGTGATTTGTGAAGAATCCAGAGCCGAAAATAAACAATGCCTATTTTCTTTTACTTCTAGGATTTTCTCTTCTCTCTCATCTACCCCGAGTACTTAATTATATGTGACGTGAATGATTTAGCTTAATGTTTTTTTATAAAAAAATAAAAGTCTTTAATGAAAGTCTATAGAAATCTACAAAAGTTTAAAGAATACTTTTATTAATTTTCAATCAATCCATAAAAATCACTTAAAATCAACGAATTCTACAAAATTTATCTACTTATAAAAGTCTCAATTGAATACACTCCTAAGAGAGTATGCTTGATAAAGTTTTTTTTTTAATAGATTATTAGTAGTGAGTCCTATAAAATATGTGGATAAGAAGTGAGTAAAAATTGTGGATCTTATGAAATGTGTGGATAAAAATAATGTTTGATCAATTTATAAATATTTATAAATACTTACAAACATGCTCATATACAATACGCCATTTTCGAAATTCACACCATAGTCTTTTGCTTTTGTCATTAGAACCGGATTTTCCAAAGCTCAAATTATATCATTTTCGAAATAATATTATTTTTCTTATTTTTTTCATTGTTCTCAAAAATTAAAATTATATATACTTTAAAAAATCAAACAAAAATATAGAAAAAAATAATTTAATTGTTACTTGTACTTGTGGGTGTGTTTGATACACTTGTTAAATGGCAGTAAGCCTTGCGGAGTTCATGTGTCATTGTCTTGATGTCAAACTGCAGGGTTTTGACATTAAACTTTTTTGCTGTTCCTCACATGAATTTTGCACACCTAGAAACTTTTCTTCACCAGTACTTCACAAAGTTTTAGATTTTAGATAATTCAGTGGGTGATTATTTTCTGTCAATATTATTGACTTTATATAATTAAATTAATACTATGACTTGGTAGATCCAAATTAATTGAAAATCAATGCAACATAAGATGTATGATAAAATAATTTAGAGTATGTTTGTATCTGTTTATAAGTATTTATAAGTTGGTTAAATATCATTTCATCCTCGCATTTCATAGAACCCAACAACTTTTATCCACACATTTCATAGGACTCACAACTTTTATCCATTTTTATCTACATATTTCGTAGGACCCACAATTTTTATTCACACATTACGTAAGACTCACTACTTATAATTTACACAAATCTTACCAAACATAATCTTAAGTTCTTCCCTCCTCCATTAATGGAGATGACAACGAAGCGATGGGTGGGGCCGAGGCGGCCATTATTATCCCCGCTCCCTCGAAGATTTTTGGGAGGCGAGGTTGGGATCGTGGTGGGGCGGTATAGAAAAATTCTCATTTATTACTCCGTTTAATTAATTAATGAATTTTTAATTTTTTTTTTTTTACAAAAATTTAAATTTTAAAACATAAAAATAAAATAAAATAAAAACATTCAAAGCAGGGCGATGCGAGTAGGAGACGATGTTTTTTTGCCATCCCTATCCATTAACAAAGTTAGAGAAAGGGTGATATCGCGAAGAGTCGAAGAGGTTGAGGCTAATGTCGACCGCTTTGCGGGGACCAAGACCCCCAAACTTTCTGAATTTTTTTTTTTTTAAATATTGTGTTTGATTCTTTTAATAATTAGTACACACAAGAAAGGTAAAATTGAAACAAATTTATTGAATAGAATGTGGGCCAAATGAGGTGAAATCATTTTTTTCAAAATAGTAGAATCAAACACGCTTTTAAGATCTTATTCTTCCTAATATCAACCAAAACAAAAAATAAGTAAAGCCTCAAATCCAACTAAACAAATAAAGTCCAATCTAACTTTCGGATTAAATTGGAATAATTCAATAACCAAGAAGAAAGTATTGAAGTTATTTTTTAGGAATGGATAAAAACTATATGCGCCTCTTGGTACATCTCTTATATTCTCTCCGCAAGGAATGGATAAACATATGCGTTCATGCCATGACAACATTCAACAAACGTAACATCTATATCTAAATGGATGACGCTTTATCTATCACCACTATATTTTCTCTATGTTCTTGACTTGATCGTAAGAGTGACAAGTCATTTTTCAAGTATCGGAGCAACCCAGCACCACTGTCTATGGAAGGAGGAGAGGTCTAGCCGTCTAGTGCATCTCTTCCCAAAGTGAGGTTTGCTCATATATCCTCTATCGATATGTTTAAAGATAAGGTTCGTTCAAATGTCAAATTTAAGACATGAATCCATCCTTGGAGTTTAAATGGTTACATTTTTCAATAAAGTTGTTGTTTTAGTAATGAGTTAAATTTCATTGTCAAAATTTTAACGATAAATACACGACTATTGTGTTAGAGTATGTTTAGTAAAAATTTTGTAGATTATAAACTATAGGTCCTACGGTGTGTGGATAAAAAATAAATAAAAATTGCGAGTCTATACGAAATGTGTGAATAAAAAGAATATTTGACTAACTTATAAATACTTATAAGCAATAACATGGTACTCTTAATTTATTTATGAACTAATTCATAAAGAAAAAGGGAAAATTAGTCCTTGCTATAAACACCCATTTTTATGCAATTTTACAAAGTGAAAGAAGAGTCAATGTCTATCGCATTTTCGCTATAAAAACACACTCTTGTCACCTACTCTCTCTCCCTATTACTTGCTCCACCCTCTCTCTCATCCCTCTGTCTCTCTCTCTCTCTCTCTACACCTTCTCTGCACAATGCCGCAATACTTCTGTGTCTCTCTTCTATCTTTGATGTTATAGAAAGAAACAAGAAGTATTGCTTGGCTCAGACTGAGAATAGTGGAGACATCAAAGTTGTAGAGAGAGAAAGTACAGATCTATACTGAGCATCCCCTGTTTCTTGATTGAACATAAATGGCTGAGGTTTCTGCGAAGAGTTTTATACCGGAATCATTTCCGGGCTCGACGGCGGATATTTCGGGCCAAATCGGGCTTCTGTGGGAACTGATTAAAGCGCCATTGGTAGTGCCACTGCTGAGGATTTCTGTATACATATGCCTGGCCATGTCCCTTATGGTGTTCATGGAGAGGCTTTACATGGGAATCGTTATAATCCTTGTCAAACTGTTTATGAAAAAACCCGAAAAGCGATACAAATGGGAGCCAATGCGTGATGATGTTGAGATTGGCAATGCAGCTTTTCCTTTGGTTCTTGTTCAGATCCCCATGTTCAATGAAAAAGAGGTCCATCTCTTTGTATTTTAAGTTTCTGCAAACACACACACACACACACACACACACACACACTCTCTCTCTCTCTCTCTCTCTCTCACACACACACACACACACACACGCTGGAATGTGAGAAAAAGAAGGTTGAATTTTTGTTGACTTTGGGACAGGTTTATAAGATCTCCATTGGAGCAGCATGTAATCTTTCATGGCCTGCTGACCGGTTCATCATTCAAGTACTTGATGATTCTACTGACCTTGTAATCAAGGTATACATGACAAATCCACAATTTGATCTTTCTTTTTTATATTTGACCTTTTCTTATTCTTTTTTAAGCAATATAATTAATAAATATTTATAGGGACTCATAATTATGACAGTAAATCCACTTATTTTGGTAAAGAATTGAACTCTTTGGTGCCATTTTACACTTTCCAAAATCACATCTGTTTTTATTCTTTGGGTTTAATTTTAGTTTTTGAAAATATCATTAATTATTAAACCGACATTATTATTGGCTGTCTGTCATTAATGTCTTTTCTTAATTTGATGTCGTAGGATATGGTTGAGAAAGAATGCATTAGATGGGCAAGCAAAGGCATTAACATAACGTACCAAATTAGAGAAACAAGAGGAGGGTACAAGGCAGGAGCTCTTAAAGAAGGTCTCAAACGTGACTATGTCAAAGATTGCGAATATGTTGTTATTTTCGATGCTGATTTCCGACCCGAACCGGACTTTCTCCGGCGAGCCGTCCCTTTTCTCATGCACAATCCGGATATTGCCCTTGTACAAGCTCGTTGGAGGTTTGGTAAGTCACACACTCTTAACCACACTTAAAAATTATATCTTGCTATAACGTGCAAAAGTGTCGGTGGTGTTGCAATATTTCATTAATGCTATTATGTGTACAAGTAAATGCGTAGGCTTATTGGTAATTCTATATAATATAATTAAATATTCTTTTGGGCTTTTTTTTTTTTTTTTTTCCTTTTAAATTGTTGCTTCTTGAAATGTTGCATATCATGTGTAGTTATAGACTTATAGGGTCCACCAAGACTCTATTACTCAAGTCGTGGGACTACTAATTTGCAACCTTTTGTCAATCTGGTTTCTCCATCGACCGTACATCACGGCGAAAAAAAAAAAAAAATAAAAAAAATTGATGGGGGTGGTTTGGTGTAGGGTTTAGCAACTAACACTTTATTAGTACTATTGACAAAATATGATTAGTTGTATGTAACCACTATTTAATTCGTTGGACCCAATTATTTTTCTAATTTATTATTATTATTTTAATATTATGGTGGACTTAACTTTGGAATTAATTAGGAGAAAAAACTAAAATAATTAGTCAAAATAAGGCCATTACTAATAAGCAAATAACATTTATGATATGTATTTTAAATATTCGGGGACGTGATTAGTATAAAATACCTGTTCTTAAGTGTCAATGAATGAAATAATAATTATTGTCTGATCTTGCAAAACCCTCTTTATTATCCTGTTTAATAATCTTAATTAGCCTAATTAAGTAATAGTGAGACAGTGTTGTCAGCTCGTCATTATTATTTAATGAAATATAAGTGGTCATATCCTAATGACGAAATTATCCTGCTTTTTTGCTGAAAGCAAAGTGTTCCTCCCGGATTGGCCGGCGTGGAAGTGCTACATATCCGGGGTACGTTTGTCTTTTACTAAAACCGACAAAGAAACAATTAAAATTCCTTGACGTTTTGTATAAACGAGGGTAGAGTTGTAAATATCACTCCACGTGCTATTATGCGCTTTGCTCAGTGCTGACAGATACATAGGTGACCGTCACTGGTCCACTCACTCACCGGTCACCAGTCACTCCTCAAACTGTTACCCCCAAAAACCCAAGAATTAAAAAAAAAATAATAATAATAATAATATCAACAATTTTGTGCACCGACAGATTGATAAATAAAATAGCATGGGGTGACTCTGGTGAGTAAACAAATACGTGGGAAAAAACGAAAAATTCCAGGTTGTTCTTACATGACTTGTCCAATTATTTTAATGTCGGCTCACGTGCTGTCGGAAAGGTAACAGGTTATTTTCTTGCTGATTATTAGGACCTCCCCATACTTTTTTCAAATTCTACTTCTGAGTGTATATATAAAAAGTTGTGTTTTTCTTAAATAAATATATGTGCTTATCTTGAAATATATAAGTCGATATTGAATTGTCTATCAAGTGTCAATGCACGCTATTAAGTTACAACTCTTAGAACATACGAGTTAGTTGGAATATAATAGACAGATTTCCATTTTTATTATCGTTTGAGTAAATCTCGGAATGCTAACAAGAATTGTTGATATTTTGTTTGTTTCGCAGTTAATTCGAATGAGTGTTTGTTGACAAGAATGCAAGAAATGTCATTGGATTACCACTTTACAGTTGAGCAAGAAGTGGGATCGTCAACTCATGCTTTCTTTGGCTTCAATGGTAAGTTTATGTACTTAATTAGTAAAGTAATTAACCAATTAATTAAATATAACTTATCAATAAAGCTACAATGTAGCATACATGCACGTGCCTAGCTCCAGTACTGCTGACAAGTGACATTTAACTAGTTCATCACATTAACTTGCTTAAAAGCTTAAAACAACAAGAACAATGATTCGATAATTATTAATAAGACTAATTAAAGTAAAATTGTATAATTTCAGGAACTGGTGGCATATGGAGAATAGCTGCAATTAATGAGGCAGGAGGGTGGAAAGACAGAACAACAGTAGAGGACATGGATCTAGCTGTTAGAGCTGGTCTTAAGGGATGGAAATTTCTTTATCTGGGGGACCTCCAGGTACTAATCAATGAAATTATCTGTCTAGTAAATTTGTTCGTTTTTAACCATTTAGGTCACATTAGGTACATAGTATTGAACACGACTACGACTCACAGTATAATATCAGGACTAATTCGTGTTTGGTTCCTGACTAGGTGAAAAGTGAGCTTCCTAGTACGTTTAAAGCCTTTCGTTTTCAGCAGCACCGATGGTCTTGTGGTCCTGCCAATTTATTCAGAAAAATGGTTATGGATATTGCTACAAACAAGGTTTGTTTGATAAACTTATGATTTGTCTTATTGAATCTAAGGACCAAAATTCACTGTACAAGAAACTGAAAAATCTTTTCTTGTCTGATTTGGCAGAAAGTGTCTCTATGGAAGAAGTTTTATGTAATCTACAGCTTCTTCTTTGTAAGGAAGATCATAGCTCACATGTTCACCTTCTTTTTTTACTGTGTTGTACTCCCATTGACAATTTTGGTACCTGAAGTTGATGTTCCAAAATGGGGGGCCATTTATATTCCTTGCATCATCACAACTCTAAACTCAGTCGGGACTCCAAGGTCGGGTTTTTGTACTAAACGCAATGCTGAATTCGCGTCCCATATAATTAACTAATGAAAATTTTCTGATTTTTCAGGTCTTTCCATTTATTGTTTTATTGGGTCCTGTTTGAGAACGTGATGTCTTTTCACCGAACCAAGGCTACAATCATCGGTCTGCTTGAGGCAAAGCGAGTTAACGAATGGGTTGTTACTGAAAAACTCGGAGATACTCTTAAGAACAAGTCCAACGCCAAAGCAGCACCCAAAAAATTCAGATTTAGACTTGGAGACAGGTAAAATATCACTCTCTTACTTCCACTTTAACATGAAACTTGTCATTTATCCACATTTTAGTTTAGGATCACAAGAGTGGCCTAATATGTGTTTGAATGAATACATAAACACTGATACACATCCTTTGTGCAGAATACAAGTACACGAGCTGGGATTCGCTGTATTTCTATTCGTCTGTGGATGCTACGACTTCCTATATGGAAAGAACAACTATTTTATATACCTATTTCTTCAAGTTATCACCTTCACAATCGCGGGATTTGGCTATGTTGGAACAATAGTCCCTAGTTAATTCATGTATCAGAAGATTCGCTCGAGCACTCAATCGTCAGTGTATTTCTAGTCTACACAACTGTATACAACTTTTCTACAATATTACTCAGAAGGAGAACAAGTCATTTGTCTAGTACAGCAGAAATTGATCAAGGCTTCTTAAAAAGTCTCCCTGGAAACAGAAGTGTGCAAAAAAGGCCTTGCTCTTAGCATATTATACAGTCAAGAAAACTTTGAAGCAGCAGAAATTTCATTACAAAAAAACAGAGAATGTTCAAATAATGTTTTGTTATCCAGTTTACAGTGCTTGTAGTTGTATGACATTGTATTTCAGAAGTTGTATGATTTTTTCTTTTTTCTTTTTTCATAAATTTCAGTTGTAGTACAATATGTTTCTCTGGTCATATGTTGTGTTAGGTGTTCTTTAAATATAAACAATCAAATTAAGGAAGATTTTTGACTGCATTTGGTTGGCAATGGAGTTGTTCAGCTAATCTATGAAGCCTTCACAAATGATCTGATTTTTATAAAGCTCGGTAGAATATGTCACAAGATTGCGAGGAGATAGGACAAAATTTGTTAGAAATTTGTTTAGCAATGTTGGTTTTGACCAACTTTGAGTCGAGTATGGGCATTATAAGACCATACGTGTTTTACTACGTGAGTAGATTAACATAGTATATTTAGTTGCTCGAATCAATTTCAGGTGAATGAGAAATTAAAGTACAAAGTGAATCGCTTAAATACATGAATATTGATGAAAGATGAAATTAGAATATTGCGGAATATACTAGAATTTGTTTAGATGAAAAGTCGTGTCTTTTTGGACATGTCATTTCTTAACAGTCATCTTAGAGACGTGTCTTTTGGACATGTGCTTTTTCAACAAGACATGTCTTTTGGACGTGCCTTTTTATGAAGATGTGTCTTTTGATATACAATTTTCAAATATTATAAATATGCCCCTTATGTTTGTAAATTAAATCACTTCACTTTCAATCAAATGTCTCTACACTTTGCATAAATCATTTTAGCATGGAAATAATTGCTGTATAAAGTTCAAGTCCAATTTTCATTTAAAGAAAGAACGAAATACTATTTGGTTCGTTGTATCTTGGAAGACGTGTGTCAAGAAACCGTAAGTACATGTGCAAGATAATTTCATTTTAAGGAGAAAAAAGTCAAACTCTTGCCTCAACCAAATCTAATTCTTCATTTTTTCATATTTTTGTAAGTTGTCATTTTGTTCATTTACATGTATGTGATTAAATTGTTAGAATGTAAACAATGCACTAATTTTACCAATAAAATAAATATGAAACGTGATACTTGTTAAAGATTTAATTAATTTAAAATTTTACAATAAATCTAATAATCAACTAAATGTTGATAAAGAAAGATTTATGAATAGACGAACTCTACTCTTCTCCTAACTCCTCTGTATTTCAACAAAGTTACAAAATGAAAATGTAATTGTATGAATCAAGAACTGAATTCAAACTTTTTTGCGTGCTCATGATTGCATATGTTTGTTTTAAGGCATGACAAACATTAATTAATGTCGTGTCTTTAGGTCTCATAGAAACTAAAATTGAAACACTAATGTTTTCTTGTCTTTAAACCCAAATTATTGATTGAATTAAAACCTTCTCTTCTATCCAATTATTCTAAGTAGAATATTTAGACATGAGATACAGCAATCAATTCAAACATTCATATGTTCAATCACTTTTACAAGCCAACTAATGGTTGACCACGTTAACATTGACTTGCAATTCACCGTACGATTGAAATCATATTGACAAAATTGTTGCATTTTTTTTAATTATATTCACAATACAATTTTATTACCTGCATTACATTTTAATTACAATAAAAGTCCTCCAACTTTTGACATTTGCATTTATATCTCTAACTTTTTTTCGTTGTATTTTGTTATTAACTTTCAATTAAATTTCACATCTTATATCTGATGACGATTCATATCCAAATATTTTGCAAATGTGTTGTCAACTTTTTTGTTTGTTATTTATTTTATTTATTTAAAAATACGAGAGACAAAGATAAGATGTAGAAATTAATATGTTGATGATAAGAATGTAATAAAAAATAATTGGAGATATACATACGAAAATGAGCAATATGTTTGGAACATTTATTGTAATTAAAATGTAGTGTAATTGTATGAATATAATTGCTCTTTTTTTTTTTTTTTAATAATTGGGACACTTTTGCACTTAAAGTTAAACCCCATTTATTTAAGAATAATTGCCTCTCCCGGGTTTAAGCAATAGATTGGGCATAAATTTGCTCAATTTTATGGGTTTCTTCTCGTTTAAGTATTTTCATTAGCATTTTTCACTTTTTTTTTGATCGAAAGCATTTTTCACTTTTGCTTGTACCAATGAATGGGAAGTGCAAACCGATTATCATTATCTAATTATAAATATATACGACCAAGTTACAATTTTTGAGATATTTCAATATTAAAGTGATATAACCACAAATAATATTATTTAATTAGCAAACAATTTGTCAAATAATTAACCATTTAGATTATTCCAAATTGTGGACATTTGCTTTTTAATGTTTAGTTTTGTATTGTTGGAATTTTAAGAGAATTGATTTTTATTGTGTTAAGAAATAATTAATTACGAGAAAAATTATTTAAGTGTGTGATAAATTTTATTTCAGAATTGATGTATATCTTAGAATCAGCATTTTAGCATTTGGTAAACAATAGTGATTTATTGTGAGGCCGATATACAATTACTAAATTAAATGGACATTGATTATAATGATGTCATTTTGTATTATTAATATTATTGATAGTATTGTACAATTTATTTTACTTTTATAATAATTGTAATATTATTAAATATTTTTCGAAGTATTCACTATATTTATTTTAAAATAAAAAATATATAATATTATTAAATCTCAAAATTTGTAGAATTAAAAAATAAAAGTATAATCTATTTAGCAGAAAATGAATTAATTTAATTAATTATAGTTAAAATTTGTATTTTGATTATATATAAAAGTTAAAAGAAGAATCTAATAAGCAATTATTTTGATGCATCTCTAAAAAATATTTTAAATTCTTTTATAATCAACTTTTCTCCTATTAACAAATTTTCTTAACCTAACAATTATTTGATAATTACAAATTGGAGTCTATAATCAATTTCAAATAGAGTGAGTGTGATCATGGGTTCTATCTAGTGATTATATGTTTCCAATATGTACAAGTTCGTATTTGTAAAGCATCGATGGTTTTTTGTCCACTCAAAAATTATCGTCTTTTCAATTCGATAAAATTTAATTACTTTAAAGAATTCCTAATCTACATTAAATTTTATGTGGTTTCCATCTCTACTTATAAGTCTCACTCTTTGTCAACGTAAATAATTCATTCTTTTGTAAAATTTATCAAATTCTAAAATAGACAACAATATGACTTTATAGGATAAAAATTCAATTTTATTCACAGATCGAACAAAAGTTTAAGTTATACATTATTACTTTAATAAAAGTCTATTTTTTTGTTTGTTTATTCATCCATCTTATAATTAGGGCATCATTATAAGACATAAATCTTAGTAGTTTGATATATTAATAATTAATATTCTATATGTTTTTTTTATACATCTGTTAATAATCAAAATTTATTACAATATTTTATTACATATTTCTTGTATGAAAAGCTATTTATTAAGTAATTGTTAAACCGTGAATTTTTATGTATATAACACAATTTTATTATTTTTATTTTTTATGAATAATTGAAGTTAAAAAAAAAAGGTGAACAATTCACAGCTTGCATGTGAGTGTATGTGTGTGGTGTGGTGGGGTTGGGGGCAAATAATTGTAAGGACACATTATTTAGTGTTTGAGAATCATTGTGAAACAATGCAATTTTCCATTTGTGTTCACTATTTTTTTTGGACATTTATCGAGACTAGAAAATATTTGAACGATGACAAATTTGTTATAATTTCTCTATTAAATTATAACAAAATTTATTAAATATTCTTGTTTATAAGCCACGTGAGTTGAGAGAATGTGGTCCAAAATTGGCAGACCTAATTTTATTTAGTTGAAGTGTCTTCTCAACACTGCTGTGCGTTACAAACTTGTTCCTCCTCTTTTCCATTATTGTACCAATTCTGTTCTAACAATGACAAATGACAATGAATGTTCAAAAACTAAGTACCCCTTCACCCTTGCCCACAATGTTGGGATGCTTTTGAATCCAACCTGTTTTTTTGGGACTTGGGGTCCTTATTTATTGCATTATCTGTCAGTCTGGGCCACGTACCCCATAATATTCTGAATTTATCAAACATTTCAAAAAAGAGGTTAATCAGAGAAAGAAGGTGTGTTTGATTGGGTGAAAGTAGAAAAGATAACAATTTTCATGTAAGTTATAAAATAAAAAAAAATTCCCCTAAAAAATTTTTTTTTTATGAAATTGACAAAAAACAAGTTTAAAGTGATTATACTTTAGAATTCATTTTCCTTTTCCACATTGTATCAAACGGCCAAAGTAAAAAAATATTTTCTTCGAATGTGACATTATTTTATTCGAATATAATATTTTTCGTGGAAAATAGTGCAATCAAACGAACCTGAAATTTCAAAACTTGTCAAATTTTAACTAAAATATTCGTGTTGAATTATTTTATTTAAAAATTTAAACTTTAAGAGATAGAATAAATTTATGTTTTTAAATTTTATCTTCAAATTCTCATCATGATTTGATCGAGTTCTCTTTTTTTTTTTCAACGAAAACTAATTTAATTATAATCACAATATTTATCGTTTACATGTAAAATAATCTCATCATCAAAAAATTTAAAATATTAGAGATAGAATAATTTTATATATTTTGAATGAGATAGAATAATTTTATATATTTTGAATTTGTATTTTGTAACAGTGAATTAATCGTTTAAATGCCAATAGACCACATTTGTGCATAGATACAAAAAAGAGAGTGTTAATAACATGTTGAGAAGTGATTTCCTACTTTTAGTGTGGACAATTGATATGTTGTCCACATCCAATGTATCACTTACACATTAGATAAATTATCCATATAAATAAATGTCACATCAACATTTCATTCAATGTACAAGTGCTACATTGAATATGAGCAACATAACAATTGTTCACTGGAGACAAGAGATCATTTCTCTTAAAGTATTTAACTTATTTAGTTTATTCTAATTAACATGTTAGTTTTTAGACAGTATTTTGTTAATATTTTGTGGCATTTAAATGACATATTTTGTGTGATTAATTATAAAGAAAATAGAGTAATGTTATTTGTACATTCTCATTTACACTAATACTTATACTTACTTATATGGCAATAAGATTTATAGGTAAAACATTTGACCAAAACATTATTTTAATTTTTTTTTCATTATTTTATTATGTCACGTAAGCAAATGTAAGTGTTGATGTAAGTAAAAATGTACAAATAGCATTACTCAAAAAAAAAAAAAAACTATGGATAGGAGAATTTATTTTATATGGAAAATTTGTTAACATTTTCCAACCCATTTATTTTCCATGGAAAAGGCGTTAACCTTTTCCAATCTATAAAATTGTGTTTGATTCCCTTTTTTCTCATGGAAAATGAAAATTTTTCACCAATTTTCGGGTTTGGGGTTTGTTGATTGACAAAATTTTTCAAAACTTTTCTCACCTTTTTCTTTGTTCAAATAGTTTATCAACTGGGAAAAAATTATTTATATAAAAATATTTTCTTTCACTCAAATTTTCCCGAACTAATTGAAACCCTTTTTCTCATTCTTTGAAATGGGTCAATTTTCTATGGACCGTGGGCTGTACAATTCCAGGGACGATCCAACAAGTCGTAGGCTGCTTTACTTGATTCAGAAGAGGTCCAATGCACTTTAGCAAAACTATATTGGCCCATCGTGTATGCTGAGCTCATACAGGATGTTCATTAATTGGGTTTGAATCCACGGACTCTTCTTAAAGAGAACAATTTTCCTAAAAAAATTTGATGCGACGTCGTTTGGTGATGGAAGAATCCAGAAGCAGTTCGATCTCAATATATAAATAACAGTAGATAATACCCAGTACCGGTCCTCTATCATTTTCCCCCAAATCCACAATTTCTCCTGGAAGCCTTAATCAGAAGCAAACCCAAGCTCACGAAGAAATTTTGAATTCCAATGGCGGAGCATTTGGCTTCGATATTTGGAACGGAGAAGGACAGGGTGAATTGTCCCTTCTACTTCAAGATCGGTGCGTGCCGCCATGGCGACCGCTGCTCTCGCCTCCACACCAAGCCCAGCATCAGCCCGACCCTATTGCTCTCCAACATGTACCAGCGACCCGACATGATAACCCCTGGCGTTGACGCCCAGGGCCAACCCATCGATCCCAAAACCATGCAGGAACACTTCGAGGTTTGTCATCTATTCCACCCTCTATGTTTTGGCAACATTTTTATTTAATAATTATTTCCGGATACTGTTATTTTCTTGTAGTGAATTAATAATATGTGATATTCTTTAAGAGTAATTCGTGGTAATTGAGCTACACCTTTTTAGTTTTTTCGTTTTGCCGTGAGTTAATTTTAATGGATGTTACGTTCTGGCTGGATGTGAAGTGTTGGATTTTAGGTTGATCGGATATTTTATGCTTATAAAAATGAATATTTTTACAATTTCTATTCGTTATTATTCCTTTAATTCTATTAAGCAACATGGTAGGCGATCTGATGTTGTGATAATCAGTGGTAATACTCGAAACAATTTTGGTTCATGAGTTATCGCTTGTTAGCGATTATTAGTGATTATGATCGATTCAGAGCTGTTGGGTTTTAAATTCCATTGGTTTTCATATAATTTTGGAAAAGCATTTAGTTTTGAGATTTCAAATTCTTGTTTGTGATCCCAACCTTTTCTTTTGTTGACTAAATGTGTATGGTATTTAACGATATTGATGTTGTACTTTGTTAGTCCTGGAGAAAATTATTTGTGTGCACATGTGAACTGTGTGTTGTTGTGACTTGGATAAAATGTTTGTAAATTTTGTTATATTTTGCTATCATTAGTCAAAACCGAGCTCCGTTTAAAACTATGGCGGACTAAGTTGTTTTTCTTCTTATCTTCCTCCTAATGTTATCTGGATTTGGAAATTTTAAAGTTCTAGTAAATGCATATTAGAAGATATGTATATCTCTAGTTTGAGAAAACAGTGATCTTCTAAAGATATCTAAGCTTGAGTATAATTATATTGGGCCTACATGCAGATGAATTGCGATCCGATTTCAATCAATTTTTCTATTACTAAAACTTGAAATCTTTGTTCTGTTATGTTGAGGGTTTCCACAACTCTTTGTTTATTTGCTATTCTCTTTTATCTTTATGTTTTTGCTTTGTAGAAATAATTTGATGTTTTATCTTCTCACAATTTAATTGAACATAGTTGTATTCCGGGCATATTTCTGAATATTCTTTCCATTTTTATGTTGTAGGATTTTTATGAAGATCTCTTTGAGGAGCTGAGAAAGTACGGAGAGATTGAAAGCTTGAATGTTTGTGACAATCTGGCTGACCACATGGTAATTTTCCTATTTTGTTCGAGTTATTTAGTTTCTGGTTGTTCAATATCTAATTGATATTCATATCATGAATTTCTTTTGGCAGGTTGGCAATGTTTATGTCCAGTTTAGAGAGGAAGAGCATGCTGCAAATGCTTTGAAAAATCTGACTGGAAGATATTATGCTGGTAATGAATTTCCTCTTCCTTTTTATTTCTGTTGAGCTTTCAGATAGCTATTATTTCTGCCTATTGTCCATTTCTACACTGTAGAACTAAAGCGCCTATTGCCCATTTCTACATTGTAGAACTAAAGCTCTTTGTTATATTTTGATTGAACATATACTGATAAGTCAATATTCCCTGTAGGACGACCCATCATTATTGATTTCTCTCCCGTGACTGATTTTCGTGAAGCCACCTGTAGGCAGTACGAGGAGAACACCTGCAATCGTGGTGGATACTGCAACTTTATGCATCTGAAAAGGATTAGCAGGTAAAGTTGTGATCTTCTTTGTCATTTAAAGGAGTAAGAAACTTCTATTATGGTAGAGGAGTAAGAAACATACTTTTGTTTGGCAGAGTGTTGAAATTTTCTCTTTTCTTTTCTGTTGTAATTTGTAGGGAGTTAAGACGCCAATTGTTTGGAAGATCCTGGAGAAGGCATAGTCGAGCAGAAGCAGAAGCAGAAGTCCCTACAGGCACCGTAGCTATGACGATCGCTCTTATGGAAGTCACAGTCACAGTAGAAGGTATGATGATAGGGATTACCATGAAAGTCGGAGAAAGAGGCACAGAAGCTCAAGTCCTAGTCGTAGGAGGGGTAGGAGCAGGAGCCCAGGTGGCAGGAGGGATCGCAGTCCTGTTAGGGAAGGGAGTGAAGAGAGGCGAGCCAAAATTGAGCAATGGAATAGGGAGAGGGAAGAGGCAGAACGTGCTAACAAGCCCAATACTGGTGCCATTGATGATAGAAAAAAAAGAAAATAATGGGTACATGCAGAAAGGAGATCAGTACAACAGCGAGGTGCAACCACAGCAGAGTGGATATGAGTATTGATGATTTCAGCACTGGTTGGTTCTTTGTCTCTTGAAACAATATTATGATTTTCTTTACAAAAAAGTTCTCTTTTGAGAAAGGCCCACCTATCCTATAAATCTGGCTTACTGCCTATTTTCCAGTGTGCAGGTGGAATGCAGGTTTACAATTCTGTCATATGGAATATGAGAATAAAATTTCTGCAATTTTATGTTTCTCTAACTCCTTTTGACATTTTGTGTGCTTGGGTGCATGGCATGCTTTAGAACTTTCTTTACTAGTCAATGTTTTCCTCAGATTACTTTTCCAATTTGTACAATTATAGGCACTCAAATTTTGTAACCAATTTGTCCATCCCTTGCACTATTTTTCCCATCTTCTGTTCTAAGCCTTACCAGCCGCCATACCATTCATATCCAACATGGCAGCTTACCTTTACTTTCATATGGAGAACGTAGGTTGGCACCTTAGACGTTTGACTTGAGTGCCAACATAGCTTTGTTACTGTTGCATAGGTGCACTTCAGGATTGCCTTGGAGAGTTATTTCGTTATTAAATTACTTCATTACCATTTATAATAGTAAATCCTATGTCTTACCCAACAACAACAAACTAAAACTTATTCTTGGTAAATATGGAGAATCTTTTTGTGCCATATCGCTTTGTTTATTGCTAGATCTGCTGGAAGATCTAAAGCAACTATATATTTATCAGTTACAACAAGACCATGTTAATTTTGGTCTACCTACCCCTCCTTATTCCTTGCTTTACCAAAATTGCGTCATTCCAACAAGACCACGTTAAAGTCGACGGGAACATGACAACCACCAAGTCTCATTCCTTTAGTTATGCCGTGTCTAGAATTTATCTTTACTGTTAATTATTATGCGTAAGGAATTTGAAATTTTTTTTGTTTTCCAAATCTCTGTAATTTGGATGGGTGCAACTAGGTATTTTCTTCATCAAATTTAAAGGAATATGTTCAACACATAGGATTTAGGATTCTTGGTGACAGTAATATACTTTTTCCTTAATTATATCTATATTTGGTAACCCAGTAGATGGCAATGATCTCAGCCATTCTTCCATAGTTCCTGTATTGACTGCAGACCTATAACCTATGACGTCTTTTTTGTAGCATGTAACTGGCCAATTTAACTTTGCCTGTTGACACTGATAATCAGTAGTTTGTGGTCTGCATGGCCCATTAACCACGTGTGCATAAATGCAAACATGTGTTACAAATTTAAGTTATAAACTTGGCTTAATTTATTTTTTTTAAATCTGCTAGTGTGTGCTTGTGTGATATTTTATGCAGTCAGGTATCTTGTAACCACCACATATCCAGGCTAGTGAGCTTTCGCTTATCTTCAGTTTGATTTTCTTTTTCTGGAAAAGAAGTTACGGATCTCATGTGTGTTGTGAGTTTTGCAGGTCCAGGTTCCTGCTTATAAGGACCAGAACTTATTTTAATCACAGCTTACCATGGAATGTGTACAGGTGCTATGGTGCCAAGTCGGAGGAATTTGCAGGGTGAAGAAAAGTGGAGAACTTTAGTGGTGCCTGAGATCCCGTTTCTCAGACTTATTAACTTATTCTGTTTTCTTTATGGAAATGCAGGTTTGATCTTGCAAATATTGTCTTTTCACTTTGTGGAGAATTTCATGTTGTGGGTAGGAGGATATCTTTGTAATCAGTAATCAGTAATCTTGGTCAAACAAATTTGCATCACCGATTTTGCGGTATACTATTTGAGAACTATATTCTGTACCTGCCCCATTTTTCTTTGATTCTCTGTGTTTTCTATGGTATGGATTGAATTGGTTTTGAGATGAAGTGGTAAAAGTATATGGGGGGGAGTTATGGTAGTGGGTGCAGGGAATAGTGGAATATGATGCGAGTTATGAGGGGATGGAGAAAGAACAGGGCAAGTTCCAAGTCATTAGGATGGATTGGAGCATTGCAGTAATTTACCCGAATCTAATAATTTCGTCATGGGATGTTTTCACAAAATTAACGGAAGTTTTCTTCGAGCACAATCGCAAATAAACTTCTAAATAGTAAATACAATCAGGACATTTGTAGGAAGAATTCATCGACCTTTTTTTCATTCTTTGCTTGGGATTTATGTACAAAATAACATAAAATCATGTGTCTTATAACTAAGGAGCACTATTTAGTTCTATATCCTCCATTCCTTCTCCCCTTAAAACACCATTGTCCTCAATGGTGGGCTTTTTGAAACAATTTGTTTTCTCTTCCGTTTCTAATTTATAATTAGATATGATGATTTTTTGAACTTTTCTTGATTATACACCTTCGAATCAACTCTATTTTTATTTGCTTTATTCATGAATGACTTCTTCTTTTTTTCTTATAATGCAACAAACATTTCACATAACTAATTTCCGCATCATGTATATTCTCGCCAGATGAACATTCTAGTCGAACTCATTTGCGTTTTTTTCCATTTCCATATGGTAGTAACTACACTGATGTTTTTATAGCATCTCCGATATGACTTTTTTCGTAGCTTCTGTACACACCTTTAACATAACACAAGAATTTCTCAATTATTTTTAAAATTTTATCTCCAAGATGTGCTATTTATTGGCCAAGAACCTTTCTTCTGCACATTGGCTTTCGTAGCTTCTTGGTGACAAGTTCAAGTTTACATTTAACATAACACAAGAATTTCTCTATAATTTCTGTTGTTCGAAAATTATAGATTCTATCATTTTTTGTATGTGCTCCAGTTGGTACTTCATTGCTGAGATGTTCTCTCCTTGCTTAAGTTGCTTTGTTACCTGACTTTGTTACCAAATGTTACAAACACAAATTATTCGTAACAAAAAAATCCAATAAAATGAGAAAAGATGAAGTGTGAGTCCGTTGTAGAAAATCTGGACTTTTCCAAATATTAGTTTTTGAGGAACCAATAAACACCCAAATATAATCAATGCTTTGTAAAATTAATTTATCGACCTTTATGATACATTGTTTGCGATTTACACAAAAAAACAACATGACATCACATATTCTAAAATTAGGGAATACGATTTAGCTTCATATCCTCCACTGCCTATTAAATAGTTAAAAGTAAACTAATAACGATCCATATCATGCCATATAGGTCGATTCAAAAAATAAATAAAATATAATAAAATAAAATCGTGCAAGAGCAAACAATTGCTGTAAGCATATTCACTAAAACAACACGTATTTATCGGTACATAAACCAAAGTGAGAACTCCGTTAATTTGAGATTAGAAAGAGCTCAATCAAATGACAAGTCTGGCAGTTGGCAATTAAGAAAAAATTGTTGATCACAAAATCTGGTTCAACCAAGTTGTCTATAGATCCTTTGACATCTTCCTATATTCGTCTATATGTTAGTTGCAAGCTTTGAACCGTTAGCATGCAAAAGCTCATGTTCTGATAAAAGATCCAACGGTCAAGTAAGCTAGCAGAATATATAATTTGAGTGTGGAGAAATAAATAGACAAAACTTTAAATAGGGTTTGAATATTGCATATATTTTCCAGCATAGAGTATTTAGAGTAAAGATAAAATCAAGGGTATTTTAGATTTTTATTTCATTTTTAACATTTTGACACGTGTCGACTATTTTTTTCTTGGTTCGCTGTCATCAAACATATTTTTGTTTGATTATGCTCCCTTTTAATGATATTATTACACGTGGTAATGGTCTCTCACACCACAATCACGTGTCAATGTGGATATTCTAGTACTCTATGATATTTTAAGGTAAACAAGTTTGCTATCTACGTCGCTTAGAATTTAGACTCATCTTCTTTCACCTAGTCAAGAGGTTTGCCAAATGAGTGGACCACCTCAATGGACCCCCTCCCTAGGTGGCGATGGCGGGAAGGCGGGGCTTTGCACACCCAACAAGGCACTTATATGTGTCGAGGTTGTTGGGCATTAGCAAGGTTCGTGTGAATCACGTGAAACTTTGATGTGGCCTCTCATGACGCAGCAGATGTATTTTATGTGGTCTCTACTTTACATGTGACTTACACATGGCGTCCATGTGAAGCGAAATAGTAACAAAATTATCACAACTTCATAAATTAATATAAAAAAAAACCAACTATAATAAAAATTCACTGCTCAGTGGACAATATACAAGGTTCATGTTTTTTAGGATCTCAAATGAAAATTGATGTTGCACCTCTCAAGTCGAGTAATCGCTGGAGAATAATAAAATATTGATTTCGTATGGAAATCATGTATTTAATGCAAGAAAACTAAGTGATAAACTAAAGTAAAAAGAGAAGATATATATTTACCAATGACATGGACGTTTACCATGTCAGTTTATTGACCATGTCATCAAAGCCATTTGCCACGTAAGATCCACCAATAAAATTATTAATGGATTTGACGTCCGTGATGTAACTAAAACAAATTGAGACAATTTTTAAAAGTTAAATGACTGAAATAGAACTTCTCTATAAGTTGAGTGACCATAAGTGTTTTTACCCCCAATAACAAACTTACGTTGTCTATCATTTTCAAGGATGAGGATACTATAATAATGTAACTATTCGGTTTTAGGTTGGCATAAAAGTGGATTTAAGTCAATTTCTGTAGTTTTCTTTATTTGAAGGGAGCTTTTCTTGTAATCTAGATTTTCACCAAATTTATCGCTATTTTATTTATTTATTTATTAGAATTTGGTTGTACTGCAATAAAATGCAGGTATTGATTGTAAATAGAATATTCCATTACTTTACAAATTATTCTTTGATCATTTCACTAATTATTGCACCTACAAAAAGGGTCATATGATAAGGTATGATTTTCAATTATCCCTCAAGATCGAAGACAAAGTTGGGTTGTCTTGCCCTGTCACCAAGCTCAAGCCATGTCCAAACCAACCATCCAAGTACCCCGTGACCTAGATACTACATTCTTTCTGTCCATACAACTGTGATTCATGTGACATGTAATGACAACGAGCTAAACTTATGGTTATGAGTTGCAATCTAGAGACATCATAACTCCAAACTACAACTTTACACTAGTAATACTTGGTTTACTATTGCTGTGATTTTAACATAATCATCTTTTGCTGTGGTGAAAAAATAATCAACTTATGGAAAGAATCAGTTCATTGATGAATTTTTGTTTCAAAATTAATATATATTTCAAAATCATTATTTTAGCGTTTGGTAAATAAACGTAATTTATTGATATACCTATATACAATTTTTAAAATAGACATTGATTATAATGATGTCATTTTGCATTATTATTATTATTATTATTATTAGTATTGTAAAATTTATATTTACTTTTATGACCGTACATATTATTAACAAATATTTTTCTCGATATATACATTATAGTTATTTTAAAAAAATTAAATTAATTAAATCTCTAAATTTATAAAATTGTAAAATAAAAGCATAGTCCATATAGTAGAAAATGAATTAAAGTTAAATTTGGTATTTCGATTATAGTTAATTGGAGAAGTTAAAAGAAAAATATGAGAAACTATTTTTTACTACTTCTCAAAATCTGTTGTCAGATGATGCAGATCTATAATCATTTTTATTAAATTTACCAAATATTTAAAACAATCTTTGATTGTTTGACAATCATAAGTGGTTTAAAATCAATTTCAAACAGGACCTAAGTTACGAATGTCAATGTATAAAGAATTGTTGATTGACACTTATCTCGGCTCTCATACAAAACGTTTGTTAGCTATCCAAATTGGTTTTATGTTGATTTGTCTAGTTTTTAATATTTTAGGACAAAATCCCAATATTGAAGCACATTTATGAAAAAGGAAAAAGAATAAGATAAAATTAAAAAGAAATGAGGCGTTTTGGAGAAGTATTGAAGATTATAAGTGGAAAGGGACAATAAGCAAAGCAGGTGGAGAAAATAGAGTACAAAATTTGGTACAAAAATATCCACAAGTAAAATGATATACAATTGAAAAGATAATTGAATTAGGAGTCCAACGCTTTTTATATGAATTGTAATTTGAAGTTTCCTACGAAAAATTATGGCTGATTGAATGTTAGATGTACGGAGCAGAATTTGTGTATACTCGATCAACAAGTCCGCGGAAGGTGCGAATTTGCCTAATTAGGTTTTCTCAAGTGCTTTTTAGTCCAAGTTTGGTACGAAATGACAGAACGTATTCAACATAAATACTTGTTTTTTATGTTGAATACTTGTTTAATTTAGCATATGTTTGGTAGTACTAAAATTAAATTTTAAGTGCTTATATTATAAGTTGTGGGCAAATGTGTGAATAAAAAGTAAGTTGTAAGTTGTGGGTCCTATGAAATGTGTGGATAAAAAGTATATTTGACCGGTTTGACTAAGTGAAATTATAATTTAACAATGACAAACATTTGCTTAAATTGTTGTTATTGTTTTCATGACTTCAATTACTTGATTATTAATTGAATCGAAATTGTGAACTATTTTATTTTTGAGAGATCGAAAATAAGTTTAGCACATTGTAACAATAGTCAAGTATGATAGGGGATAGAGATATTCCCATATCTCTTGTGTGATCCTTGTTTAAATATTCTAGCTTTTAGATATATTGTAGGGGATTATTAAATGCTTTAGGAATATTGATGATCGAATTCATTCTAGTATATATATATATATATATATATATATATATATATATATATATATATATATATATATATAAATATATTATATATATATATATAACATACATTTCATCCATTATCCCGCCATTTTTCTTTCCAAATTTGGTAAGTTTCGCCATAAATCTTTGCATAGAGTTTGTTTTCATTAATTGGTTTCACACATTAATTTGGTAAATTATGCCATAAATCTTCGCATAGAGTTTGTTTTTTTAATTAATTTCACATCGTTGATTGTTGTTTTCGTTGATTGTTTTTTATCTAAATGCAAAAAAATTGATTCGAAGTAGTTTCAACATTTATATTATATATCGTAGATGAATGCAAAAAAAAAATTAATCGATTCTTTAATTGGTTTCACACAAAATTTGTAGATTCTTATTTAAATATCTTTACAATTTAGACAATTATTAAAAATAATAACAATTTTGAATGCTCCATTAATTAATCAATATAGGATTTAGAGTATATAAATATTACTAATTGTCTACAAATAGAAAACATAAATTTGCGAATATCATTAACGCAATCAACATTACAATTTAGAAAATCAATTTTCAAATTATAATATAAAAATTAGTGAGTAATTTAATGAGTCGTGCCAAAAAAAAGAAAAGTTAAGCCGAAATCACTTCTTAAAATAAAAAATGATAATCAAGCATTCCTTTAAATTCTATTTGTTTTAGTTTTTTAGTATCCACGTTAGCTAAGAAATGTTAAAATTAGTTGCAATTTACAAAATATATATTAATACAAAACCCCATAAATCATCCATGGTTTCTGAGTACCATTAACACCGCCATAAATATATTCCTCCGACTTGAAGAAGGAGCTTTCGGATGAAGCAAGATGGTGAAGTCATCAAACGCAGGAAAACTCATTCATTTGATTTAACAAATGATAAGATTTAAACCGGGCCATTATTGTAAGCTTCGGATTAAAAATCAATTCATGTAATAATGTGTATATATATGAAAAAAGTGATTATGAAAAAAAAAATCGAGAGGTAAGGGTTATCTATGTATATATATAAATACAAAAATCATTGTTAAAAATTTAATTATTTTAAGTTGTTATTGTAACAAAAATCAATCCATATATTATTAAAAAACTTATCTAATATTACTCAATAAGTTTTAATATTATATTATTTATATTATATATTACATAATATTAAAATATTTATATTATATTTTATAATAATATTATTATTATTTATATTTATATTTACGTAGAGTGAGCAAAAAAATATAATGAAACCAAATGACAAAATTTTAATATTTTATAATATTAAAATTTAACTAAGTTAATTAATTAATTTTCCAACTTCATGTAATTAATAAAAAGTATTCCAATATAAATAATCAGTATTCCAATATAATTTAATTAGGATGAGCTTTCCAGTGTTTTAATTTTGTATGATATTTGATTAAAATAAATAATATTAAGAATTAACATTTTCAAAAAAAAAAAATATACATCTTTCATAACAAGATAAATTTACTTGAAAACACAAAACAGATGAGATTATATGTTCCAAGGTCTTAATTTATACCAGTTGAAAAATTTAAATAAGTTATGTTTTCAAAAAAATTAAACATCAATGCACGATAACTATTGGCAATAATGTAATAGTTTTTCAAAAATTGATTTATTTTCCCCATAAATTTTTTATGTTTCACATAGTGAGTTTAAATAGGTTGCAATTTTTAAAAAAAAAATCAGTACACGAAAAACATATTGTGTTATATCATTAAAGGATCTGATTTATTGACTAAAAATAATAATCGATTAAATTAATAAACTAAATATGATAATTTCAAAATTAAATTCATACACGCCTCAGTTTGACCACAAACGTGGTTTTCAAATAGGTATTTCAAAATCTGGATTAGTTAAATTGTTTTTTTCCAATATCAATGAGTAATCAAATGTTATTTATATGATACTCTTTTTTATTTGAATGTAATAAATAAATAATATACTCTTAGAATATTTTAAAATTACTATCACGAAAATTAAGTATCATGCATCGCACATGTGATATACTAGTTGTTAATTATGATAATTAAGTTAAAGTCCAAAAATAGAAGGAATTTCGAATCCTAATGTCATAATCTATTTGAGATTTCCCCCAAAACTCAGTCAAATAACATTTTATTGCTTTATTAGATATTTTAGAAACATTAGTTTAAAGAAATCAAAATCAATCAATGTGTTTATTCGGTTAAAGTTAAATTTAATTGAGTCAAATCTATATATGCAAATCTCATGAAATAAATATTTGATTTATCATTTTATTATTTGTCTACAATACCGCATATTTGTAAAGTTTTGCCAAACAATTGCCTAGTAAGTATAGACCATTTTTCAAAAAACGCTAGAATTGTTGTGTATTATTTTTATATATTTACACCCTTTGCTCCGTTAGTAAAGATTTCAAAAAAATAAAATAAAAAATTTGAGAACATTTTTCAAGTGTCTAGTGCACACATTACGAAAAAAATAATGTCGTGCATTCATCTTATTATAATGATATTTTGTTTCCAAAATTGCACAAGCGTTAGTGTTTGTTTGATAAAGAAAAACTTGCTTTGCCCCGCCCCCGAATGGGAGGGAAATCCTCTCCCATTAGTAATTGGGGTGGGGACGGAGATCATGGTCCTCGTTCAAAATATTTTTATTTTATTTAAATCGTATTTAAAAAAATAATATTAAAAATTTATTAATTAATTAAACAGAGCAATGAGTGGAAAATTTTCAATACCTACTTCGTCCTGATTCCCACTTCGCTTCTCAAAAATCTCTAATGGGACTTCTAAAACCATCTCTAATGGGACAGAAAAGTAATAACCACTCCATCTCCGTCTCCGTCGCCATGGCCGTAGCTGTTTATAAGAAAGAAACCAAAGAGAGAAAACAACTCAAAAATGGGTTAATTTTATTGATGATCACTGAAGTTTTATTGAAATTACAAAATCGTCACTGAAGTAACAAAGTTTTAGGGTGGTCACTGAAGTTTACTAAAGCTTGCACCAAATGCCACTCGTTGAAATTCTTTAATTAACTTGATGACGTATCACTTATAAATATTCATGTGACACATTTGGATGACACGTGACAAAATTATTGACATGTGGACTTTACCTACTAATTATAATAAATTTGGACATCAATGAATACCTCAATAATATAAGGACATAGTTGAAAATACTTTAAAATAAATTTTATAATAAATACCTCAAAATTGTATCTAAGGTCCTTCAACTTTTTGTATCTTCAAATTTTGGATCTCAAATTTTTAATTATCTTTCAGTTAAGTTCTTCAAAAATTGCATCATAGATCATTCAATTTTTACATATTTACACTTTGGTCTCCAAATTTTTAATTATCTTTCATTTAAGTCCTCCAAAAATTACATCTTGGGTCTTTCAACTTTTTATATCTGTACACTTTAGTCTCCAAATTTTTAATTATCTTCAATTAAGCCCTCCAAAAATTGTATTTATTTTGACCACTAAAATTGTACTTATTTTGACTATTAAAATCAAAGATTTAGGAGATCAAAGTTTGAAGATGTATAAAGTTGAAAGACTTAAGATGCAATTTTTAGAGGGCTTAACTCAAAGATAATTGAAATTTTGAGGGACCAAAGTGTACAGATGTAAAAATAGTTGAATGATCCAATATGTAATTTTTAGAGGACTTAAATGAAAGATAATTAAAAATTTGAGGACCAAAGTGTAAAAATGTAAAAAGTTGAAGGGCCTAAGATGCAATTTTTTAAACTGAAAGATAATTGAAAATTTGAATATCAAAATTTGAAGATATAAAAAGTTGAAGGACCTTAAATACAATTTTCTTAATTTATTATAAAATTTATATTGTAGATTCAACAGGCCCTTATATATTTATTCATTGATGTCCAAATTTATAATAATTAGTGAGTAAAATCCACGTGTCAATAGTTTTGTCACGTGTTATTCAAATGTGGGCCACATGAACATTTACAAGTGACACATTATCAAGTTAATTGGAGAATTTCAACGAGTGACTTTTGGTGCGAGTTTTAGTAAACTTTAGTGACCACCGCTGAAACTTTGTTACTTCAGTGACAGTTTTGTAATTTTAATGAAACTTTAGTAACCATAAGTGAAATTAACCCACTCAAAAACCTTAGAAAAAGACAAAAATCCTACAAAAAAATGGAGGAATTAATTATTTTAGAAATTCCACCGAAGCAGACCCGTCTATCATCAAATTATTGTACTTCTCTCTCTAAAACTCTTCGCGCTTCTTCCCCAAATCTCGATTCCACTGTTGGGTATTTTACACATTCAGAACATATATGTATTAATCCGTATAGATAGGATTGTATTTGCTTTATATATATACCTACAAATGGAAATTTTGGTCAAATTTAATCAATTCCCCTCATTTCTGTCGGAGCATTTTATTGTAGGTTTTTATTTTTATTTTTATTGGGTATGTTTTATTGTTTAATTGGTTGTGTTGATCTTGGAAAGTTTGGATTTTTTATGAATTTTGTTTATGCTCTGATTGTTGTTGCTCGAAATGATAAAGGATGCTGATTCAGCTGCCATTGAGATTAACCTTTTGAACCATTACGTAAAGATATCATTTTGATTGAAAATTAACGTCTTTGTTAACTGAAACCTTTTGATTTGATGAATATATACAGTTTAGTGATGATTCAAATGTTAACTGAGACTTATGTTTTGCATCATAATTTCTGTTTAGAGCTGGTTTTTTAAGTTTCTCGTACAGACAATTTTGTGGGCATTGTTGAAACTGACATTTCAATACGTTTCTCGAAATTTGGTGATAGTTGGGGTGAAGAAGGTATATTTATTGTTAGCTGAAGAGGCAACTAGGTGAAGATTTGATCTGGGGTCATAAATATGTATCGGCCTGGGGCTGCTACCACTACCCGAGGCGGATTACCAACAGACAGTGGAGATTCCATCGTGGCACTGGACCAAGTTCCACGTTGGAGTGATGCAGAGTATAGATACTTGTACGAGAATGAAGATCCTGCTTTCCCAAATTCACATTTTCCAGACCCGTTGGCGTCTGTTTCTGAGGGAGGGAGTAGTGGGAACGGGATGGTGTCTAGATTTCCTGTGGATCACGAAATTAACTTGAAGATATATCTTTGGAGGGGAAACCCATGGAATCTCGAGGTGGATGCTGTTGTTAATTCGACAAATGAGGTGAGAAGTTATTTAGCTGTAAAGGTACTGGGTTATATTTATCAGGATGAGTGCATTTATTGTGATGATTCCCTCTGGATGATGACACTTCCTTAATGGGAGCGTTTGCATGTTTGTGCCATGCATGCTTGTTCTCGTAACTTTGTTTTAGAGGGATCATGATTCCCTCCTTTATTTTAATACACGTGATTGTGAGAACCATTGAGATTATTGGATTGACACTTTATTTATTTAAATGCAAGCTCTTTGTGCGGTTCTTGCCCTGATATTCTTTGGCCTTGTAGATGACTGGTCATAAATGTATTTACTGCCTCCTGTGTAACGATATGTCCCCCAACCACGGCCCGCCGGATACGGCCCCATGCCCCAACGTGAATTTCTTTCATGTCCCAACAATTCGAACTCAAGGCCTCTTTAAGAGGTACTTAAGTTGAATACTGATAACAATACGTATGGTATGATATTGACCGAATCCCACATGGATCATGTCGGGGCTCTGGCCGAATCCGGTGGGCCATGGTCAGGGGACATATTGTTACATCCTATCTATCCCTTATTTCACGGTTGGTGTGGCTGTAGGATCAATCCTATTATGCTAATATAGAATCAATATAACTCTGCCCTTTACTGGCATGTGATCTTAAGGGCTTCAAAATTGAGTTTTTGCTTCTTGAATGAATGCGTTATCAGTGCATCAGATTTGGAAAAGGATCTAGAATGCTTGTTCTTCTAGTGCTCAAGAGAGGGCTTTGTCGATGCGTGCTATCTGATTTTGACAGATTATGATGAGCTGGTTGCTTTTTCAATGAAATCAAATGCCCCTTCCCCTTCCTTTCTGAAATTTTTTGTAAGCTTGAGTCCATCATTTCTTGGCCTAGACCATGCAATGCCTGCTTTTTTTATCCCAATGATATCTTTATTTTGCAAACTTTAGTCTGAATCAAGTGAATCCAGTTAAATGCACTTTAATTCTGAAGCAAATTCATATTCATTTAGTCCAAGTGGGTGTTTGAGCTCCTTCTACCCCCCAACATTACCAGATGTTTTGGAGATGGCTACTTCTCCTGAATATTACATGTTTTTGTGACAGAACTTAGATGAAGTGCACAGCAGTCCTGGTTTGCACGCTGCAGCTGGACCTGGTCTTGCAGAAGAATGCGCTACATTAGTAAGCTACACAAACATGCTCACATTTAACTTGTGCACCATTGGTATGCTGGATGCATGAAATAGTTTTCAAAAGTAATATGCATTTTGGTTTTGAAATTATGCAACTACAATTTTACAATATTGCGGTATCTTGAAGAATTTTGACCTGCTATTTCACTCCTCAAAACAAAAGGCTTCATTGGAAGTTATATTTACAAATCTGAACTAATGCAGCGAGTATGCTTCGCCTTCACAGGGTGGCTGCCGAACAGGGATGGCAAAAGTTACCAATGCGTATGACCTTCCTGCAAGGTGTGTAGACCAGTTGGTTTATTAAGTACTATGCCCATGCCTATCCTTGGTTGCTCCATTACTTGTGTTTTGAGAACCAATAAATATATATTGAATATTTTCAACGGTAATGTAGTAATATACATTATACATATTCGGATGAAGACTAATTATTTCAATTATTAAGGTTGTAATTAATTGTTTATATTATGTCTTCGAGAAATCCTGTATGGTGCTGCATTTCACTATTTATATAGTTGGATTGAGCCACCTGAATATATTTGGCAATTGTTTATCATTTTTTAGTGGTAATTAAGTTTTTTTGAGATGTAGAAACTCAGAATATCCTTCTTGCTAGTTGCATCCATGTGGGATACAATGAAGAAAAGAAACTAGTAGTGCACCTCTACTCAATTTCACAAAAATATTCATGCCATCAGTTATCAGAGTATGTAGCAATTAATAGGAGATTTTTGAGATTCATGTATAGAGAAAGCTGGAACTTGTATCCTGTTGCCTTAACTTGTTTTTGTTTAATAACAAAAGCAAGGTGTCATATGTAAAATTTTATCTGGACCCTGCATTGCTAAGTTTAACATTCTTGGTTTGGAATGTGGCAGCTTTACCGCTAATGTCATTTGAAGCTTTGAAAAACTTTGCTCAAGTTGGATAAAAGTTTTAAAAAGACCTATTAACTTCCTTCTTTCTGGGGCTGATTTTATTCCCTAGTTAATTTACTTTGCTTTCAAGGAGTGCGACAACACTTAAGCATTTCTTATCAATATGTAGTCAATACATTTAAATTAATACTGGTATTTCTTGTAATTTGCAGGAGGGTTATACATACTGTTGGTCCTAAGTATGCAGTAAAATATCATACTGCTGCAGAGAACGCTCTGAGCCACTGCTATCGGTCTTGCCTTGAACTTCTCATTGACAATGGTCTGCAGAGGTGGTTTAATAGATGCATTGTATCCATTTATATATTTTTCTTCTTCCCATGTCAATCTGTAGAAATCTTGACTCAACACACTTGTACAATATGAATGCAGCATTGCAATGGGATGTATATATACAGAAGCCAAAAACTATCCTCGAGAACCCGCTGCTCATGTGGCAATAAGTGAGATTTTTTTTTTTTTATTTGTGTATTCAACTGACATTCTTGGTTTCTTAATTAATTTATACTTTCTTATAGTTATATTTGATGTTTGTGTATCTGAATAGATCCCCTTATCTACCTGCATAAAGCTTTGTCACTCCCCACAAGTACTAAATTTTTCTTATGGATGTCTTTTAGGTCTAATTCATGTTTTTGGGTATGCTTGTGATGATTTCCCATTTCCATTCTTGTTCCTTACCTTAAATCTAACTTTTATTTGCTTTTGTAGGAACTGTGAGACGTTTTCTCGAGAAACAGAAAGATAAAATCCAAGCAGTTGTTTTTTGTACCGAAACAACATCTGATACTGAGATATATAAAAGGTACGTCAACTGACTAGACTGGGGATGCACATGTTACATATAACTCCTAAACAGTTTATGGTTTTGAGATTTGTTTGTTTTATTTACGAATAAAATAATGTGTTTTAAATTAGACAACCATTGATTAGTTCTCTATATAGATTGCTTCCACTTTACTTTCCTCGGGATAAACTTGAGGAGGAGGTTGCTATTTCAAAACTTCCTGCTGATGTTGGAGATGAAAATGGTGAGACAGTCATAGATGAACGGAAAATCAGAATAAAGCCATTGCCCAATGTAAAGAAGACTGGCCCGAGATTTTCCCAAGCCTCTGCTGATCTTCCAGTCAGTGATATTATTCCAGTCAGTGATGTTGGGTTGACAAGACGGTTAGTGACCTAAAATTCCTCCCCCACCTCTTCATTTTGTATCATTAATTGGTCCGAGCAATGCAAAAGTAAGTATTAGTTTAAAATTCTTTGTCGTCAGCTGAATGTATGCATGTTTAACCCTGTAATTGGTCCTGCCCCAATTCGTTTCAAAAATCTCCACATACGGCTTTGTTCTAAAATTGAACATGGTCTGGCATCAAGTAAGACAAACCAAAAAATGGAATTGCACGGCACTGGATACAACATTTTCATTTTTCCTATTTTGTACAGTACTAAGTGATCCCCAGTCCAGTTACCAAAGTGGTTACTTTATGGGCCTCCTTTTCATTTATTGCCCATGAGCTTATTGTCACCTTTTCTATCTGAGAAATTACTCATTTGGCATAATTGAAACTACCTTATTTTGAGATTGCCACCATGTTTTGAGATGGATACAAGAGAGAATTTTCGGTGGAATGAAAAAAAAAAGATCATATCTGGGTTCATGGAGACAAATTTTTGATGAAGTTTGAATGAACCAAGCTTTTATTGGTTCATCAACGCCCATTGTAATGCTGCATTCGTATTGAAGTTTCCTTGGTTCATCATCACCCATTGTAATGCTGCATTCTTCTCTGAGATTATTATCAAAACAACATTGAAGTTTCCTTGGTTCATCATTCATGACACTTCATTCGATCTGGCATTGCGTTGTTATTTCATTCGATGTCTAATGTATATTTTTATCAATTTCTAGGACAAATTTGCTATGATTAAGTTTCCACATGCTCAAGTGTCAATTGTATAGCTCTGGTGTAGATGCTTCTCTTTATTTATATGCTTTATAAAATCCACTGGTAGTTGTAATGACCTTCCTGTTTTTCTCGTTCAACAGGAACTCATCATACTTGGATTCATATCTGGATCCTGCTTTTATGTCCCTGATCAAAGATCCAGATCAGCGACGCAAAGAACAATGGGAAAAGGCTGCACAAGCACGAAGTGGTTGGAATTTTGCTAAAATGCTTGGATATGGTGACCTTGGGTGCCCTCCTTTGTCTGCTGCTGAAGAATATTCACTTCATTCTAGATATCTTTCTAAAGCAAATTCACTTAATCTTTCTGAAATTGCTGAAATGAAAATTGTGTAAGCCAACTACATACTTCTCTGTTAGTGTGTTTGTATGCAATACACATAATTTTTCATTTGCTTCCTCGACGCATTGAGTCCAATAGCCTCTTAAACTTGTATTTTTCGATTCTTAAACTTATATTTTTCGACTCCTGCACCCTCTGACATCATATTTGTAACCATCATAGAGCACAATTTGCTAAAATTGAAATCAATAGTAAATGTTAAACTAGATGCCGATTGTTATGATACCTTTCTTCAATGTGCTCATCAATTTTGCTGATATGAAGTTTTTGAGGAAACTATTTTGAATGCTTGTTGTGGTCTTATTTGTGCTGAGAATGTGATTGTTTTATGTGCTATATCTTATTGTTACCTTAGACTACAATGAAGTGGCTAAACTCAAATATGTCTAGCAAAGTCCTGTAGAGCTTGTAGGTTGCTTTCCTTTTCTTCCTAACTTTAGGAATCTTCATGAGGCCCTCCACCCATGTGAACCTGCAACACGTGTGAAGTTTAATCACCTTCGTGGGCCTTCATTGAGGCACTGTTTCATGATTTTAAAAAATGGGTGGATTTTCCATAGTAATCTCAGAGAAGAATGGCCTTCTGTACTTAAACTTTGGCATCCAAAAGTTTAAAAGTATCTTCTTCATTTCTGTTTGATTTTCATAAATTGTGAATTAATTGTATTATTTCCGAAAGTTAAAGTGGACCACTTATTCTGTATCAGCTACCGAGGTGGGGTTGACAGTGAAGCTCGTCCAGTGATGGTTGTTGTGGGAGCTCATTTTTTGCTAAGATGTCTTGATCTAGAGCGGTTTGTGCTGTATGTGGTAAAGGTGAACAATTACAAGTGTTCTCAATAATTTTTTCATAATTTCTATGTATGTACTGCTTTTGATATTTAATGTTTCATGGCCTTGCTCCCGTTTTTTCTTGAACCCGTACTCATGTTATTGCAGCAGATAATTATATTTATATTGCATTTTCAGGAGTTTGAGCCCTTGATACAGAAGCCTTATTCTATTGTCTATCTCCACTCCGCGGCATCATTACAGACGTGAGTATACTTTCCTCGCCATCTTTTTCCCTAGGCATCATTTTCCCTATACTGGGTTATTGGTCCTTTGATCTAAAAATCAGTATTTTCCTCTAATTCACTTCTGCAATCTGAAAAAGACTTTTCAAGTTTAAAGAAAGATGGATGGATTTTTGTGCTGTTCTGGCTTGCACTAAATAAAGTTTTTCGACTTTCACTGTCCACATTTTAGGGTGTTTTAACAGATGGTAGCATGTTTGGCTAAGCTTAAAAAGAAGTAGAAGTTACTTTTAAGTAATGTTATGTTTACAAACATGGTTGGATACATTACTTTTTCCGAATGGTAACCTTTAGAACAAAATAAAAAACTTATTTACTTGTAAGCAAATTTATAAGTAGAATTTTTTAAGCTTACCACTGATACTTCTATTTTTCTTACTGATTTGTTTGGCTTAATTTTCATTTGGTAAACAGGCAACCAGATCTTGGATGGATGAAGAGATTACAGCAAATACTTGGCCGAAAACACCAGCGTAATTTGCATGTATGCCGTGCAAGATTCTTCCTCCAACCACCATACCATGGTCTATGATTTCTGTGCAATTACCCATCTGTTATGAATTAATATCTCCTTTCATGGTGTAGGCAATGTATATTCTTCATCCAACCTTTGGGCTGAAAGCTGCAATTCTTGCATTGCAAATGTTCGTGGATAATGTGGTATGTGACAGATCTCATGTCTCTTCCCAATCAAAAAAATAACAAATCTAAATTTTGAGTAACTTTGTATCTTTCTCCGTAGCTTATGAAATTTTTCGTAACTTATTTTAGGTTTGGAAGAAAGTGGTATATGTTGATCGTCTTCTACAACTATTCAAATATGTTCCCCGTGAGCAATTAACTATTCCAGATTTTGTGTTCCAGTTGAGTTTTCACGCATCTGATTAATCATTTTCATTGTTTGTTTTAATAATTTATGCAATTTCTATTACTGAGAGGCAATGAGGGTTTACAATGGCCATGTATGTTATTAGCAGCTGATATAACCTTTGGTGTCGCCCCTTTTCGTCCCTCTGAATTCATACGGTGGCATGATATCAAATTTTAGTGTCCTGAAAATTAGGAAGCACTTTTAACTTGTCCTTAAAAACATTGATGCAGGCATGATTTAGAAGTAAATGGAGGGAAGGGCCTTATTGTCGATCCAAGGACAAAATATGTCTATCAACGACCATAGATATGGTATGAAAAGCGCTTGTCTGAAATTCAGCTATTGTGCCAAGAAACCGAGCATGTTATTAGCACTGTTCTTATTCGTACATTTCATTTACTTTTTACGGGGTCAAGTTATACTTGTTTCTCATTGTGTATTACTCTCAATCTTTTCCTGTGTGTTTGAAGTATGTTCTAGGTTTTGTGCATCATATGGAAATATTTTTTATTCGTTGTATCATTTTCTACAATAAGCTATTCGTATTTTTATGGGATTTCTATGTCAATGGTCCCTAACCTATGGCTTCTGTGCAATCTTAGTCGACTGCAGAATTCTCTTCACGGTAGATATGTGATATTCTGTTGGTGGCTTTGTTCCGACAGTCATTAATTTGTGCGACAATGAGCTTGATGGACATACCCGTCTATAGGGCAGTAGAACCCTATCCAGTTGTTTCCATACCCGCCCATTATTCAATGTAAAGGGGCTCCCCGATGCATTATCATGTTGGCAAAGTCAGTCATCCCTCTTATCATTAGAGACATGTTCGCCCTATCTAGATGCTAGTCCCAAGAACCCGACACTCAGCTTATTATTATCCCCACAGGCCCACACCAATTTTTTTCCGAGCAATTGCTAACTGCATGATCAAAATTCAAATTTCTAGGAACAAAATTGATTCTCTTCTCCAAGAGAAAGGGTTCAAGAGTAACTAGAAAGTCGATAGAGTGCGCATGGATTAATTCTGGTACACGTCATTCTGTATTTTGAATTATTTTGTTGATGACAGTAAGATTGGGGTTTCTCATAAACAATTTTTTTGCCAGAAGCTCATCCCACTCTCTCTTTCAATTCGAACTCTTTCCCAAAAGGGTTTTGAGATGTCGTTCTCAAGTCTCAACACATAGTCTAGCTTCACTCGGCCTCATTCGTCCACTTTAAAGGGAGGTTCCAAGAATCTTACCAATCATGGGTGGAGCTACGTGGATCGATTGCCAGTGGCTGCCTGCACTGAATTTTGAGAAATTTGTGAAAGAGTGAAAATTCGCCTGAGAGAAGAAAGTGAGGAAAACGAAAGGCAGAAGAAATTTTGTAACTTATCTCGCTTTTTGTGTGCATATGTATCATGGTCAAGGAAGGCTCCTCGCAAATGGGTGGCAAGAGGGCGCTTATGCCCCAACGGTGGGGCCCTTCAAACTGGGCAACACCAGAAGTCATCATTTCAATGACAAAGTCTATTCCGTCTTCACGACATGTACCTAAGCGCGAGACGAGCCATAACATAAGGGGTGAATCTATATCTATATATATAACTTTTGAAGATTTGAAGGTGAAGAAAGGTATTTTAAATTCAAAATTTCACATCTGGTCCCTAAACTTTGAGAAATTAAAAAATAAGGTAATTGCATAACTAAATCTCCAAGTAAGGATTTATTATTTCACCTTGATATGGTAATTGCATAATTTGGAGGTGGAAATTGAAGAATACAGAAAGCATTATTAGAGCTTGTGCTTTCGATTTTTTATATTTGTTATGAAATTGGCTTTATTTTAAGTTCTCTCTCTTGTGCAAGTTGTGAGGCAAATCAAGTGTACGGGACTTCTATCTGTAATATATTGAAGTTATGCCAATATTTTATTTTAGTGTTTAAATCTCGCCTGCATTGAATAAGAATCCTGGCTCCGCCTCTGTTACCAATTGAAAAAATGAATGTTTTGTCGTGCATATGAACAGGTAACAGGGACAGCGAGACCCAATTGGGGACAATTATTAGGGTTGAAATCGCAGGTCCACTTCATCACTAGCATAAACCAATGTAGCTTCATGAACAGCCTAGTATAGTCTTCCTTGATGAGTATGTGTTTTGCATCAATTAATCCAATCTTAAACTCGCCTTTAAATCCAAACATGGTGAAGCTTTTGCTGACAGACTTCATGATAGGTTTCCGATGTGAAAACCTCCAAACAAGTGTGAATTTATATGGTTTTGCCAGGATAGATTCTTCCATGTTTGGGTGTGCTTTTTCAAATTTATAAGTTGGTCAAACATCATTTTTATTTACCAATTCTGTATGATTTACCACTTTTATTTACTTTTTATATATACATTCCATGAGACTCATTGCTTATAATTTATAAATAGTTTTATCAAACAAACACTTAGATGCATATTCCACCTCGATTCAAGGATGATTGTTGGATTGGTATTGGAGGGGCATCCCCTGCGATTAAAGAGGCAAATGACTTCTTCGACTAGAGTATTTTTTATTTTTTTGTGTCAAGAAGTCAATATAAAATCGCATTAAGTATCATTACTAACTTTGTCACATGAGCTTTTGCACCAATTGTCCACGAGAAAAATAAACAAAAATTCAGTCAATAGTATCAAATGAAAACGTTGCTCAGGTGCCGTAAGCTGTCTGGTAAAAGATCCGGGAAGAAGAATGTCTCTAGTGACTTCAAACTCTGCCGTCCCTGACTTTTCTCACCCCCATTTTATTTACTTGTTTTCTAGAAGAGAGAGTCAATATAAAATCGCAATAAGTATTATTATTAACTTTGTCGGCTTAGCTTTTGCACCAATGCCCCCACAAGAAAATTAAACAAAAATTCATTGTTCATAAATATAACATTTTATTTTAAATCTTTTTACCTCAATTCTTTGGAAAACAAAAAACTATGTTCGTTTTGGTTAATACTTTTAATTCTCAATTTGCTCCACAATTTACGTTTACAATTACATCATTTTTTATTTGTGTAATGCTCCTTGGACAATAACTTCAAAATTTAGACTTCTATTGAGAAAATATAAAATACGCTATTTGTAAAGACATATTAGAAATTTGGATTATGTCTTTGTAAAGAGTATATTTGATATTTTCTCGATAATAATCTAAGTTTCGATTAAAATCCAAGTAACATTACTCTTTTTATTTTGATCTTTACCATTCAAATCATTCATTGTACTTGGTTTGCTTTTATTTGAAATGTCTAGTGGATGTATGTAGCGTAATTAGGGGACCCATTTTTGTGTGAGTGTAATTATATTATTTTGGTGTACACTGTACAGTCTCAAACCAATTTGTTTGACACTAAATGCGGTCCCTAACACGATGCTGCATGTCTGCTGGATGTTGACTGCTCTTGGCCTCTTGCACACCATTGCACCAATATTGTTCACGAGTCTACAATTTTTTGACGCATATAAGTGTTATATTTTTTTTTACATAAGCAGCATCTAAGTATAATTTTGTGTCTCGTAATACTAGAATTGTATAAAAAGGTCCGGACGGCCTGACCTGGTCTATAACTCACATGTGGAGAGGCAAGTCAAGTTTGACAGTCCGGACTTGCCACACAAGCTGATCTTTCCATGTTCTTTATTTTAGGAAATTAATTAGAAAATCAAAAATAAAAAGAGAAATATTAAAAAATGTAACGTACGCCGTGACTCGACCACACTATCACAACTTTATAAAGATTGGTTCAATATATTTTCGACTTAAAGTCCATCTCATCTCATCTATACATCAGCTAAAGTGTTTAGGAGTCAATTATCTAATTAAGTCTTATAAATTTTGTATTTTTTTTATTATTATTTTTTAAAACTCATTGAGTTCACGTAAATATAAAACAAACAAAACAAGACGAGAGACATTATATTAAATTTCTTAAAATTGTATCCATTAACAAATTTGTTAATTTTAAAGAATGAGGTGAATTTCAGTTTGGAGTTCAATCAAATTCTTTTGAAGGAATAATTTTTACAAGTTTGTATATTTATGAGCTAATTATTTAATATATCAATCAAAATTGAAATAATTAACTGGTCACCATGGGACACGTGTCAAGCAAATGTGAGGTCAAGATGGCCGTTTATTTTTAGTCATAAGATTCAGTCCACGTACACCAACAATAACATACGCAATAACCGCTATAATTGGTTACGTCAATAGCCACTGGAAACCCTCCACGTTCCACTGTCCAGAACTTGCGCTTGCCATTAAGGTTATGTTTAGTCCAATCCGATATTTCGTCACTAAGTCTAACAATTGCTTTTGAAAAAAAGTACTTTTTTACTAAAAGTAAATAAAACTTAAGTGTCTAACATTAAATTATATTCACAACCTCTATTTTTTCACATTTGTAACAGTATTATCTTCATTTAATTAGCTGTAGTCTCCATTCTTTCATTAATTCGCATACATGGTCCCCAAATAATTTTTTGACGATTTTGCCTCTATCTTAAATAAATTAAAATATCAATAAATAAAAAAGTTTAATAAAAAAATTACAGTTAGAGTACTTAACTTTTTAAAAGTGTAAAATAATCTCTTTATGTTCTAATATTTAAAACATTTAAAAAAAGACAAAAAAATAAATCCCACCCCCCGTGACCAAATCGGAGGAGATTTCTCTCCCCTAATTTCAAACACAAACTTGTCAGAACTTGTGTCAGAAATCGGGAGGAAGATGTGTAGTCTGAACATGGGTTATCCTCTCTATACAGATTTTAATAGAGAATATACCTACGGCAGAAAAATGTAAGTTTGTCCAGCCCGAATGGCATTGCACACAACTCCATCATACGACATCTTTAAGACAATGTTATTGGACAATTAGACGACCTAAAAAGACATATCAAAACATAAATAATAAAAGAAAGAAAAAAAATTATGTCATCTTCCACTATCTAGCAATCTTTACCCCCGCTTACCCACGCACCAATACTCTAGCTCCACGGGTTTGGATTGAAAATTGTGTGAGAGAGAGAGAGAGAGAGAGAGAGAGAGAGAGAAATCCCCCTTTGTTGGTGAAGGTTGGGGGATATGGTGGGTGGAAGTTTGGGGATCGAGGAAGATGACATATTTTCCTCTTTCTCTTTTTTCTTATTTATTTTTTGATTTTTAGTTTCTCTTTTTTAATTATTTTAAATAACTAATGAAAAGACCAATTTGCCTTTGTTAAAAATTGGACAAATTAAAGTCAAATGTTTGATTTTTAATTAAATTTACCGTTATTTGGACGAAAAATGTGTAGAAGTCCTTATAATACACATTTATTAAAAGGTTAATTATACTCACAGTCTCCATTGTTTCAGTTTTGTAACAATATCATTATCATTTAATTTTATTCGCAGGTATCAGTCTCGTCTTTTTATTAATTTGCATATATGATCTCCAAATGATATTTTTGACGATTTTGTCATTAGCTTAATAAATTAAAATAACAAAAAAATATATATATAATGAAAAAATTGCAATAGAAGATGCTAACCTTTCAAAAAATGTAAATAAATCTTAAATCATTTATTATTATTATTATTATTTTACATATTTTTACTTAAATTAATAAAAAATGTGTAATCAAATCCAAAATCTTCTATTTATGTTCAACAAATGTTCGTTAATTGACAAAAATTAAGTTTGTAACCTAAATTTGACAAATTGAACAAAGACAAAATAGTATATTCACATTCTATTATTAAAAGACTTGAGATGTAGTTGCTAAATTTAAAATGTTTGAAATGTGGTAATACATTTTTAAAAAATTTAAAACATCCACTGTAATTTTTCTTCAGAATTTATTATTTGTCAATACGTACACATTCTTCTAAAGTATACTCTAAACAGTAAACATCATATTATATCAAGACACGTTAATACAATCTCTCGTAATCTTATCATTCCTAGTCCCATCTCCCTAATTCAAGCTGTTGCATCGAATGGAGACCTCTTAAAGGTTTAGACAACACAACACAACACAACACACGTTTTATATTAAATTCACTCGATAGAGGTATTTTAACTCTCTTTTACTTACCTAATCAGCTAATCCAGTAACCAATGAATGCAATGATAGAAGGAAATATCCAGAATCCTTCCTAGCCTAGACTTCTCTCCTTATCTTCATTCCCAGCCCCATATAAATACCCCCTTGGCGTCGCCTGCACTTTCTCCAATTTTGCTTTACACCCTAAACAACTGCCCTTTGCTTTTATTGTAATTAGTAATTACTAGTCATACCCTTCAGCTTATACATATATATGTCCGCTGCCGGCAACCGGGAATCTGAGAGCCTCCTCTCCCCATCCGCTCTCGGCTTCCCCCGCCTCCGTTTCTTCCGCTACCGCCGCCTCAGGTGATTAATTACTATAAGCCGGCATATAGAGATATATACATATATAAGCAAGAATTTATAGTATAATATACAAATTTCCAAATGCCATCGCCGAAGAGTAATCGGAAAGTAAGCAACGAGAAGAACAAGAAGGGAAGGTTATCTGAAAAGGCGTCGTCGTTTCATGAGAAAAACAGCGGGGTGGTGGCGGAGATGCTTCCGAGGCCAAGAACGGTACCGGAGTTGCTGGTTAAGAAAACAGATTTTATGAGTTCAACTGAGTTAGGGGTGGCGCATGGAAGGCCGAAGCTGACGAAGCTACTTCTTCATGTGACGATACAGAGGAGCCTTGGAGCCATACATGTGTTAATGTCGCCGGATGCCACGGTGGATGACTTGATTACGGCGGCTCTACGGCAGTATGCGAAGGAGGGCCGGCGGCCGATTATCTCCTCCGCCGATTCATCTAGCTTCGATCTCCATTATTCCCAGTTTAGCTTAGAAAGTAATTAATCTCTCACTTTCTTTTTTTAATTAATAATTACAGCCGTTGGATTAAGATGTACTAATTAATTGAGTGGTGTGGACAGGTTTGGATAGGAAGGAGAAGCTAATGGAGTTGGGGTCAAGGAATTTCTTTCTGTGCCCAAAAAGGGCGGAAGCAGCTCCAGAAATGGGCAGCACCGCCGTGACCATGGCGGCCTCTTCCAGCTGCTCAAAGGAAGCTGATGATAAGGCTATCAAGAAATGGTTGCCTTGGCTCAAGTTCTTGGATTTTTAAGTGAATTACAGTCTCAATTTGTAGCCGTAATTCATTTCACAATTTGTTGTTTATAAGATTTCATTTAAGGTTTAAGAATTTGTAAATTACTAGACAAGTGTCCTTTGGATGTCACCAAATTATTAGCATATTTTTCAAAACTTTAGTTTGGGGTAGATGCCAAATTGTCCCAAGAAAAAAAAGGCCATGAATGTCCAAAATATGTGTCCACTTGATTTGTGTACTTTTGGGCATTGGACCGACCATGACAACTGCCTAGATTCTAGAGTATCATGTGCAAGGAAATGCCTCCTTTCTTTGAATAATAAAGGATAATGGCCATATATTTGGCCGGAGTTGTTTAAAATTGTTCAGTAACTTCTTTTGAATTTAGTTGAGTGCAAGTTTGATAATATTGAAATTATCTTTTAAGTGTCTATGAGTTGTGAGTATAGATGTATGAATTTTATCTTCAAGATCGAATCCAATATTTACATTGATTTGACTTATCTTTTGCAATAGTGAGATATTGAGTTTTAGTGTTTTACTCTATTTATTTATGTGTCTTTTACCCGTACTTCTCAATCTTCCTTCATCTTGGAAATCCTCTCTAAATTAAATTAACATAGAGATTGATGGTGAAGTGCACATACAAATAATGTTAGCAAATGTTAATTTTAATAGAAATGACTTCTGGTAATTGTAAGTTTGTGTTTTCTATGCTAACTAGACCTTGGTCAGATGCTAACTAGTTTGAGGATTTTTTTTATTTAAGAAAATGACTTATGGGCTAATTGAAAATTCTGCTTCACCACAGGATATTAGAGTAATAGTCTATATGTTTGATTTTTGTAATTTCTAGTCTTGTAATTCGAACAATCGAATTTGATTTATTTTACATATTTACAAATCTACAATTGATAATGTAGACCACTCTCCATCGGAATTTTAGTTGATACTGATGTCATGGTGCAAGTATATTTTAAGGCATCAAGTAGCTCAGTTGGTTGTTTAGTCCAAAGTAGCATCATTTGTGTCGAAAAAGTTTCAAATGACTAGATGATTCTTTTTTTAAAAAAAAATGAATTTCGCTATCGTTCTTGTTCTCATTCTCATTCGTGTCAATTTCACTATCGTTCTCTTTAAATTATTCGTGTTAATTTTTCATAAGAGAGAAAGAAAGAACTCATCCTCCATAGAGTAACTTGACAAGAAAAAGAAGAAGAAGGAAAACGTGTGTGTTTATTTGAATAGGCTGCATAAACAAATTTATCTTTTGGCATTATGTGTACATATCGATAGTGAGTGGGCCAACAATGGAATATTCATATTTTACCGAGGAAAATACTTTATAGATGAGATGAATCTTCTCTGAAGATAAGATTTGTTTATCTAGAATATTTTTTATTACTTTAAAAATTATAATTAAAAAGAAAAACATACCCATACGAGAAGTTAAGACATATTTGGTTAATGACCTAAAGATTAAAATATTAACTAAAATTATGAACAAAGACTAGTATAAAACTTAAGGTGTAAAGATTTCAAAATTTGAGATCCATTTCTTTTTTTTTTTTTTTTAAAATAATCCGTGTTATACACAATGTTACTTGTAGATAAAATGATGGAAATATTAATAAAATTTAGTCAACTTATTCAAAATAATAATTTTAATTCTAGTATTATCTAATTTATTTTATCAAACGAATGATAAATGTATGTTCCACTATACTAAATCTTAAAAAATAATAAGGTTAATTGATTAATATATTATATGTTTCTCTTTATTAATTATATTGATTAATTGATTAATACATTTGAAAGTAGGAGTGTCGATATGTGATCGTTCTGACCCTCTAATCATATCGTTTGTACTTAATTTTAGAGGTGGGCATGCTTAGTCATTAAATCAATTAATCCACTATACTCATATTTGAAAGTAGGGGGTGTGATACGAGTTCCCTCTATCCTTATAATCGTGTTGTTTGGACTCAAATTCAGGGTTCCTAAGCATGCTTAGTCATGTCTGGCTGTCTATGTTGCTACTAGGGGGAGGACCCCATAATTATTGGCAAATTAATTACTTTCAAAGGTTCAATGTTACTCTTGTTTCTTTTGTAGACTATTTGATCATAAAGATTGAAAAGTGACGTGTTGAACTTTGAATGTGACAAGTAAATGGGAACCTTGTAATGCAATGCATTCAAATGTATTATGATTGCGAGTGTCATTTCCATTGCCGTCAATTGTTACGTGTTTAATTCAATTTTTCAAGTTTTAGCTAAATCAAGACCAAAACTATACCATTCAGTGACTAGTTCATTCTTATCTCTATTCTTATCAATTGTGAGTCGTGACTTTTTTTTGCATGCTCGTATAAATAAAATTAAACAAAAAAACATGTGATATATTTATTTGTAAATTTAATCCATCACCGTATATATAATGTCTTCAACCCATTCACAGCTTTAATTACTACTACTGTTCTAAAAAATTCGCCTAATTAAAAGCTTCGCAGCGTGCGTGCCTCGCCACACGCCTACCACCTCACACGCCGCTTTCTTTTGCAGGCTTGAAAACTTCAAACTCGACCTCCACACCTAACCACGCTTTACGCTTTTTAGAACATTGATTACTACTAATACTAATAATAACAACCAAATCAATTCCTCCACCTCCACCTCCACCTCCACCTCCCAAGGAGAAAGAACTGTAACCTTTTATTAACGAAAGACTAAATAATAATAGAAAATACTTAAATAATAAATATATTTAACTATGTATAAAGCACTTGACAATTGCAATTATGTGGAATATATATCACGAGATTCTAGCATTTTTTTTGGTAAAACATCATATGTCAATGATAACACCACCCCCACTAATCAAGCTCACTTTTTTTCTTTTTTCTTTTTGGATTTAATGGCCATTAAACCAAACTTTTAAAGATATTTTAGCCATTAGACATATAATAATTGATAAGACCACTTGATCGCACTGGAAATAGTAATATTCAATTATGTGTTTGGTACGTATTAATATTGCATAAATTTTATAGTGGAATAGATGAAATTTTAATATTTTTTTTTAAAAAGTAATATTCAGTTCTGTAACATCTATCTCACTAAACAAACTATTAAGATTAAGTCATTAATTAATTATCCCACGTGAGATAGGCACAGGAAAACATTTGAAGAAAAATCTTTAAGACATCTTGTGGAAGAACTTCAAAAATATTGAAAAAATCTTTATACTTAATTTCTCGATTTATTTATTTATTTATTTATTTTTACTGTGAATTATTTGATTAACATGTCGCACCATAATAGTCTTATATATTCAATATGATATAAAGCAAATAAATATCGCACCCACTTATTTATGAAAAACTTCTATAACTCGAATTTGATTAAAAAATAAATATAACCCTATAAACATTTACGGTTATGGGCTCGTATGATCAATTAATTATATATAGTGCAGCTAATTTGTAGAAAAAATAGAGAATTAGTTTATGATAATATATGTATATCTTCATAGCAAATGTTTGTAAATCATCAATGAAATGTATATGTGAAGTGATTATTATTTATTGTTCACACAACTTTTTTTTTTTTTTTGTACGTTTATTTTGCAGTATTGCATACGACTGAAAGTTTAAGTAAATAATATTTTAAATTTTTTTTAATAATCTTATCTAATCTGATATTGACAAACACACTCTTACAATACTTTCACTTTTCATTAATTTTGTATGATTATCCACATAAAGTGTATGCATATATGACAATCAGTGTGTACAACGTTTGTACATCTATGAAATATTAATCTCTTTGTCCCATAAAGATATACTTACTTATTTAATTCATCTATCACAAATAAGAATAATGATATTTATCACCACTAGTGTTGATCTCTCGTATATGTGGCAGCAAGGTCTACTGCAATTGATTGATGCTATACATAATTGTATTGTCTTATCAAACCAATCAATTGTAGTGTACCTTGTTGTGTCTCTTAATAATACATCAGAGTGGGGTACGGTATGACATGTAACATTAGTTGACAAATCAGCTCCCCGTGGGACTGGTTACATAATGACACGTAGAAAGCCCCTAAGCTCTTTCGGACTGCTTAACAAAGGCAATCAAGAACATTAAGTAAGTAAGGATCGGACTGACGCGATTGATTGATGGACGAGTGTAATGATTCTCTGTTTGTCTGTTAGAGATGAATGGTGTAAATAGGGCGAAATGACCACCTGTAAGTCCAAAGTTAGACGCAAAAGAAGACGGTGATAGTGAAATTAAATTTTCTTAATATGTGAAATAATAGAAGTAATGCTTATCTTTATGGTGTACTATTTTATTATGAGAAAACTATTTTCTTAATTGTCTTATTGGAAAACAAAGCATAATTATAGTGATTAAATGCATTCAGAATGCTAAAACAGTTGACCTACTATTTTCATGTATATATAGTTGAACAATTATTTTCATATTTAAAATCAGTCTTCTACTTTTCTGTTAATGTGTTAAACATCACGAAACTAATTAAATCTTATACTTAATAAATTTATATTTCAATATGTGAATTATATTTTTCGATTTTGTTTGATTCATAAAGATATATATTGCAATATTTAAAAAGAATGTCTGATCTATCAATAGTCGTTTATCCTATGGCGATTCTTCAATTAGAATAATTATTCATCATCACTGACTTATGAATAACATTACTCAATTGGAGTAAATAATTATTTCAACTGAATAATGTCATATAAGATGATTACTAGTAGTAAGCGACAATAAAAAATATTATTTATATTTAAAATAACTAAATATTTAATAACCTCAACCGACCATGTTCAATTAATTATGATTGTTTGAATATTTTATAACATTTCTATAATCATCGCATCAATCACTTTATTTTATAAACAAGAATTTTATTTATGTTTACACAAATTTATCCTAATCATCCCACGCAAACCAAATTTGAATTGAATAGAACCACGTTAGACTGTGTAAACAAGGTGCACGTTAAGAATTGGATTTGGACCAGTGTTCCAAGATTGACACTCGATGCGATTCATGACCAATTTCAAGGTAAAAAAATATTATTTATTATTTGTGTTAATGCAAAAAAAAAAAAAAAAAAATAAATAAAAAAAATTGGATAGTTTTCTACTGAGGATTGAATTTTCATCACTCAAAAATTGTTTTCAAATAATCTTTCTGCACTGACTTCTTAAGATTTTATTTTGAGCGATCTGAAACGAACTTATAGTCAACTAAAAGAGAGCAAATGCAATTCAAGATATTGACTTTGTTGAGCTAATACTATATGGCTACTTTATCGGATTCAACACAATTGACTTAGACACGTGATTGCACAATGAACGACTTGTAACACTTTTTCGTCATCGTGAGGTGCACTTTTGGAGAGCTGGATAGATAAAATATAGAATTAGCAATCGAACAATTATTATTTTAAATTTCAGCAAAAAAATAATAATAATAATACAAAATCACATTTAAAGCACGTGTTCCTAATTATAGTATAATAAAAACATTTATCTCCTATTCTGAAAACATAAAAAAAACTAATTAATGCTATTATTGAACACTCAAATAGCATTTTTTCTTGCACCTTCATTGGTACTTGCTGATGAGCTTTGACTTGTGCATTTCAATCTTTATTATATCACGTTTTTATATAGAGTATTGAATATATAGTATTAGACATAATTAAAAGAAAAAAAATTAAAATTTTATTTATTAAACTTTCTAATTATGCTTGATATTGCTTATAAGTATACTCATAGAATATAGATTTGCAACGGAACAACATAAAAATAATTAATCATTCCAATTTTAATTACTTGAATTTTCTAAAAGATACTCAATAATAATTATTTACTTTTTAGGTTTTGGTAGGGTCAAAGTAGCCCCACAAGAGTGATGCATAGGGTCAAAGTTGCTTTTAATCAACATGACTTTGAGTAAAATTCATTTTTATATAAAATAAATAAATAATTTAATTACATTATAATAAAAATTCTATAATCTCAACAAATTAACTAAAAGTTATAGCTGTTTGAATATAAATGCGTTTATTTCTCATTTTATTTCACATAATAATAAAAATAATATGAGTTAAAATTGGGGCATTAGAAGACAAAGTAAATGATTGGTGGAGATGGGAATATGATTTGTCCCATAATGATATGGCCATTAACGTCAAAATTCTTGGCTCCTTCTAGGGCAGGTTACATCTAGTTGTGGCTATATTCTGCCACCCCCTCTCATTAAAAGAAAAAAAGAAAAAAGAGAATATAATAATATTTAAAATCAAACAATTATTTGATAATTTATTGCCTTGAGAAGAGAATTTGATAGAATTACTTATTGTTGAATTTAAATGATTTTGATTATATTCTTTAGTTTTATAAGAAAATGAGATTGATATATAAATATAAATAAACAATTATTCGAGAGAGAGTTTTGATACGTTAATTTATACTTTAAGGAGAAAAATAAAGAACTATCAACTAAACGTTCCAAACAAAATTATTCAATATCAAATATCAACTACCTAATTAAAGAAGAAAAGAATAGACGCAACGAGTCTTGTTCATAGAACTTAAGATTAGACGGCATAGTTGACTACAATATGCCGCAATATCCCCTTACCCAACCTTATTGGTCCCTACATCATTTGTGTGTACCAAAATTAATTATGTTTTGCAATCTCTATCCACTCTTCAATACTGTACAAGAAGTCCAATAATATTTCTAAGTTAAATTTGATATGTCTTACTATATTTGTAAATTCAACAAATTAATTAGGCACAATCAGTTGTGGCGTGTTGGACTGCAATTCAATGCATGGATTCAAGCAGCCCTAATTCCAGTTTTTTTTTTTTAAACTTAAAATATTATTTATGTATAGTCGATGACACTTTTGTTCATGTATCTACAACAATTTATCATATTATCATTGTACTTTGAATGTCTTTTTAAAATTTCAAACATGCCTTAGAGATATTTTTTATGGTGTACGAAAATTACGACTTGTGATAGACATGTTGAGGGCTTTTCATTTTTGTATATAGGAGAATACGTTTCATGTAATTTTTGTTAGAACGTGAATATATTTATTGAATGTACAATTGTGAAATTTCAAATTTTTCTCAACTTAGATTTCTAGTATACAATTGAATTATTAGCCTCAAAGTATAATATTAGGCTAAGCTTAAAGATTATTTATAATAAATAAGAAAGCTTTGAAATAAATAAAATTTTTATCGATCAATATTAAAAATAAATTATTTATTTTGACAATAAAATAAAAATTTATTTTTAAAATCATACTTTTTAAATGCTAAAGGATTATTGATTTGACCACACCAACAATTGACCTCACTAATAACTAACCTATTGAGTGTCACTTGTCAACAATCTTTTCTTTTTTTTCCCATTTTTCTGGTTCATAACTCAACCTGCCAGTGGCCACTAATCAGATTTCTTAACATATTTTAACAATTGATTGTAACAGAGCATTTCTGTTGTCCGACTCGGACAAGTGCCCGACCCGGGCAACACATATTTTCCGTTGATTGTAATACCTAAAATTCACTATTATTATTTGCTGACTTAATCTTTAATTTTGATACTTACCCTCGCCACCTACAAATCTACGACATTAGACAATGTTGGAAAAATATGTATGACAACATATTTTGTATTTAATTGACTATAATTATTAATTGGTTGAATTGCTTAATTCCGTGAATTTAAGGTCGAATTTCTATGTGTTATATAAGTTTGATGGGATGATTGTTGAATGGATAAAGTATTTGGTGAATATGTCTAAGTTACTAAAGTGACATGTACGTCTGAATATATCCGTAAACTCTAATACAGTTAGTTTATAAACACGTTTTGAACGCATCAATAAACTTGAATTGGCCATAACTACGCATCAATCGTCATTTGTTCATATACACAATACAAAATCTCACACTCTCTTTTAACACATAAGTGAGACGACGAATGAGGAGGTGAATGCGAAGCTCCTCTGTAATTGAAGCAAATCCTCAATTTTGAATGGTAATTTTCTTTTTTCTAATCATAATTTATGAATTTGTAATTTTGGTGTTTATTCTTCCAGTTAATGTTTATATATTTCAGAAATTTTTTTAATATATAACGTATTTTAATATTAATGAGTTTGCAATTTTTAGTTTTTTGAAAACATGTTGTCAACTCATGACTTTAAAAGAAAATTTTATGGGTCGGTAGAACAAACCCGAACCAAATTCGACGGTTCCAGTACTATTTTGGTTTCAATAATTACGTAAATCCGAATGGTTCTATTTACGAAATACTCGAAGTGTAATGTGGTTCTAGATGTTGAAATACGCAGACCAACCTACCTGACACCCTGACTTAATTTAAATTGCATATGTCTCTTTTATAGGAAAAGACTCAAATACCCTCGTCGATAAGGTTTGTTAAGATTTTGTCTGTTAATAGACCTACGGTTTGTTAAGGTCAATTCCTAACCGACTTTCTGTTTATGTCTGTTAAACATGTTTTTCAAATAACCAAACTCAATATTTTTCAAATAGACTCAAATTTACAGAAATTTAAAGTAAATATCACATATTCATACTCAAATGTATACATATTGTCATAATTTATACTATAAAATCTATAATTTCTACCATAAATTAAAAGAAGAATAAATAACCACACATTATACAAAAATTGAGATGAATTAGATTCTAACATTGAAATAGAATTTCCTACATTTTATTTGAACTTGTTTTTGAGATCAATGAGATGTTAATTTCCTTGCAAAATAACAAACTTTGAAAGCCTCTCTATTTTTCTTCCGTAGTGGTGAATAAGTTATAGAAATGAATTTGAAATCGCATTAAATGAAATAAGTAGGAGTTTATTCGATAGTTCTATTTTATTTTTGTATATATATATTTTAAAAAAATTTATATTGTAAAATTAGTTAAAGACTATTCAGATAAAGTGTTCGAGTCAATTGATCATTTCTCATTGTTTCCTCATAAAGACATTATATGAGACTTTAAAGAATCCAATATTGATTGGACTTTTCTTATTGGATTTCAAAGATATCTAGAATTATTTTCTCAACTTATCTTAACTATTTTAAACCTATTTTATCGAGGATAGTTCAGGTAAGACTTTAATCTGCTTAGAAGTCTTTTATTTTAATCAAGGAAGGAATCTAGAAAAATTACTAGGGCATTGAACTAACAAAATTGAGCATCACTCGTTTTTTAGAGAGCGAGAAAGAAACGTATGCTCTTTTTTTTTTAAAATAGATATATCGACAACTTGAGTAATGAGTAGGAGATCATTTTTCCACTGATGATGTGGACTGGTGTGTGAGTACCACATCAACCAACACAACACACAACTATGTGTCTGCACACAGTGGACAAATGATCTCATGTCCATCGTGAATAAGAGATTATTACTCAATTATATATTCTTTTAATTGCATGTTAGTTTCCTTATATTACCTTATTTTCAGTTCATATCAATTACACAATGCTTTGTTTTAATTAAACAATCGGATTCTCCTTGTCCGCATTACCGATTTCGAGTCTTGACTGTTCGACGCCCAAGGAAGGCCCCCGAAGGAGCCGTTCCGAGTCCGTCCCCGCCCAAGACGCGACGACCCGCCTCGTCATGAGCGGCTCGAGCGATCCACCGATAGCCGACGGGTTCGGGACTGGGACCCCCATGCCCAGTCCTCAGAGCCAATCCTTTTCTCAAAGTTACGGATCCATTTTGCCAACTTCCCTTGCCTAAATTCTCTTGTTATTTTTACAAAGATCTGTTTTTTATAAAGATTTCTTTCAATATTTCTGAAGATGCCAAAGTAAAGTTTTTTTTTTTATTTTGATTAAAATTTTGTTAAGTAATTAAAGTCAAAAATCAAAATCAAAATCAACAAGTAATTTTAATTATCTATTTCATAGAACCACAACTTTAATCAACTTTCGCGTAATTATCAATTTTTCCATATACACACACAATATATAACCGGGCCGGGCTATCTTTGCTGGACCCGCCTATTACACCTAGGCAACACACATTTTTTTATCGTAACTGGTTTTAAGTCCCAGCCCTTCTTTAATTGGTTGGGCCTGCCCAGAAAACCTACAATGAATTGATTCCTAAACCCCAACTACTAATAAAACGAACAATTAAGGCGTTGCGCGCGCTCTATTTCTTCCTCTCTTTCTGAGATCGGCCAGAATTCATGGTGCAAATCTGCAATCCAGAATGAATTAAGGATCGCTCATCAACCTCAAAAGATCTCTCTCTGTCTCTCTCTCTAAATGGCTTCATCAACGCTGAATCGCGACAAGGTACATAAGTTTTAATTGATGCATTTTTGTATGTATATGCATCTATTTGCGGTTACGTTGCTTCATTTGGATCTCGTCTTTATTTTTCAGTTGGTTTTGTTTTTGATCTGTCCTTTTCATGTTATTATCATTCGTCTCTTAGCATAGAATTCAAGCATATTTCATTTATATTTGTTTTTATTGAATTTTCTTCGAAACCGATCGCATAGCGGAGTGGATATCGCGTTAGACTCCGAATCTAAAGGTCGTGGGTTCGAATCCCACTGCGATCGCCTTCCTTTTTTTTCTTTCTTTCATTTTTTTGACTGTTTTCTAAATTTTCTCCCCCACTTTTATGGTACAAGTTTTTAAGTGACAAATTAATTGAAATTTCATCAGTTTGTTTGTACATAGATGCACTTCTTACTATATAATCATAAAACACTAGGTTGTTTAGCAATTTGAGGCTATACTTGGAAACTCGGATAACTTGTTGGTGTTCAATTCAATGCAATGGAATGGAATGAAGTTTTCCTCAACGTGACATTGTTTTATAATTTCCAAACAAAACACAAATGGCCGCTTCTTATAGATTGATTCAATATGGAATAGTACTCTTGCTGCACAGTTTGATGGAACATGTTTAGAGAATGTTGTCTATGAAATTCTTGGAAGGTCTTGAAAATGTTGATAAAAAGTGCTGTAATACGATGAAATTCTATTCGTGATTGTTGCATAGTTTAATAGATGTCCATAAGATCCTTGAAGGAAATCTTGAAAATGTTGATAAGAATTGTTTGTAATATGACGAGAAACTCAAGTCACACTTGTTGATTTAAAAATGTTAACAAGTATTATAATACCATTATGTTTCTTGTCACGTTTGTTATTTAGTTTAGTAGAACGCGTTTAGATATTGTTGTCCATAAAAATCTTTGGGAAGTCTGAAATGTTTGATAATAAGTGATGTAATACCATGAGAAACTCAATCTGCGATGTTCGAGTTAAAAATGTTGTTAATGAGTGCTATAATACAGTTAGAATACGAGTATTTTGCAGGTTGCTTGCACTTCTTAAACAAACAATCCATGCAAGTTCACATCAATATATGCAGATTATGTAACTATTGTCCTTTTTGCTCATGTCATTATTTCTGACTGTATTGACAAAGTCTGGACAGAGCCTTATATAAAAAAAAAAAATCGCTGGTGGCCGACCCAGATTCAGTATCTGCTTTGAAAATTTCGAATCAGCTACTGTGTATAGAGCATTTAAAAGTTAATAAGACATATCACGGGGTTCATTCAAATGTCATGAAAATGATCAATTTTCAGTCATAAATAAAAAAATTATCTGTTTAATTAATCTTTTGGTTTGAAGGCCTAATGATAATGACGGCACTGGGGACCGATTTCAATGCGTGTGTTTAGAAGTCTATTGTGTGCGTGTGGAAGTCCATGACAGGGTTTAAAATGATTGTTATGGAACCTGCTTTTCTTGTGAATAGATGGATAATTGAGTTTCAAGTTTAATGGAGTCGTATTAATAAGTTGATTGCTCCTTGTCAAGCTTCATTTCATGATAGATCTTGATATCGTGGGGAATGGCGCAGTTTTTATACAATCAAAGCAACATTGTGATGGCACTTATTTTTATTTCATTATTCCTAAAATTTATGAATTGAAGATTAGAAAATGGGACAAGCAAGCAACAGGGAAGCATCCCCGTACATTTTTGTCTTGCTAGCTATAAATCCTTTGTTACACAGTTCACTTATCCGTTTAGGCAACGGAATTGCATAATACATTATCACAAGTCACAACAAACTACAAGATTGGCAAAAACATTTGAAAGCGGTTACGTTACTATTTTTTTTTTTTTTTTTTTAATTCTTGTTTATACACAATATGCCGTGTCACTGCTCAATGCCTTCTCTTGAGACAATTGCATATGACACAAAATGCACTCTTTGAATGAACAGCATTCCGAAAGTTTGATGCTTGTTATTGAGTTAGTCGCAGGGAATAAATCTGCAAAAGGTTGATTATTTCAGGTTTGGCTTTATTCCAATTGCTTCACTGTTTCAACTTTCAGCACGCTACACGATCCACAATACATGGTTATCTATTCACAAATGTCAACATTCAAGACAATTCATATTTTATTCTGTGATGATCTTAATGTCTCAAATCGGGTAAAACAATAGCACATTAACTCAATTGAAGTGAAACAATGGTGTATATTGAAATGCTAGCTCAAAGAAAAAAAAAATAGAAAAACAATTGGCCTCAGGAACTACAAAATTGATCCTGTCAAGAGATTGAACACTCCGATACTACATAAGAACTGGGCTATGAAAGGATAATATGTTTATGTTGTGCACTAAATCTCTTCCTTTCTCTAAAGAAACTTCCCTTTTCGAGTGATTTCTGGAGCGCAACTTGGTAATGGGTTCACAGCGATTATGTGTTTGCAGAGCAAATGTCATTCTCCAACTTTTGCCACTAGCAAGGGGAAAGTTAACAGAACTTGGACTCAATCTCTCGGAAGGCAGCTTCTGAGACTGGAATGATGGAATAGTCAACGGAGACACCTGCTGCTTAAGTTTCCCCTCCTTCCACCTGAAAAATGACTGTTGTAACCTCCATGGAACCTGTTATCACAAAATTATGAATTTTGGAACTTTAATGATGTGTGATATTTCTTTAGTCGGGATCGACATTCAAATTTATAGTATTGAAAACCAAAAAAAACTAGAATTTGAACATAGTGATTAAGTTGATTAGAATTTGAAGTGGCTGAATTTACTATTTAGAGAGGGAGAAAGTGGAGTGGTCTAAATTACAGATCTAACCATCTCTCAGAGTAATATTTCCTTCCCACCCCCACCCCAAAATGAAAAAACATTGTAGCATGAAAATAATAAAGGGTCGATTAAATACAAGGATATTTCAGACTTACCGTTGAGAGAAGGCCAGAACTAGCAACTGATAAGGAAGATGCTGCGAACGTAGACTTTCCAGATTTGTTTCCCTTCTGATCATTGTTTACTGATTTTTGATCTTCAATGGACCCAAAACTTGAAGGGGTAGCGTCGTCTTCTTCTTCTTCCTCGCCTTCCTCCTCTTCAGCTTCAGGGTAAGTTTTCTCTAATGGGTCTACTTCTTCAGATATGATATCTTCCTCATCAAGACCACGTTCCACTTTCTTTTCCGCCTCTTTCTGCAGTCTCTTTAATTCCTCATCCAAGTCTTCAATGACCTCCTTCAGAGACAATTCAGCTTCCGCCAGTTCAAGTTCTTTCTTCAATAGCTCCATCTTAGTCTCACTACCTTTCTTCTTTTCTTCAGTCCATTTCTCCAATTTGTCCAACATCGGTCTGCAAGCATTTTCTACAGCTGTTACAAGAGACATCCACCAGTTGTCTTTCTTGACATTTACTTCTCGTCCATAGAACTCATCAAACCCAAGGGGTAAGAACTCAGCCTTGTCTGGGTCGATATCTTCCCCTTCCTTTACAGGAGGTTGCCAAAATAAGCGGATCCCATGTTCTTCATCATCCACATAGTTGATAATTCTTCCTGTTGGAGTGTGTACAATGAGTGGATCTTCAGTGTATCGGAGTTTTGATGGATCTTCAGGATCAGGTTCTGGTTCTTTATTAATGAGAATAAATTCTGGTTTCTCATCTGATCAAACAAACACAAATTAAAAAAAATAAACATCAAAATTTACGTACACTCTCGTAGATTTGACATCAAAGTAATATTAATGGCACTGTAGTCTGAACTATTTAAAAGTTTCTGTAAACAGTGATGGGGCTAGAATAGAAACTGAGACCACAAATAATGAATAAATCGAAAGTTCAGAAAAAATAGTATTTTGTACCTTTAGACCACCAGTATTCAAGTTCGGCAGGCATAGGTAGCCTTAATGGAGCTCTATAGAATGAGTTCAGCCACATCTCTCTCTCTTGGTCCACCTCATGGACGTACATTTTCCAATAATCCGGAACCTGCAATCATAAACATGTCATTTTACATTCCTGAGTAGATACCAGTAACTAAGTAATCATCAATTGATCATTATTTGATTTACTTCATAAAATTGATTGATAAAGCCAGGTGCCATCCACACTTCATCTTCCTCATAGAAGTAGGGATGTTGAGGATCAGAATATGGACCCCTCTCTTCTCTGACCACTGCACGGGTAAAACATAGCTTCAGAAGTGAAGATAAGAGAAGTCATAAAGCCCATAATAGTATACGTGTGACCAATTTGCATACTACTCAATGTAACAAAAAGAGTGAAAAGGGCACCTATCTGGAAAATGAACGTACAAATATGTTTTTGTTCTCCTTTTTCTTTAAGTCAAAAGGCATACCGAACTGCTGACACTGAAATGCACATTTCTAAGATGGATTTCCATCGTGGTCAATACATATCTCTACAAAGTAAATTAGCCTTCCAGCTTAGAATATAACAAGAAGCACACCAGTTATTCAAGCTAAAGAATAAAATTTACTGAAATTTACTGGTTCAGTTCTCAGAGGTATTCGCCACACAAACTAACAGTGACGAGAAAAGCCAATATAATTACCAAAGTAGCACAAATATGACACATTGTATATAGGACCAAAATCTTCTTATTTTGTAAAGCACTCATGCTTTAGACGAGCGTGTAGTATCATTTAATATAACTGTAAGCACAAGTAGTCTTTGGACAAATGTGACTTTCAATTGCCCTTTGATAACCAAAGAAGTCAATCGACATCTACATATACTCAAGTAAGTCACACAGAATGAACAAGTGATCTCATAAAAATCACCTTTTAAATTCCACCATATTGACAGGCAATGATGCTATCCTTCTCCATAATTTAACCATGACAACTTTTGATAGAGAAGGAAAGATGAGAAAAATTGTACCCAAATAACTGTCGAATCATAGTTTGTTTTCATTTACATCCAGCATGGTTTTTACTTGAGGAAGTTTCCCAGTTTAAGAAATCCCTTTACTTAGATTCTTGTATGGTTGGTGTATTAAAAGACAATGTATCGATTTTCAACACCTTATACGAATTTGAAAATGTTGTGTTTCCCTTCCGATGAAGTCCAGAATTTTCTCATCTTTAGAATGTGGACCTACATCAATCAACAGGAGCCAAAATTTCATCCAATTGCTCCCTCACCAATGCCATTGCTGCAGCCTCTAAGCCATCACCATCCGTACCACATCTCTCTAATTACTACATACATAACCTACATACATACACAACTGCCAGAATCTCCATAGTAGCAGCATGAGAGAAGGAAAGCAAGATTACATTCACCGGTGACTTTGCAATATGTATGGATACTGGCTTCTTTATTTCTTTTTTTATTTATTTCTTCAAGGGAAAATACATAATATAAATGAGAGCCTAAACAAGCTCTGAAGCATGTCAAATATCACAAACCAAGTATGGATACTGGCTTCTTTATTTCTTCAAGGGAAAATACATAATATAAATGAGTGCCTAAACAAGCTCTGAAGCATGTCAAATCTCACAAACCAAGTTAGCCTATAATATCGAATTCAACATTGACCTTGGGCATTTGAAAGAGGTGTATTGGCAGTCTTTCATTTTCAACTCTAAAGCTCTATAACCAGCATGAACATTCTCCAACATCGATACCCCAATCCAGAGGAAAATTATAAAAGCATAATTCATTTATTATTTTAGTGAGTTATAGCTAACAGCCATTGGAGTAAATATTCATTTTAATCAACTCCGAGTTGAAGACTATCTGACCAGGGGAATGAAGGCATTAGCAAATGATGTGATTAAGGCAGTCCTCTTCCTACTGAAAATTGCACTATAAATTTCACTTTGCCATCTTAGTCTCTAGTGATGGGCAGCAGAGAGAATTGTGAAAAAAAAAAAAAAACAGAACTACTTCATCCACCTACAGCTCCTAGGTTGAGTGAAAATTGAATTTCTTTGCTATTCTTGCTGTTGGAAAACATGCTCATCAAATAAGCTACAAGCTTTCAAAAAGTTTTAGGTTATTTTACACCAAAGGCAATTTGCCAAGTTCAGAAATAATTATCGGGAATGAATTTCTCCTGGATTTATGAGGCCAATGCTAGAGAATTGCTTTTTGGTGCAGTGACTCGCCATAAACAATGGCCTCATGACCAGAGACATGCCTCTTGAGTTTGGTATTGTGCACACCAATGCGTGTGTCTTTTGCAATGGAAGGTTGATGAGCTTTAAAGATGAATTTAATTTTAGCCAACACATTATTGGGAGAACAACTCCAGAAGCTCATAATCATATTGTTTTCAACATTTTAAGTTTTAATATGATTCAAAGCTGTACTAGTTTCTTTTTTCACTGCAGTTGTTGGCCTTTGAAAAACTGGTACTTGTTACAAGACATGATCCAAATTCCTTATCCCACACAACTTGTACATATGATCTATTTTCCTTCACTTTAGACATGGTCTCATTCAAATTACCGTGCTCAATCAGTCCATGTGATTTAGGATCCTAGAAGTTCAAGTTATTAGAGTACTATTACATTTCTCATGACTAAAGAGCTCATCCATCCCAGAAATTCTGTTTTCTGATATATTTTAATTTTCATATCTTCACAATTTTTACTTTGTATATTCCCACAATTAGGACATTTTTTCATCTAGGAATTTGGACAGTTGTAAGGCCTTGATATACAAGAAGGCAATACCGGTCTTTTGTGAGTTTAATGAATTTGATTAGATTCAGTCATAGGTTAAAAAAGTTTGCTTCTTCAATTATTACTTCTCCAAAATCATAAGATTCTTAGTAGCTAATTTGTGTCCTCTGGAAGAAGAAACTAATGAGTGAGAAAAAGAAAAGAAAAGAGAATGCAACATACTTCCATCAGGCTTATTGACAAACATCCGAGCCTTGGCTGCAGCTACCTCTGCTATGCCTGCATGCATCTGAGATAACATATTATTAGTTTTTCTTACCACCAGTTGGTACAAAGCTGAGAGAGGAGAACAGAGAGATCATTCTAAAATTACCGCTGAAATATCTGCATCGCAACCATGTGAATCCTCCAAAAGCTCTCCAAAATAGAAACGACCCTGCAAATTACAGAAACTAGTTTGTGATGCATTGCCCAAACATGTACCAAGTTATATCCATTTTTATTGAACAAAAAAAAAAATTATAAATAGGAGAAAGAATTACAAACGTAGAGGACAAGGTGACCTCAGTGACATAAAAAGAATAGGGAAAAAATGATAATCATAGAAATAAATCCCTCCAACTTGCTGCACATCCGACAATCGGCAAATGGTCTCACAGCTTTAGCCTATAAAGATGACAAAAACGCAACTCTATCCCACAAGCAATGAGACTTCTATAATGATTCTGAAATTATCTATCATCTCTCTCCAACCATATGTACCAAGCCACAGACATCAAAGCACAATGCCATAAGATTTAGCTTCATTACTGTTTCTATACCCTCTAAAAATGTATTGTAGAATAAATCAACCAAAGATGTGGGTAGGACGAAAGGCAATCCACAGATCACAAATATTCTCACTAATATCTCCCTAGCACGAGTGAACTTTAAGAAATCATAGGAGTTCTTGTCAATACTACAACTGCACATGACACGGACATCAGACAGACTATGCTTTTGTTGGGATAGCAGGCAGACTCTCCTACATCATGATCACTCTCTTCAAGCAGATCAAGAAAGTTGAGATCAGGTACATGGAAACAAAGACCTTTGAGAACAAATATTGGACCGGGAAGAAAAAGGGGGGAAAAGGAAAGTCTAATCGCATATGGCACGAAAAGCAAATCTGATTTCAGTAAGACTTGATCAAAATCGTAGTTCAGATTGAAATTGGTTCAGTGAGGGCGACAATGAAATTCACCGAATGGGTCAGTCATCAATATTAATTATCCCGAGGACCAAAGTCCATGTCAAAAAGATATGATGAGTCCAGTTTCAGATCTCCAAATTTCAGATATTCATGTCAACTTTCTCCAGCCAAAAGATAAACAAATTCTTAACAATCTCTCACAATATAGTGCTAAGTTTATATCATGAGAAAGTGGGGAACCAACTTTATTTGAATAAACATTGGTAAATTACATGTCTAATCTGATTTCCAAGTGCTCCATTATAAAAAGAATTAATAACTAGTCAGGAGGTAACAGCTTTAGCCTCTTTCATATGCTTACATATGTTGTACGCTCGTTGACCTCGTATACCCCACAACCATGCATTCTCCCATGCTTCCATTGACCGGCATATCGATATCGGCCTTTCTCCCTGGTAACCATAATACAATCAAAAAAGTCAAAAAGATAATTAATTTCAATCCCTAGCAGCAGCAAACAAAAAATAGAAGTTAAGTTTGTGCACCACTTAGGTTAGACAAATTTATACAACTTTTGATTAATGAATTCAAAAGGACAAGCATTTTCATTCATATTGGCATATATTCTTGTGGTAGACTCCAAGTTCATTCTTTTGTTAGCCATATAAAGGTGTTCATAAGGAATACAAAGGTATTAGTATTATGTACGTCTATACAAACCTTCCAAAAACCTAGCTATTAAACAGAAGTGTTCAAAGAAGTTGAGCAAATATTTTGTTATCATTTCCCTTCGGAGATATAAGAATATCAGATGTGCCATAAACATTTGCTTAAGCTATATCATGGCACAATGGACGTCTGTATCTCATGGAAACCAGCTACAGCCAATTCTATCACCAATAAAAGCAGTTAGAACAAGTATTAAAGGAATGAAACCCAAAGAAATATAAAAAACGAGCCCTGTTGACTTAAGGCATTCAAATTGAATATTTCAATAGTCAATCAACACCAAAGGATAACAACACTACAATCACGACTTAAATGATTGAGCAATAACAAGATGCGAGCTTGTAGAATATGTACACCAGAGAAGATAGGCGAGGAGCTATAGAGACGGTGAAAAGGGAGGAGTTAGTGCAATTGTCAACTCTAGGATTGAACATGAAACTTACGGTTTCTTTCCATACTGTCTGATCCACTCATCATTCTCATAAAAAGGGATCTCATAATTTCCATTGGCTAAGAGCAGACTATCTTCGATATCCATCTCAAGCCATTCTCTATCTTCAGGGGACATAAAGTCCCTTGATATTATTTGCCCTTCAGCTCGCATCTTTGCTTCAAGACTGGAAAATAAGACAAAAAATATCCAAATGGTAATATTTTTAAAACTCCTACTGTTCCAACTGCGGATTAATTACAAAAGGAGTTAATGTAGCATAGCAGCCATAGACATACTTGGAACCGGGCACAGGTTCGATGTTGGGAATTTCCACTTCAACAACCCCGTGACCTTCCATGTTATTTTGGAGCCATTCTCCTTCATACCTACAAGCAGCTACAGATTCTTAAGAACTCCTTGTAAGGCATGTGTCGATATTTGATATGAAGTTAGAAACGTATTCACAAGCGGCAACAAAGACTGTAAATTCTTGAACATTTGAAGTAGTAATCACATCAAAAAGTTTTACAGGAACTATGTAAACAAACCTGACAAGCCCTCGCTCGGCGACATAAACACCTTTCCCATGAGCCAAGTCATCCCAAACAGTGCCTTCATACCTTTGAAAAAATAAAAATCCATCAGTGCTCTATATATGGTAAGGAAGAAGGTGCAGTCACTGTAATATAGAGGAAAATGGACCAAAATCCTCAAATCCATGAACAACCTCTAGTAATGGCACACACTAAAAGAGCATGAACCAACTAAACTTAAGTGCCAGGAACTAGTAGCTAAAATTTTATATAGATCAACCACTATTCTGAAGAATCCAGACACTCAAGGAAGTTAATTTTTGCATTGAGTAATATTAACATTAGAGGCAAGGCATCAGAGTTTAAAAAAAAAAAAGGAAAAGGAACTTCAAATTCGAGTTACTTTCACGATACCCATAGTAATTTATAGACTATAGTCATGGATCTAGAGACAGAAATCTTCCACCAGTCACTAGAATGCTACTACAGAATCAAAAGCATGCCTGGTAAACTACAACAGATAGAATTCACCAAACCAACCATTTTGAATAAACGAAAACACCAAATAATATGGACTTCGAATTTAATAATATAGCCTCTGAAAATGATTAAAAACGTACCATAAAACCATGTCGGTAAAATCTGACCAAACTACTACATAAAAAATAAAAAGTTACACTTTTCAATATACACAAAGGGTAAAAAAGAAACAAAATTTCAATCTTCCACAGGGATAATTTTTACCAGTCTCTGAATCGCGATGCAGCAGAAAAGTACTGCATGCTTTAATTGTTAGACCTTCCTTTCTTGATCTTCCATAGAACAGCTATAATATACAAATCATTATCATACACATCAAACTGCATTTTAAAAGTCGCCAAACTACATATTAAGTTGGTCCTTCCTCTAATCAAAACACAGATAGCATTAAGGCTCCATTTAGTGGATCATGTACCAGAACACTTTTTCCTTAAGGTTCCATTTGGTTATTATGTGAAAAAAATTTGTGTACCTTTTCATCTCTGTTGTTTGATTGATACAATTAAAAGAATATTTTACCGTTAAGGTGGTAGTTGGGGTTGTGCTACAAGGCAACAGTAGTGGTCCTGGTCCAAGGAAGTGGAGGCAGCCCTAGTAGCAGTGGAGGTTGGTTTTTACTACTATAGAAAGCAAAGGTGCCATTAGCACACACAGGATGAGAGAGGCAGCATAATGGCTGAGGATGGTGGTATTAGGCAAGATAATTGAGACGTAGGAGTCGAAGTTGTGCATTTGCAATAAACCAAGTCGTGCTCAACAAATCTAAAACGGTTTCAAATGAATATACTAGTAAAGTGTTTACCATAATTCTAACTGCAATAAAACACCATAAAAATGTTCTAAATCGAACAAACAAATTGAACTTTTCAACACTGAGATAATTTCTAAAAATAAAAGGCTGCAAAACGAAAGGTGTTAGAAATGAATATCTCAAGAAGAAATGCTGGAAAAAAAAACAGAATGTTCTTTTTCTAGTCTTAATGGAATCAGAACTTAGTTCAACTGCAAAAAGAAACAGTGAACGATAAAGGCACCATATTTTATCAAATAAACCATCCAACAGACGAACAAAAATTTAGAACTTTTCCAATATAAATTTACTAAAGTACTTACGAGCTGTCATCAGCGAAAATGTAGCTAACCCAAGTCAAAAACTCCTCAATCCTATCAAGCTCCTCAATCACCGACTTTGGGTTCGAAATATCATAATGATTATCCGGAATCACCGGAAAACACTTCCTGTATGGTACATAAAACGGGGCAATGGGCGGGTCGCGTCCAGCCTTAATCTCGTCACTGATAATGTCTACCTCCTCTTCGTCAACCCATTTCGGGTCCCAACCAGGTTTGGTCATCGCAAGTGGGGCATCCGCCCAGAGCTCCTTCAAGTCCTCCTCCCTCCAGTTCTCCGGGTCCCTCGGGAAATCAAATAGGTCCTCGTGATAGATGTAGTCCTCTTCATCCTCTTCCCGTTCTTTGCGAAGGCGCTTGGAGTTGAGTACCTTGGTGAAGCGGCGGATGTTGGACTCAGCCGTGTTTTCGGCGTCCGAGTCGTCGGGTCCTGGTTGTTGGGCGGTGCCTCCGGGGCGGGTGTAGGATATGGGTTCGTCGTCAGAGTCGGTGTCGGAGTCGGAATCGGAAGAGGAGGATTCCGAAGGGGTGGGTTCGGATTCTTCTTCTTCTGGGAATTTGGATTCCATTTGGGTCTCTTCCTCGTTCGACATTGTTGGTTATCAGAGCAGAGAGGAAGGATAGGAGATAAGGTGGGAAGGTAGTGAGGATACGATACGAAAATGTGAATGTGTTTTTTCACACTTTTAAAGTGTGTTGTGTTTTCATCTATTTTTTCCAATATTTTAAAAATTGGTTTGGTTGGAACTGAAAAAATTGGTATCATGTTTTCAGATTTCAATTTTGTTTATTAATTTGTTTTTGAAAATTTATTTACGAAAACAAAATTAAATTTTTAACGTTTTTAGTGAAAATATAAAAAACACATAAACAAACAAAAATTATTTAAATAAAAAAATCTGAAAATATAAAATTATAAAAAAACAAAATTTCTAAAAAATAAGATTCTTAATTCTTAAAAAAAAAATTAAAAATTCTAAAAAAATAAAACAAAAATTATTTAAATAAAAATTTATATAAACAAAAATTATAAAAATATAAAATTATAAAAAACAAAAATTTTAAAAAATAAAATTCTAAGTGAAAATTTTATTTTATACTCTATCAGACATGATTCGATTGTTTGATATTTTTTCAATATTTCACTAGTTTTCAATTTTTTCAATTAATTAACTCGTTCGTTCAATGATTTTTTTTTTATTAAAGATTTCTAATTTTTATATTTTTAAAATGATGGCAAAAAAATTTGTTGGGGGGTTTCAATTTTCATTATAAATAATTTTGTCACATATTTAATTTTATATTAAAATTTCAGTATTATTTTTTAATATTTTAAATTCTTAATATAACAAATGTAATTTATATTTCTTGTAAAAAAATATATGAAAGTCATAAATATAACAACAAGTTTTACAAAAAAATTAAAACAAAAAAAATAATACATTATTTTCTAAATTTTTTATTTTTTATGGTATATGGTAAAACTATTCCATATATTACCCTTTAGCATAAATTTTATAAAATTTTATTAATTTTTCGACTGATCAAACGTTAATTTTACCCACATATTTTACAAAATTTGTAATATTTATCAATTTTTCAACTGTACATTATATTAATTTATATTAAAATAAGTTAAAGCTTTTATCAAAATTGTCCTCTGTGAACCAGAAAATGAAAAGATAATATGAAAATGGTGTAGATATGGAGGAAATGGGTGATGACAAAGATAGCTGCCAACCGTTTTGTATTTTTGCGTGTTTTTAGTGGTTTTGTTTTTTTATTGATTAATAATATTCAATTCATGGAAAGTTGAGGGTGCCATTTATATTTTTTACCATAAGGTGATATTGGTAAATTTATGTGAGTTAAAGTTATGAAAAATGGTAAATATATTTACACTACATGATTTATTATTTACACTACGTTTTAATTGCAATAAAGATTCCTCAACATGTGACATTTTAGCACTTATTCTCTAACTTTTTGATCGTTTTTTGTCATTAACTTTTAATTAATTTTCACATCTTGTCTTTGATGACAATTTTTGTTCAAATATTCTGCTAAGTGTATTGAAATGAGGAAAAAATATTTTGTCAAATTTTTATATTTGTTATTTATTCTGCTTATTTGAAAATACAAGAAGTAGACAAATATTTTTACGTCTTCCTAATTAAATTTTTGGACAAAAATCATTATTAAATACTGATAAAAAGTGCGAATTAATAGATTAGTGATAAAATATGATAAAAAAAATTGAGGACATAAATGTAAAAATAAGCAATAGTTGAAAATTTTTACTGCAATTAAAATGTAGTGTAGTTAATAAATAAGGGATAATTAGCTCATATACCCTTTTTTTTATAAAAAGTTGATATATACCTTCCTTTTTAATTTTTTATTCTTACCCACGTCTATATGAAAAATACATTCTTCTTTTAAAAATATTTATTTATTGCATAGTAGTGTATATACTTTATATAATATTCACTTTAGTCCTTATATTTTTAATTATATTTCAATTAAGTCCTTCAAAAATTGCATCTTAAGTCCTTAATCTTTTATATATTTACACTTTGGTCCCTAAATTTTTAATTATCTTTCAATTAAGTCCTCCAAAAATTGCATCTTAGGTCCTTCAACTTTTTAAATATTTCCACTTTGATCCTCAAATGTTCAATTATATTTCAATTAAGTCCTCCAAAAATTGCATCTTAAGTCCTTCAATTTTATACATCCTTACACTTTGATCCCTAAATTTTCAATTTTTTTCAATTTTTTATTCTTACCCACGTCTAAATAATATATATGAAAAATACATTTCTTCTCTATTATATAAACTCTTTTAAAAATATTTATTTATTGCATAGTAGTGTATGTACTTTATATAATTTTCATTTTAGTCTTTTTATTTTTAATTATATTACAATTAAGTCCTCCAAAAATTACATCTTAGGTCCTTAATCTTTTACATCTTTACACTTTGGTTCCTAAATTTTCAATTATCTTTTAGTTAAGTCCTCCAAAAATTGCATCTTAGATCATTCAACTTTTTACATCTTTACACTTTGATCCCCAAATTTTCAAATATCTTTCATTTAAGTCCTCCAAAAATTACATCTTATGTCCTTCAATTTTTTACATTCTTACACTTTGATCCCCAAATTTTCAATTATTTTCAATTTTTTATTCTTACCCACATCTAAATAATATTTATAAAAAATACATTTCTTCTCTATTATATAAACTCTTTTAAAAATATTTATTTATTGCATAGTAGTCTATGTATTTTATATAATAATCACTTTAGTCCTTATATTTTTAATTATATTTCAATTAAGTCCTTCAAAAATTGCATATTAGGTCCTTAATCTTTTACATCTTTATACTTTGGTCACCAAATTTTTAATTATCTTTTAGTTAAGTCCTCCAAAAATTACATCTTAGGTCTTTCAACTTTTTACATCATTACACTTTGATCTCCAAATTTTCAATTATCTTTCAATTAAATCCTCCAAAAAATGCATCTTAGATGTGGTAACATATGTGTTACCCGTGTCAAATTGAGGAAGTAACATATAGTAACAAATACGGTAACATATATGTTACCAGCGTAAAAATATTGTTTTTAAAAATAAAAATTAGAAATATTTGATTTTACCAAACTAATGTATTTTTTAAAAAATATTTACAAGGAGATAAATCATAAAATAGTAATTGTATTGAAAATGAGGAAGTAACATAGGGTAACATATGTGTTACCCATGTCAAATTTTTGATATTAAAAATGAAAAAATTAAATATATTATTTTTATTTAACATAATTCGTAATTCAAAAAATTATAGAAGGATATAATTTGCTAAAAATTGATTTTAATGAAATTGAGTAAGTAACATAGGTTAACAAATATGGTAACATTTATGTTACCCGGGTAAAAGTATTGTTTTTAAAAATAAAAATTAGAAATATTTGATTGTAGACGAAATTAATGTATTTTTTAAATACATTTACAAGAATATAAATTATACAATAGTAATTTTATGGAAAATGAAGAAGTAACATAGGGTAACATATGTGTTACCCATGTCAAATTGTTGATATTAAAAGTAAATAAATTAAATATATTATTTTTATTTATAATAATTCATATTTCAGAAAATTATAGAAGTATATAATTTGCTAAAAATTGATTTTTATGAAATTGAGGAAATAACATAAGTTAACAAATACGATAACATCTATGTTACCCGCGTAAAAGTATTGTTTTCAAAAATAAAAATTAGAAATATTTGATTTTAGACGAAATTAATGTATTTTTTAAAAACATTTACAAGAATATAAATTATAAAATAGTAATTGTATACAAATTGTGGAAGTAACATTGGGTAATGTGTTGCCCGTGTCAAATTGATTTTAATGAAATTGAGGGAATAACATATGTTAACATATATGGTAACATATATGTTACCCACATAAAAGTATTATTTTAAAAATAAAAAATTGAAATATTTGATTTTGGACCTAAACTAATGTATTTTTAAAAATATTTACAAAGAGATAAATCATAAAATAGCAATTGTATTGAAAATGAAGATGTAACATAGGGTAACAAATGTGGTAACATATGTGTTACCACATGTTAAATTGATTTTAATGAAATTGAGAGAGTAACATAGGTTAACAAATACGGTAACATATATATTACCCACGTAAAAATATTGTTTTTAAAAATAAAAATTGGAAATATTTGATTTTGGACGAAACTAATATATTTTTTAAAAACATTTACAAGGAAATAAATCATAAAATAGCAATTGTAGTGAAAATGAGGAAGTAACATTGGGTAACACATGTGGTAACATATATGTTATCCGTGTCAAATTGATTTTAATGAAATTGAGAAAGTAACATAGATTAACAAATGTTGTAACATATATGTTACTCACGTAAAAGTATTGTTTTCAAAATTAAAATTTGAAAATATTTGATTTTAGACTAAACTAATGTAGTTTTTAAAAAATATTTACGAGATAAATCATAAAATAACACTTGTATTGAAAATGAGGAAGTAACATAGGATAACACGTGTGGTAACATATGTGTTATCCATGTCAAATTAATTTTGATGAAATTGAGGAAGTAATATAGGTTAACAAATACGGTAACATATATATATCTTACCTACATAAAAGATCTTGTTTATAAAATAAAATTTGGAAATATTTTATTTTTGACAAATTAATGTATTTTTAAGGATATTTACAATGAGATAAATCATAAAATTACAATTGTATTGAAAATAAGGAAGTAACATAGGGTAACACATGTGGTAACATATGTGTTACCCGTGTCAAATTGATTTTAATGAAATTAGGGAAGTAACATATGTTAACAAATACAGTAACATGTATGTTACTCACGTAAAAGTATGGTTTTCAATAATAAAAATTTAGAAATATTTAATTTTAAACCAAATAAATGTAGTTTTTAAAAAATATTTATAAGGAGATAAATCATAAAATAGCAATTGTATTGAAACGAGGAAATAACATATGTGGTAACACATGTGTTACCCATGTCAAATTGATTTTAATGAAATTGAGGAAGTAGCATAGGTTAAGAAATACGGTAACATCTATGTTACCACGTAAAAGTTTTGTTTTCAAAATTAAAATTTAGAAATATTTGATTTTAGACCAAACTAATGTAGATTTTAAAAAACATTTACAAGGAGATAAATCATAAAATAGCAATTGTATTGAAAATGAAGAAGCAACATAGGGTAACACATGTGGTAACATATGTGTTACCCGTGTCAAATTGATTTTAATAAAATTGAGGAAGTAACATATATTAACAAATACGGTAACATATATGTTACCTACGTAAAAGTATTGTTTTTAAAAATAAAAATTGGAAATATTTGATTTTAGACCAAACTAATATATTTTTTAAAATCATTTACAATGAGATAAATTATAAAAATGAGGAAGTAATATAGGGTTACACATGTGGTAACATATGTGTTACCCATGTCATAATTGATTTTAATGAAAATGAGGAAGTAATATAGGGTTACACATGTGGTAACATATGTGTTACCCATGTCAAATTGATTTTAATGAAATTGAGGAAGTGACATAGGGTAACAAATTCAATGCTATATATATTACCCGCGTAAAAATTATTTTTGAAAAATAAATTTTGAAATATTTGAATTTAGACCAAACTAATGTAGTTTTTGAAAAATATTTAAAAGGAGATAAATTATAAGATAGCAATTATAAAGTGTTTTTAAAATAAATACAAAGTATTGATTTTATTGCAAATGAGCAAATAATACATAGTGATATAACAATTTGATCTTCTCCACTCAATAGGGAGATTTATTTAGCCCACTGAATATTTGTAGGAACAAAATGTGTTTGATATTAAAATCAAACACTAGTGTCCAGTGGGCAAAATAATTTTCTCACTAGGTGGAGGAGAACAGTATAATGAAATGCAAAGAACATATATGTTATTAATATAAAAATGTTGTTTTAAAAAAAATTGAAATATTGATTTTAAATGTAAAGAATGTATTTTTATATATATTACCCGTGTAAAAATGTTGTTTTAAAAAAATTGAAATTTTAATTTTAAAGAAATATGAAGAATTTTTAAATAATTATAAAATATTGATTTTATTGCAAATGAGCAAGTAACACATAGTAACATATATATTACTAGTATAAAAATATATTTTTAAAAAAATTGAAAAATTGATTTTAAATGAAAATAATATATTTTTAAATATTAATAAAATTAGAGAAATGGTAAAATATTGATTCTAATGAAATATGAAGAAGTAACATATATAGTAACATATATGTTACCTATGTAAAAAATATTGTTTTTCAATTAAAAATTAAAATATTAATTTTAAATGAAAATAACATATTTTTTAAAAAATAATAAAATGAGTAAATTATAAAGTATTAATTTCAATGAAAATGATGAAATAACACATATGTTACTCGTGTAAAAATATTGTTTTTCAAATTAAAAAAATAAAAATATTGATTTTATGAAAATACTGTATTTTTAAACAATTATAAAAAAAATAATTGTCAATTATGATTATAGTTATTATTATATTTAAAATAGTATACAAATATGATACAAATATGATAGTAGGTGGTGGTAACACGTGTTAATTTAATTTAAATTAAAGTAATATATGTGTACCATAATTTAAAATAGTATATAAATATTTATTTTGTTCGTTTAGATGAAAATGCACTTATTTTGACCATTAAAATTACACTTATTTTGGCCACTAAAATCAAGGATTTGGAGGACAAAACTTTGAACATGTATAAAGTTGAAGGCCCTAATATGCAAATTTTAGAGGATTTAACTGAAAGATAATTAAAAATTTGGAGACCAAAGTGTAAAGATATAAAAAGTTGAAGGACCTAAGATGCAATTTTTGGAGGACTTAAATGAAAGATAATTAAAAATTTAGGGACTAAAGTGTAAAGATGTAAAAGATTAAGGACCTAAGATGTAATTTTTGGATGACTTAATTAAAATATAATTGAAAATATAAGGACTAAAGTGAATATTATATAAAGTACATAGACTACTATACAATAAATAAATGCCACATCATCATTCCACATTATAAAATATTGTTTTTAATTAAATGAGGTATTTTTTAAATCAAACCAAGAAAATAAGGTATTTTTTGAATAATAGAAAAAATAGGTATTTTTCAACTTTTTTACAAAAAGTATGGCTCTTGTCAACTTTGCCCAATAAATAATGTAGTGTGAATATAATTAGTCTATGAAAAATTGATGTATCTAATTTATAGGCCTCTTGATTAAATGGTTTTTAATTTTTAAATTTTAGTGCAAAACTCTCTTATTTGATCTTTTTAGACAATTTCTGTATGTTTGACCCTAAAAAAGTCAAGTGAACAAAAATAAAATAAAATAAAATAAATGGCATGACATCCATTTAAGTAAAAAAAGGACAAAAAAAATATAGAACTATAAGAAAATTAAAAAAAAATGTTTTATCTTCTTCTTCCACTAGAAACAATTGCCCACATCCACCACCAATCCCCAACACCCATCCCAGACCGCAACCATCTCAGACCACTTAAAAAAGAACATAATAAATATAATGAAAGCAGTTACAGAACTTTAATTTGAGAATCAAGATTTTTGCTCAAAAACCGTGGTAGCGGCTACTCTTGATGTCAAAAAATGTTGTGGCACTTTTTGATCAACTTACAAGGTAAATTGAGCAAATGATTGTATAAAATTAAAATCGGAAGACCAATAGATTTTAGTTCGGATTGAATTAGGGAGTAATTTGCTAAGTTCTTACGGTGTTATTCATTTTCCTGCTTATCTCCTTTTACATAAGCAAAATGGAACGTAATAAACCGTTATGGTCTTGTCAAACTACAATACTCTGATCTTGGAACTTGTGCAACTGCCCCAAGGTGCATTTTGATTGGTTGGTGAGTACGGTTGTAGCAAAGCCATGATGACCCTATACCCTAGCCCTAAGACCTACCTGCATTTTCAATCATCTGATTTGGTTTGGCATGTGAGTTGCCATCGTCAATGGGGAACACTTCCCCAGCCATATCATGATGATGTTTTCTTCTGACATGTCCCTTGTCCGAGTCCGACCTCAGGATATGAGTCAGAGTGCCGAACTATTTCGCTTGACTAGTTTCGGTAAATAGCCAAATTAAGCAAAGTTTGATCCAACGTGGGACATCGGATCGGTATCTACAACTTGCCCCCTAAAGTTTGAGTTTTGCCTATGGTGAGATCGAACCTTATCTTAATTGCTACTCGATCTGTACATGACTCTTTATTTACAAGTGAAAGACAGTTATACGCACGCTTTTGTGGACTGACCACACCTGGCGGGATCTTAAGGGATTGATGTCACCTAGCAAAAATATCAAAGGATGGTATTAGATTTCACTAAGTGTGAGTGAAGCTTCCTGAAACGACGTCATTTCGATGCATGGTTTGGGCCGTTGATTTGAATTTTTTAAAACTATCTCCTTACAATTTCAATGGCCAATATTAAAAAAGAAATATAAAAGGTCCTTTACATTGTCTTTTTACAAATTGGGAATTTTAATTTTGTTCAATTTTCACTTTCATTATCCCTTTTTCTTATGCTTTTGGCAATATTGTTTGGAGTATTTTCCTTTGGAGTCTACGTTACCTTGCCTGAGGTTGTCCCTAGTTTGGAGGTATTTTCATTTATTCTTCTTCTTCTTCAATCCGTCTTGTTTTTGTTTTTAAAATTTTTCGCAGTGAATTCAAATAAGTCAAAAGTTCATTCATGGTGTAATGGCTAGGAGGAATCTGGGAGGGTTATTAGGAGACCTAGTTCTATTCGAATCTAGAGAAAATCCTAAGTCTGACTCCCATTTCAATTGGACCTCTTAGAGATCGAACCGAACCCGTAGATGAGTATTGTAACACGCTTTTGGCTAGGGATTTAAAGAACAATGTGAAGGAAGATGACGATGCCACCGACCCAAGCTGTGTTGGTGATGATGGGATGGGTTGGGGTTGCTTGACCATAGAATCCAAAGTGATCAAAAAGAAGCTAGAATGTTGACATATATCCTACCACGTTCCCGATACCATTGGGTGTTTTATGCCCCTGGCCATCGGTCGGGCGTGTGATGATAGCCTAAGAATAACTAACCAAGAGAGAGGTGAATTGGTTTTCTCAAACTTTTTCGTAAAATATTCTCAAAATAAGAAATTTAAGAAATAAAAATTAATACACAAAAATATGAGCACAATGTAAATAAATAAAAGGAAAGAGAGAATGCAGACAATATTTTTATGGAGGTTCGATCCAACCAATAATCTACATCCCCCGTTACCAAGCTCTCCAACACGAGCATGGCCTTTCCACTATCTTGATTGACTTATGGTGCAATATAAACTCTTACAATGTATCCGGTGACTTACAAACAAGGAGCACTGATCCTTATACCATATTGAACTTTCAATGGACCTCAATACGACCCAAATATATATTTGAGAATATATTTATCTCTTGATGAATTATAAATACAAGTTTGGTTCTAAGAGAGACTAACACTTTAATGAATAGCAATAGATGAGAAAGCTCAAATGTTAGAATAAAACTTGTTGATAATGATAAATCAAAAGTTTGATTTGATCAAACAAAGTTTTTCAATAAGAGATATTGAAGATATAAATGCAATGAAGTTTTGAATGAATTTTCTCAATATGATTATCTCTTTAAATGCTCTTGTAAGTGATATTGAATGGTAATAAATGAAGTGGTATTTATATAGATGAATTTTCGTCACTTTCTGTTGAAACGGATGACCAAACAGATGAACAGACGGTCGATCGGTCAAATGGTCAGAACTAGCCATTGGAACTACAAAAAATCAGAACGGATACTTTTTAGAAAATGACAGCCAGACGGACGACCGGTTCATAAAACGGTCGACCAATTAGCTCCAAATGGATGACCGTTTCCACAGATTGACAAATTGCTTTGTGGCTTTGATAAAAATATTTTATGCAAGTGATGTCAACTTAGATTTTGTGCATAAAAAAGTTTTTGAGCTTTCATCTATTTAATTGCTAAAAATCAAATAGTTAATACATTTACAATTTTATCTAGAAATCTATTATTCGATCTTGATATTCGAATCTTAAAATTTTGGATCTTGAGATGCTTGAACTCTTATATTGATTTGGCTTTGATCTTGACATTGCATGAGAGTTCGATTTGTAGCGCTTTGAATATTACTTGAAAATAGATTGTTAGTAAATACAACTAATTTGTTTGTTAGAATCAAAACATTAAGGTTTAACGTTAACCACAGGTCAACATGCGATCTCTACATGGTTATGTTGCATTGAATCCAACCATCTTGGACATTGTGCTAAGGTTTCTATATTTGTCCATTATTAGAAGGTTTTTTATGACCTTGGGAATAGTTCGACGGTTATATAATGTTGTTTGGATGTGTGTTACTGTGGAAAACGTTGGGTTTTCTCGAGCTGAGTATAGAATAATTCAACTTGCTCTACCTTTTCAAGGAGGACGGGTCAAGGCAAACACTGGGTGGTTGATACCCATTAGTCTGTAGGCAGATGGAAGGACAACTTTTACTTCATTCGCGAAGACTGGCAGTTCGGCCTGGACGACGTTGAGATGGATTACGTTTTCCCTACTCGCTACCATAAGATGTGTAAGTACTTTAGTCTGTCGGGGTTATCTTTCATCGGTTCGGCTCAATCACTAACCTTGTTATTTTCTCTTGACAAATCATCTTTATGTGGAGATCAACTCAGCCACTAAGAAGATGGCGAATATCACCATAAATTTGGAAAGAGATCAGTGGTCTTGCAGCCATCTGATCAAGAACATCAAATTTGCTTATGCTCATCACTGTTCTGTAGGTCGTCCAATTTCCTCTTCACATAACTTATATTCTTTGAAACACTTTTAAAAGTTTTTTTGAATGATATAATCCATCTTAGGTTCCTCTTAGCCCCAACTACGAAGATTGGGTTGATATAGGAGGCTCAGACCAAGAAGACAGTGCAAGCAAAAGTCGCGGAGGTCAGAGCTGCAGAGAGGATAGCCTCAGATGTGGGGACGAAGTGGAGGGTCGTTGAAGAGGTGGACGAGAAAAATATCCCTCACCTGGTTAAACGACACAGAAGTGTTGACATCTCATCGCCTGAGGTCGTAGCTCTTCCAAAGGCCTTCAAGCTCTGCTTCTTCACCATGTCCCAAATTTGCTGCAACCATATGTAGACAAGTCGAAAAGAAAAAGGTCGAAGCTTTTCATAGATTTCTTGTGCTCCATTTCCTCACAAGAAGATGACTTATATCGTGCATCCCTTAATTCGGGCTGTCATCAGGTTGCTCACCTAGAGCTGGACCCCAATTCAACAACACTATATGGAGAATATAAGTGCTGCAAAATCTTGTTTAGCGGCCGCCCTCTACAACAATCGGACTATTCTTTATATGTTGCCAGTGAGCGATAGCGTAGATGATGAGATGGTTGCCATCCAAAACATAATGAAGGGGGTCGAGGCAACCCAATAGGCTTTAGTGAGGGAAATGGACCATTATGCTGTAGTGGAATAAGATAAGGAAATGTTGAAGGCACTTTTAGCTGAGAAGGAGGCCAGAGCTACAACCGAACGTCATCTAAATGATGTTGAGATAAAGCCTAAATTTATGAGATTTGAGGCCATACCAGTCAATAACAAGATTTCCAGCCCATATATTACCGTAACCTACCACTGATTTGCATTGCTTCTGTCTAACCAATGTAAATCTGACAGTACTTTCTATTAAACAATTCAAAGAAGACAACAAATTCAACATATATCTTTAATTACACCCTTGAGAGAGGCTTTGTTACCCGAATCGGGAAAGATTTCTTTTCCATGTGATTATTTATTTAATTCATTCCAGCAAACCACCTCCACCTCCACCTCCACCTCCACCTCCACCTCCACCTTATTAATATAACTAAGGGGGTGTATTTAATCAAAAATTTTAAAGACTTTGATTGACATTTTTCAAGTGACTGACTTTGATGGATTTTATTAACTTTTAGTAACTTTTATACATTTTAATAGACTCATACAAACTTTTATGAATTTGTATAGATTTCATTTTGAAAGATTTTCTTAGACTTTCACATATTTTTATGAACTTTTTTGGACTTTTTTTTAATTAAAAATTTTGAATATAAAAATTTAATATCCTACAATTTAAAAAAATGTCGTAGGAGAAAAGTCTAATAATAATTTATTTAATTGTATTAATATTATTATATTTATAAAAAAAATGTTTTATTTAATTGTTACAAATAACTACGTCAAAAGTTAATAATATAAATTATTAACTCACTTTATTTTATTTTTTTTGGTAAAACTATGAATTTTCAAATGGCTTGTGGATAAATTCAAAAAATAATGGCATGTAATTCTTTTTAAAAATATTTTTCAATAAAAAAATTTATCCAGTTTATAATCTTCTTTTTTATATTTAATATTCTATATGTAACATATCATTATTAATTACGACAATTGCATAATAAATAACCAAAGTACCAATTTACAAAGAAAAAAATGCAACAATTATGTAGAAAAAACAAGAATGAAAATGAAAAAAAAATACATTAATAAAAAACTAATTTTAAACCCGATAAAATTCATTAATAAACTATAATCAACAATTATATAAGAATTTAATTATAAATTTATCTTTTTTTTAATGAAAAATGAAAAAAACGATGAAAAAGAGAGAGAGAGAAATAGTAAGGGAAATATTGAAGAAAAAATCACATTGTATCTAAAAGTTCATAGAAGGAAAAAGACGTAAATGAAAAAATGGTTAGGAGAATATTGAAAAGAAAAAAAAAATCAAATCGACAAGAGATAAAAATATTAATATTATTTTTCATAAAAAATATTGGTAATTAATCATGATTATATGATTTGTAGAATGAAAAAGAAAGAAAAGAAAAAAAAAATAGTTAGGAGAATATATTGAAGAGGGAAAAAAATCACATTGAAGAAAGAGAAAAATATTAATCTTGACTCTACAATTTGTTGAAGAAAAAAAGAAAAGAAAAATGTTGCATACAGAAAAAATAAGGGAATGAATTTTTTTTTTCCTAAGTCTTTCAAGATCTTAAGGGTGAATGTGAGAAAAATTGTGATATCGTTTATTTATATATTGTACTTTAAAGTTTGTACATATAAAATGATTGGGTAAATAAAGACAAAACGTCCCTACCTATTGAGGGTATTGTGAAAACGTCCCTACCTTCAAAATTTTGGCATTTTCACCCTTACCTACTTGGATTTCCAAAACAAAACGTCCTTGGTCCAAAAATATAGGGGTAAATTAGTCCAACCACTTTTTCACATATATATTACTTTTTTAAAATTGAAGGGCTTCCCATGCAATTTCTAAAATTGCACGGCAGCCAGTCCCCAAATCCTCATTCTCGCTCATTGAACCCTACCCCTATAAACGAGTGCTTCCCACCGCCATCCTCCATTTTTTTCTCCTAATCATTATTCATTGAATTTAATTTATTTATTTTTATTTATTCATTGAATTTATGTAAATAAAATAAAAAGTAACCTACTATTCATATGCAAGAACCCAGAAATATGTCTTGAATCTGAACCACAAAAATTCATCAATTCTATTAATGAAAAATGAAACAAACCGACTCTAACATGAATTTCATCATCAATTGTAGATAAATTTGAGACTAGAAAGCATAATTGTTTAGTGAAATAACAAACCCAACATGCATCATTCGAATAGAGATGGTGTTCAACTACGGATGATGGTGGGAGTGGCGAACGTGTCGGCCGATGTGTGTCAATACATAGCGTGCAATCTGAAAGCGACTCAAAGCGACGACCAAGTCCTCCACCTCCTCTTCGTCTACCCTTTTCAACATCTCCGCCGTATCGCCCTTTGCCTTTGGACTTTCTTTTGCTTTCCTCCTCCAAATCCATATCTCACCTCCTCTTCCTCCTTTTCTTCTTTTTCTTCCGAGTCGGATATTTATGATCCTCAAGACTTGCACTCCGATTAAGGTCCGATTGCTCATACATTCACGTCTTTATGCGAATACCTATGTACAATATTTTTCTTTATAAGTATATTGTTGAATATAACCCAAGAAATATGTCTTGAACTGAGCACTCGTTTATAGGGGTAGGGTTCAATGAGCATAATGAGGATTTGGGGACGGGGGGCTGCCGTGCAATTTTAGAAATTGCATGGGAAGTCCTTCAATTTTAAAAGAAGTAATATATATGTGAAAAAAGTGGTTGGACTAATTTACCCCTATATTTTTGGACTGAATGACGTTTTGTTTTGGAAATCCAGTAGGTAAGGGTGAAAATGCCAAAATTTTGAAGGTAGGGACTTTTTCCACAATACCCTCAATAGGTAGGGACGTTTTGTGCTATTTACCCAAAATGATTTATAAAATCATTAAAAATATCGACATTTTGAATACTTCTGAATTTCGTATGGTTTTAAAATGTCTTAATTAAATATCGCATGATTTTATAAAACTTCTAAAAGTCTTTACAAATCTATATTGAATACCCAAAAGACTTTTATGGAATTTAAAAAGTCTAAATTGAATACACCTATACTTTTAAACTCTATAAAAGTCTTTAAAAGTCATTTCAATTCTTAATTGAATACACCATCGTAAGTTTATTAAATTAAAAACAAATAATTTCTTATTGTTATACTTCTTATTACGGTTTAAAAATATATACAATGAATATAACAATAAAAAATTATTTATTTTTAACTTGACAAACTTAATTATATTAATAAAGTTGAAGGTAAATCTGGTGGGGCTTGGGTGCAGGGTGTTACTGGGATAAATTAAATAAATAGGTGCCTGACATTCGAAAAAAGAAATTTTAGAACCGAGCCTCCTCTTATACCCTTTATACACATGTCTACTTAGTCTTTTTTTTTTTTTTATTATTATCTCTATCAATATATATATAGTTATAGTAGTATATAGAACTTACTATTATTTCAATGTATTATATCATGTATCACAGTAATTGTTTTTGTACAAACTTAAATCACCTCTAAAGTATATTCCTACTATCTATCCATATATCCTCTCATCTTCAAAATTCCATCCTCGGTTCTCAAATTAGCTTGCATAATGTAAATACTAAGTTATTTTTTACCGAATACAAAATTACGATTTGCATATTAGTTTGAATGTTGCTAACATTATAACTCTTAAATTAAATAAAGTTCAAAAATTTCTCATCAATTTGTTAAACTTATAATTTTTGTTTGTAATTTGTAATTTTTTATTGTTATATATCTTCGACAATTACATATCAAATTTAAATAACTAATATTCAACAATCGTTTTTTTTTTTTTAATGAAATTAACCTATAAATTAGAATTGGAGATTAAGAATGAAATTTAACAATATTTTGACATTAATGATGAAATTAAATATCTATGCAAAATTGGTAGGCAAAACTGCAGAACTAGAATATCAACTAATTTAACTTCTACCAATCTAAATATTTTATCTCTGTCTTTATATCAAAGACAAGTTCTCTTTTTTGTATAAAAGCGTGTTGTATTACTATCCTATCTTTTATATTATTTTTTTTTACAAATTTTATTTTTGCAAAACTCTATCATGCAATCTCGCCTATATTCCATTATATTTCACACATCAATCTTTTTTTCAAAATGAATAACGTGTTGAAATATTTTGCGTGGACTATTATAATAATGACCGATTTACTCATAATGTTTTTGTTAAAGAATATTTTGGAGAATTATATTATTATAACGTTGTAGGTGGCACTATATTAATATCGAATTATAACGGGATTGCCACATATTTATTACTTTCTTGTTGATGTCTATAAACATATTTAATGTTTTTGAGCGCCGTAAATCAAATAGTCATGTAGACAAAATTGATTAAGGAAAAAAATTGATAACCATGAATAATTAAAATAACAAAATATTGTAAATTTTGCATTATTAGGTCATAAGAAAGACATCGTTTTAAGACGATTACATCATGTAATCGATTTATGGGATGTCCTCATCTCATATTGTAATTTATATAAATTTAAGTGTCCCAAACTCATATTTTAATATATTTTATTGAAATTTAAGTATCACCAACTCGAATTTAAATAGATTCTTTAGAAATATAGACGTTCCCAATAACTATTAGATCTTTGAAGATTTTATTAATTAATAGATTTTAACTCATGTCGATAGTTTTGGAACTATAATTATAATTACTAGTTTTTTTTTTTTTTTTTTGGTAACAATTCTAGACTCAAATTTCAAAATTTCAATTGACTTTCACTCTCTCTCTCTCTCTCTCAAATCTATAACCTTTCACATAAAATTTTGTTGAAACCCTTTTATAAGTATTGAATTCTTTTTCTTCTCCGCTCTCTTAAACCTCTCACGTTTCACATAAGATTTTATCGAATTTTTTTTTGTACCAATTTGTAATTCTTCACGTCCTTATTCAATTTTTCCCCAAATGTTGCCAATATTTTCAACTTTATGAATTTTTTATTTAAAATGAAAAAGTTAAGAGTTTATTTTAATATACGATAACGTTGTGGATTTTATTTTATAATCACAATGTTAGAATTTTTCTTTTTTAAGTGATCTAGTCAGACGTTATATAATTTCTTCGATGTCCGAACTGCACACCACCACGTGTCAACAGATCTCCAGGTCACCCTCCTCTGCCATTTCGTATGTTACACACACTAGATCGATCGTTAGGCACCAAGATCTCCCGGAGAAAAGGGTCCGGGGATCGTTGGCACTCGACGATCAAGTCAATCACGGTATATGGGAGATACACGGCGGGAACAAAAAGGGGTGGGAGAGACAAGCGGGCAGATTTGAGCGAGTTTATGGTGGGATTCTTAAGTATAAAAAGTGCGTACCTTGGAACAACCGGACGTTGTATTTATAAGCGCAAAATTCTAATTGATTTGGAAGACAAATCAATTCGGTCTTCAATCGGATCTTCATTCCTTATGTGATAAAGATACCCGAGATTGCCTTCCTTCCTTGAGTTTATCACGTTGCATGATTTTAAGAGATCATGATTGTGTTTTCTTGTGGAGATTCGTGCGCCCAATCCAACGCAATATTTCTTTAATTACTTCTCTGGTTGTCCCAGATATCGAGTTGCTCATTGGTTACGAATGATGCGTGGCTGGACGATGCCCTATGGTTCGCATCAAGGTATAGGAGACCTCCACATGACTCGCGGATTTTACATTGTCAAGGCCCAAGCGTGTGGCGGGCCTTCCAAGGCCCTAGCGCAGGGCCCATATAGGGTTCTTGACAGATTATGAACCGGCCCTTCTTGGACTTGGATGGGGCTTGTGCTGACGTGACAGCCATGTCGTGTCGTGTGTAACATAATTTTCTTAGCACTTTCTTAAAATATCATATTCCGTTTTGTACAGTTAAAATAAATAAAAAAATTACAAATACATTGTACGAACTTCATTAACTTCTATAATTTAGAATTGTGTTAAAAAGTAAAAACATTCAGTTACTCATTTGTAATATATAAAAAGTAAATTATATGTATCGATATATTATGAATTAATTGTCTAATTTTTTTTTTCTTTTATGGCTATAGTTTAGTTTTAAAAAGAAAATTGTGTGCTTTTATGGAGAGTTGATTTGACAACATTAATTTTGTTTCTCATCAAAGACATAAATTGGTTTGAAAAGAAAATTATAGAATTGAAATTGTATGATGGAATTTTAAAGTTTTTTCAAGAGTTATTGTTGACAAATTGCTTTTAACAACTAAAGAGATAAAAATATAATTTTTTAATAAAAGATACAAATACAATAAAATCAATGAAATATACGAGAATCTATTAAAATCTATAATATATAAAATTATTGAAATCTCATGAAATTTGTTAAATTCTATTAAATTTCATGAAATATATGAAAATTTATAAATATTAAGAAATCTACTAAAATAAGAAGAGTGGCATAATTTAATGGGTTTATAATGTAACGATGTGATATATTTATAATTATATTTTCTCTCACCATAATCTATCTTATCAATATCGCTTATTAGTTATTTTCTCTCACTAAAATTATCTATGTGACTGACAAACTAAATTGTGCGAGTACTCGAAAATTTAGCAAATATACTCATATTACAAAACAACCCACTGAGCATTTATGCTACAAATTACTTACAATAAGTTAATTGTATTAATAAATAGTTAAATACAGGTCACCTCATTAGAATTAATGGTCACACGCTAGAAGTTTATTGAAATATTAAAATAAAAAAATCACTCTTAATATTAGCATTCAGCTCACAAGATACTAATACGAGTCGCACGTAATTGAAATTTAGGTAATCATAATTACTCAACAGATGTCACATGATACTAAATCTTGGTTTAGTATTGTTGTGCTTTTAAGAGAATCAGTTTTTGTTGTATAAAATTACCAAAATAGACATTGATTATAACAATATTATTTTGTATTATTATTATCATCATGAGTAGTATTTTTCTATAACAATACATAATATTATCAAATATTTTTTCAAGGCAATACATTTACCATAATTATTTTAAAATAAAAATAATATATATCTATTAAATCTTAAAAATTTAAAACATTAAAAAATAAAAGCATACTAATATTGTACAAAAATCAATTAAATTTAAATTTAAATTATTTATAGAGATGCATTATAATTAGAATACTAATAAATATGTATATATAAAAAGAATTACTTTAATTAATTAAGGTCAAAGTTAATATTTTAATAATAGATAAATAGAAAAATTAAAAGCTGCTTCTAAAAATATACTCTCAGATGATACAAATTATTTTAGAATTACTTTTTAAAAATTTACCGAACCCTTAAAATAACTTTTGATTGTTTGATAATAAAAAATTGAGTTCCAAAATCAATCACATGCGATACTAACCACTAAGAACTTCAAATTCTACTAAAGATGTGTTTATGATGTGGTTGAGTATCATGTGACAGGGGTTTGGACCCTAAAACGGGTCATATTAAATTTTTCGACAAAACATTATTATAAGTTAAATATAGAGCCGCACAACTAAGAGAAGAGAAAAATACATATCACACAATAACGTCGTAATAGTATTAAAAAATAAGAGTGACAGTTATAATTCAAATATTATACGTGACATTAGGAATGATAGTTGAATTAATTAATTCTGTAAATATTTTATTTTTCAAAGTATTTATTAAAGACGACAATTTTCAAAACAAAAACTTAAGGTGTAATGGGGGATTATCTCTTGATTAAAGCCCGGTAGAATCCCAAATTAAAAGCGAATCTTCTAGTATAATATGGATAAAAGTGAATCTAGTATAATATGGATAAAATACCTGTTTGAACTTTGAAGTGAAGTGTTATTGATGGAGTCATGGAGCAGTAGAAGGGGACAACCGTACAAGCCGCAAAGGGTTTATTCCTTTGTATTTACACTGAGAATTGGGAACAATTTACTGTGAAGGAGAGGGAAAAAGGGAGACGTCATATCCCTCTTGCAGTGTTTTCTACAGGAGAAGTCATCATCTTCTTCATCACCAAACTTGGAAGGCAATATTATATTTATTTGTGTAAAAACATGCTTTAAATTTACTGGGCTTTATTTGTTGATTTCTGATTTAATTTCAACACAACCTGCATCTAAGATTCTGTCCAGCCTTATCGCTATCCCCTCTTCTTCACCTTAGAATTTTTTTTCTTTCCAAAATTGTCGTTTCTTGATGGTAAATGGTAATGTTCCTCGCGCAACAGCATTTTTCTCGACAATAACTCTCTTGAAATTTTGATTTGGTTGTTTATGGGTTTCTTGTTGCCTTTGGAACTGCCTCCCCTCAAGTGTAATAGATGAAATACCCAGGACCAAAATCCAGTGGGGGCAACTGCTGCCCCCACTAGAATCCAGGTGGCTCCGCCCCTGACGACGAAGATAAGGAAACGTATTAAACAGATACAGATGTTTTAAATTTAATACCGCTCTGTGAAAACAATCCATTCAGGCGAGGACCACCTTTTCCTTTAAGAGGGCAAGATAAAAGTTGTAGTCTTGTTGCAAAGCCTCGTTCCCAGACTACGTTCATGTACAACTTCAAGATTACTAACTGCTTCCCATATTATCTTCCGTATCAAATCATGGGGGTTTACATGAGATTCGACGGGTTGGTTTTGTACCATACCTTTTGACTCCACTCTATTCTTAACTGTTATGTATTCACATGGAAAGATTTATATGCATATATAATTGTGATTATGGCTAGAGAGAATTTGTATTTCCTATGTGAGTTAAGACATCATTCACTAGATTCCACTAGATTCCCAAATAGGAATTTTCGTAAATTAAGCTTCTATTGATTTTTCATCAAAATTCTGATTTTTCTTTTTCCCCCCCTTTCTTTTCCTCTGAGTGGATTCTGCTTCAACAAATAATATTTGAATTTAGTCAGTAACGATGCATGTTAATGGCTGTGCTTTGGTAGTTTATATACCCATGTCATTTACTTATAAAGTTGTATCATTTTGACGTTGTTTTATTTCTGGCCTGGCAGACAACAGGCCGTATAAAGAAAAAATAAAGGTTGGCAGGTAGCGAGCCCTATAAAGAAAATGCACAAAGTGCTTTCAGGATGGATCCTACTATAACTTCAACTACACCAGAAACCCAATGTTCTAAAAAAATGAGCAATATTGGCAATGATTTGGACAAGAAGCCAAGGAAGAGACAGAGAATTAAAAGACACAGGCCTAAAATATGGGACGAAAGTACACCCAGAAAGACTCCCAAGTCTCGAATTGAGCCATCCACTCCTAAACCGAAAACTCCAAGGCATACTATTCCTACATCAAGTCCACATAAAAAGTATGTGAGAAAAGATAGTGGCAAAATTGATACCTCAATTTACGGTGACAGGCAAGCAACCGATAGAAGTTCTGGATGTGCTGAGAAACCATGCAGAAGAGCACTACGCTTCAATTTGGAAAACCATTTAATAATTCAAAAAGACGGCGAGGAAGCTGTTACTTTCACAGAAGAGCACAATAATTACGAAAGGAAGGATGATGTCAAATTCTTGGGATTTTCTTTGCAAAATTTTGATAATCGAGCACTCTTTCCAAATTCTGATTGTGCTACAGAATTATGCATGAACTTAGTGAATGAGAAGTCGAAAATCCGGGCAAGAAGTAATGATATTAAATGTTTGCTACTTCAAATGGTAACTTAATTTTGAAAAATATTTTGTTACTAACAATACTTTTATTGCCTGGCAGATTCTTTTGGAGAAATGAGCAGACAAGCTGCTAATCCAAATCCTGAACAACGTGAAAGCTCATGCAAGGAATCTCAAAATTATGCATTTTCAAGCTCATGTATGGATGGTAATGGTAAACCAAAAATGGTCTATTCCTATCAACGTAGAAATAAAAGCTTGAGTACATTCTCGTGCAAGCTAGATTTCAACTTAAATTTGGAACAACAATATTTTGATTCCTGCTCTGAACTCGAAAAAATTGTCCATGAATATAAAAGCGGAGAGAAGAGGATACACAAGTCTGCATACAAGGGGGAATTGAATGCAAATTCAGAAACTGAGAATCTGAATATGTGTGACGAGATGAAAAATGAACCAGGGGTAGACTCAAATCTTCAATCTTGTTATCGATTTGGCTCTTTGCAAGTTTATCAGAGAATATTCAAGCTAAATGAGTGTCTGAAGAATAGCAGAAAGCTAGGACCAAACTGTCCGAGTATATACAAGAAAACAAGAATGCAGCGGCGAAAGGCAACTACATTTGGTGGTTTCTGGAATGCGACAACAGTGGATCATTGTCAGAGAAAAGTGAATCCAAGCTGTAGGAAAGAAGTGGCTTTGAGCTATGGTGCTTGCAGAACAATCAACAAAACAGGAAAGCAACGTTTGTCTCGACGATTGACACAAAAAGCAATGCTGGAAAGGGGTAAAAACATCAAAGGGTTTTCCAATACTGCAATCAGCAAGTGCAATTTTCCAGTGCAACTGGGGCAGCGAGGCACGAAACAAAAGAGCGAAGCCAACAAAGATCCAGAATCTTTTAAATGGGTGTTGAACTCGTGGAAAACTTGGGGATGTAGAAGGAAAAGACTATTTAATCGAAGGCAGAAACTTGCATCCTCTGTTGTACATTTGGACATGGCTAGTCAGACTAAGGCTGTTATTGTAAATCCAGAATTTCTTGGTTGTGCATTGAAGTCTAAAAGGGAAAGATACAATAAATTTTCCGAAAAGATTGATTTGTCTTCCTCAGGTAATCATCGTTTCAAGAGTCAATAAGAAATTTCTCTTTCAAAAGCCCCCCACTATTGGAATCCAAGATTTTGATGATGAAACATTTAAATATTTTGTAGGAGTTCACAATGAAGACATTCATCGTCGCCAAAGAAAGAGTCTATATGATGTGGAGCTCTCTGTGGGTAATTTGGTGTCTCGCCTTGAAAACATTCAAAATAGTCATATGCAGTGTGATGATTTCGTGCTTGGAGTTCAAATCTATCCCCCAAGACAGAGTTTAGAAATTGAAATGCTGAAGAATCAGCCTGCAAAAGATCAAAGTTTGGAGACACAGAATATAAATGAAATGGGTCCCTTTCTTCATAAGACTGTGTCGTACCATGACAATATTCTGGAATGCCCTTTACAATGCAGAAATGGCTTAATTGAAATTCCAGTGTGCTACCAACAGCGAGAGGACATCATGCTCAAAAGCGTGCAACATCAAGAAAATGTTGCTCTTGACTTCGAAGGCAAGCATCAAGTGCCGAAGGATGTTTCGCCAATCATAAATGGTAAATTCGAAAAACCCCATGTTTTATTTCTTGTGGCTTAAACTTGTCGCATAAGGACTAGCATTTTGTTAATGTTCCAGAGGACGCATTTACGAAAGCTATGGTTAAATTGGTTATTGAGATGCTGGAGCGTCTACATATTAGTAATGAATGCAACCAACTTGTGAAGCGAGATCAAAATACCCATAGTGAACTTATTCCTTACAATGGGAAATTGGATCCTTTGAAGAGACGCAAACCACCACCACCAAAGGTTGATTTTGAAAGAGAGACGGTGAGATTTTGCAATCTGCTGATGGATAATCATGGAAGTGAGGTTCCTGAAGAAGTGGACAAAGATAATGCGAAATCGAGGAAAGAGAGAGAAATGTTTTGTGGACGAACGAATACATTCATTGCCTGCATGCATGCTATTCAAGGTATTATTGAATTTTATGTTAAATTTGAAGTTGTAAAGCCCATCACATAAAACTGTACTACCATGTTAAAATAGGTGAGAAGGAAATGAACTTTAGCAATTAAATTTCAATTATTTTATTGCCACTAGCTTTGTTATGCCCGTGCAAAATATTGTGAGGGTGGGGTGGGGGTGAACTATAGCTAAGACGTGTTGTAGGAAAACCCAGATATATAAAACCCATACAAATAAACAAATAACAAACTAATATACGCAATAAACTTGTGGTCAGTTACAGGAATCCTTTTTTTGTCACCAAGACTATTCCCTGCTCAAACATAGTTGTGCTGCTGGAACTTAACTATCTGACAATATAGTAATTATAAATAGTCAACCAAGTGTTCGGTAGCGCAAGAGTGTATCTCATTGAAGAACAGTAAACTAAAATTATGGTTCCACCCAATAGTTATACTTTCTAATCAGATGTTAGATTAGAAAGCTTGTTTAATCTTTATTTAATAATGTCATGTGTCAACACATGGTGAAGACACACACATGATTCAATTCCACAACTGCCACATTTTTGTGAGACATGGTAATGATAAATGAAGAAAAAATTAAATTTTTGTGACCCATTTATTTATGCTGTCCATAGAGCTGGTTTAGACTCTTATGGTTCTCATGTGCAGTGGATATCTGAGGCATCCTGGGTTTCTTTAGTAGTTACGTCAACTAACCATACATGATGGTACAGTTATCAATAACTAATATAGTTACTACCAAGCTATGCAGGGAACAGAAGGTTTTCACGATGGGGAGGGTCAGTAGTTGACTCGGTGGTTGGAGTTTACCTAACTCAAAATGTGAGTGACAATTGTTCAAGGTAAAGTTGAGTTTCTATGTTAAATTACAGAAGAAAATTCCTCCTTCCTTTTCCATAGAATACCGTTGAGAATGATGTTGGTATTGCCTTGCAGTTCTGCCTTTATGTCTCTTGCTGCAAGTTTTCCCCCTGTGAGTAAAGACACTGATTGCAAAGAGAATATTGTATGCGGTCATAAATCAGTTAATATAGAAGAACCACGAATACCAGAAAATAAAGGGCAATCATACGTCTATCCAACCGAGCAAGATATGGGTTATCAATTTGTAGAAAATGGAGAAAGCCATATTTTCTCCACAGGAAAGGCTGTGCCAGGTTCAATGGAAGATGAAGTCATTGTCAAAGATGCAGTTCAGGGTTTTCCAGATGCTTCTCGTGATGAAAATTTAACAAATATTTCTGCATCTTGCTCCACTGATAAATCTACTACTTATAGGGAGTTTCTGCTAGTGGAGGAAATAGAGTACCTCCAACAATTTTGTGGTCCTCAGGACGGAAAAATATCATGCCAAGAAAGCTTTGGAGAGTTGCAGAGCATGAAAGATGCCTTTAGTTCAGACACGTCTGGTTTGAATGGTACATGTGCATTGCATTCCAGTGCATCCCTTCCCCATTTTGATGATAATTTGGATTCTGTACATCATGTGGGAGATTCTGGAAACGGAAGAATGGAGGAATCTAGTGATATAAGCAATCTTGATCAGAGAAATTATTTTGAAAGTGAGACTGTAATTCGGGAAAAGGATACACAGAGAATTCAAGAACCTTTAATTGCTCAAATGTCGTCATCAAGCAAATTCCATGAAGCGGTAATGACAAAAAATAACTCTTTCTGTGGTAGCAAGAGTCCAGCGGTGGTTAACCCCAACGATTATCAGGGCATAAACAATGCTAACAATTATCGTGATGGGAATAAAACATCCTCCCGGTCAGAATCTGCGTCAGGAAGAAAGAAAGGAAAAGTTGAGCCAGAAACCCAAACTGACTGGGATGCCTTGAGGAAAACCCATTCTGATGGTAGATCGAGAAATACTACAGGTCCCATTGATTCTGCTAACTGGGAGGCTGTTAGAAAGGCATCTGTTGAAGAGGTTGCTAAAGTTATCGCGGCTCGGGGAATGAATAATATACTTGCTGGACGAATCAAGGTAAAACATTTAAATAATGAGAAAAGAAATTTTGGCAAGGATATAATTGTTATTATTTTTTAATTGTCGGTTTTAAAATCGTTCTTCACTCATATTTTGCAGGATTTCCTCGATCGCATAGTTAAAGATCATGGAAGTATTGACCTAGAGTGGCTAAGAAATGTTCCACCAGATAAAGCAAAGTAAGTCTCTATAAATGGTTTAGTGAGTGATCATAAAATAGATTATTGATTAACTTGATAACAAATGGAAGCTGGAAATAAAAAGAAGGTTGTAAGAATCACTACAATGTTCTCAATTGTACCGATGTCCCTTTTGATTGTCCATTACTTTTAGGGAGTACTTATTGAGCATACCAGGACTAGGTTTGAAGAGCGTTGAGTGTTTGCGGCTCTTGACACTCCATCATGTTGCTTTCCCGGTAAGATTTTGTTGTTGGGACATGTTAATTTATTAGCTTAATAGAGTATGACTTCGTTCTTAACATTAACGACCTGTTCTTCCACAAGGTTGACACCAATGTCGGCCGGATTGTGGTGCGTCTTGGGTGGGTCCCTCTGCAGCCATTACCTGAGGATGTTCAGATACATCTTCTAAACCAGTAAGTATTACATTACTAATTAATAACACTGAGATAAATGTACTGATGTATTTTGCATGTAGGTACCCTCTGGTAGATGCCATCCAAAAGTACCTGTGGCCACGCCTTTGTACTCTTGATCAGCAAACATTGTAATTCAGGAAACTTATCTTATTTGGATATACATGTATTGAACAAATATAAGTATGTTAAACGCTTGCTCTTTTACCATTTTAATTGTTACATCATACAGGTATCAATTACATTATCAGATGATTACTTTTGGAAAGGTCAGCCACGAGGATTAAAATTATTACTGAATCATGCTTCCTTCAATATCTGTTTTCTCTTGGAAGATAACCGCGATAGTGACAAGATGCTAAAATATTTTGCAGGTTTTCTGCACAAAGAAAAAGCCTAATTGTAATGCCTGTCCGATGAGAGGACAGTGCAGGCACTTTGCGAGCGCATTTGCAAGGTTTCTGTCAGACAGAGTAGATACTCAATTTCGATAGAAATAATGGCAATTCTAGAGACACAATTTAATACAGAGGGGTGAAGGGAATAATTCTACCATTATGTCAAAGTTCAATAGAACTAGTTTTACATTTAGTAGGTCAAAACCCACATAGTTAATAGTTTGATGAAAGAATAAATAGAAAGGAAAGAGAAGTTTCCAAGATAATAGATAGGTAGGTATATTAAAGGGGTCTTTGAAGTTTGAAGGTTGTCAATATCAAACAAATATACCATATGCATGCACAATATGAAACTTTCGGGAGTATCAACATATGCAAAACAATATTCATTTACGAGTATTTAATGTGATTGTTGCAGTGCTAGACTTCGACTTCCGGGGCCACAAGAGAAAAATATAATAATATCGGAGGCTTCAGTTCCAGCTGATCAAGACCCTGTGGGGCATAGGAGTCTGAAACTGTTGCCTGTTTCTGATGATGACTTCTTCGAAGGAAGGTATGAATCTCGCAACTGTGAACCTATTGTCGAAGTTCCAGCATCTCCTGAGCCCATTTCGAGTGAAACACTGGTAACAGACATTGAAGACTTTGGCTATGAGTCAGAAGATAAAATTCCTATCATCAGACTTAATGCTGAAGAGTTCCAAGAGAATTTACGGAATGTCATGGAGATAACAAGTTTCTCACACAAAGAGAGTGACATGTCAAAAGAAGTGGTTGCTTTAAGTCCTGAAGCTGCTTCAATTCCAGTGCCTAAACTAAAGGATGTTCACCGATTAAGGACAGTGCATCAAGTGTAAGTGGACATACCTATATGCAGACCTGCATAATCATTCAAAACCTGCTGCTGCATTTTCTGGAAATAATGATAAAGTTGTTTAGGTCTTTATGAAACTAGTGTTTACCTAATGGCGTATTCACAAGGCACCAGTTGATATTTTTGATAACACCCCCCCACCCCCCCTCCGAGTCAGGTTTTTTGCAAATTAGATTCCCATATGTGACGAACTTTCCATAAAGTTGTGCATTTAAGTGCTAACACGAGACTGTGTTTCGAATTTCAATGTATTCAATGCTGAACTCGGTTTTTAATGTCTAACTGCAGCTATGAGCTTCCAGATTTACACCCCCTTTTGGTAGAGGTTAGTTTTAGTTTTTTTTTTCCCTTTTCATTTCTGCAAACCTTAAGTTTCTTAAATGCATAAAAATGTCATAAGTTTCTTCTGATTCATATGACAGTTTGAAAAACGAGAACCTGATGATCCATCTCCATACCTTCTTAGAACATGGACAACAGGTAAACAAACTAACAGAGGAATGCACGCTATTCCTCTGACCTAAAGGTTGTCCCCCTTTTTTGTGATCTTGAATGTGTCTCTATGGATTTTACTCACAGATGAAATGGTGAGTTCTTCACAACTATCAAGAAAAACAGGCAACACACAAGATGCAACACCATTTGATGCATGCTTTTCTGGAGATACGGTTCAAGAACAAAACGACCAGACAGTCAAAGGAACAATTTTGGTGAGGAAAACTACAACACATTAAACATTTTAGTTATTGTACTTGCACTTTTGTCTGAATCAGTTTTCTTTATCATCGACATGTCAAAATATGTTGGAAGCAGATACCATGCCGAACAGCAACTAGAGGAACCTTCCCTCTTAATGGAACATACTTTCAGGTCAATGAGGTGAGTTATTGTTCACGACTCGAATGAACAACTATTATTTTCTTCTGTTCAAATGCTAGTAGCCTTAGAAATTGGTCAGGTTTCCTAAAGCTCTTGTATTTATGCAGGTATTTGCTGACCACAAATCCAGTCGATGCCCAATTGCTGTTCCAAGAGAATCGATTTGGAATCTAAAAAAGCGATCATTATATTGTGGAAAATCTGCAACATCAATATTTAAAGGTGAAAAACCCAAATCATTTTGCATATTTTTAGTGTAAGGTGATCTATAGCTTTGAATTTTGCAACTGACATAAGAAATGTCTGAACTTGGAATCTAGGCATGTCAACAGAAGAAATCCAATTCTGCTTCTGGAAAGGTAAGAAACATAACAAAAAAAAATAATCCTCCTGTCTGATACTAAATTGCATAGTGATATTGTTTTCTGATACTAAATTGCGTGGTAATTCTGTTTTCAACATAAGATCTACAACTATCTTGTAAGAACAGGTACCAAAACTGTAATGAGGATTGAATCTTTTTTGGGAGAAATCAAGATGGATTTTATCTCTAAGTCATGCTTATGTGTTTTCGATTTCTTACAGCTTTTGTCTGCGTTAGAGGAGTCGACCGGGTTACCAGGGATGCCAGACCACTTTCAATCAAATTCCACCGTAGCAAGAATAAACACGCGAACGATGAGGAGTAGAACTGGAAATGGAAAGAAATGGTAATGTGTAGAAATAAATAAGGAATGGACCGTCGAAAATCTGGGAAAGATGAGAGTTCATTAAGCAGAATTGTTATTTGTTTATTTCTGTAAATTTATCATTTAGGGACCCAGAATCGTTATTATGAAAACTTTGGCCTTTTTTAATTATTAGGAATGGTAATGCCTTCTACCTTACTTGTCATACCTACTTGATGATATCTTGATTATGTGATTCACGATTATTTTTTCCTTCTTGTGATGGAATAAAACCCAAAAATAAGAGACGTAAAAAAATTCGGACTTTCTTTTGTAGTCTCATTATCAAACTACACATTTATGCTCTCTGTTTTTCCATATTTAAACTCTATTTTTCTATTTATTTGCTTATTCTTCTTTTTGGCTGTCGACTTCAGTTTAATTCTTGTTTTTCCAGTTTTATTCATAAAATTGACTACGTTTTCTTTATTAAATGTTATTTCTATGGAAATTGAGAATGCAATGGAAGAAGAGTTAAAGAATAAAGGTGTTTGGATGCTCGTGACTCTATTAAAGCCACTAAAATGCAAAAAGAGATAAGAAATATGGTCAATATTTATACCCAAATAAAAATTTATGTTTTCATAAGAAATCCATTTAAGGCTTTTCACAAATTGAGATTTGGCCGTACAACTGTACAAGGATCGAATTGTATCCGAAGAACAGGGGGAATGGACTCTCATCTGACTTAGCCAAAAATCCTCAATTTTCTGAAAATTTGCAAAACCCTTATGCAATGACTTCATAGAAAGAGACTTTTGGGTTTGATTGTGGAATTGGAAACTAGAACAATGTGTATTTTGGGAGGGATCGTGAGAATTTGGAGGGTGCAAAAGGTGCAGAGCCTGCTGGGGTCCCAAGAATTCTTGATTTCTCAGTTTTTGGGAATCCAAAGAGGAGTCATGATTTTGTGGGCTTACATAAAACATCTGAAAATGCTACATCAGATAGCAAAATAGGTGAAATATCAGCTGGTGTAAAATTGCAGACCACCTGTTCCACTGTTGTGTTACTTGAGCTCAATCGTACGCCGCTGGCTACACACTCAAAAGATTCTTGTATCTCTGGTAAATTGCAAAACTCGATATTCAATCCCAATCTGGTCTTTTATTCTCATTATTCTTTTTGCTCTCTACAAACGATTCTTTGGTTTCTAAACTAAAAGGTAGTAGATTTGCCATGGTGATTTGAGGTGGCTGTGTTAGTGAAAAATATTTGATTGCAAGTGTATAATATTGCAAACAAGTAATAAAGTGGATCTTCTGAGTCCGAACACGAAGAGTATCCTATTTAGATACTAGATCAATTAATCTTAATCCTAATTTATTTAAAACACTTTTAATTACGTTAATTTGAAGATTTAAACTATAACTATTAATTTTAGAAAACAATGTAATAACTTATGTGAATGCAAATATCACGAATTTATGAAGAATGATGATTAAAGGATTTATATTCACGAGTTCACCATAGTTGTCATTTCTAATTTCTCATCTCAAAATTTATTCCTAAAGTTGTATTCGGTCGAATTCACGAATTTAACTTAATTTATCTCTCTCGAGTTCAAATTAGTCATATCTAATTAAGTCAACTTATGAAGTCGGAATGATCCTTAATTAGATGCATTAAATCGCCTAAAAATTCAATTCAAGACCGCAACAATAATAAAATCGTATATCTACCTTTTATCCAATTGCCATATTTTACTAAATGGTCTAAATTAATAACTTACCTCTCGATTTGTTACAATCCACAATTCAATGAAATAATGATCAATTATTTCAAGCATTAAAAGAAGAAGTAAAATCAATACGTAATTAAATTTTTATAAGCAAAATCTGAGAATTGAAATTAAAGAATCTAACTAGGTAACATTGTTCATCCTAAATATTAATTTAGCTACTCATAGTTCAAGAGAAAGAAAAGATGAAGAGTTTGTAATACATAACTGGATTTAAATAAGGAATGAGAAAAAATTGAATATCTTGTATCAAGAATTCGTGGTCTTCATGTCTCAATCTTTAAGATCTTGGTCGTTATTCTTCTTTTTCTCTTTATCTAAATCCAGTTATGTATTCCAAGAATATCTAGCCACGTTTTACGCTTTTTAAAATATTGATTATAACTAGAGAATCTTCATATAGTTGTTATATATAGGATTGAACTCTTGTAAACAAATATTATCATTCATTATAGTGAATTACTGCAGCAATTGAAGATAGGACGTAGTCACAAATTAAAGCGAACATGTATAAACCTTTGTGTTCCTTCTTTTTCGTCATATATTTATTACTCTAATTCTAATCATAAATAGTACAACTTAATTATTTTTGTGATCTTAATTGGTAATGATATTTTGATACAATAACTTATACTGGAATGAACTTAATTAAATAATGTGTAATAAATAAGTAGCATTTATTAGTCAACGTAAGCAAAATTTATTAAAAAAAAATCTAATGTAATATATAGGTTGAGATTTGTTGTGTTTTAATTTGAGATATTTTGGTCGGTTGGAGCCATTCATAAAGGGAGTAATAATAGCATCTTAATTTGATCAAGAGTAAATGAGGAATCTAAAGGCAACTGGCACATGGAGAATCTCTTTTTTTATACATATTATTTTAGGATTAAATTCTAACATTTTTATATGCTAAAATAAATTTTAAAGCAGCCGATCATCCTAAAGAATCTTGAACCCTGTTCTTGAACTGGCCCTTTATTTATTCCTCTGGAAAATCATTTAAGGTTTATGGTGCTGTGTGTAGATGTAATCCAGGTGAGCCTCCAAAAGAACCCTCCTCAAGCACTCTTCATCTTTGTTTGGACATTCCTCAGCCTCCATTAGCTTCTGCAAAAGTATGTTAAAACAAAAAGCACAATTAAAAACCAAAGAAATTGCGTTTGTTACACAGTACTCGACAATGAACATGACTTAAAACTTTTTTTGGTCTAATATTCTGAAATCCATGTTACCAAACAAGGGATGATTGTTTCTATTATTAAATAGCAGTGCTTGGAAAATTTGAAGAAGGGACTAAAGGGTATTACATTAAAAGAATCAGTGTTTTCCTTCTGTAACTTGTTCAGCTTTACACCTGCTTCTCCTGCACAAGATGCAATGGTTTTTTTGTTTTCAATGAGGAAGAGAAAACTGAGGTAAAAATTACTTGAAACCAAATAAAAGTATTTTATATCTTACCTTGTTTGGTTGTGAGTGCCAACTTGCGGGCAGTTGAATATGAGGTGCTGACAAGGGAAAAAATAAGGAAGAGAAGTGCAGCAGAAAGGAAGCTCTGCTTCATACTTGAGTTTACCTTGAAAAAGTTATGTAGTGTATGTGTTTGTGTTTATGCCTGAGAGAGAGAGAGAGAGTGTCGAAGTTCTTGTTGGGTGTTGGGTGTTGGGTGTTGGGAGTTGTGAGTGGAGGGAGCATATGGCTAATGGCTGGTATAAATACATGCAAAAGAAGGCACATCACGATGTGTCGAACCTAATTGTCTATTCATTTTTTCCTTCGAATTGTTCTAATATTATATAAGGATATAATGGTAAGCTTTTTTGAGTAGAGAAACTTAACGGATCCTTTGTGCAATGGATATACCTCTTCTGTGTGTGTCTTTCTCGTATAGGGAATAGAACAATAGGAAAAGCCTGGCCAATCAGCCCAGGGCTCGTGGGAGAACTTTATTTGTTTAAGAGAGAATGAGAAGTGAATCGAAATATTTCTGTTTCCGTTATTCGGTTGGGGGCTTTCGAGCCCCTCTCAATCTTTTTGGCAATTGAGAAATGGATAGAAATAGTGACTTTAGTTCATAAAGATATAATAATCTTTAAAATTATGCAGCGACTGAGAATAAATCGCTCTAAATTGTATGTTTTTCACTTGTTTTTAACAAGAAGCATCCCAGTCCCAAAACAAATTTTAAGCCATGAAATTCCATAGCATGGAGTGACATTGCCTCGTGAAATGGGCCCAATCCAAAGCCAACCCCCACCGATGAGTATCTTCTTATTATACTCTCTCCATACTCATGTGACAACACCACCACTAGCCAGCAATCAATCTGATGAGAGAGAGATAGAGCTTTTGCTTTAGTCATTGTCAAGGTAGTGGTCCAGGTAAAAGTCCAAATACTCCAGAAATCAATGTGGCTTCAACAATCTCAACAAGTCAACTTTTTGGACTATGCAGACAACTGTTTCCCATTATCACATGTTTCTGCTTTTCGTTTACTCTTTCACTATCCAACAACACTTACTATTTGAACACGATTAGACATTACAATAAATAAATATAAATTTTTGACTTATTTTTTCTTAGTTTTTATACGCTTTAACTATACCCATTTAATCGATTGCATAAAAATTTCAAACACCTAGCACTTAAAAGGTTATCTTTTTTATAGATTATAGACAACGTATTTTATAAAATATATAGATAAAAAATAGATAAAAATTATGAGTCTTAAATAATATATAAATAAAAATGATTTTTGACCCGCCATTGCAAACAGTATCCTACTGCTAAGGTCATACCTACCTTTGTTTACCATCTCACTGTATTTTGATGAATGAAAATGAATGACCCACTTTCTTGGAATTTTGTTTGGAATATTTCACATGCAAAATCGTTCTTTTGGACAAACATAAAGTTGTGCATCTGGTCTAGGGTTAAATCATTTCCTTAAAGTTGATGCCAATAACATGCATTGACTCATGTTCTTCATTTTGTCTTTTTTTTCCTATGATATTTTCATGACTAAATTTTTGTTTCGATTCTAATCTTTATCACTCATAACATTTTTGCCCTCAAATTTTTTAATGTTTTTAATCTCAATCTTTCGATAATTAACGTATTCATATATTAACAAAGTTTTTTTTTATCGATGCTCGACATTTTGCATTAAAAATATTTAACTTTTACTTATTATCACATCTATTATCCCATTTTTCACTGTATTTTTATCATCAATCTTTTATTAATCAGCACATATTGTCCTGATAACAAATTTCATCCAAAAATCTTATTAGCGTACTTTAAAATAAAGGACAAATATTTAATCGCACTTCTGTATTTATTATTATTATTATTTACTTATTTAAAATACGAGGAGAAAAATGAGTACTGGTTTGGTAAAGCTTGTTATCAACCTTCATGTTTTTGCTTGTAAAATCCCAATTGGGTGTACTCGACATAAAGGGTAATTATATTCGAATAACAATTTTTTTAACTACACTACATTTTATTTACAATGAAAATCTCTAACTATTGCTCATTTTTACATTTATGTCATCAATTGTTTTTTATCAAATTATTATCAACCTATTAATTTGTACATCTTATATTTTGTTTTTTATGATAGTTTCACGTAGAAAATTAATTAAAATGACGTAAAAAGATTTTTTTGCATCTCATATATTTTAATAAGCAGAATAATTAACAAACACAAAAGTTTGACAAAATATGTGTTCTTCATTTTAATGCATATTAGCAGAATATTTGAACAAAAATCATCATCAGAGATACGATGTGAAAATTAATGATAAAAATACAATAGAAAAAATTTAGGGACATAAATATTAAAATATCAAAAATTGAAGGACTTTCATTGTAATTAAAATGCTATGCAAGTGTGAATGTTCCTACCCGAAATAAATCCAATGTTTCTTGATTAGACAACCTTTTTGTTGGAAATGACATCAAACTCCTTGTTCTGGGGATGCATGATTTTGTCTTTGTTTTGCCATCTTCACGTAATTTTCGAGATTTGAGTCCATTTAGCACAGTTGTGAGTAGAATTTTTAATGCTAGAATTTTTGTATAACATAATTTTTGGCAATAGAATTTTTGTTAAAAAGTTGTTGATTGTGAATCTAGAAATTGAAGTGAATATTAAATTGAATGACTATAAAAGTACTTTTGTATAAAATTTATATTTATTTGACTAAATAATAATTAATTATTATATATTTCATATTATTTTATTTTATAAATAATATTTTTCCATATCCTACAATGATTATAAAAATTAATATCTTATTTAAATTATTATATTAACACTTATTTTAGTATAAATAATGTTACTTAAAATTGATTTATTTAAATCAAACATATTACGCATAATTTGTATTATATTATTTAACACGCCAACATATATTTTTCACTTTATGTAAATATGAAATGATAATTTGATATAAGTAATTAATATGACAAATAAATTAATATTTTTTTTAATGTATTAACGATAATTTGTAAATTATTAAGTTTCATTGAATGTTAATCGCAATGTTTCGTAAAAGTTCAATTAGAGTTTTTTAGAGAACTCAAATTTGACTTTTCTAAAACAGTTTTTAAAGCTATTTTTTCAGTCAAAATATGTTTATTGACTTTAGTCAAACAATTATAAATATAACTGTTGGTGTCCTGACTTAGCCTCAAGACGGACTAACTAGTGAACTTTCGATTCGGACCGGCTATTGCTCACCTCGGACCGGCCTCTACTTCGCCTGACCCACGCCCAGATTCGTCATGCTTGACATCATCGGTGTAGGTTGTCCTTTGGAGTGTCGGTGACGGTCTAGATGCGCTTTATATTACTTAAATAAACTTGCATTAAATGCCCCAAAAGGGATGTCTTGTAAGCATTAAATGGCCAAGCTATGCATTAAATGTCTAGCTTGGCATTAAATGCAAGTAATCATTGTAAACTTCCTATAAGTATGAAGAAATAAATGTCCGAAAGGGACGAAAAAGAAAAAAGAAAAGAAGACACTTATACAAAGAACGTGACGTTTAGTTCTCCCTCACTTTCGCGCTTACCTAGTTTGAAACCCGAAGACGGATTCACCGACACCAACACCATCATTTAAGTTGACTCGGGATTAGTGCAAACTATTTTTCGGCGTCAGCAGTTTAGCGCTAGAAGGAGGGCCCTCATTTTCTAAAAAGGCTCTCCATTTTCCACAACTACCATACACCACACCAAAACACTCAAAATTATCCAAACACGAGTCGTAGTCACGACTCGAGGGCTCGTAGCCACTAAAGAACCGGGAGTCGGCAGAAGTCAACCTTCCCTGTGTCTTCCGTCGTGAGATGCAGGAGAAACCTCGGCTCGAACACATGTGCCCGGGGAGATGCGATCCTGAAGCTTGAATACCTAACTCGAGCTATTGAACGGCTCGAGAGAAATCAAGCCACTACTGTTTAATTGTCGACTCGTGTCGAGTCACCAAAGACACGATGAGTCTAAAAGCCGTCGAGTAAAACGAAGACTAGACTTGACGCCAAGAGCCCATCGTAGTAAGGGAGGAAAAAGTGTGCGCTCAGGTCCCACAGAAAGCTCCCACGCAACGGTCGGTTAAGCGTGATTTGACCGCTCTAGGTCATTCTTCTCAAGTCCCTCACGAACAAGAGGCACAAAGAATGAAGAAAGCTCTCGTCCATGGCGACCTCGAGTGTTCGTAACACTCCGGATGAGCTTGAACTCATGAAGCAACGATCGGCCGAACCGAAGCGAAGCAAAAGAATACCTCGGACGAAGTCACCACAGACGAGCTTTCCCCATTCACGGAGGACATCTTGGCAAAACCTCTCACGGAGAAGTTTGCAAATGCCGCAGCTGACTAGCTATGAGGATGGCAATGATCCCGCTGGTCACCTCGGCAGTATACCTCTTGGATGGAACTCTGGGAGCCAGCCGGCGCTATCATGTGCGAGCATTCCCCTCACCTTCGGGAATAGAGCGATGAGGTGGTTCAAAAATTACCCCGCGCTCCATTCGAAGTGGAATGACCTCTCGTGTCGGCCTGTCTCCACCTTCATGGGGGCAAGAACTCGATCCACCCCGAAAGAGCGCCTTATCGGCATTAAACAAGGCCGAATCGAAACATTGAGGTCCTACATGGATCGATTTAGCAAGAGGATAGTGGAGGTGGACAAAATATCGGATGATGCATACGATGGCGGCCCCGCTGTGACTAAGAACACGGACTTTCGGCTTACGGTGGTCCGCTCACGAAGACGGACTGCTACTTACCAAGACTTCGGCTAGAGTGAAAAACACATCGGCGCCCGAGGAAGCCACCTTCGGACCAGAGAATGACCGCCCGATCGTGGGGACAAAGACGAAAAGGTAAAGAGAAAGACCCGAAAACGGAGAAGAAGGAGAGTCCTAAGAAAACACCAGATTTTCAAGATGCGGGCGCCCAAGTGCCCACCACGCCGAGGTACCAGGATACCATATCCTAAACACTTCGCTTGAGAATGTCCTAATGAAAACCAAAGGCAAGGGCATCCTCAAAAGTCCAAAATTCCCTATGAAGGCGAACTCATCGTGACTAAACCAAAGGAGATACTGCAGTACCATCGATCGGTGGGCACGACACTGGATGATTGCCGTGATTTAAAAGGAGAAATTGAAAGCCTCATTAGACGAGGCCACCTGAAGGAGTTCCTAGCGCGGCCATCTGGTGGAACTGAGCCTTCCCAGGTCCATGACCGAGCTGAACTACCACCTCCACCTCCACCTCCACCTCAACCCGGACGAGGTGAAATTCACATGATAGTCGGTGGGAGTCGGTGACTGAAGGATCAAGGAGACAACCGTAAGTCCTCCGTGGAAGCTCACAATAGCTACCAAGTGTTAGCAGTACAAAGACTAACCCCGATGCGGAAAATTTCTCTTTTTCCGAGGAAGACGATCCCATGTATTGCAACCACACTTCGGATGCACTCGTCATTACTATGCCGGTCTCCCACGTCAACATCCATCGAACATTGGTAGATGACGGAGCTCCGTAAATATCCTATATCTCGTAACGTTCAATCGATGGATCTCGGCATTCGGACGTTAGGCCTTTCCGGCCCCGCAGGGGTTCACCGGGATTGTGTAAATCCCAAGGGCCGGATCGCCTTGGTGGTTGAGCTCGGATTGCCTCCCCGTCACGTATGATCATTGCGGATTTTGTAATTGTAGATCTCCCATCTAACTACAATGCCATCCTAGGGCGCCAATCCTGCATGAGCTAAAAGCACCAGCGTCCATCTATCACTACACCATCAAATTCCCCACTCCATACGTGGGTAGGAGTAGTACGGGAAGCCAACCGGTAGCAAGGAGTCGCAACATCAACTTCGCCCGAAAGGTAAAACACAATCTGGATCGACGCGAGCTTGCGGTGGAAGTCCGAGGATGATCCGTTGGGAACGCAGCCGGAAGATCTCGGGTCACCTCGACCCTGTGCTCAAGACAAGAGCTACTGAAGGTCGAACCAGCTTGAAGACTGAACAAGTAGAGGTCGACCCCACCGACCGAAAGGGTCCTCCACATCGGAAAGGAACTCAAGCAACCAAGAAGGTCCCAACTTACAACCTTCCTAAGAAGCAACATCGACGTCTTCGCATGGGAACACGCGGACATGGAAGGAATTGATCCCAAACTCGTGCCACAGATCGAATACCATCCGGACGTCAAACCAAAACAAAGAACGCCGACGCCCTCTCAATCCGTAGAGGTACGAGGCCCTAGCTAAGGAAGTCGATAAACTACTCAAGTGCGGCTTCATTAGGGAATCACTCTACCCCCCGCTGGGTAGCCAACCCTGCTCTCGTAAAAAGAGCAATGGAGCTTGGAGGGTGTGCATAGATTTTATCGATCCGAACAAAGCTTGCCCTAAAGATGCCTTTCCACTCCCCGGATAGACCAAATGGTGGATGCCACCGGCCGGGCACGAGCTCCGAGCTTCATGGATGCGCATCTCGGCTACAATCAAATTGCAATGCATGAGGATGATCAAGAGCACACCTCCTTCATCACCGATCGAGGTTTGTACCGCTATCGAGTTATGCCATTCGGGTTGAAGAACGCCGAGCCACTTATCAACGGTGGTGAACTCAATGTTCTCCGAACTCATTGGGAAAACTATGGAGGTGTCGTTGACGACATGCTTGTCAAAAGCACCAAGGAAATGGACCACGTGGAGCACCTCTCCCGAGATGTTCTCCATAATCGAGGAGATATAAAATGAAGCTCAATCCTAACAAATGCTCCTTCTTGTAAAGTCGTGAAGTTCTTGGGGTACATGGTCCACCGAAGAGGAATCGAGGCCAACCCGGAAAAGATCGTAGCTCTCCAAGAGATGAGGCCCCTACTAAGATCAAAGAGGTACAGTAGTCTTATCAAGGAGATAGCGGCACTTAGTCGCTTTGTTTCAAAATCGACCGATAAGTGCAAACCCTTCTTCGACGCTTTTACGCGAGGAAAGAAGTTTGTGGGGGCAAAGAGTGTCACCAGCGCTCAAGAGTCAAGAGGCAACCTGCACGACCTCCACTACTCTCCAAACCTCTAGTGAAGGAGGTCCTCACTCTACTTAGCGCCTCAAGCACTCAATTAGTTCCGTACTCATAAGAACGGACGAGGGCATCCAACACCCAAAGTACTATATGTCGGCAAAGCGCTACGCGGCCAACTAAACTACACCCCGATGGAAAATTGACGATGCCTTTATCATGTCCGGCAAGAAAGCTCGCACCCTACTTCTTGCAACATCCAATACAGTCCCGTCAAACTATCCTCCGAGACAGTCCTGCAGAAACCGAGACACCTCCGGAGACTTATGAAGCGGGCGGTTGAGCTCGGCCATTTGAGCTCCACTACAAACCACGGACCGCAATCATGGTCAAGCTCTCGCAGACTTCATCACCGAGTTCACCCGAGCACGAAACCCAGCCGTGCCGTAAAGAGGAAGTCTGACTCTCTTTGTGGATGGCTCATCGACCGAGACTCTGGCCGGAGCCGAGTAGTCTCCGATGAGCCCCGACTTGGAGCCACTGTGCCAATCTCTACGATTTAATTTCCGTGCCTCAAACAACGAGGCTGAGTATGAGGCCTTAATTGCCGGCCTGAGGTTTGCAAAAGGTATGGGTGCACTCAAACCGCTTCGTGTCAATGATTCCCACCGGTGGTCAATGAAATCAACAAGTCCTACCAAACCAAAGACGACAGGATGGCGTCTTACTCACTCATTGTGGAGCAGGAACTGAAATCATTCGCCACCGTCGAGGTTAGCCAAATTCCCAGAACACAGAATAGCCTCGCTGATGCACTAGCAAGACTTTCTACCAGCGAGGGCATAGAAGAGCTGGAGAGCATCCCGATCGGAAGACTCAGCAGCCCAGCTATATCTCAGCCTGAACTAATTAGCAACACGTTCGAGCTGAGCTCCAGCTGGACTGACGAGATCATCCAATTCCTGAAGGATGGGAAGGCACCCCCAAATAGCGGGGAAGCTAGAAAGTTAAGAATCGTATAAGTGCACACTATAATCGATAACATCCTGCTCAAAAAGGCTTTTCGCTCTCCTCTATCATGGTGCCTAAAGGAAAACGAAGCTAAATACGCCTCGAAGTCCACGAAGGAGTATGCGGCAACCACACTGGGGCACTCCTCACTCAAGATCTTGAGGCGCGGGTATTTCGCCATCAATGAAGAAGGACTCCATCGATTTCGCGAGGAAATGCGACAAATGTCGAAATTTGGTCCTCAATCAAAGCACACCCGTAAGAGTCGACCTCAATCCTCGACCGTGGCCCTTCTCCAATGGGGAATTGACCTCATCGGTCCCATGCCAAGAGGGAAGAGGTGGAACTAAGTATGCCATAGTTGCCGCGGATTACTTCACCATATACGGGCGCAGAGGCGTAACCGCTTGCAAAATAATCGAAAGCGTAAAACTACCGGTTTTATATGGAAATCGATTGTCTGCAGTTTTGGAGTCCCACATTCGATCATCACGCATAATGGCAAGCAATTCGACAATGCTGAGACTCGTGTCATTCTGCGAAGACCTCAATATCGTAAAGCACTTCTCCACTCCAAACCACCCCAGGTAAATGGACAAGTTGAGGCAATAAATAAAATTATTAAGCATACATCAAGACACGCTTAGATGAGCTAAAAGGAGCTTGGGCAGAAGAGCTCCCCAGGTGTGCTATATGGTCTTATCGAACAACATGCCTGGCCAAGCACGGGGAGACACCTTTCTCAATCGGGCCTTCTAAGATGAAGTCGTCATACTGGGTCGAACTCGAACTCCCATCTTATAGAGTTCGGACGCTTGACGAAAATCACAACGACGAAGGCTTGAGATCCGAGCTCGACCTCCCGGAGGAAAGAAGGTGAGGCAGAATCGAAAACCGCCATCTACAAGCAAAGAAGTGCAAGTATTACAATGGCAAAGTCAAGGAGCGAAAAATTCAAAGCCGGGGACCGGTCCTAAGAAAGGTATCCCTAGCAACGAAAGAAAGTCAAGGTGCACGCCGCCCCAAATTGGGAAGGACCTTACAAGATCATCACTGTTCTCTAAGAAACGGAGCTTACGAGCTCTAGAATGCGTAGGACTATCACCGCGATCCATGGAACGCCGAGCATCTAAAGAAGTACTACCAATGAAGACTATCCACCTATGCTCACTCAAGTAAGCTACTTTTTGTTAAAAGAAGCCAAGGCTTCCACCTTGTAATCGCTTTCTCAAATTTATGAAATGAAGAAAATTTTACAAGATAAAGGGCTCACGTTGAAATCGAAAGCCTAGAAAGGCTCGACCTAACAAGGGATGACTAAGGTCGCAATCCTCTTGAACACATGAACGCGTGACCCGGCCGGGGGTGGCGTAAGTGTTTGCGTCACCAACGCCAAGAACTAAAGTTTATTCATCTCGCACATACTATGTTCGAGGAATTTAGTTCGTCCCAAGAGACCGAACTAGTCTCGAGAATAGAATTCGTCCCCGGAGATCGAACTACTTTCCAAAATATGTGAAATAATTCAACTTTCGTGCCGCCCCACACGCCGTCCTAAATAAGAATGTACTATGCCGATCCAGAACCGGGGCGCGCCCTCCACCCATCCAACTCGGTATTGACCATGTGTCGGGCCTCGTTCTTGAAGTTCCGGATCACAAGACGATCAAAGCCCGCCCTCGCCAAGTCCCGGACATTCAAAGTATTTGAGCTCGGGATAAGTTCATCCTCTCGCAAGTAAACACTTTAAAGTTTGAAGTTATTTAACTATTGTCGCTTCGGACGTTCAAAGTATTTGAGCTCGGGATAAGTTCGTCCTCATCAAGTAAACACTTAAAGTTTGAAGTTATTTAACTATTGTCGGCTTCGGACATTCAAAGTATTTGAGCTCGGATAAGTTCATCCTCGTCAAGTAAACACTTTAAAGTTTGAAGTTATTTAACTATTGTCGCCTCGGACGCTCAAAGTATTTGAGCTCGGGATAAGTTCGTCCCTCGCCAAGTAAAAACTTAAAGTTTGAAGTTATTTAACTATTGTCGGCTTCGGACATTCAAAGTATTTGAGCTCGGATAAGTTCGCCCCTGCCAAGTAAACACTCGTGGTTCGCCTCGCCAAGTCAAAGTTAGAAGTCAAGTTACAAATCGAAATGAAATTTACATTAAAGTTCGGATGTCGGAAGTCAAGTCCAAGTCGGTTAGAAGTTAAATAAATCGTCAAAACAATGAAGTAAACAGAACGGAAATGTTTCATCAGCATTCAGTTCTACATAAATACATCCGAACTACCTTGATCGCATAAAAGAAAAACGAAAAAACAAACAAGTTGGAGCTCATTCCTCATCTCCTGATCGATCTCGGGTTAGCCCCTACCGATCCGGATCCGCACCGGCCGAGAAGTATCCGCCTCCTCCGAGATGGAGGATTGAGCGTGACTTCCTTTTCGTGATCGGCCGAGCTCGCCCTTAAGAACCGGAGGTCCCAAATCCGATCGCTTCTCCGCGGGTCGAATCAATCGCCTCCTCCATCGCCGTGAAGTAGACCACCTCCGCCTTTCGGCCCAGATAGGCATCTCAAGCTCAACTCGCCAACGCTTCTTCCTTTGCGCATCGTTTCTCCAACGCACTGAAGTTCGAGTTCTTCTTCCTCCTCGGCCTCCAAATCGGCCCGGACTTTGGCCGCCCTCACCACCTCTTCCGCCTTGGCGTTGAGCTCCTCCTCCCTTCTCAGCAGGATGTCTTCCGAGGCAGCTCGCAGCCTCCTCTCCTTCTCGAGGTCTTCCAGGACCTTCCGCCCTTCGCCCTCAAGATTGGACGCTTGGACACCACCGCCATCTTCTCCGGTGCCGAGGTCAACTGGATGGTGGCCCTCGAAACGTTCACCGAGGCGGCCACGACGGAGTCCACCACCCCCATGCTGTCCAAGTACTTCAGTTGGACTGGGGTCCAGCACTTGGCAACCGACCTGATCGCCCTCCTAGATGACAGGGGGAGACCGGCGATCTCTTCTCTGGGCCTCGGCGAAGTTCGACTGATGAAATCCTGGACCGGCTTGGGAAGAGCCCCCGCAGACGCAAATTCCCGCCTTTTTCCGGGGTCGAGCCTGTGCACGCTGGCCGGAGCCGGGGCGGCCGAACACCTGACGGCCGGGAGGAGGACGGTCCGGCCGCACGGTGGTCTGAGCCGCGATCTCCTCCACGCCTCGCCGGACTTCTCGAGAGCGCGAAGGCATCGGCCTCCACTCTCGACCGCGAGGAACGATCCTGGGTCCCCAAAGCAGGACCTTTCTCTCCCTCGCCACCGGCTTGGGCCTTGTGTTTTTCCTCGGAAGGGCGGAGATGTCCCTCATGCTTCCTTCTAGCCATCTGAAATCGAGAGGAAGTAGTCACTAGCATGAAATCTTTACATGAAATATAAGTATCGAGTTCGGACTTACGGGCAGTGGGACTGGTCCGAGAGAGGCGGAGAGACGAGCGATATCGATTCTCCTCGGTTATCGTGATCTGCGCCGACCGAGGCTTTCACGATCTCCGTGCTCGCCGAGCTCTTTCTCAAGACTCTGCTGGCTCTCGAGCGACGTGTCCCGCAACCGCATGAATAAACAGCTTAGTACGGATACAAAGTAATTGTTGTAAAGAAGAACGGTAATACGCTTACTTAGTTCGTGATAACGAACCGGGATGTCGAGATCGTGCCTCAAGGCCGTCCCTCAAGAAACCGCCACGACCACCTGGACGAAGAACCAAAACTTTTTCCAATTCTTGATCGAGTCCCGAGTCCGAGTGACGACGCCGCCCCGCCCCTCGCCTTCATCAAGCGTGCACCACCACCCCGACCTCTTCCCGTCCGACTTAAAAGAGTACAGATCGTGGAAATCCCCAAGAGAAGGGGCGGAGAAGCCGAGCCGGTCCCAAAGAACCGTGAGGCCTATCGTGATCCTCCACCCATTTGGGCAGAGCCGAGTGGGAGCTATTCCCCATCTCGCAGAACCTCCCGACTACCCCGGGAAAGGGTAGTTTGAGTCCCAGCACCAGACGGCTCGATTCAGGCGACAAGACCAAGGGCGGTTCGTCACCCGGCCATCGTGACCCTAACGACGAACTCTATGTCGTCGTGAATTCTATACATCCGATGCCACTCCCTGCCGCCTTCCCTCACCTCGGAAGGAAAAACTCACACTTCTGGACAGGGCCGTCCTGGCCCCGAGGCGACCTCGCCTCCCTCCTACTCACGCTTCCTGGCTCTACTACCCGCCACCCCCGGTCTCGGCTGTTTGGACGGCCCAACTCGAGGGGAACAAAGAAGGATAGGAGCTTGACTTAGACTTCGCCCTCGCCTAATCCCTCTCCTGTCCCTACCCGAACTCACCGGCCTCCTCCCGCCCCCCGCCCCAAGAAAGAGCCTCTCTCCCACCGTCACTACCGACCTCACTAGACATTCTATTGAATAAAAAGAAAGAAGAGGAGAAAGGTGAAGGAGGAGTTCAGATCGACCGCTCTCACCCCTAGATCTAAGAGAAACGGCCGGGCTGGGTTTAAGATCTGGAAGGTCGGACCGCCTCGACGCTGAGTTCGGAGTGCACCGTAGTTTTAGTGGAGAAATCACGCATAAGCAAAGGCTTCAATGAACCTCACCCCTATATATAGGGCGGGAAAATGAAAGGTCAAAGACCGCTAACGAGGTAATAATGACGCTGACGGCCAAGGCGTCCCTCGAGCCACGCAGACCGACACCTCCACCGGGATTGCTCCACGTGTCAAACAAAGATTAAATGAAGTCGGATTGTCGAGTCAACCAAGACAGAATGACGGCCTCACCGAACTTCCAGAGGAATTGAAGACCTCATTTCACCGACGTTAAAACAGTCCTCGTGGGGCAATTGTTGGTGTCCTGGACTTAGCCTCAAGACGGACTAACTAGTGAACTTTCGGGCCTCGGACCGGCTATTGCTCACCGGACCGGCTCTACTTTTTAGGTCTGGACTCCACGCCAGATTCGCCATGCTTGACATCATCAAACAGAGGTTGTCCTTTGGAGTGTCGGTGACAGCCTAGTCATTGCGCTTTATATTACTTAAATAAACTTGCATTAAATGCCCCAAAAGGGGATGTCTTGTAAGCATTAAATGGCCAAGCTATGCATTAAATGTCTAGCTTGGCATTAAATGCAAGTAATCATTGTAAACTTCCCTATAAGTATGAAGAAATAAATGTCCGAAAGGAACGAAAAGAAAAAAGAAAAGAAGACACTTATACAAAGAACGACGCTTAGTTCTCCTCGCCACGCTTACCTAGTCGAAACCCAAGACGGATTCACCACCAACACCATCATTAAGTTGACTCGGGATTAGTGCAAACCATTTTCCGATCGTCAACAATAACCAAAAGCACTTTTACTTTTTATGAAATACTTTTGAACTTCAAAAAAGTCCTTCCAAACACATACTTTATATGTTGTCGGCGTTTGATAGTGGTGGTGTGGGGTGGAGTTGGCTAGTGAGTGAGGAAGAAAACGATAAGTCTTCATTTTCTTTTAATTGTTTCTTTTTAATATTTCCTCTTTATTATTATTTTTTCTTCTTTTTCATATTTAGTTACTGCATGTTACGCGGTGAAATTATTTTTTAAGTATTTATAAGTTGTGGGTTTTATAAGATGTATATATAAAAAGTATTTTTCGATCAAACCGATAAGTTTAAATTAGAAATTAAGCTTAACCAAACAAGCACTTAATTAATGTTAATTAATGAAAATTTCTATCTTTTCAGGGTATACTAAACTAATTTTTGGATGATAACATATAACTTTAATTAATGAAAAATTGAGGTTAAAAATATTAAAAATAAAGTTGACAAGCAACAACGTTAGGAAGGGATTTACTAGTTTAACCTAATTTAATTTGTTTGAGAATGAAAAATATTCGCATTTGCTTTGAAAAAGGGATTCCACTTCCGCCCCTCTTTTAGAGGATAGCAATACCATTAGCATTAGATAAATTGATTATGGCTTTGGAACTTATGCTGATTATCTTGATAATTGAGTTGGAATATTTACACACGTGTCAAGTGTGTCTGTTAGTTCCAGACAGATGTGATTATATAAACAGGCATATCAAACAAATCATATTATAGATTAATTGATTATGGCTTTGGAACTTACGCAAATTAAAGTTTTACATTTAGCAGATTAGTGTGCTTTAACATATCATAATTGAATATTGAAAGATGAGTTTCACTTAAAGGCACTGATCGACTAACCAAATGATTTGGTTATTATATATCAGCATTAATAGGGTTCTAAATTAATAGTATTGCTCAGCAGTGGCATGTGACTCTGCCCCACTTTTGGGCAAACGTCCATTTCCATCTTTTTTTGATAAAGAAAAGTTTGAAGCGAAAACTTTTTCATTTGTGTCGAAATTTTTAACCGCAGACGGGTTGTAGAATCGAAGGATGACGCAGACGGTTTTGGCAGAGCCAGAGAGAGAGAGCCAATACGCCAACTCTCAAAAACAGACCCCACAATATTTCATTGAAAATCTACCCCACACGGAATCGAACTCTGCGTTGTTTCAAGATTTCTCCCACGCCACTTGTGCCTTATCAACTCGCTTATACTTCTGGGACAACGTCCATTTTCATCTCTACTCTACATTTTGTTGGTTGTCAAGTCCACTGTGGCATGTGATGATTATCAAATGGCTTTTTTGCACAAATAGTCCATCACTTTTGCACTTATTGTGAGTTGAGACCTATCGTTTCATTTTTGACAGTTTAGCCCCTATTTCAAATGTTTTTGACAACAATGGTCATTTTTGTCAATTTCCATCCAATTCTCCATCAAATTTAACGATGGAAAATTTTGGATTTGAAAAGTAAAGAAAAATTTGCAGCAAAAGTTCCTAATCTTTTAAAAAGTGTCCAAAAGTCCCCAAACCTTCTAATCCTAACACATATAACCCCAAACCTTTTTGACAATTTATCCCTAATTTAAATAAATTAAAAATAACTCCTAAACCTTCTAAAAATACAAATAAGTCCTAAATCTTTTATTTTTTACAGATTTACACTTAAAATAATAAAAAATGTGTCATCAAGTCCCAAAATTTTTAATTTTGTTCACCAAAATAACATTTAAAATGTGTTTGATTAAAATAAGATTTTTTGGTAAAAATTGATAAAAGTTGTTGAAATACGTAGTTGAAAAGTTGTGGGACCATAAAATGTGTGGTTAAAATTAATTGTTGACTTTGACTTTAGCTTTTTAGCAAAATCAAAATTGAAAACAAACGAGAACTTTTAGAGTCTCTATATTTTTCCAGTTGTCCGTTAATTAACAAAAAATTATACTATGATCAAAATTTGACCAATTTAAAATTTTAATTTATTTTGCATACCAATTACTAAATAATAATAATAATTTCTTCACCATCTCCACCACATCTCTACCTTTTTTAATTGGTATGAAAATAAATTAAAATTTGGAAATTGTTGGCGTCCATAACGTATGGACCCGGTGCACAAATCATCATTACCTTTCAAATTTTGACAATTACATCCTTATCTATCCATGTAGTGCCCAAATCATCCTTTTGAACGGAATCCATTCAATATTCCGTTAAACCTTTGAGATTTTGACACAAATGGTCCCTAACTTTGTCCATAGGATGGAATTGGTCCCTAACGTTTATGTTTTGATAAACAAGTCTCTAACCTATGTGTTTTTGTGTGAAATTAGTCCTTATGGAATGAAAAGACAAATATACCCTTAGTTTAATTAGAAGAAATTGTATGTAGATTCCTAATCATTACAAAATGTACAAATATGTCCAATACTTTTATTTTTATAAAAAATTTAAAAAACTAATGAGTATTTTTTTGAATTAACACTTTAGTAATAAACATGTCAAATAAATTTATTATTTTTATTATTAAGTAATAAAGAGAAATCATTGAAAATCATTTTTCTCCTCTTTACTTATAAATTTTTTTCTCCTTTTACTTTAAAAATTAAGTTAAATAAATAACAAAATGACGTATATAATTTTATAACATTGAACTATCTTATTACATTTTTATTTAACATAAAAATACTAATAAAAATTAATTTACACATTATGTGTTTTATTTTTGAATGAAAATAAAACGATTAATTAAAATATAAAAAATATAGTTGGATTTCTAATATTTGTAGTTAATAAATATATAACTCAATTAAATAAAAGTATTTGAACATAAAGTTTGTGATAAAATTTTTTTTTTTATATAACAATAAAATAAAAGTTTTAATTTATAAATAATATATTTATTATTTCATAATAAAAATAATAATTTTATTTGACATTTTATTACTAAAGTGTTAATTAAAAAAAAATTATTTTTTCTTTAATTTTTTATAAAAATAAAAGCATTGGACTTATTTGCATATTTTGTAATGATTAGGAATCCACATACAATTTCTTTTAATTAAAAATAATGGTATATTTGTCTTTTTAATCCCATTAGGACCAATTTCGCACTAAAACACATAAGTTAGGGACTTGTTTGCCAAAACATAAACGTTAGGAACCAATTCCACACTAAGAACAAAGGTTATGGATCATTTGAGCAAAAATCTCAAAGGTTTAAACGAAATATTGGATGGATTCTCGTTCAAAAGGATGATTTAGGCAAGACTATACATGGATATGTAAGGGATGTAATTGTTAAAATTTGAAATGTAAGGATTATTTGTATACCGGATCCATACGTTATGGACGTTTTTGGCCAATTTCTTAAAAATTTTAAATTGGTCAAATTTTGATCATATGTATAATTTTTTTTTTGTTAATTAACGGACCACTGATAAAATCTCTGAGACTTTAAGAAATTCGTTTGTTTTCAATTTTGATTTTGTTAAAAGTTAAAGTTAAAGTCAACAATTAATTTTAATTACATCACATATTTCAACAACTTTTATCAACTTTACCAAAAAATATGATTTTAATCAAACACATTTTAAATGTCATTTTGGTGAACAAAATTAAAAATTTTGGGACTTGATGACAAATTTTTTTATTATTTTAAGTGTAAATCTGTAAAAAAAAATAAAAAGATTAAGGATTTATTTGTATTTTTAAAAAGTTTGGGAGTTATTTTTAATTATTTAAGTTAAGGTAAAATTGTCAAAAAGATTTGGAGTCATTTGTGTTAGGATTAGAAGGTTTGGAGACTTTTTAACACTTTTTGAAAGATTATAAACTTTTGCTGCAAATTTTTTTTTTACTTTTTAATTCCAAAATTTTCCATCTTTAAATTTGACGGAGAATTGGATGGAAATTGACAAAAAGGACCATTGTTGTCAAAAATATTTGAAATAGGGGTTAAATTGACAAAAATGAAACGATGAATCTTCAACCCACAATAAATACAAAAGTCAGACCATTTGTGCAAAAAATCCATTATCAAATCAATATCATGAAAAAAGAATACGACTGAAGTCAAGTGATAAAAAAGACTACGGTTAAATTCAAATGGTGATTTGATCACATTAAAGTTCAAAAGAAGAGTTTCCACGCCCAAATATAGTCACAAATATTGCTGAATTATAAAGTTTTAATTCTTGCTATAGGATGCTGGGCTAGAGAGACCAGTGCTCATAGGCACTTGAAATCAAACTCAAAATCTCTCATAACCTCGAAATAAAAATCAAATCTCAACGGATAAAATTAATCAGTAGTTATTGAACTTTAATTGAATATTTACTTAACCATTGAACTTTAAAAGGTATCTCAATGACCACTCAACTTTCAACTGATTCTTATTTAGCCACTGAATTTTAAAAGCATCTCAATAGCCACTCAACTTTCAACTAAGTTTCTCACATATCACCCGCTACTCATTCGCTTACAATACCTGACGAAATATCTTACGTGACAAACGATCTTCCGACATAGTGTAGTAATAATGTTATCAACAAAAATACATTACTCAAACACGCCTAATTCGCATGAATTTGGTTGAGAAAAACTAAAAGCGTTTTCAATTTCTTTGAAATATGGCGTATTTGAGTAGTGCACTTTTACTGATTGAGAGAGATTTAATAATATTATTATGCTATATTGAAGAAATATGACGTATTTGAGTAGTGCACTTTTACTGATTGAGAGAGATTTAATAATATTACTATGCTATATTGAAAGAGCTTTTACTATGTAGGATATTTCGTTAGGTATTGCAAGTGAATAAGTAATGGGTGATATGTGAGAAACTTAGTTGAAAGTTGGGTGATCATTGATATCTTTTAAAGTTCGGTGGTTAAATAAAAATTAGTTGAAAGTTGGATGGCTATTGAAATATTTTTTAAAGTTCAGTGGTTAAGTAAAAATTCAATTAAAGTTCAATGGCTACTAATTATTGATTTTACCCAATCTCGACAAATTTTGCAATAATAAGAAAGGTGGTATGCTCAGTGGCAAAGTGATCCACACTCCAATAAGACTTAATGCCCACTATTGTTTTATGGATTTTAACACCATCTTACATATAATAAGAATTAGTCTTTTGGTTTTTTGACGAATAATAGGATTAGTTTAAATTTCATGTCAAATAAAATTAGAAGAAAATCTTTGTTCTTCTATATATAAGATTTAAAAGGTGGCAAAATGGACTGGTCGGTGGACGAGCCCAAATAACACGAACTCCGGCCCGATCCAACCCAAGAAAAATATGGTCCAACAAAATCCGGGCCTAAATGCCAGAAGGCCAACTTGGGCTGGCACAATTATTTTGGGCTACTGTCCCAGTAATGGACAAATATGGTCAAAGTCCTCCCCAATCAGCATCTGTAAAGGCCATGAGACGAAGATCACCATGCTTGCGCAGAAGAATGCCATGATGAATGGTTTGATTTAACTAACGAAGAATTCTTTTGGCAGCAATTCATGAGATAATTAAGTTTAACACTACTTTTATATTTACATTTTGACAAATCAAATTAACAATATATTTTTTAAAGAATCAAGTTTTTTTTAATTAATAAATTAAAATCTAACTAATTAATTAAATATTTTAATTAATAATAAAATGAGATAATATCAATATTTGTATTTATCTTTTCTAATAATTAGGAATTGATATTTGGTTGTGGATGTCATACAATGAGATGCTTATCTTACCAACTTCTTTATTTTGAAATAATTTCTCAATTAGTATTTCATTGGCATCATGGGTTGAAATTATTGTTTCTTGCTATTCATGAATGAATTCTTCAACTTCTTCTATGAATGTACAAATGTCAGAAACAATATGATGTAGCGAGGAAGCTCTACTGACGTTACCATTATTTATTTGTACTTGTGGATTGAATATAACGATCATTTTCTCTGCTATGACCATTCTTTACCATTGCAACATCAATACATAATAGAAATCTCGAATGGTTATTTTCAATCACCTTAAGATTCAATAGCACTGTACGTTGTTGTTGCTAAATATTCTTACTGGATGTAGGTTTTCTCCAACCTTATAATGTATTGTAACTGTGATTACTTTTGGATATAATTGTAGTTCTAAAAACAACATATCAATGAGTTGTTTGTAAGTACAATTTTGTGGGACAAAGATATCCATCATGTTGGACCTCGTATATTTATTATCTTCAATCCATTCTCTTCTGTAACACAAGAAAATGCTAGTGTACTCCATTACTGTATAATTGAAAAATTCGAATGTCAAAATATCTCAAAAGACTAAAAAAATCAGTAACAAATAATGTTTTATTTTTGAAATTAAATCAATATATACTCCAATCACACACCCAAGTCATTCTAATTTTAACAGTTATGTATCGGACTACAATAGCAACATTTAATCATTTTTGTTAATCACATGTAACAATTATAAAGTCTCCAAAAATGGTCACAATATGTATAATTCAAATATGTTTAAGATAATCAAATTTTTTTTTTTTTGCGCTTACGTAGTCACACTAAATATTATTTTGTGATCACATTTTTTTTATATAACCAAAACACTAGTCATTAAAAACTTAACCTTATAAGCTGTCATCAAATACTTTAACATGAAAGTAAAATCACAGTCACGGGTCTATGGTTGCACAATTCATAATCAATTATTAAACTATACAACAGGTCACAAACTATCACAATAACAGCAGTCATCATATTCTTAACATGAAAATCAAAGTGGTAATAACAATCACAAATTATAACCAAAGACAAAAATACACCAGATTACCACATTACAAACTATCAACCGAACATCATTATTCAAATACTTAACATGAAATTAAAGTCACGACTACAGAAAATAGTTCACAAAATTAATCATTATTTTACTAAACCATAACAGTAGGTCACAACAATTAGGAACCATTATCAGGTAGTTTTTTACAAGTATACACTAGATTATCATGTCACAAACTATCACCACATAATCAGTCACATACTAATATTAGATAATCATAATAAGACGAACTATCACTAGATAACTATATTTAATTAAATTATAAAAATCAAAAATCAAAACAAATAGGAATATAAAATATTGCATATCTCATTCACATTGTTTCATTCTTACGCACGACAGACATCATATAGCAGCAATATTCATTCAAAGACGCGAGTCACAATGTGACAATTTCAAGTCACAATGTTGCGCTTTTAGTCATCGAACGACTTTATTCAATCATGAGACGAAATAATTTTTCTCTCTCTCTCTCTCTCTCTCTCTCTCTACGAACGAGATTTTTTTAATTATGAAACATGATAGTAAATAATCTTAAATTTTATGGATATAATTTAATGAGAGATAATATAATTATATACTTATATAACATATTTATCTTAAATTCAATTCAAATGTCGGTTACAAAATTTTATCCTTATCCAAATAATATTGTTTTAATTATTATTAATAAATAATATATAGAAGATAAATGAAACACCTGATTTTTACAATTTGTGGCTGAATTTTACAATTTTTTGATACTTTTGTCATTTATCAAAATGCAAAGTTAAACATTAGTATGTATCAATTTTTCCCGCAATTCAATGTGGATCTAAACAATTATATTTGGGTGAATCACAGCTTGGTCCGGCCCAATCAGATTCAGGCTCGAAGTAATATTTGGATCGAATATATCTGGGCTTTTAGTGGACTACATGAGCAATTGGGCTAGTATTCTCAAAAAATTCATTGTGAAATGAGATGAAAATTGCCATTTTGTTCTCACTCTCATTTTCCTCCTTTGCCTGTTATCCACTTTCATTTCGTTTTTCCTCTTTTGAGGCTTACAAAATTTTCGACCTATTCTCCCACTCAAGCAGGAAATAACTCTCTCTCTTCTTTTTTCCATTTTTATTAGTTTCGGTCCTTTCCAAATATTCGATTATCAATCATTATGACAGTATCCACACTCTACATTCAAGTTTTATGATTTATTAAACCTATATAATGCGGAAATGGAAATAAAAATAAGAAACGAAATGTCACGTGACGCAATGTGTGACAATGCCATTTCTTAAAAAAAAAGACCGAACATTGTGACAACATTGTACAAAAAGGGGAAATTTAGACAAATGCAAATGGAAAATTTTTAAAATAGCAATTTTTAATAACATTTGTAAAAATAGCAACTTTTTGGTGCAAAAGTCATGATACCCTTTTTTCGAAAGACAATAAAACTGTCGATATACAATTGAACTCTCATTTTTTTTTTTATCATTCGGTGTAATAACAAAAATTACTATTCACCGATAGATCAACTGTCGTGCTTCCGGAAAGTTCAATTGCCGTCCGACAACCTCAAGCTGTTGCTCAACACACTTCGTTTGCTTTTTTCGTTTCACATTCTTCTTCTTCAATCACATAATAATCCATTAACTCAATTTCTTCCAACAATTTTTGAACAATTTTATTTAACATATTTTCAAATCTAAAAACAACCATATTAATCTTACACAAAACCTATTAAATTTTTATTCTTTTATAATCAGAATTAATTTATGAAAAAAGTAACTTACTTGGGTGGGTTAGTTGTTGGCGAATGGTAACACTAAGGCAGTGGATGGTGGGGGCAAGATTTGATTTTATTGAAATAATAAATCTAATTTTGAATTAGATTTGACTAGGATATAATGGATGCTTAAATAATTGTTTGAATATATATTTGCCCAAAATGATCATTTTTCAATTTATTTTCAAAAACTGCCATTTTTCAAAATACAACATGCAAACAAAAAAATTGCTTGTTAAAAATAGTATATATTATTTTCATAAATTAAATATTTAATTTTAAAAAAGCTATTTAAAAAAGAACTCTAATTACTTGTTAATTTTATTGAAATATAAGAATTAAAGCATGAAATTATGTAAATTTGTAGTTGAAGTCGTTAATTAAGAGCTTGTTCGGTATTCATTTTTTAGCAAAAAATGAGTTTTTTTTCAACCATCATTTTGGACATTTCAAATCAAATAGTGGTTAAAATAACCAAATTGTCATTTATCAAAATTGTTACATTTTTCAAATGAATGATAATTTGGTCATTTCAGCTACTATTAGAGGTGGGCGTAGGTCGATTTTCGACCCAATCCGACCCGACCCGAATCGACAAAAAATCGGTTTGGCTTTCGTCAAACCAAAACCACAAAAAAAATATGAAAAAATAGGCTCGAATCGATTCGGGTTTTCGCTTTGGGCGAGTTGAAGAATATATATATATATATATATATATATATATATATATATATATATATATATATTTAGCTTTAAAACCGACCCGAGCTCGATCGGTCGATTTCGTGGGTTTTTGTCCAACCTTAGCTGCTATTTAGTTGTGCTATCAGAACCGACCAGGCCAAGCTCGGCTAGTTCAACCGGAAACCGGTCTCAAAATCAGTGGGCTGATTATGTAGAAAAATCATCTATTTAAAAAACCGCCAAAAAACTCATCGACCCACCCAATTTTGCGAAACTCGTTGAACCGTTTCCGATTTTATTAGTTTTGAAAATTATTTTTTCCACAATTAATTGTAACTAACTATTGAAATTCATCTCTCTTCTTGCACGAGATGGATTAAAAGAATGAAAAACCAAAAAAAAAAAATTGCTTTTGAGTTTTTGATTTCCAAAAATTTATTTTTAATTTTTAAATTTTTAAAAATCATCGGGTCAACTTCGATTCGACCATTTGACCGTTAAACCCTTTCACTTTTCCGGGTCGATACTCGGGTCGGTTTTTAAAACATTGCTATTTAGTTTGAAAAGTCAAAAATAGTGGCCGAAAAAAATCCAAAATAAGTACCGAACAAGCTCTAAGTTAATTTTTAGTCGATGCCCACAAAAAGTCTAAAATAATGTGAAATTCTTAATTTAGGTTACCAAATATTTTGGTCAAAAGTTTTCAAAACTTATTTTTTAAATTAAAAAACTTTTTTAGAATTTGATTTTCATGTGTTTTATATGTTTTGTACAACATTGTATATAAGTTTGGTTTGGTATTCTTTGTCTTTAAGATAATCGAACAACACAAGTCTTTGAAAAAAAATCACCGTGGGAAAAATTAGATAAGTGTGATAAACTATTGTTTCAAAATTGATGTATGTTTCAAAAGCAAGATTTGAGCGTTTGATAAACAAAAATGATTTATTGCTGTAATGGTATTAAATTACTAAAAAAGACATTAATTATAATAATGTTATTTTGTATTATTATTATTATCATCATCAGTGGTAAAATTTATTTTTTTCCTAGTCAAATATTTTATAACATGACAATGCATTCATTATTATTATTTTAAAATAAAAATAATAAAAACCTAATAAATTTTAAATTTTATAAAAATTACAAAATAAAAGTATAGTCATATAGTGCAAAAATTAATTAAATTTATATTATTTTTTATGATCCAACTTGCATTAATTCGATTTCTCAAATGAGTATTAAAAAGAATTAATTTAATTAAATAGTGATAAAACAGGTATTTTAATAATATGTAAATGAAAAAGTTAAAAGCAGAATCTGAAAAGTTATCGTTTTCTTTTTAAAAATCTGGCCAAAAGGAAGTCGATTATTTTATAATCACTTTTAAAATTTTGTCAAACGCTTAAATCAATTTTTGATTGTTTGAGAATCTGAAGTTGGACTCCAAAATCAATCTCAAACGGGGCCATAACCTTTTCAAGTCATATTCTTTATTTTCTTTAACATAAAACCTTAAATACACAGTGTGTATTTTTTATTTTTCCTTACAAATTCATTCTTATAGACAAAATCCTTTATCATAGGAGGATCGTAAAATGGGATATTCACTATGCAACAATGAAGTTGATGGCCAATATTCTCAACAACTACTTCTATAAATTTGGTAAAAAAATAAAAAAAAAAAAAAATCAAAGAATATAGAAACCAAATGTTGTTTGATGGCTAAATCTTTTTGACTTGCTCTGTGGAGCTGATAGTTTAAAAGATTGAAAAATATTAAGTTCGAAAGTCTTCACTTTATATCAAAGATTAAATAATAAAATATTTCAACATAATTACAAGTATGTCTGGTCGCTTTACTAGACATCACTATTTATGATCAAGAAAAAATAAAAAATTAAAAAAATTTGTTAAATACCTTAAATTAAAGAAGATTAAAGAAAAGAGTCGTGTACAAAATTTGACAATTGTCTAATTAAACTATACATAGACCTCTCCCAAATAAGCCCTAAGGTCTCTTGAAACCAATTAGATTTCAAGTGGTAGGTGAAGGTCAATACCACACACAAAATAAAATAAAAATCTTATCATATTTAGGTGAACAATTTGAAAGGCTGTATTATTTAGAAGATGCAATGCACCATGTGACTCATTATTAGAAATTCAAACTCACCAACATTTTGTAGAATTTGTCAATGCGTATTTAATGAAAATAATAAACCATTTTATTTTTTCTCCTTTCATATAATCTTTTAAATTTTCTATATAAACAAACTTAAAATCTTCACTCGATTGTCGGAGAAAACCAAAAACTTGTAATATTTATGTTGATTTTTTTTAAAAAGTTTTAACACGTGCAATTTTATAAAAGATGGTTTGTGTAGTCTGATCTACTTGTTACATACAACTAATAATACAAAATCATAACTTTTAATAGTTGTGATAGAAGATAGAGAAGCGGCGCAATTGAATATTTTGATTCAGTCAATTGTATTGAAATTGAATGAATAACAACACTTTTTCATATAAAAACGAGTCACACTATACCCTTGAGCTCACTAGTTTTGTGACCAAATTCCATCGTTTAAGTTTTAAAATTGGCACTTTATTCGTCCCCGAATATGCTCCTCCGCCTACATAAAAAAGAGATCAATATATCTCAAATACGAAAACATAAATTAATTTTTTAATCGATTTCCACCGTGGAATTAACTTTGGTGTATGGTCAATTTTTTCAACAGTATAATATGTTTGATTGAAATAAATATAGTGACTCATTTGAATTTTTTATTTTCTAAATTCAACGACAACAAATATTTTTAAATTGTAATTTAATTAAGATTAATAACTTTTATAAATATATAAATACACTTGTCAACATTTCTAAAAGAAACCAAAAATACATATATCTATAGAGATAAATACTATAAAAATTGACTGTAAACAATCTCAAAAGTTTACATCAACACAATGAGTTAGGTATGTAGAGTCAATGAGTCAATGACAATTTGTGACAATTTGGTAAGTCTAATTTGATAGTCTTGTCTTTTATTCTTCCAATGACAACCACGTCTGTGGGTCTTTTTATTTCTCATTTTCTCATTCAAAAGCCTTATAATTCCTGGATTTGACCTTTCAGAAAAAAATAAAAATAAAAATATAGAAGATTAATAGAAATAAAAAAATAAAAGAATTTGGTACCTAAATAGTAAATAGTAAATAGACATTGTCCAGAATTTATACCAGTATCCATCTATTCACACGATTGATTAACGAATAATATTATTCATAGTCGCTCACTATCGGTAGTCATTCTACATTATATAATTGAATGAATTATTTACTCTAATTAAGTAATGTATTTATAACCATTAATTATGAATAATTCATCTAATTATATAATACCAATCTGCGTGGATACTCACCGAAGAATGAAGTGATATTATAAATATCATTACTCTTGTTTAACTCGTTCTTCTTTTGAAAAATAACATATCGATTCAAGAGCTTATACAAAAGTTTCTCCCAAGAATGAGATTTTACTAGGAAAAAAGACCATATCCCTTAGATATTTCCCAATTTTTTTTTTAATCCTAATAATTTGAATTTTTTTTTTTATATTATTTGTAATTTTATAAATAGAGTCTTTCTATATATAATTATTATGCAGGATAATTATATGTATTATATTCTTGCTTCCATTGTTTCTGTCTTGAATTGGAGCACTAATAAAATGTTTCCACAGGCCATTAAGATCCAATTAACATTCCACCATATATTTTAGATTTGTCACACTCTGACATGAAAGCGTTAAAATAAATTATGAGAGAAAAGGAAACTACGTACCAATGTCCACACGATGTTTTCATCATCATAAAATACATAAAATACCATAATAAAGCCTTGTTTTCACTAGGCAGACAAAACTAACAAAATCGAAACGCAAAGCAATTAAAACCACACCATAGTATTCTAAAAGATCACATGCCAATTCTTTCTAGTTTCTAGCACCATATTCAAAACAAAATGTGCACTGTCCAAATCAAAGAGAGTAGATTTGAAGCATCGATAAATAGACCCCTTGTCCAATGCATGTTTTATCACTTTTTTTTTTTTTTTTTTTTTGTTGAAATCCATTTTTATGATCTATGGGCCTTCGATGAGTTTCACGAGCATGGTGAACAAAGCCAATACGGCAGGGAAACCTTAGGATCCAACAACCTTTTGAAAGTATTTTAGGTTCTGAAATCGATTTTGTTGACTGCGAATTGAAGATTTTTTTTTATCTAGATGAGCCAAACTAGCATTTTGCCTATAAGTTCCTTGTAATATGAAGCAATAAATGGAAGAAAAGAAAGATTTATTGCCACAAAAAAAAAAAAAAAAAAACGATAAACAAATAATAGTCCTTAAAATATTTTGTTCTTGCAGTGCCACTTATAGTGAATTTCCATATTATTACATACCATAAATTTTGTGATACTAAGTTAAAAGTAGCACTCATTGATTCAATTTTTATCCACGAAAAAGATATTTTAATCTTATCAATTAAGTCATTACTAAGAGCTTGTTTGGGTGTCTTTTCACACTGTTTAAATATTATTTTTATTCACATATTTCGTATAATATATAATTTTTATCTACACATTCCATATGACTCACTGCTTATAATCTACAAAAAATATTACCAAACAAGTACTTAGACTTAGAGATCCTAGAATGATAAAACTTGTAAAATTGAAACTTATGTATGACTGTATCAATTAAAATATGGTAAATTACACTCAAGGTCTCCATTTTTTTTCAGTTTGTAGTAATTTTGTCTGATGCTATACTAGAAATAGACTAGAGTCAAGTTGTGCCAGACTTAGTAGGTGCTCTATGTGAGTGGCAGTCAGTTGACTACCACTACAGCAAGCGATGGCGATCAACCAAATCATTATAACAAATGGTAGTCGACTGAGTATGGCATCGGACCAGTGGACCACCAGTCACTGAGAAGGGCAGTGAGTCGACAACATTAACGGGCGACTCGCTGACGTCACATAACGGTTATATGGACGATAAAGTAACCATCCCGCGTCCCGAAGCCAACTGGCGCAGTATTGAAACCGCTGCCACGTAACGATAATCGTCAGTACGTGGGCAACAACTGCCGAGCAGTTTGGAGGAAACCGCCTAGCGCGTAGTGGAAATCGCCCACCTATAAATACCTCAGAAGGTGAGCCAGGTAAATTATGACAAAAAATCTTATATTTGCTACTCTCGTTTTTCACTTAGTTCCGGTCACTCTTTCCCCTTCAATATCTAATTTTCACACCGGAGGACAAATCGGGGGAGAGTTCCTCGCCTCCTTTTCAGGTATCGGAGCAACCAAAGAACTTGACTATTGAAACGCTTCGAACCATCCCCCTCAAGGTAATATTTCATTGGCGCCGTATGTGGAAAAGATTTGACATAAAAGTTATGACGGGTCGACAAACTAGAAGTGGAACACGAATTACAGCAACTACGGTGAAATTGGAGTCTGTAGCTCGAGATGACCAACTGCCGTCGCTCCCGTACGTTACTCAAACACATTTCAACTCATTGGAAACAAAAATAGAAACTCTTATGGCCTTTTTGCACAATCAAACTCAAAAAGCCCCCGAGCTAGCTCCAAACTCATTGGAAAATCACAACGGGCCGCCGCATTTGGTGGAGCATCAAAACGCACCACCAGGCGTTTAACCAACTGGGATGGGGCAAGGGTTCTCTCCGCCTGACGCCATACCACAAATGGGACCAGCAATCACACCCCCGGTGACTGTTTGTGGAGAGGCATATTTGTATGAGATGCGACCAATGGTAAGTTTGGAAAAGAAGATGGAAGAGATGTTGGCGCAAAAGATTGATGATGCTTTGTTAAAAAGAAAGGATCGACTGTCCATCTGGGAGCGGTCGACTGCTCCTTAGGAGCAGTTGACCGCTCGCCTAGGGGTGGCCGACTACTACCGAGGAGCAGTCGGTCGCATCCCGGGGAGCAGTCGGTCGACTGCTCCCTTTGGGGTGATCGACACTTAGGGGAGATCCACTCAATTCAGGCGAAAAATTTGAAGGAGGTGAAGAATTTTCTTGACTATCGAACGAACTTATAACTCTACGCATTTTCTAAAAAAAGAAAAGTTAATGAGGATTGAAGGATTACTTTTGATTGCTCAAGGAAGGTGAGGGACACTATGATGTGGGAAATGAGGAAAGTGAAATAAATGATTATCACACCCCTTTATATAGAGGTGTATTTTGGAGGGATTTTTACCTCCAAAAAATTTGAAATTCGATACGTGAATTTAATTCTAGATGCGATCAAAACTCGTCAAAATAACTGAAAAAAAAAAAATATGAGAGATATTGTAAAAAAAAAAATCGAGTAATCAGAATTATTCAAAGAGTGGAAGAAAATTTCGCTACCTCTTAATGACAAGAATCTTTAAGAGGTAGAGGGCCTAATGATGCTATACTATAAATAGACTAGAGTCAAATTGTGCCAGACTTAGTAGGCGTTCTATGTGAGTGGCAGTCAGTTGATCGCCACTAAAGCGATAAGCGATCGACCGATCATTATAACAAATGGTCGTTGACTGAGTATTGCATCAGACCAGTGAACCACCAGTCACTGAGAAAGGCAGTCAGTCGACAACATCAACGGGCGACTTGCTGACGTTACATAACGGTCATATGGACGATAAAGTAACCACCCCACGTCCCGAAGCCAACTGGCGCACTATTGACACCGCTGCCACGTGACGATAACCATCAGTACGTGGGCAACAACTGCTGAGCAGTCTGGAGGAAACCGCTTGGTGCGTAGAGGAAAATCGCCCAACTATAAATACCTCAGAAGGTGAGCCATGTAAATCATGACAAAAAACCTTATATTTGCTACTCTCGTTTTTCACTTAATTCCGGTCACTCTTTCCCTTTCAATATCTAACTTTCACGCCGGAGGACAAACCGGGGAGAGTTCCCAGCCTCGTTTTCAAGTATCAGAGCAACCAAAGAACTTGACTGTTAAAACGCTTTAAACCATCTCCCTCAAAGTAATATTTCATTGTCCATATTTTTATTCATACCTATCATCCCCAACTTTTTATTAATTCACGTAGATAGTCTTTTTTTAAAATAATTATACCCATAACTTAAATTAACTAAAATAGTAAAAGAGAAAAATACATATATGCGAAAAATTTGCATTGTGGGGTCCCTAACATTTTTAAAAGTAAAAAATTACCCAAAAATAAATACACAAATTTAAAAAAAAAAACACAAAAAAATGTTCTTCTTTCTCAATCACCTACCCTCACACAACATCATGCCTTTGCAAATTCACATTCGGGTACAACAGCGGCAATTTATCAAGTCCACCGCAAAAAAAAACCCACCAACATCATGCCTATGCAAATTCACATTCGGGTACAACTACAACAATTTATCAGAGCCCACAACAACAAAAACATTTTTGCAGATGACGAAGATGCAACATTTTCCCTTTCTTTTTATTATTAATTTCTATTTTTTGAGACTCAGGTGTTATGATTAAAAAGTTTAGGACTTTATGATATATTTTTGAATGATTTGGGACTTCTGTTGCAAATTTTCTTTTTTATGTGTTGTTTTAGTTTATGGTAAATTACACTCACATTCCCCGTTCTTTTAAGTTTGTAATAATTTCATCCATATTCAATTTTATTCCAGATATCATCACCAATCTTTCAGTAATTAGCACATATGGTCCTTGTTGATGATTTTGTCCCTAACTTAAATAAACTAAAATAGTCAGAATTTGAGTCCGAAATCGGGTAGGGAGAGAGGAGAGGAAGGAGGGGGGAGATAAATCCCTTCGGTTTGTTCAATGGTTAGTGGGGAAGAAGAAATAGAAGAAGAAAATTTTATTTTTTTAATTATTTTAAATAATAGAATGTGAAAAAACTATTTTGATCTTGTTAAATTGGTCAAATTTAGGTTTTTGTTAACTAACAAAAATTTGGATGAAACTCGTCAAACTCTAAGGGTCCTTTCGGAACATATATACTAAGGTCATCTCCAACCCATATCTTCATATTAGTGCAACTTTTGCACTAAAATAGTGCAACTTTCACACCAAATCCAAATGTCATCTCCAACCCATTACTTCAAATATTGCACCAAATGAACAGTGTATATTATCATATATTTATATTTGTAATTTTGAACAATAATTTAATTCAAAAATTAGTTAAGCATATAGTGTATTTATAAAAAAATTAAATATATAAATTTTTTATTAAATTTAATTTACGTAATAATTGCATTTATTAAAAAAAATAAGAAAAGGCACGATACTAAATATCTCAATTTCAATAACATTTAACATAATAAAATAAAAACATTGGACAGATTATAAAAAAAAAGACGTCAAAACATAATCAATTTTGTCATTTAATCAATTTTAATGAGTACTTTTTATTCAATATATGTAGTAGATGTTATTTATTATCCAATTTATTACTCCTCATACAATTTTATCATTAAATATAATAATCTAATTCAAATAATTATGCATCTTGATATATTACAATGATACTGTAAAGAAAAAGGGTTAAAGAAAATAGGATACAAAAGGAAACCAAACATTCAATTCAAAGAAGCCGGGGGTAAATGTGGAATAAAAACGCCATTTTCATCTTCATTGCTACACGGTCTTTGTGGCGCAAAGACCTGCTCATCTCTTCAAAATAGCGGGGGTTTTGGCGTCGATTGGAGAACAGATTTGCTCCATTTTGGCATCTTCACTTCAATTTAGAGATGGGTTGGAGATGCCCTAAGGGACATAAGAACCATGATAAGAAGGTTTAGGACTCACATTTTTTTTTTTTAAGTGAAAAACTATAAAATAAAAAATAAAAAATTCATGATTCATTATTTATTTGCACTTTTGAAAAGGTTAAGGACTCCAAATGCAATTTTTTATTATATTTTCCTTTTTTTTTTTGCTATTTTAGTTTATCTAAGTTATGGGTAAAATCATCAAAATAGATCATATGTGCGAATTAATGAAAGATTGTGATGATATATGCGAATAAAATTGAATGATGATGAAATTGCTACAAATCTAAAAGGATGGAGATTGAGTACAATATACTCTTTGGTTGGTGGACAAAATTGTCAAAAATTACCATATATGCGTGAATTACTAAAAAGTTGAGAATGATATGTGTGAATAAAATTGAATGATAATAAAATTGAGCCAACTTTCAAAGGTTGATGATGCTGAGTGTAATTTATCAAATAAAATATTTATTACTAATAACCAATTATTAAAGAAACTGTAATTTTTATGTTTGTCGTTGTTTAAATTATAATTTTAACTAGTCAAATATATTTTATAGGATCCACAACTTACAATTTACTTTTTATCTACATAGTCACCCACAACTTATAATATAAATACTTAAAATATAATTTCAACACTATCAAATATATGCTTAAATATGTGGGTTGAAACCAAGCCACAAAATTAGCTAATTTATACTTATAATGCACAATTATTAACTTATAAAATACACTAACTAGAAAAAGAAAAACATGGACCAAGAAAAGAAATGGCCCAAAATATCATACGTAAGCGAGAGGTCATTGAATACATAAGAGTGGTTAGTGAGAGGAAAAAGTAGCTATCATCCACCAACCAATACAATGTTCACCTACCACACCATTGCCTCACCAAACCCTCTTTCCATATTCCTCAATTATATTTTCACCCAACATAAAATGACTAATTCAATTACTCGTCTAGTTAATAGTGAACTCATTTATTCATTGTTTATCATTATTCGAACATGATACCTCGTCTCTCCTTGGTGGGATTGTTTTACTTAATGTTGGCCCAAAAAATTTTCATTTTAGGACAAAATCAAATTATAATTTCAGGGGAATTGTCCTACTTTTGACCGTTTAAATTTTATTTCGGAAAAATTGAGATAATTACTCATATTTATCACACAAATACTCTCTTCAACTTAAATAGTACTCGCACTTTAGAATACTTTAAAATTAATTCATTGACTTTAGAGCATCTCCAATAGACTTTTTAAAAATAAAATACTCTTTATTTTGTGGATTCGGTTTTTAAAATTATACTTCAACACACTTTTTGAAATATAGATTGAATTTAACTCCCTATATTAATTGCATTTAATGAGTTGTAAGTTCCGATGGTCCACCTTTTGAATTATTTAAATAATATTTTAACTATTGTCACCTAACTATATGAAATAAAAAAGAAGAGAAAACACTAAATGTTTATTTGAAAATGTAAAATGAAATAATTTTATTGGAGTGTGTCAAAAATTATATTCTTTAATTTTAATAATATATGTACAAGATGCTCTTTAAAAATAAAAAATATTTTTATATATCATTTTGAAAAAAAATAAAATAAATATTATAGTCCACGTTACGTAAATATTGTTTCAAGCTTAAGTTATTGCTCGTATATTAGATTATGAAATTCAAATTAACCACAAATTTAAGTATTTCTTTTATCTTCTCTTAATAGTCTTTGCAACTCATATTACTAAAATTCTTTTATTAATTTCTTAATTGGAGGAAACCATATAAAACAATATTGAATTTGACATCACATGACATCAAAGGTTAATCTTTATGGTTTTTTATGTGCAAAATTAATTTAGTCTTAAACATGTTATTCCACCTACTAATTATTATTTTACTAGTTGCATGAAAAGCCAAGTTTGTTTAATACTCACTAGATTATAGCATCACTACCTTTTACAATGACTTAAAGTTTTGGGTAATGATTTCTTAGTGGATGAATTTTCCTAGATATTCACATTATTATCAGTCATACTATACAAATTATTATGAGTTTTCCACGCAAAATACAACATTATTTTTTGAGTAAGGGCATATTCGGTTGTCATCTATTTTTTTGCCTATAGTTTTTGACTTTTCAATATTTTTACACTACAAAAAATTTGAAAAGTCAATAAAGCACCAAAAAAATTATACCGAACATGTCCTAAAACAATTGTACTATCACTAGATTTCCGTGATTAATCGTGTCTAAAAATTTAAGATATTTTTACTGAGATTATTTTTATTTAAGATAATAATCTCTCCGTCCCACAAAAATAAATTTACTTATATTTTCACACAAATTAAAAAAAAAAATAATTATTATGAAAATCCTACGCTAGAGATAAGTTAATGCCCTTCTGGTCAGGTCAGATTATTGATAATTTAGATGAAGATCGTTAATAATGATTTTTTTTTTTTTTTATTTTTAAGTTAATACGTTATTAGTTATTAATATTTAATAACACGTTAAAACCTTTATCAGGAATGTGTTTTGTAATTTTACCTAAAGTCCTAAAGTATAATGAATGTAAAATAAGGGTCAAACTGGGACATTACTTACCAACCACCAAAAGACTTGGTCATGCCCTACTGGAAAAAAATATATTATTTGCAATTTGGCCCAATTCGTATCTTTCCTTGCATATAATTAAACTGTTTCGACCAAGTTAAGAAAAACTGCACAAATGGTGGTTTAACTAATTTCAATAAAACCAATTTTGAAGAGTTTTGATTCATTCAACAAAGAATATAATACGAATTTACATATTGCATATCAATTATGTCTCATAATAGCATGTTTGGCTAACTTTTAAAAAGTTTATTTTTAATATTTAATAAATAATTCTTTTATTGAGCAAAGACAAAAATAAGAGCATTTTTCCAATGTTTTCTTGAAAGTAGAAAGATTTCCAATAAAATACCATTAAGCAATTTTTAAGCAATTCACTCTTGAGTCGGAGATGCTCTAAGTAAATTGCTCGTTTTGACAATAAATCAAGAGTTATTTTAAGAAAAGTAAATTTTTTATTTCATAATAGAAATTGTCAAACCAAATCATATTTAGAAATAAAAAAATATTTTTACTTATTTAGCTAAACATGTGCTTCTCTATATTGTTCAATCTTGACTCTCAAGATGTTCATCATGCAAAGCGATGTAACAAGAAGACATAAATGATTGAGTCGAGCCAAGTAGAAGAATTGAAAAGAAGCGACCAGGAACGACAGAATCCTATACTCGTCCTTAGATGACAAATTTGAAATTTAAGAACAAATGCTAATAAGATTCATGAACAAAAAGCCACGTGGAAAGAGCTAGACGTGAAATCTATAGATTACAAGATATAATGTAAACTAGGTTCAGAACCTAACTTCATTTGATTCCATGAATCAATAATTATTATTGTTGACCATGAATCCTAACTGGATTCCAAATCAACACCAAAATGTTATTCTTCTATCCAGTTATCTTGATCCAGCACACTAAATAGTAAACACCAAAAGGTTAGTTGACATAAGCAGACGGGGAGACCACCATATGTGCTCCGACGCTCAAGTTAGAAATCACGTCTTAGCCAGACTGGTTTAACTTGTAAAATATCATATTCTTGAATTGGGTTAAAAGTACTTATTTTATCCATGAGTGAATTCACCCCTTGCGTGTATGATTGACCAGCGTCCCATTAAGTCGTCACCGTCACCGTCACCGTCACCTTTTGTGTTGGGGTTTTGCAAGCAGTCATTTCACCCTTTATACTCTCTCTTTGTGTCAAATTAACAAAATCGCCCTACAGCTACTACTATCCCATCAATCAATCATGGCAGCCCGATATTTATTGTATACCGAACTGCTTGACAAAAGCAGTCCGGCCGAAAGCGTCGGGAGTTGCCTATGTGACTTGTTTGATGTGAGACTCAGTTGGCAACTACATGAGGAACGCCACGTGGAGGAGCTATTTAAGGGGTAACAATTACCATAAAGTTTATTTTACCAGTATTTACACAATCATTTATGAATTATGATGCAATTTTTGGGAAAGAAAATACCAAAATAATACGTCAGACAATTTTCTTTTCTTTTTGTATTGCTCTTTGTAAAATAAAATAAAATAAAACAGTGGACCATATTCACATACCTTACACGTTATTGCCCACAAATTTCACAGCATCAAATACATGTTTACCAACTATTCTTGCCTTTCTGGCTTTCTCTCTCAGCAAAATGAAAATCAAAACACAGTTTTAAAAAATTAATTAAAAATCTAACCACAAAAAGAAAAAAAGAGGAGTTTACACAGAGAATTGGATAGTATTGAAATTGAATGATAACAGGCAAATAATTAACAGAAAATTATTTTGCTATTCTTCCCGGGAGGGACTCCATGGAGTCATATCCATTGGATAGCTTCCGAGAACCCTCAAGAAAGACGTGAACTCCTGAACTTCGGCCAAGGCGTTCTGGGCTCGCACTTCCGCCATTGATGCCTCAAAATCAACGTAAAACATGTACTCAAAGTGTTTCGCCGTCCCTACATTTGCGTCGTCCACAAGCCGTATTGGCCTGTTCCTGTGCGGGCGGGACTCTATCTTCGTTAAGCTGATGTTTCGAAAAGCAAACGCCGATAGGACCTTGAAAAGCACGCTCGTTCCCTTGTCGTGCGCGAACACGATGCTTGTTTTGAATGGCCTATCTGTTCTTGGGATTATGGGTTCGCGGGCTAACATGACGAAGCGGGTGACGTTGCCGGTATCATCTTGGATCCCGTCGGCGAGGATTTGGAGGCCGTACAGTTCGGCGGCGCGTACGGAGGCGATTGCCGCTGTGTCCCGGAGGTTGTTCATGGCGATGTACTCAGCTGCACCGGCTGTGTCGTCCACCGCTTCACGGGCAACGTTGAGGCCCATTTTTGTTAAAGTGTGTTCGCATTGGGAGAGTGCCTGTGGATGGCTGATAACGCGGGTGAGGTACTCCTTGCGGACGCCGGGAAGGGCTAGGAGGCAGTGGTGGACTGGGAGCTGAACTTCGCCGACTATGTGAAGGCGGTGGCGGAGGAGTAGGTCGTAATTCCGGTGGATGGATCCACCAAGGGAGTTTTCCACCGGGAGCACTGCTCTATCGGCGATCCAGAGTTCAACGGCTTGAAATGCAACTTCAAATTGGTCGCAAGGTATTGCTTCGCAATTGGGATAAGCTTTTCCAGCGGCGGCTTCGCTGTAAGCTCCAGGGACTCCCTGGTAGGCAACACGGAGCTCAGATCCGTGCATGGGCGCCGGTGAAAGGTCAGCTATACTAAGTGGCTTAGGGAGAGCAGAAGGTGATTTAGCTTCCTTGACGGGCACAAGATCGAGAGTTGGGTGGCCGTTCACGGCAGTGATTCCATCGGCCACGCCACCGTTTTTCTCGTTGTCTGGCTGCTGCGACACCACCTTGCTGGCAAGAATGGCGCAGGAGCTCTGCCAGTCATATCGGGCCCCACCGACGGGTCCGGCGCCGGCGTTGAATCCACCAGACGCAGCACTCGCGTTGGCATTCACGTTCGCCGAGTCAAACCTGGATACACATTGGATAAGAACTCGACTCGGGCCAACCCGGTGGTGGGTCAGCCCGAGTCCCGGCGGCAACGCCGTCCTCATTAAGGACTTGAGATCTATACTAGATGGAGTGATGGATTGCATGTTTTTAATGGAAGGGATCCAGATGGAATTAATATAATTGATAAGGATTAAAATGGAAGATATTTCAAAGCTTGTAGTTCTCCCTTAGAAGAGAAATTCCAAGCTAAGGAAGAAATGAAAGAGGGATTGTGGGTTTTTATATTGGGAAAGAAGGCTATTATAGGTAATGGACAAGACTTGAAGAGTGTGGGTGAGAAGTTGGTTTGGTCAAATCTCACACCTACCCCTTTAAGTTCTTTTATTTTTTTCTCAAACACTTTCTATCTTTTTAAAAAAAAAAAAAAACGTCTTACTCATACACAATAATCTACCAAGATGGATAGTACAAAATGCATTTTGATTAACTAGTATCTTATTGCCTCGTTTTGAATATGACATTAGGTTGTGATCAATCTTCGAAATGAAAATGTTCTTATTTTTATTTTTGACAGGATTATTTTACTTGCTGATTGGATGACTTCAAACGAAGTTTGTTTTTTATTTTTATTTTGTTTATTTGTTTTGAAAAGTTTTTGTCGTGTTGCAATTTAAATGAAAATACCAAATTGAGTGAAAATTTTGGCTTTTTAATAATATTGTGAAATGACATTGTATTTAGATTGTTAGAAGGGAATTTCAAGTAATACTTTGTATGCAATGGCCTAATAAGATGGTATGAAGTTCTATCTCTTTTTCCTAAAGCAATTTAGGTATTATTTAACTGATTTATGATACCAATTGATATTAAAGATAATCAAGGGGGATAAATTACTTAGTTAAAATATGAAAAATTAGTACAATTTTTTGAATATGAGAAATAGGGATGGCAACGGCGGGGGTGGGGATTGAAAAATTGCAGTTCCATCGGAGATTTTTGCGAGGCGGGGATTGAAAATTTTCAATTTATCGTCTCGATTAATTAATTAATTAATTTTTATTTTTTTAAATACGATTTAAATTTTAAAACAAAAGAATAAAATGTAATGAAATGATTTGGAACGAGTTCGAAAAATTCGAGGAGGGGACCAGGATTTCTGTCCCCGCTCCATTCAAGATGGGGCGGGAAGAGTTTTTTGGCATACCTTACGAAAAAGTGTCTCTAAATATCATACTATCTCTAATTAAAATGTAGAGTTGAGTGAGGTCCTACTAGTCTTTTTATATTCGTAGCCACTTTATTAATGTGTATTCAACTGCCTAAACGTGGGAAATGAAATTCCATTTTAACATTGTGTTTGGTAAGATCAATTTTCAGAATACCAATTTCACCCATGTGGGGGCTTTTGTAAAGGAGCTTTCGTTTTCTAAGATAGATACTTCTTGTCTTGTTTGTTTTGCTAATAAATTCTTGGTGAAAAGTTGGTAAATAAAGTTTGGTTAAACGTAAAAGTAATTAAATATAATATCAAAGTAAAAAATTCCAAATAAATAAGTAACTTTACTAACAAGTAAGGTAGAGTTACTTTCAAAACTTGCTAATTTTCAATTTAACAAACAAAAAATTATTTATTTTAAAATTTACTTATTAACTTGTAAGTGAATTTTTTAAGCTTAGCCAAACATGGACCACAGGACCAGTCTTCTTTTCTGACAATTAGTTGCATCATTAATAGATCATTTAAACTAAGACTAGAGAGTAATTAAATTTACTGAAACAACTTAAGTATTAATAGGATTTATCTAACAAAATTAGGGTTGAACCAAAAAAAAAACTTTCAAATTTAAAAATTGAATTGAAACCTTAGATTTTGTTCTACATGAAACCATTAACGTTTTAGTTTTGAACCAAACCAAACTATTTTGAAACCGAACAAAACCGTTTATGAAGTAAAATATATTAGAAAAATTAGTCTTAAGTATTAATGACATGACATATTCAAATAACTCGTTGACTTTTTGAAGAAAATTTTTAATAAACTTTTTTCTTCAATTGCTTGATGAGTGGATTTTGTCTGGTTTTAATTAGTAATAAAGTAATCATATTTATCATTATTAGAGATTATCACCAGTGATAGTGTGTTTCTTGATTTATTGTCTAATAAATTAGGGGTGGCAGTGTGACGCATTTTAATTCATTCGACAATAAATCAGTTGATGATTCATCTACAATTAGTGATTTCCAAAAATTTGGACAATTTCTCCACAAGTCACATTAATTACATTTGAATAAGAAACTTACTAACAAGAATACTATAAATTAGTCTGTCATTTATCTCAAATTAATTTGTTAAACAATAAATATATCTTAAAACCACGAAGGTCTCCTCCGGTGCATTTTTACTACTCCATATGATTCTTCATCTCTCATTTTTATGTGCAAAGGTTTCATATCGCTTAATTACTATGAATTGATTTGAATGTCAAATTGATATGTATTATGTATAGCTTTTGAATTCAACAAGTTTACATGGTCATCAAATGTATCGTAACGTTTATGTTAAGAAAGTTCTACTTTAAGCGTTGTATTGAAATTTTAGACTAAATATATTTATATTTTAAGGAGTGTATTTAACTGGGACTTTAAAAAACTTTCAAAGATTTAAAAAATTTATGAATATTCAATGTAAATTTATTCATAATTTTTTTAAGATTTTATAAAAGTATTGATATATTCAAAAACGACTTTTATAGACTTTAAAAAAGTCTTTAAAAGTAACAGGGTATTCAATTAATTTTTTTTGAAAGTCTATGTAAGTTATAAGGTATTCAAATTGAGTTTAATTTTTATGAAATTTTTTACTTATCACACTTCTTTCTACTTTTTTTGTGAAAAGTAGAAATAGCAGATCTAAAAAAAATCCTCCAAGAATCCAGATTCCGTGAAATAAAGAACGTTTCTTTTCTTTTATTTTCTTGTATCTTTTCCATTTACGTAAGAATTTATAGTTATATGTAATTTGTATCTAGAAGAAGGCATAATCACTTTTGAATTGAAATTATATTCAATTGTTTTATCTTCATTTGTATTCATTTTATGTCACAAATCGACAAAATTTAATTGTGTCCATTCCTAAACAAAATTAGTCTTATAAATGCTAGTTTTGACGTTGCATTAATAAGCCTCAAAGAATCACTAAAACATTTCGGATAAATCAAAGTTGTTAAATAACATCGTACAAACTTGATCAAAATAATTTCCCTATCGATCCACTGTCATTATAAGTTTCTTTAAATTCAGTTCAAAAATAAACTTTGATAATTAAAAACATTAAAACTTTTTTTTAATTTAAGTAAAATAATACCAAGCAAACGAAAAGGCCAAAAAACACTTTGTCCTACAAGAAAAATGTGTTAATTGTGTGTCAAACCTATGGTTCTCATTTTTCCAGTGCGTTCCCTTGTCCATTATCTATGTTATTGATGCAGTAGCATATGAATCACACATTCAACATTTACTAATTGTTGGACAAATATACACAATAATATAATATAATTATTATTTTAAGGTAATCGAGCTTCTGCCTCCTAGTATACAACGATCAAGTTTAGCACAAAACTTCTGCTTGGGAATAAAATCACCAAGTGCTGAAAACAGAGGAAGAGAATGACTGCAGAGTAAACTGAAATTTTCTAGAGTGAAGAATGAAGCAGAATCAAACGGGCATATGAGCATTTGTGTATGTAGGTAGAAGTAGAGGTGGAAAATGGGCAAGACCGGTCAGCCCGTCTAATTCTCGACCAAAATTAGACTCAGACCATATAAAAAATTGTCTTTGAAATTGGCCACAATGACCCAATTTTACATAGACTCATATTTGATAGGCAACCCAGTCCGGATTTGAGTCACATGACTACTAGACGAACCCAACTTAAAATTTTAATTTATTTTTTCAAAACAATTATTTTTAAAAAAAAATCACCATCTTCATCAACAACTACTCCCACCTCCACAATATGCAAAACCAGACTGGGATAGGGAGGAAGAGGAGATTTCTCCACCCCTGGTTGCCGGGCTCCCGACAAATAGGGGGAGAAATCTCATCCTCCTCTGGTCGCGAATTCACGAAAACTTGCTCTCAGGAGAGCTGTCGACGACGCCTCCCTCTTCAATCGCCTTATGAACCCTGTCCGAGTCTATTCGGTTGCTCCATCTGCTACGCGCTCTTACAATAACAATACTCAAATGACTCCTTATAATGAGGATGATCGGAAACTCGATGTCGACCACCGTTCCGTCTCTCGTCGTGGTGATGAGTTTCAAACTTTCTTTAAGGGTAGTGAGCAATTCTTTTATGTTATGCTTGTTCCCATTTGTTCATATATTGAGAGCGATAATTTTTTGTTCTTGTTCACATGCCTTGGATCCCTTCTTTCCAACGAGGAGCTTGAGCCCAGTGGGATGAAACTTCGAGACGGGGTTGAGATGGCACAAATACGTCAACAAGTTGACACAGCAACCATATGTCTTGCTATCATTATGGTGCGACACATTAGCCAATTCAACTACCGTATTGTCGGACGAGGAGACATTTGTAACGTCGCGAGATCTCCAATTGATTTGTTAGTATTTAGGGGCTCATAGGATTTCCAATAAAATTCCAAACTTTAAAGCTTGATACAAAAGACTCATACTTCTTTAAAAATTAGACAAATTAACAGTCTATCGTAATAATTTCGTTAAAATCCTTAAATATGGTTAAATTGAATGTTACAACATATATTTATTATTTACTCAATCAAGATGTCGCAACATCTACCATTCAAGGAAACTTAAAATGATTTATCAATTTCGCTTTCTATTAGTTATCGAAATATTTTACTGAAAAAATGTTGCAATATAAACTCTTAAACAAAATGTTGTAGCATGAAACAATTCCAACATCCATGATGTTACCCAAAGCACAAAACAACATCTTTGCTATACTAAATTGGAATATTGGCCCAAAACGTTCCTAACGTATAGATCTGGTGTCCAAATCATCATTACTTTTCAAGTTTTGGCAATTACATCACTCACCTATCTATTTAGTACGCAAATCATCATTTTGAACGGATTCCATCCAATATTTCGTTAAACTTTTGAGATTTTGGCGCAAATGGTCCATAACTTTTGTCCTTAGTGTGGAATTAGTCCCTAACGTTTATGTTTTGGCAAACAAGTCCCTAACTTATGTGTTTTGGTGCGAAATTGATCCTTATGGAATGAAAAAAACAAATACACCCTTAGTTTAATTAGAAGAAATTGTATGTGGATTCCTAATCATTAAAAAATATGCAAATAAGTCCAATACTTTTATTTTTTATAAAAAAAATTAAATAAAACTAATGAGTTTTTTTTTTTGAATTAACACTTTAGTAATAAACATGTCAAATAAAATTATTATTTTTATTATTAAGTAATAAATATATTATTTAAAATTAAAACTTTTATTTTATCGTTGTATAAAAAAATAACTTTGTCACAAACTTGATATTCAAATACTTTTATTTAATTGAGTTATATGTTTATTAACTACAAATATTAGAAATCCAACTATATTCTTTATATTTTAATTTATCGTTTTATTTTCGTTCAAAAATAAAACACATAATGTGTAAATTAATTTTTATATAAATAAAAATGTACTAAGATTAGTTCAATGTCATAAAATTATATACGTCATTTTATTATTTATTTAACTTAATTTTTAAAGTAAAGAAGGAGAAAAAAATTTATAAGTAAAGAGGGAGAAAAATAATTTCTCACTCTTTAAATATATTTATTACTTAATAATAAATTTATTTGACATGTTTATTACTAAAGTGTTAATTAAAAAAAAAAAAAAAACTCTTTAGTTTTTTTTAATTTTTTTATAAAAAATAAAAGTATTGGACTTATTTGCACATTTGTAATGATTAGGAATCCACATACAATTTCTTCTAATTAAACTAAAGGTATATTTGATTTTTTCATTCCATAAAGACCAATTTCACACCAAAACACATAGGTCATAGACTTGTTTACCAAAACATAAACGTTAGGGACTAATTCCACACTAAGGACAAAAGTTATGGACTATTTGCGCCAAAATTCATAAGGTTTAACGGAATATTGGATGGATTCCGTTCAAAAGGATAATTCTTGTGACTAAATGGATAGGTGAGGGATGTAATTGTCAAAATTTGAAAGATAAGAATGATTTGGACACCGAATCTATACGTTAAAGACGTTTTAGGCCAATTTCCCTACTAAATATTACAACACAGAATATGATACAATCTTGAGCTAGAGAAATATGAGTGTATTTAGTTTTGCAAGATGAAAATGTGTTGGTGATCAAATGGAGGGGGATTGGCACCATGGGTATAACCCTAGTTTACCTTAAAGCAAAATTTAAAAGATGTAAATATGCCAAACAGTCCCTAATTATGTTTGAAAATCACATAATCATGTGCGTCTAAAAATAACCATTACACTCTCATCTCGTAATAAAAAAATCACGAAATTAGTACAGTTGAAGTTCTTGAATTTTATCATACGACAATTTATAACTTAAATGTCCAAAAATTGAAATTGACCCAAACAGACCCGAACATGGTCTAAAATCTTAAATGGTCTACAAATATTTTCAAATTAATCAAAAGCTGAACTTTCACTTAATGTTAAATTTAGAGACATTATATGGCTTGAAAATCCTCAATTCATTATATTTCTCAAAATTTCACATTAGTCTTTAAAGTATGAAAATTTGCAAATAGGTCCTCAAACTTGCCAAAATTGCAACCGTGTTTTTAAATCTCAAATATTAAATTATGATGATCATCAAAATGATATATCAAATTTGAAAATTATAAACATGCAACTTTTTTTAAATTACAGTTTGGTCTTTGAACTTTTCAAATACTGCAATTAAGTGTCAAATTGCTTTCATGATTGTCACCAATAACTTTGGAGTTCACATATCTTCCGCCAGAATCTTATTTCTCAAGCTTTCACTTTGGTCCCTGAAGATATGAAAGGATTCGAATTTGGTCTAATGGCTCTAAAACTTACAGTTTGATGTGGAGCTTATGCATGACTGTCATCTAGTTTTAAGTAGATCCTATAGTTTGATAAATAGGTTGTGCACACTTACCAAGTGGACTACCGTCATTATGAGATATCGGATGAAGTTATTGCATATGATTTGAGAGCGAATCTTTGCTACCTCGAGGAGACAACTTAACTAGAGGATACAACTTATCGGAATTCAAATATTCATTCATTATTTAATTTTTTAAGTACTCTTTAATTAATACTATCGCTTAGGTTGTTAATTAGTCCTTCAATGTGATCATTAGTTTGAAGAAAATATATAGTAAATTAAGTTGAGAATAAGATTTTGTATGTATTTTAAAGATTAATATATTCCATTTGTGATGTCATAATATTATATGTTTTATATATTGAACTTTTTTATGCATTTTACTTTTATTTTTGTACATACGAACTCTGAAAAAAGCACCTAGAATAACAAAGTGATAAATGGTGTAATGTTAATTAACTTTAGTGACTAAATAAGTCAAAAAATACTTAAAGGACCAATATTACAACATTAATTAACTCCAGTGTCTAAAAAAGTAAGAAGAAATACTTTAAAGACCAATTTAAAATTACAACATTAATAAACTTTTTGATTCCGACTATATGTTCATTTTACACATGCACGACCGCGTTTCACATTAACAAATTTCAATTAAATGAGTATTGAAATACAAATGCCAAACACATGTACATACAAGTGAGGTATATGTGTAGCACGTTTGATTATGTTTTTTTAAATTTATAAGTTGGTCAACTATTATTTTTATCCATAAATTTTATAAGACTCACGGCTTATGATCTAAAAAAAATACTTTACCAAATATATACCAACCCTAGGTAAATTGTTCTCTTTTTGAGCATGTTTATTAGTATTTATAAGTATTTATTAATTGATCAAACAATTTTTTTTATATACACGTTTAATAAAATACTCAATTTTTATTCACTTTTTATTTACATATTCGATAAAATTAATTATTTATAATCTAAAAAAAAAATTATCAAACATACTCTAATTACGCAAAACACATGATTCATACAAAAAGGTTATATCAAACATAGTCCAATCAGGCAAAACACATTGTTGATTATTCAAACAAAAAGCAGCAATTGATTGATGGGGTTAGTGGCTGATCTGAGGTGCAAATTGCAGGCACAAAGTCTCCAATTTCTTTCAATGGGTCAGTTTATAGGACCACGCCACACGGCCCATGCCTTTACCGTCAAGTTTAAAGTAAGACAGCCAATTAGGGACTTCAAAAAACTTCACTGTCTTAAGCTTTTTGTTTCTTTCTCTCTCTCTCTCTCTCTCTACAATTTTCATTTTTATTTATTTGTATTAGTACTTTCGGAGAAGTTAATGTTAATTTTAATCCTACGTGTTTATATTCCTTTGATTTTCTTTTTGTACTATGTTTCGGTCTCTTGTATGGTTTTTCCTTTTTCTTTTATGTTCCAAAGATACTTTCTAACATGTTACGTTGGTTTCAAAGTCGGAAAAAAAAAGTAAGGACTACTTTATCGACAAAAAGGAAAATTAGTTAAAAAATAACACCTTGAAAAAAAGTAAGAACTTTGGAAAATACTATAAATAGTGTAATTTTTATCATCACTTACACACGTTCTAATATCACAATTTTTTTTTTTTTTTTGGTGATAAAATAACACAGTGAATATATTATAAAATAATTCAAGCTAAGATTGGGGTGGATTAATGGAGTTTAAAATTTTATTTTATTTATTTATTTATTATTATATCAATTGTGCACGTAATATAATAGTAAGTACTACATGTCAGTCACGCAACTTCAGTGATAAAAGTTTCACCATTGATGCATAAAACCAATTACTAAAAGGCATCACCGTGTTGAGAATTACCGACCTTAATTCTGTATCACATAAATAAAAATACGCACACAAAAACACACAAGATTTATAGAGAATAGAGATTCGCTTCAATGTGAGAGTACGTCATCTCTTTGACACTATATTAATTCACTATAATGAAAGATTGGTTTACAAGAAAAATCAATATCCTCTCTCTCTCTCTGATGGCTATCTATTTATAAGAAAAAATCAAAATTTAAACAATAATTAGACTCCACAACTTAAAACACCACAGACAATGTTCACTGCGAATTCCCTCGTTGAGACTCTTATCATTGATTCTCACTGACATATGTGAAATAAAATTTAAAATTTCTTAATAAGAACGATTTATTTAGAAGAATAATTAACATGTATATTGATTTATATATTTTTAATTAGAAGAAATGAAACTTCTTGAATAAAATAATTGTACATAGAAGATATATAGGAATCTTTTTTTGTTGCTTATAGTGAAAGACAGTCCAAACAAGTTTATTACATTAGTGAAAGAAATGTGAATCACGTTAAAAGAAAATGGAAAAAGTTATAAAAAATTTAATGGTCCCATGGACTATATATCAAATACAAAGTTACATTTAACGAAGAACATGTTTTATATGTATGTTTGAGACATATTATTGATTGTTCGATCAATTTTTGATCAAATTGGTCATATTTTATTACTTAAAAACGTTGAAGGCCACATGCATTGAGTAAAATATATATTTGGTAGTGACATTTTCTATAACCTTCATAAATTAATAGTAATCATACCATGGTTAGTGTGCATAATTATTAGTCCTTAATATAGCATTTATTTATCAACACACAGTTGAATATTATAGGAATGGAAAATTGCAGCAAATGTCTCTAACCTATTAATGTTTCACAAATCCCTAGCCTTAATTTCAGATGTTTGGTCTCTAGTTGATGAAATTTACACGCAACCCATAAAAATATACACAACTCACGCGCTTCACTTTTGAAATGCAAATGAGTAAACACTTAAACTTTTTAAGAGTTAAAATGAATGTGAACCGTGATTAAGGACCAAAGTGTTATAGATATAAAAGTTGGAACCAAAATACCAAAAAAAAAATATTTGAGAAGTTACTTGCTACAACAACTATAAATTGGAGACTTCTACTGCAATTTACCTTACAGAAATATGACTTGTCTTTCTCACATTCCAAAGAATTTAAATAGTTTATATTATTTATAAAACAATAATGGACTTGACAGGTGTAGTGAAGGTAATATTAAATTTGTAGAATTTGACTTATTGTCAATTTTTATATTTATTTATATGAATACAAATATGAAGGACTGGTAGGAGAGTTTACATCGACCAGACTGGTAGAATCGATAAGTTGGTCGAATTAGTCATCGAGTTGATCACATTGTTCGACTAAAGAGTTGAATTGACTCTAAATTGAATCCAACCAATAGCGAAGACAACGCTTTAACGTTGAAAAATAGAGATTTAGAAGTGGATAAAATATTATATTAAAAATATATTTTATATTATTATAAAAAATACTAAAGTGACAATCTGTTGACAAGTGGAAATTTTGATTTAAAAATGTTTGCCTCTTCCATCAGCCGTGTGCTAAACCAGAAAAGCTTCAATTCTAGAAAACATCGACTTTAATGGAAGTTTCGAAAATTCCCAACAACCTTTTTTCAAAATTTCATCATATAAATCACTTTCAGAAAATGCTTTACTCTAGAGAATTTTTAAGTGGATACCCTCGTAAAGATACACGATACAAATGGAAGTAGGTGAAAAGTATTCAAAATCTTGGCTGCTCGCCACTTCTAGATCATCTTCATGACATTTATTTGATTATTTATTAGACGAGCACGATCTCGTCTAATAATTTAATCATGAACACGCTCCTTTATGTATCGATACGTTGTCTAAAATCTTATATTATTGATAAAGAAAGAGTATATATTTATTTCAACATTCTTGTAACATACAACACGTCGGAATTTGATTGTGGCGTGCTAAATTTGAAAGATTACGTATGACTGTCAATTTTTGGGAACTCCAATTGTTTCTTGTCTTGTCTCTGTATCTAAATTACATCACATTGTACTTAATTATTGTTTCTTGTTGTATGTGAATTATTAGAAAAGTTTGTGTACCAGGATTGACATGAAAACGATGTAAAACAAGAGGCACTCAAATTTTGTTCTCCTTGTACAGTTGAAGCTTCAACTATTTGCTCGAAAGAGACGAGTCGAGATCTGCCCTCTAATTTGAAAACGATGTAAAACAAGAGGCACTCAAATTTTGTTCTCCTTGTACAGTTGAAGCTTCAACTATTTGCTCGAAAGAGACGAGTCGAGATCTGCCCTCTAATTTTTGCCTCGTAGTCAAGCGAGAAATTATGAATTATGTCTTTATTTAAAGCGCAGAAATGCATACAAAAGAAAAAGCATTAGAGCATACACATTTCTCTCAAAATATACATACATGTTTTTACAATTTAAACATTACAGCACGAGAATCCCGACCTCATTCCGATTGTTACCCCCCTCTCCCGTTTCGAATAAGGAACAAGAATAAAAACAAGTACCTAATCTGCAATGTACACAAAATAACTCATCTCTATAAGATCTGTACGGCTATGAAATCTCACTGCAATAAGTAAAAAAGAATAATTATATCCATTCAGGCACGAAACCAAGAAGCTTCATTCATGACAGCATTAGATGATATCAGAAGACCTTCAAGAAAGATGATGAAAAATCATTTACATCCCAACCCATTTTACCCACTTGAAAACTCTGCCAACTCTGTATGGCAATTCGTAGTCTTTGCATACAGCAGGCTCTCTTTTAGCTGCCTCAGGTTCAGACCAGGCATATACACCACGTTCCAGTCGACTGCCTGGAACTGTGTTGTCGAGGATAACAGCTAATAGGAATGCGATCACCATGTGAAAGGACAACAATGTATTCAGCACATAATTTAGCTGTCACGAGAGATGCAAACAAATGTTTAGGAAAATACACAGGATTGTGTTAGTTATTAGTGAATAAGCAAGAAAATATGTACCCCTCCGAATTTGGTGTGTATAGGACCATGAGAAGCCACAATATATGGCTGGAAGTAACTCGGAACTGACAAGTTTGTGTTTGGAGAGATACCGTACTGCTGAAAATAAGCCGGTATTGATAGGGAAAAGAACAAAGATAAGCCAACAATTATAATGTTCCTTGAACTCCCTGCCTCACCATAACGTAAATTTGACAACCCCAATGCTGTAAGCATTGCCCATGTAAAGCACAAAAGAGCTGCTACCATGACTTCGGGTATTGATGCAATAAAACCCCCGACTTTACCTGCTAGCAGGAAACAGAAGATTATGCACCCCTGAAAATTAGCTAGCAAATAATTCCTTATATTTGAAGTAAAACTTTAAGGCAGAACGTGATATTTCCATCAATGGCAAGATCCAACTATTTACTATCCATGCCATTGTTAAGATTATTCAAAGCTAAATTGCAAAATACATACCCACAAAAGATAGGATAATTAACACGCATGCGCCCAACTCAACTGCTCTGCGACTTCCCATTTTAGTAACAGCAATCGTATGTACATTCTCGGTCAAAGTTGTGAAGCCAGTTCCAGTACCCCACAGACCAGCCAAGACGCTAGAAAGACCTTCAAGACCAATTCCTCGACTTACAACGCCCGGTGTTGGAGGTCTGGATGCGACCAATAATGATGATGCGTGATATGAACCAACCTAGAAATTAACATAACTGAAATAAAAACCATATCTAACATAGATACAAGACTATAGAAACAAATAATGCCACAAATATTCTCTAGATTTTTTCTATATAATTTTCTCTGGCAGGCTTCTTGCTGATCATGACAAATTTTTCAACTCCTATTGCTCAGACTGTTGGAGTTGACCCTAGCAAAGTTTATATTCTCCTCCATAAGGAATCACTCGATCCTATTTTAGGATGTTAATAATTACTGTAAATTTCAAGTCCCCATTTCATCAACATGTCGTGGATAAACTATAAGGAAAAAAAGAAAAGAAAAAAACTTTCCTGCATTTGAATAACTCTCTTAAATTTTCGTGTTTTTACAATTCAAAAGGCTTATCAAGGTTAGCAAGGGAAATAAATAAAATAAATTACCAGCATCTATTTTTTCACAAACATACGAGGGAGAGAGACAGAGATACAAATTATTAAATAGCTACTCAATAAAACAAGAACTTAAAAGCATCATCTAACAAACATCCCAAAAACATAACTGACAAAGATTGCAATGGAAATTGGATTGAAGAATAGACAAAAACACGCAATTATTTTAGGCGTAGAGATAACAAATGGTTTTGATTTATTTTCTCACCATAATGATCAGTTTTAGGTCACAGCTTCTGCAGCATTAGATAGGATATTAAAAAAAAAAAAAAAAAGATATGATATTAAACAAAAATAACATAGATAAAACAACAATATTAAAGATAATGAACAAAGTAACATGCAGTGAGCCGCAAGTGTGTAGATGCTTCTGGAACTATATCCTCCCTCACAAATACAAAGATGCATAAATGTATATTTAAGCACATACTGCGAAGAGAGAGAATTAGAAAATAGACAAATTTTGTGGGCCATTCATTTTCTTTTTCAGATAACTAGGTTTGGAAAGGGTTTTAAATTAGGTTTTAAATTAAGTTTTGCTACAATAGGAAAGAAATGTGAAGTAACTCAATTTCTCTTTCTTTTATTTTTCCTCTAACATCTGGCATGGCCTGAAAGTTTTTAGGAGATCAATAAACAACTATCACCATTTTAACTTCTTAGTCTTTGATGTTCATGGAACTACCACACAACAAATTATTTGAATGAAGAAGAAAATATAAAAGCTTAAAATACAAGTGAAACAACAGAAAGTCAAATAAAAATGAATCTAAGAAAGCCCAACTGTATTCCAACTTTATGTTTAGCATTATGAAAGGAAAATGCATCCCAAAAATACTTGGACTTTCATAACTTCTAATAAATCGTACTAGGACACATAAAAGAAGTAAACAATAGTTAAAAACAATATCTGAAAAAACTTTATGGAGCAGGTGCCGCGTAGAAGCAGAAAGCCCACATGGGTCAATCTACTCCGAAGCACGCTTCCCAGTATTGCACCCGTTAAATCACTTGATTTAAAAACTTAAGATGTTAAAAAGGGCTCCACATATATATCATTTAAATCTTGTCTTCAAAGGTGCTCCTTTGCATGCAAGCAGTGTTCATTTGTTTCCATCAAAGTTTGACACGTGCACAATTTCATTAAAGAGGTGGCAACGAGAATTGAACCTAAACTTTTGTCTGCTCTGATACTATGTTGACCATGTTGAACCACTGGATTTAAAAGTTTAAGCTGTTAATTATGGCATCTGCAATTGAGCTTTCCCCTTTACAATCTGAATGAGTCATCCTTTCACAGAGGAAAATCTTTGCCTACTAGGCAAATGGAGTCTAGATGAGTTGAGATAAACAGCGGAGTCCAGTTCAACTTGTTGTGCTGGGTGACTGGAATCCTCTGAGGTCCGCTGAAGAGGCTAACAATCGGTAGAAAATTCAGGGTTTTCCAAAATGTAGACTATTGAATTGAATTATTGATTTATTAATTGATATTCAATTTCTCTTTCCCAGTTTTGTTCTTTTCTTTTCTCTCTCCCTACTTCTGCTCTCGGTTCTTTCTCTCTCCTGTTCTATATCAATTAATTTTCTAAAATACAATAACAGCAATAAGCTTAATGTGGCTTCACTAATGAATGGAGGCTAAGCAGTGAAGAGAGTAGGATAGTCATCAAATAGAAGCAAAAATTAAGTAACAGATAAGATATCCAATAGCAATCAAAACTAACAAGAGAAAATTGAGGACTCACTGAATCTACTGACGAAATTATAGACACCACACACATCACAAGGGCCATCTTCCAGTGAAAGACAGGTAAACCCCATTGTAGAGGGTAAGGAAATCTAAACCACGGAGAAGATCTCAATGCATTAGAAGTATCAACTCGACAGTACTTCATCCTCGAAACGTGCTTTCTGCAGTGGTCAGATATTATATTTGAGGGAGGCACATTCGCATCACAACCTTTATAGTTATATACTCCAGCTTCAGTCAGAAGGAAGGCCGTACCCCATGTAATGGCAAGACCTAGTGGGACCTGTGTTTATACAAGTAAACTGAAAATCTATACTCACAATTCATAGAAAGAAGCATAATGAAGGAGGAAATTATGAACTTACTGCATAAATTAGAAATACTCGATGATCCAAAACTGATACTTTGCGAAGGTACTGCAAAAATTTGGCATGTGACAGAAAAGACTTAGACAATATATTTACAAAACTAATCTAAGTAACAAAACCATTTCAGTGCCCCCCATTTCTAGGAAGTACAAAGCGGCCACTCCAACTGATAGAGATAGAAACAAGTTAATAAAAGTGATTAGATTTGGTATGGACAACTTACAAGAGAAAAAATAACTACCAAAAATATCTGCATTGCACCAATTTCAACACAGGCACCAAGTCGTGGGAAACCATAGCTGTAGAAAGAAAGTCCAACAGCAGCAATTGTAGGGGACACAACCACTGGATTAATTACCCTAAGAGAAAAAGCAACCAAACTGGAGATGAATTATTGGGATTTCAGGGTAAAAATCAAAAGGAGCCAGAAAATCCATAGTTTTTGGGCCAACAATAACATGCGTTGATATGATTATACATTAATTAAACATATACAGCATGGAGGGCCTATTTATTTATAAATCCAAGAAACCTGAACATATCAAGCATTGTGAACCTATAAGGGTATTATCTAAACATAACTTCATCAAATATAAGTGAGTCAATCAATACCCTATAATTGACAATACCCTTTATGTTAACTAGTATCTTCATGACTGGGGAAGGGATTAGAAGTACAAGTAAAAATTTAAAGGTTTATAGATGAACTAAAGTGGCTGTATAAGAACAGAATTATACTTCCAGAATAATAAAGAGCATTCAAGTTCACATAAATTAACTATTCCACCTCACAATATATAGCACCTCCTGTTCAGAAAATAAAAAAAGTTGCAGCACTTTTGAGAATTATGAATGACATTAAACCCAGTAATGGTTATAATACATGTACAACTATTTTCCTCCTGCATCACTTATTCTTGGATAATTCAATCATGAATGTCATCTGTTATACTGTGACAGAGATTGTAAGTCAATAAAACTCTTAATTGGAGGGCATCTATTTTATGATTAGAGTGCAGTTACATCTAACTAATGTCAACCTCAGTTTAAGGAACTAAACTGCAAAAATTACCATAATGATCAGAAGTATAGTACATCAATGTCATTTTCTAATTTCTTCTAGAAACCGGATCTCATGGACTAATCTGGGCGAGGCCATGGGAGGACGGAAGAAGCCGAGTTGCTCCTCAACTCGAAAGCCGTCTTGCTCACGTCGGTAGCTTTCTTTCGTTTGTTGCGGTTGTCTTATCCTATATAAATAGAGGACTTAGTGCTTGTTTGTTAAAGCTTAAATTATAATTTAAGCTGGTCAAACATACCTACGACTTACTACTCATTTGTTAACCACACATTCATACGACCCACAATTTATAAGCACTTAAAAAATAATTTCAACATTACTAAACATGCGCTTAGTTTCCACTTGGAAGCACTAAAGTCTTTCTTCTTCTCAAGTTGTTGGTGCCATTGTCAATTAACACTTATTTTTTCCTAACTTCTATTCTTTTGAGTCACCAATTACTGGAAATGACTAGTTAGGGATGGAATGATAGCTCGTGCAATTCGGGCGATAATTCATGGGAAACATCTAGGGTTGTGTCCGAGGCAGCCTACTCTAAAAAAGGGCGGTGCCCGGCTAGAGGGCCACGGCCGAGCCATGCTGCTAGGGGCTTTCGGGGCACCAGATGGTCTAGCTCGGCTTTTTATGATGGCAATTTTCATCCGACTGCTGACAATCCTTTTCAATAGTTCACCGAGGAAATTGGTCGTACGTTTAGTCGAGGAACTTGCTCTGTGTGCCGGTTCTGGCCTTGTCGGTTGGTGCCAGAGTGTCTAATGTAACGGTAAAGAAAAGTCATTGAGCGCTTACAACAATAATCAACTTGAGAAATTGCCGAGATACAATCTATTACAAAATCCCCAAAACAAATGCCAAAAATTTAAACTGAGAAACTACTCACATGTATAGAAATTGAAGAAAAATTCAATGGGAAAGCACATAGGCTACAAATTCTTTTTGTGGAGAGTAAAAAGGTAAGTAAAGAGGGTAGGTAGTTGGTAAAGTGTAGTGAAAAGAATTTAAGCCAAATTACTATGTTAACTTTAGGTCCTTAGCACCAAATCGTCCAGTGGAAAAGCTTATTACAGTTTTGCTAACCAACAATCCAAATGTTACAAAATTCTTAGAAGAATTTAAATCATCCTCGATTCGAGTTGATTAAGTTTTAAAATGCCTCAGATCTAAAACAGCAGATTTACTAGCAATAATCAATAGAATGAAATGGCTTTTAATCTGACCAACTAAACAATACAGTACCCAATTAATTTTGTTTCTACAGGAACGATCCAGTAAACCTTCAGGCAGAGACCGCTGTTAGCAAACAAACAGGCATAAAAAATCCCTATAAATAAAGGATTGTGTTCATATCGAAAGCTTAAGGGAACAACACATGAGTAAGGAAATGAATCATGAAAGACCATCCATCTCCCAACCATGTAAGATTAAGAATATGTCAAAGTGAACTAATCTATAAATTCATCTCCAGAAACGTTGAATGTGTAGAATCTTTGAGAAGTGTATAATTATAGTGTCGGATATTCTTTCCCAAACAACTATATAACCTCAAAGACCAAAGGATATGATGAAATTGAATTAACTAAATTATATCATACTAGAAGCCCCAATTTCCATGGTTTTGTTGCATGATTAGAACAGCTGCCAGAATGTCAATGACAAATTGGCTTCTAGTCTAGTAACAAGAACCAAGTGAACAATAGAAATCAATATTTTAGGGCAATCAGCTTCTCAGCAGTGACATAATGTAGACTTTCAACAATTACCATATCAAGTAATAATAATGGAACAGCAGCATCCATGACAAGAGTTTCAAATGTGATTGTTTAAAAAGAATAAACTTATACCTTAGTAGTATTGTCATCAACCCACTGTATCCCAGGAACACTTGAAAAGCAGAACCAATAATTACAGCTCCCTGTAGCTCTTTCATTATATGCTTGAAATTCTGCAACATAAAACAACTTTCTGAATATCAGTAACTACATTGCAAAAACAACTCATGTTGAAATAATTATAATTTCAACATACAAGAGTAAAGTTGCATAGAATTGTTTAAATTCTTGACAGTATTGAGTCAATGCCCTTGTGCAAATAATTGAACATGGGAACTAGCTCATTCAACAATGCAAAGTGTTACTCACTTTTATTTTTCAGAAAGATTCACTAGACATCCCCACATTTGTTCTGACTTTTGGCTATAATCGGGATAAGTGGAGTTTGCATTGTTGTCATTTGGGAGCATGGCATTAAAACTCAAATTTCTGGGTAAAAGTTATACATTATGGCATTAACATCGCTAGCTTTTCGGTTTTGCATAAAACCATTGAGGATTGAGTTCAAACCTTCTTTCTGGTTCTCAGAACCGCTACTATTCAAATCAGACTGCCCATCATTCTACCCCCACCATCATTGCCTCTAATTGAGTATTTTTCATGTAATAACATACTTCTGTTTCAACAAATAGACCTCAAACATGTCGGATGAAATAAGTATTTCTTCCTTCAGTGTCGGTGATATAGTTGTGTGTATTTCTGATTCTTTTCCACATGTAACCAGAAAACAACATGCTCAACATAACAAACTACTCAAGTCTACATACTTACATTTCCATTCAGTCCCAAAAATTCAGGTGAGTTAATTATTGCAAGTGCTGGAGCAAGATAAACAAAAGAAGGGCCCTGTATCAAGGGCAATCTCGATCCGAATGATGTGTGCAAAAGTGTTGTCACTCCCGACATAAATAGCACGGTGGAAATGACATTTGCTGTATCCTCCTACGCCCACTGACTTACATTAGTCAATTCATCGAAATTACAAAATCAACACAAGAAGTGAAAGCTTTATGCAATTAACTAAGAAAAGAGTTACAAGTGCTCACATATGTGCCACCCATTGCTGGAACTATCACCAGCGGAATTAGTATCAACGAACCCAACATTGACAGGTAATGTTGAAAACCATACAGACCAATGGGAACTGAAATATTACAACCAAAAGATTGCAGTTATACTTTCATTACCCTTCAAATTTTGATACAGATAAAAGTCACATCTTTCTCTACGAATATATAATCATCAATATTGCATACGCATCAATAATGCCACGGCCATCCCATATAAACATAAGTAGCTCTTTCCGTTGTCAAAACATAAAAAAAAGTGGTTCTTTCCAATTTCAACAAAACTTCAGAAAATTATTAATTAGAAAGGCATTTAGATTTTTACTGATTTTACCATTAACAACTAAACAGAACACGCCACAGTTGCATACAAACTGTAAGCTTTTCAAGAGCAATAAAATTATACACACCAAACACTAAAAATGAGAACTTCTCAGAGTAAAATTATGTCAGCTGCAAATTAGCACTTCATGATTCATTAGAGCTCACGAGCTTAGAGTTCATAACCACCCAAAATTCATTTTAACTCTTTTGATATTTAACATACTATCTCTCATTCTAACTATAATTAAAATATAAAGCTCACCGAGACCAGGAGTATCTCTAAGCTCGTACTTCATATTTGTATGCCTCGACACAAACCCATCATCATCCACCACCGTCCGATGCAACACATCCACTGCATCCCCCTCCTGGTTCCTCACCGGCCTCCGGCTCCCCTCCTCCGCTATAGCAGCCATTGCCGGCTGCACATTCTCTCTGGAATTCTTGTTTCCAATTGAGTCCCTCCGCTTCTTCACTGGCGGCTTCTTCTCCTTTTCTGCAGGAGGCCTCCCACTGGTGGGCTCCCCATTGGATGACGGACTGAGCCTCGGGCGGCCCGCTTCAAGATCAGGTGTCATGTCAGCTTCCCTGGGCTTGGGTTGGGGTGGGGATTTAATTTGGTCGGAGTTACTGGCATTAGTCTCTCCGGAGAATTTGGGGCGGAATCCGGTGCGCTTAGCCCAGGAGGACGGTGGCATTGCGGCCGACTCGGGTGCGGGTGTCCATGGGCCGGGCCGGGGCGGCCGCTTACTCGGGTCGGAGCTCGCCATTCTACTACACTACAAATGTAGAGCTGCAACTATAGAATCAAACATATACGACAATACAGATAACAAAAATATCTAATATGTATAGATCTGAACTGATTGGAGTAAGTGTTCGAAAGGAAGGAAGGAAGGAAGGAATGGTCGAAAGTTTGAGTGTGTGTAAAATGTGAGAGTGAGAGAGAGTAATGAGAGGTGAGTTAATATGTCCTCTCTCTGGTTGTGACGTTGTGTGTGTGTGTGTGTGTGTGTGTGTGACAGGGAGATGGAGTGTGGTGGGGGTTGGGACTGCAGTCTGCGGCGTGGAGTGCGGAGTCCGGAACCGCGTGTTTATGTAATAAAATGGTGTCATCAAAGATAGATTTTCCGTTTTCATTTTGGAGCATGTTCAGTAGAGTTTTTTCTCTAAAAAATCTATTTTTTTCTAATAATTTTTGACTTTTCAATTATTTTTACACTATAAAAAAGGTTGAAAAGTCAAAAAATAACCAAAAAAATCCATTTTTTTCCCAAAAAAACTCTACCGAACAAGCCCTTATTATCTCCACTTTTTGTTTTAACAAAACAAAAAATATTGTTACTCCATCAAAATATAGAGAAATAAAGAGAATTGCTTCCCCAATTTCTGTGTCATCTACGTTCGAAGCTTAGTAGATTTTTGAGTAGTAATTGAAGAGTCTTCGGACCTCTCTAATGAAAATAATGCGAGAAGCGAGAAGCGAAAAAGCGAGAAGTGATGGAATTAACAAAACACGACGATTTATATTTCTCTTTATTATTGTGGACCCTGAATTTCGATGGACTCAAAATCAACAATGGATGAACGTTCCCTCTTTTGAGCTTACATATTACACACAAATCTCAGTAAGCACAAGCAGCCAAGGTGGGCTATCGTATACTTTTCATCGCTCAAGTTAGATTTTATGTTTTTTGCCGGAGTCTTTAAACTTAGCAATAATATAGGAAATTTCTGAAGGGAGTATATTAAGTAAAAAATGTTGGGGTTTTCATATGACTTACCATATTTTTGTCGTGCCTCTCCTCTATTTATAATCTGAATTTGGGTTGATTAAGGATCTGCTTTGGAGTTTTGGAGTACCGGTTATGAGGATTTTTTAAAGTACTGATTTTAAGCGTTTATGATCGGAGCGGCTTTGAGTAATTTTTAGTATCGATTTTTGAAACACCACAACCATACTTGGGAGTTTATTATCTAGTAGTTCTACATTTTTTTTAAAAAGAATCAAATTATATATATGCTCATATATAAAAAGAATTTTAAATTTTAAATTTTTTATACATCCACGTATTATTGAAAATATAAAATTAAATTTATGTTCTTTCATATGTTTTTTTTTATTTTTGCATATATTATTTTATTTTTACAAATATTAAGTTTATGATAGTTTTAAAAATAATTGTTTGTGAGTAAAATTGAAAGAAATTTTGAAAAACGATCAAAAACCACTGATTTGGAGAGTTGGGAGATACATTCAAAATTACACTACACCGATTTTTGATGGTTTAAAAACCGCTCAAAACCGATGCTCCAAAAAACTACAAGCACCAGTTTTACCAATATTTCATAGACGATACTGGTCAAAATCGATGGAAAAAAAAACTCCCAAGCAACCCTAAAGGTTTTAAGACCTTCCACGTGTTTAATTGATCAACATGTCCTTCATGCGAGCAGCATAGTCACCTTCACACGTGTTCATCTTTTGCTGTCCAAGTCATCATTTTCTCCTGGCTACACTATTTATTCCTGACACGCTAGCAGATTATCATTGCAATTGTCACATCAATCAGTCACCGCTCAATCCGGACCTCCACTAAGTTTCCTCAAGGATAAGCACTCCGGACTGTTTACATAATGGTTCGGACGAACGCAAGGTACCTTCAGTCATTGTTTAGTAGTCCTAGCTGGAGCTGACTTCGTCACTAGAATGACTTGGCGCGCGGGATAATGTCCACATCACTGAAAGATGCAACAATTGTTGTTAAAGTGTCATTTTGAAAAATTTGTATGTATAAATAATTTATCAATAATTTATGCTCTACTTTTTAAATTTTTAAGTTGAGACCAAATGATATTATCTTTAAATTGAATCACAATCGACTTCAAATATTTTTAACAAGTTTACACGGTATTTTATATAATTTGTCCAAATATAGACTGTGGTCAGTGGGGTGGAGTATGGAGTCGGGGACCGTGTTTAACAATTTTTGTTTGTCATAAGAAATAAAAGATCTGTCAATAATTTAAGCTATACTTTTTTAATCTTTAAGTTGAGAGCAAATGAAATAATCATAAATTGAAATACAAATCGAGTTCGGGTATTTTTAACAAATTTACACAGTATTTAATATGATTTGTCAAAATTAATCAAATTTGTCGAGTTAGATCATTACATTCCCAAGCCCAACCCTGTCTCTCAAAATGTTCCTGAAAAATACTTAGTTAAATAAAAAATAATAATAATTATGTCATGGCCTAGTCCATTTTAAACACGGTCTAGCCTTATATCGTGTTTTGGCTCCGCCCCTGATTACATTTTGGATCTTTATATGAGTCAAGAGTAGTTGTAACTTTGCTAAAATAGAAAATAAAAAGGAATAACAAAAAAATATAAAGAAAAGATGATTAATAATAGATTAATTAGTTTATATGCAACAGTTTATATGCATGCACGTAGGAATGATATATATGTCCACAGTAATGATGTAGTTAATTAGCAATTAGCACCCATGACCCATTTATGTTGGAAAAGAAAAATGATTATTATATATATTTTGAAATCCAAGAAATATTTGGTTGGTGCGGGGTGATGAAACGCATGGCCTACGTGCCCACTTGACACGTGGAAAATGGCAGATTGATTATGGGATCCCACCATGGTGGACTGCTAACAAATCAATTAAAGTTGAAAGAGAGAGTGATAGCTGGATATGGCGATGCATAAACCTGACCCCATGGAAGAAAGCAACGGCCTTTTTGGATTTAGAATAACTTATATATATATCAAGACAAAATGTTGTTATCGTCACGTATATATAGCCGTTGATGATGGAAATTGGGTATTTATTATTTAAAAACTACTTAACCCTTTTTGTTTTTTTTGTTTAAGTTCAAAAATTGTTGGATTGTACTAAAAAATTTATTACATTTTGAATTTGACGAAGATGTCACGTCGACAATTACAATTCTACATGATATCCTGAGGTCCTCGCTTACCCTCACATATATTTTACTAGGGCTGGGCAAAAAAATCGAAAAACCGACAAATCGAATCGAACTGAACTGAACCAAACCAACTCGGGTTGGTTATTGGGCCCGGTCGGGTTGGTTTCCGACTCGGTTTTTAAAAAAAAAACAATTTTTTTTTTGTTTTTTAACCCCCCCGAAACTGAAAACCCGAACCGACCCAAGTCGGTTCGGTTCGGCTTCGGGCCCATTTCTAGAAAAAAAAATTTTTCCCGGTTTGGGTTTGTCCAAACCGATTTTAAATCGGTTCGGTCGGGTTGGGCCCAAAACCGACTCAATCCAACCCTCGCCCACCCCTATATTTTACCAAGCAAACCGATTGGGTGACCTTCGCGACTACACTGAATCCCATCTAGTGCAATACTTTGTCGATAGTCTTCGCATGCCCACGAGATCCTCCAAATAGCTCGACATCTTAGGCAAAATCTCAACCACAGTTGGACAATTAATTGGGGAAATGATTGATTGGTGAAACAACTCTCACAAGAAAACTACGTGTCAATATCTGAAAATTAGCATCACAATCTTGGAGATTGACAAAAACAATGTGCAAAATCTTAGAAATTTCTGTCAACCCGATATTGATTTTATCTTCACAAGAAAATAGAATCCAATCAGATATCTAACTGATTACTATTCTTGGTGGACGAGGGTTCTCTCCCTATAAAAGCTAGTCTCCCATTTATTCAAAGGTAAGCATTATTTCATACTTAAACTTAGGAGTGGACATAATTACTGCCAGACAAAACTGAACCGCCTCGGGTCGAGTTAGTTCAATTTTTCACATGTTAGTAGTTCGGTTCGAGTAAGTACGAGAGGAATTCTATATCGAGTTGGTTCGGATTGGGATAAATAAACCGACTCAGTCCATATACTAGCCAAACCGCTTTTATGGTATGTTATTTTTCAATTTTTTGAAAGTTTCTCTCAATTGATTTTAAGCAGAGTAGCAGGCATATCATCTAATCATTTAAATTATTTAGTTTTTTCTTATTTTATATTATCTCTTTTAATTGTTTAATCTTTCTTAGTGATATTCATTATATGTAATAAAATGGACTTTAGAATTACAATTTAGCATTGAGCCTTTGACATTTACAATTGAAAGTTTATGATAGTTATTAGATTTTTAGTGTCAATACTCAATAGTGCAATTTGCCATTTTGACCCAAATCCGAATTGTCTAACCAAAACCGGGTTGGGTCGTTTTACACGAGCAAAACGGGTTGGTTCAGTTTGAACCATAATCAAATCGAAGTAGTAGGTTCAATTTTAGGTTGGGCCCAAAACTGAACCGATCTAACCCATGCCCACCCCTACTTAAACTCGGATCAAATTTTTGTTTACGTCTATCTCCCATACAAAAAACCACTCGTATCATCTCGTAACGGTAGTTGATTTGATTGTCAGATTGCTAACATCCACCTACCCCTTTTTACGCGGTGACTTTGGTGTCTAACAGTTATTCGAGTGTACAGAAAACGTACATGTTGACTGAAAAGTGGCTAAAGATTTGTTGAAACGTAGATAATACATTTTTTGAGATCAACGAAACTAATATAAATTTTTTACTACTCTTTACATATGAATAAATATAATTTTGTAAATTCGTCAATCTTACCATTAACAATGATCATATGTGAAGATTTTTATTAACCTGTATATAAACATTTGTATTATTTTAATTTATATGAGTAGCAATTTCCATTTAATAATTATCTGGTGAAGAATATTGCAAAAAGAAATTGCTAGCCAAGTCCGTTGGAAGCTGTTGCTTAGTTGTATACTTAAATCCTGATGTGACTTGTAAGCTGTACGCAATGCTTGAATTGAATATGATCGGCGCTTCTTGTTCTGTTGCAATATTTTTATTTTTTTTATTTTTAATTTTAAAATAATGTTAAGATGTTGACCAATATTTTGCAAAATTTGATTGTTGCTGGGCGACTTATTGTTCGAGTAGTAACTTCGGTTCTAACCAGAGATGGTAAAATCGGTCCGACCCGCAGACCGGTCCATATAACCAGAATTTTGGGTTGGAATGGTCCTGGCCAAACAAAATCGGGTCTATGTAGCCCGACCTGTCTAGCCCGCCGAGCTAGTTGGGCTGGTCTACAATTCCCCACACACTAATAACTCATTTTGTGAATAGTCTCAATACATAATTCAAATAATATCAATTTAAAATGTCTAAACTAAACCCAAGTCTCCAACTTCATTTTTTTTTTTTTGAAACATTAGTCCAAGAATCTCAAACTCCTATATAAAATTATTTAATTTAGATTGTATAAAAAAAATTATACAACACTGTATATTCTTGAAGCATTCAATTTCAAGCTCCTCACAAATTCTACCGTCTTGGAAAATTCCAGCTTCCACAAACCAGCCTATATATACACAATCTGTATATGTATCTTGCAATATTCATTATCAGTTGTCATCCCATTAATTTATAACTTATAAGAAACTCCTGTAATCCCATAGTCTATTTGATATTTGTTGCAATGAGTCAACTTATGTTTTCTTCTTTCCATTAATAGCTCATGGCCATATGAGTCCAACCCTGGAAATGGCCAAGCTTTTCACTTCCTGGGGTGTGCAAATAAGTATAATTGCCACTCCTGTATTTGTAAAACCAATAGAAAATGCCAGGACAATATTGGGATTCATTTGATGAAATCTCCACGGAGAAATCTGAATTGCTTGATGGAATCGTGAGTCTTGATAAAATACTTTCAGAGCAATGTATTAGATTGTAAAAAAAAAAAAAATTTAAAAAAGAGAGAAAAAATTAAGATCGGATTGGTCCAATGGGTTGAACAAATGCCAAGATATTTCTAAATGACAAAAAACTGTAATCGATTCAACCCAAATTTCATTTGCAAGCTCTAATTCTAATCTTTGAAAAGGAGTTGCATGGTTTGTTGCATAAATAGTTGCACACGTTTTCAATCCAAAAACGTGTTTAAAAACTGATTTATTTTTTTTTCTATTAGGACTATTAATGTCTTTATTTTTAATTAAAGTATAAAATAAATATAAAGAAAATATAAAGAAAAAGAAGAACAGTTGGAAAATAAAAAGATGATTCATCTAGAACATAGACCCATCTGGCCATCCTAAATCAATTGCACGACTGTTTTTCATACCAAAATGATTTTATCATAGTAAATATTTTTGTAAATTATAAACGATAGTGAATCATACAAAATATATAGATAAAAGTGGATAAAAATTATGGATCATATGAAATGTATGGATAAAAATAATGTTTGACTGACTTATAAATATTTATAAGTACACACAAACATAATCTTAATTTCATAGTTGGTTTGAGTAAATTTAAATAAATTAAATTGGTCAAACATATTTTATAGTTACAACTTATTACTTACTTATTATTAACTCATTTTATAACGTTCACAACTTAAAAATATTTAAAAAATAATTGCAAAACTGCCAAATATGAACTTAATTAAAAGCAAGTTGATTTGATTATTATTGGTCTCCACTTTTATTTTGAAACTTGAACTTCCGAAGTTTAATTTAACAGAATTTCAAAGTAACTAAAATTAAAAGGCAGAAGTTTCAAGATGTCATTTGAGGAATTTATGTGGACTGTTGGACAGTGGCTTCACCAAACAAGCAATATATTTATCAATTGTTCATTTATTATATGATTACTAATAATTTACTTAGGTATTTATTGATATTCATAATATTTTTATGTCTTAGGAACAATTCAAACTTAAAAAACACATTGTCAAATAAATAAGCGAAAAAGGAGGTTGAACTCTGAAGAAGTAAATATTTTACAGTACTAAGAGAAGATGCAATGATTTCTACTTGGTATATTATTTTATCATTTGAAAGTTTATTGATTTTGGAATTCAATGGAATTTAGAGATCTTGATTTAGAATTATCTTTGATGCTTGTACGGATTATGATGATAAATATTTTTTCCTCCTTCGAGCACGGTGGTGATAGTGGTGGAGACATGCAAAATAGTGGCAGAGCTTATTTCCCACCGTGTCCACTATGGTGTGATAATCAGTATATGATTAAAACATATGTGTAGAATAGCAATATGGAGTGTATGAGAGTTGTCTTTTTTACTTGGAGGATTGACCTCTATTTATAGGGATGACTTGCAGTTATGACCTTTAATGGTCCTTAATAGGGTGTCCTTCATCTCCATCATTACTAGGAGTTAATGAAAAATGTTTCATCTTTTCAATTGTTGAAGGATGTTTTATCTTCCCAATTGCTAGGTAACGTCTTCCCAATGACTTGTGGTAACTGTCATTCTATGAGGTCACTTGTTTGGTTAACCGAACCACATTTGAATTATTGCAATCTATCTATCAGAGGCGTGCTTATAAGACCAACGAGGTCGGCCAGTCAGGACGTGCCCCCATTTGTAGATAACATATAGCAAATGTCCTTATTTATATCATCATAAGCTCATTTACTTTCCATAGACTATTTTTCATAGACTGTTGTCAATGGAAAATAGAAATAATCTATCGCACTTGCTCCTCTATAACTTTTTCAGACAGAGGTTATCGCCTTGATTTTTTAAACATATGCTCATCGCTTTGTTTTGTTTTCAGACATGATTTATCGCCTAGCTTTGTTTTCAGACATGATTCATCGCCTAACATTGTTTTCCACCAGGACTCGTCGCCTAGCCTTTTGCTTGCCTTGGTTTCGGCTTAGCTCACCTCGTTTAACTATTGCAGTAGTTGAGAATATTTTTGTCCCAGATCGTGTCTAGTTAGTGCACTAAGACTTCCCAGATAGCCTGATCCTTCCTTGGTACCCTTATAATGTATCTACTTGCCTTTATCATCCCGATGTTCGGGCTCGTCTCGAGTCTTTCTTTTGTTAGACTCAAGTTCTTTCCGATCTTTCATGATTTTTGTAATAAGATATGCTTCATCAGCGTCCACATACTTATCTTCTTTCTTGAGTAACTCATGCATCGTATCCGGTGGATTTTTAGAGAGTGATATCTTGAAAGGACGACTTCGAGTTCTACTCATCATGGCAGTGACTACAGCAGACATCTACAAATCTTTGATTCTCATCGTGGCTCTATTGAACCGAGCAATGAAATCTTTCAACAGTTCATCCTTGTCCTATGTCAATTGCATCAAACTGATAGCAGTTTTCTTACCATGTTTTCTGTTGGCAAAATATGCAACAAAACTCTTAGAAAAATCGTCAAATGTACGGATCGATTTTGGGAGAATGGTGGCTACCCAATCTCTGGCCTCTTGCTTAAGTATTGGCGGGAAAGCCCTACACATAATCGCATTAGGGGTGACTTGCAACCTCATCAAGTCGACAAAAGTCCTGAGGTGATCGACATGATCAAAGAATTCGTCGTATTTCTCCATCTTTGACTGTTTGAAGTCTCGTGGCAAGGGGACTGCCATCACTTCTAGAGAAAAATGATCTTCTTCCAACAACATAGACTGTTGCCTACTACTTTTGTTAGACATAGTCTCAGCTATTTTGTGACCCATCATATTTTCTAATCGCTATTCCAGGCTTAACACTGGTGTCTCAACCAGCGTAGGCGTGGGTATCCATGACGGTTGCCCCCGATGTGAATTTGAGCCAGATGTCAATGAATGGAAGTGGAGTGCGGAAGGTGGAACCAAAGAAACTGCAGCCAGCATTGGAGCTGTCGTTAGCGGTGTTTCCATTGCTGAAAAGTTAGGAGCATATGGAGGAGCCCCTGGCGGCGAGGGCCCTACCGGTTGAGGGCTGGGACCCTGGGGCGGAGCCCTTGGCGGTAACGTTCCTACCGACGGAAGGTGAGGACCCTATGGTGGCTGAGAAACCGCAGTGTTCCGATCTTGGAGTAGAGCCGTTAAGGCTGCTACCTGGGCTTGCAATGCTGCAAGTTGAGCGACATAGTTAAATTCTTGTTGTGGGTGATTAGTGGCGGTGTTAGACTTGGTGTCTATCCCGATGGGAGTTGGTGGAGGGGTTACATTCCTAGCTCTTCTAGTTCGAGTCATAACTTCTTGTGCAATTTCCTACAGACGGCGCCAAATGATGATAAGTATTTTTCTACTCTTCCGAGCACGGCGGCGATAGTGGTAAAGACCTGTAAAATAGTGGTTGAGCTTCTTTCTCCCATATCCACTCCGGTGTAATAAAAACAGATGTGCAGAATAGCAATATGGAGTATATGAGAGTTGTCTTTTTTACTTGGTGGTTTGATCTCTATTTATAGGGATGACCTGCACTTATGGCCTTTAATGATCCTTAATAGGGTGTCCCTTCATCTCTCCCATTACTAAGAGTTAATGAATGATGTTTCATCTTCCCAATTGTTGAGGGATGTTTCATCTTCCCAATTGCTGGTGTTTCATCTTCTAATGACCGGTGGTAACTGTTATTCTATGAGTTGTCTGTTTAGTTAATCGAACGACAGTTGAGTTATTGCAGTCTATCTGTCAGATGCGTGCTTATGAGACCAACGAGGCCGGTGAGACGGGAGAATCGTTGAATTGGACGTGCCAATACATGCCACCATTTGCAAATAACATATAGCAGCTGTTATTAAGAACTTTTTTGGGAGGATGATAGCATTTGATGGAGGTCGGGTTGGCACAAATGAGTCCCTTTTTTTTCTCTTTTTTTTTTTTTTTTTTTTTTTTTTTGGGGTGTAATTTCTTCTTTTTATTTATTTTTTATTAAAAATCAAGGTATAATTGTCCCTTTAGTTAAAAATTAAGAAGTAACTTTTTAACAGACTTTTGTACCAAACCATTCATAAGGACTACTTGTGTAATAACTGTGAAAGATGGAGGACAAACTTGCTTCTTTTTAATAGTTGAGGACCAATGGTGTAATTTTCCTATAATTTATTTCTTTCATTTTGATCAACTGAGTGAATAATAATAATAATCAAAAAATTAATAAGAAATGCTATTGATTCTAAAAATAATAAATAACAAAAAATAGTTTGATGATTGGCCAATAAATGCATCATGGAATAGAAAATGGAGAGAGAAACAAAAAAATATAGATCATTGAGTATCTGTTTGATAGATAAACGTATTAATATAAGTGTATTCCAATTACTCACTAAATTGAGTATTGGGGAGCTAAGTTGGACTTTTTGTTCCAACAAAAACTCAACTTCACGACTTTGTATATGCTCACTTATCTAATATGTATATGTGGCGAAAGACATTGACATTATATTAAAAACTTTTCCAATGCAACAATGTCAATTGTGCAAATGTAACAAATTATTATTAGCTTTTTAAAAAAAGAGAGAGAAATGTATTGATTGGATATAGATTTTGAAATTAATGGTGGACATTGTCGAGGACAATGTCTAGAATTAAACATGTCTTGCTAGGCAATTTCTAGCATTAATTATGCCACATAAGCACTTTTTTTGGCTATGTCAAAAAAAAGTCTTTTGACATTTTATCACTAAGATTTGATCACGATTTTATATATGCTCACTTACTAAGATCTCGAGTGAATCAAGCATATTAATGAACCTAGCAAAACTACTATTAATTTCTTGTGACTCAATAAATTTCTTTGACTCACCACACATGTCAAATGGATTCATTTGAATACCCTTCTCTAATGAAGAATTTACTTGTTTGATTAAATTTAAATTAAATTTAAGTTAAAATATATTTTTAATTTACACATTTAATAGAATCTATAATTTATTATCAACACTTAACAGATTCTATATAAATCATAAATGATTGAAAAATATAAAAATGCACTAAATAGTTTCTCTTTTTTTTTTTTTAAATGTATTTGGACATGAGTTTTAGAAAACTCGACTATTAATGTACATTTGGCAGTCTAATCGATGTGACTATTTGATGTCAATTTTCATTATTGGTTTTATTTAGTTTATAAAAACCAAGAATAATAGCTTGTAAACTTTAGAGAGAGAATTGAACAAGGGAGACTTTAGTCACAATTATGTTTATACTAATTAGCATGTTTCGTCAATATTCTTTGGGTCTATTGTATAAATCATCTCTATCGTTTGAATTTTGATATTTGAGTTCTTAAATCACCAATTCTTTGAACAAAACGTCCTTACCGTTTAATTCTGTCAACTAAAGCCGTTAAATCAGCGTGTCATCTGCAATCTTTTATTATATGAAGGGCATTTTTGTCAAATCATAAATTCTACTGATACCAAAGCCCTTCTTCTTCCCCAAAATCAGTTTTTCTTTAATCGAATAATCACCATGAAAATGTTGATGGTAATAATCTGAATAGTAATAATACCCATAAATCAAGAACCAAATCCCATTGATGCTTTTCAATCCCACCCAAAAATTGGTAAAAGACACATACAAATTAGCTAAACTTGCCACAGAAATTGGCATGGATCTTCACCCAAATTCATTTCTTCCCACGGCGGTGCAGAGGTGCGGCGAAGAGTGGATGAGGCGAAAGATCAAATCCTTTTTGCACCACCTACGATTTTGACCAACGTTGATTAATTACTATTTCATCCGTTTGGTGTCTGTGATGTTCCCTGGCCACCTTGAAGAGCTCGAGCATGCCTGCTCAAAGCTTGCTAATTCATGGGCTGTTGTCTCTGGTTTTGCTCTTATGGTAAAATCTCTTCAGATCCCATCAATTTTATCGGCCTTGATCACAAGGTTAGCCTTTGCAATTGTGTCTTTAGCATCTCCCTTGCAATCGAAGGTACAATCGTGCATCTTCGGATACTTGTGGGATCTACAGAAGGTACAACCACACATGCACTTGAAACCATCACCCCCACCTTCTTGTTGCAACTCTAGCACCTATTATCCACTAATCACTGCCACTTCCACTGGCGTTTCTTTCACATCTTCTTTATTCACCATTGTCGACGGGCCCGCATCGGTAATAGAAGGTACAACTACACCTGCACTTTCTCCACAGCCTTTACCTTTTCACCTTTTTACTTTTTCTTCACAATTTCAATATTTGGTAATTTGACGAAAATGTCCTTCAAATAATGAGAGATTGCAAATGACGCGCTTATTTAACGGCTTTAGTTGACAAAATTAAACGATAAGGATGTTTTGCACAAATAATGGGTGATTTAAAGATCAAAATGTCAAAATTCAAACGATATGGACGATTTGCACAATAGATCCAAATGATATTGACGAAACATGCTAATTACTCCTTATATGAATCATGCGCGGACAATTATACTCAAACAACATTTTTTTGTTAATCACATCATATTTTAGTTGTAATGAATGTCACCAACTATTTCTCATTTTGGTATTTATGTTCTCAAAGTTTTTTTTTTATTTTTTTAATCACATTCTTATCATCAACATTTTAATTTGAACATCTTATTTTTGTCTTTAATTATGATTTTTGTCTAAAAATTTGATTAGGAGGGTGTAAATTTTTTTTTTTTTTGGGCATCTCACGCTTTTAAATAATCAAAATAAATAAAAAATTCAAAAATTTGACAAAATATTTTTTCTTCATTTCAATGTATATTAATAGAATATTTGGACAAAAATCATCCTCGAAACAAATGTGAAAATTAATTGAAAGTTAATGATAAAAATGCGATAAAAAAATTGGAGACCTAAGTGCCAATGTCAAAAGTTAGAAGACCTTAATTACAATTACAACGTGGTGTAGAAATAATAAAAAATGTAATGTGAATATAATTACCCATCACAATTATATAGTTCCTGTTTAACCCTAATTTTTTATAGCTCGTTTTTCTCTAAATTCATTTTCATCAACATTCTATGTGATTCAAAATTTTTATCAAATTTTCTATTATACATTTTATCAATTTTTATTAAAATATACTAAAAAATTAATTTTATCTACACATAACAGACTTTATGATACATTGATGACTATTGAGTCTTATTTCTATCCATTTATAAAAATTGCATATGAGGAGACGAATTGTAAAACTGTTGAAAATATCATTTTCACTAAAAATACTTTGTGGATTGAACTCTAACAAATCTACCCAGGAACTCTTTCTTTATATTAAAATTTGAAGACAAGAATTAGAAACAAAGAAATGAAGAAAAATAAAAAAAAAAATTCTTTTTAAGAAGTAATGGTTATGTTGTTTCACAAATTTATTAATTTTTTTTTTTAATTACCAAATTTGTTAATCTCGTCAACACATTTGCAGAATTAAATTGTCATGTAATGAAATAAACAAAAAACAAAATTCTAGCCCAATTATTTTTGCCCTGAGCTGCAGCCCACCCCAGTCACTGTAGTCCCTCCAATAAATATAAATTAATCATATATAATTTTGACCAATAACGATTATTTTTAACTTAAAACTTATTTATTTAGCTATAAACTTACTACTATAAGTGAACGTTTTAAGCTTAACCAAACATGGTATCTTTTAGGCCATGACTAATGTCCCAACTGGACCTATATATGTGAGTTGTGACCTGCTCACGCAGCCCACAAAAGAATATTAGGATTGTTGTTGCTAAGTGTTTGTGATTTAGTGTTCTTATGGTAAGTTTTAGATTTTCCTCACATTAGGATTTATTATAGCAGTTTTTGATTTTTTACGTTGCAACAAAGATTTTTGTTGTGGTATTCTAGATAAAACCACGATAAATTATGGTTGTATTAAGTTAGTTTTACTAAAAAATGAAATGCGTATTGAATAAAAAATTGATTCTTCTCAATTATGCATTCAAATTTTTATTATTTTGTGTGAATCAATGAGTTTTCGATGGCTATTTTCTTTTATTCATTAGCAAATTAATAGAAAGTAGAAGATTGTTAGTGAATTTCATCTTTTCACTCTTGTATAAACGTTTTCCAATATTAGTTATTATTAGAGTCACATTCGCACATTATGCGCATCTTTGTCAAATGCCAACAAAGTAAGACTAGAAGATACATATGACCGGGCGGATTTACAACATGGCGAGATTCCGCGTTAAATCCGTCTTTGAAATTTCACGAAAAATTGGTCAACGAGTTTTGAGAAATTATAAAGAAAAATGGAGAATGGATTGCTCTCCTCTCTGCGTGTAAGTATATGTGTATATAGTATAGGTGCGTGTGTGTGTATATATATATAACTTACTGAGAGAGGTGAAGGGGAAAGTGAATAAATAGGATATTTTAAATTTAAAATTTCACTTATGGTCCTTGAATTTTGAAAAATTAAAATATAAGCTAATTGTATGATTAAATCCTTAAGTAAGGATTTATTAATTTTTCTTAAAGTGGATCAAAATTGAATAATACTGAAAAGTATTTTTAGAGTTTTACTCTCGATTTTTATATTTATCATCAATTGGAGTTGTACTAAACATTTTTAGCATTATTACGGCTTGTTATATTTCAATATTATATAATTTTTTGTTGCTTGATAAGTTACGTATTTATTAAAAATATTTTCACATTATTTTTCATGAAGCATCGGCCGTTGGTTTGGTCAACGATTAATATTTGACCGTTGACCACCAACGTCAGCGTCCTAATCAACTTCAATTGTGACTCCACTCCATGATGCGGATCGAACAATAGTGGACATTGATAACACAACGACTTCACCTTTGATGTGTTATTGTTATCTCAACAAAAACGGAATCTAATCCACAATCAAGTAGTCAAAGAGTCTGGTGACAGTGAGTGGTCGCTTGTTAACTTTCCACCTTAATAACGAATTAGGGGTGATTAATATTAGAGGGCAATTTTTCAAAATTGGTTCAATTCCTCCCTTGTTAGTACCTATCTACATAATTAATTCAAACCTTGTTAATTCAATGGGCTTCATTATGTTTAATGGGTTTTGTTTTAGGTCTTTTTAAGAAGATCAAGATTATAGAAGGCATCACAAAATAGAGACTGTTTCATTTGGATCAAAACTCGTCCATATTCCTAACCTCTTATAATATGAAAATAATTTTTAAATGTAACAATTAAAGGTTTATTAAAGAAATACTATACACAATTAAAATCAATGATATAGAGGTAGAGAAAAATAAACAAATCGAGCCTGTATTGCAACGAAACGACACATAGTTGACATCCGATATATAAAATGGATTTAAAAAAAGGAAAAAAAAAAAATACAAAATTTAAGATCAGCACTGAAGGTCAACTCCATATAACTTATGCTAGGAGACTTAAATTTTGTGAATAAGAACGTTCAAAATACTTTTTGTTTTATTTTATTCGAAGAATACACTAATTATTTATTTTACTACTAAAATGTTAAAATTAATTATTTATGTTAAACCACTTTATCAAAATGTTAAAACGTTTAGTTGAGTCTCCAGTGTAGATTTCATCATAATTTCATATGCGTACAATTTTCATTAATGATCGATGACAAAAATTCAAATTGTTTGCATGATCATTTAAAAACAAAAAGGAATTTTAAAGTTTATTTCTGTTACTAATCTACGGTTTCTTTAACAAATAAATAAATAAATAATGTGGAGAATTTCCAAGAAGCATAAATGCATCTCCAATGCACTTCGTCTATTGTTTTTAGGCGTCTTACATAAGCGTATATAGATGGAGTTATAAAAACTCTTTCCAATGCATCTTGACGAGGACTCCGCTCAGTTGATTTGACACACTAAAAATAGACTCTGTCTAAACTTAGAGGACTGTGAGACGGAGTGACTCAACAAATTTAAATCATTCTAAAGATTTTATTAAAAAAAAAAAAACATATAAGGAAAATATAAATTGAAGACATACCAATTTTTAAAAAATTTAATGCCACATAAGCGGTAATATTAATTTTAGACGGAACGTATTAGAGACGAATTTATAATTTGACCGTCTATATAGACATAGTGTCACGGATCGCATCTTAGCTTAACGCTAATATCCGTGATTATCGGAGATGATGGGTGAAATTGGCTTGACATGAGATTATAGATGGCTGTAATGGCAGCAACTTCGTGTGATGAGTAGAGAACCTTAATAATAGAGTTTGGAGAAGTTTGGATGGAAAGCTTCCTTAAGGAGTTAGGAAGCTTCCTATCAAGGAGACAAGCTCCTTATTTTAGAATATTGTAACATCGGTCGAATAATCTTAAAATATTGCAAGAACGCAATAGCTCAATGGTCGAGTATCCGTTGAAATTTGAAACTTATTGGACTTCATATTGAAGATGTTAGCTTCGCTATGGATCAAGCAGAGCATCATTTGGAGATCGAGAATACCGGTTATGGAAGTTATGATTCTTCGGCCAAAAGATGTCTATTGGTGTCAATTGGGTTATTTCTCCGCATCTATTATAAAGGAGGCATGCTTGGTGAGCGATTAGCCGACCTCTCCCATGCTTTCGTCCTAATAGAGGTGCTGCCTGCGGGCTAACCTTATGCACTAAATAAACAATTCTTAGGGGCCACAAGAGCAACTAAGGGCCTACTTTAGGCACCTCAAGAGAGGGCTAAAGTACTCGTTTGAGTTTGGGAACTCTTCGGGCGGTGTTGGATTTTGGGGCATTCGTTGGGAACTCGGAAGAGGCCTGAGGTTACAGTTAGAGTATTGCTATGCCCGAGGCTTACACTAAGGATACGGTAACTCTTCTAGGCCGAATGTGCTATCGAAGAAAGCACTCTAAATGCCTCGTATGCTAACTTGTGCACTTTAGCTTTGGGTTTAGCTTTGCCGCGTGGTCTGTTGGCTAGAAATGTAGTTGTGGGGCAACGCTGCATTGTTGGCTGAATATGGCAAGATGTCATTGTTGGAGCAAGTATGCTATATAGGCACTTCAAGTTAGCCACAGATTATCAGTTGGCCCTGCTTGGATGAGGCTCTAACTAAGGGAATTACGGTACGCAATTAGCTAATATGCCCATAAGAATGGACGAGCATAAAGATTATGTTGTGGGGCATGCAAATGACCCTCAATACTTTAGATGGAGCTAGGATAGCTCCCATCCATCGAGTATGCTTCGAGAGGACCGTATGTTATGCATGAGCATGCGGGCAAGCTAGTTAAGTCAGGTCCAACAGAGTTGGAGAACATCGATGATGATGTACATTGCGAATAGGTGAGCGCCTTGGTACCAAGTGCAGCGCAGGATATGCGTTCGAGTGTTTACATGCTAGTAAGCTTTGTGGGTAAAATGAGCAATGGGTTATATTTAGACTCATGATTGAAAAGGCGGAAGGTAGTTGAATAGAGTGAGACTATTGCCGCACGGGGCAAAAAATAGTCGTGCTGTGTGACTGGAAGAGTCGGCCCGTGACACGTAGTGCCACATGGACTGAAAATCCATTTATTTTACCTGCCACATAGACTACAATAGATAAAATGCATTGGAGATGCTCTAAGAGCATCTCCAATGTACTCAGTCTATTACTTTTTAGACGTTTCGAGATAATCTATTTATAGTGTGCGGAATTATAAAAACTCTCTCCTCATCATGATACATTGGAGAGAGTTTTTTATAACTCCGTCTATATATAGTTAATATTATTGCTATTGTGGCATTAAGACGGACTTCCAGACAGAGTGACTCAGCAAATTTAAATCAATCTAAAGATTTTATTAAAAAAAACTCAGACAAGGAAAATATAAATTGAAAATCTGTCAATTTTAAAAAAATTTAATGCCACAAAAGCAATAATATTAATTTTAGACGGAACTCATTGAAGACGAATTTATAATTTCACCGCCTATCATGCATATAGACGTTGTCTGCATGGATTGAAAGTCAAAATCTATTTTAATTTTTAACTACTACATAAACTAAAATAGGGTTAATATATTAGAGATGCTCTTAAGGACTGGCAAAATTTTCAGCTTGGCACTGATATCCAACACCTTTGACTTAAACAGATTCATTTATGGTGCATAATACACCTCTTTAGTTAATCTTTTTTAAATATATAGAGACGAGATCGCTTGTCAGTTTGTATTTCAAGGTAGTTGAAATTTTTAATTGATGTTTAATTGTTAATGATATTGAAAGATTGTCGTAATATTCTCATGATATTTTTCCAAGATATTTTCATAATATCTAGTTTGATTGTGTAATTGATTAATATAAAATATTTTATTTTCTAGTTATTTGTAAAGTTACACATTTTTTTTTTTTTAAATGTCTGTGTCTCATGAATAAACACTTAATAGTTTCCAAATTGTTTATTCATGGTTGAAATTTAATTATCTCCAAACATATTTCTTTTTTGCAACATAAATAAAAACTCGTTTTTTTTTAATGACTTAGGTGTTCCAAGCTTTCTTTATTTGGTGGACGTTCGACGATTCCTAGGTGAAAAAAAAAAAAAAATACCTAGGTGAAAGTGAATGAATAAAACCCTCACGTTCGATTATGTCAAGAATTTATTAAATAAATAGCACTTGTCCCGGGCCGTAATTTAACTTATATTTGAATAGTAAATTTATAATCAATTAGTCAAGATTTAAGATGCCTGAACTTCCAATTCTTATGAAGAAACCGAATGTATATATTATATATATAGGGTTAGCGGGTCTTATGTTTTGTGTCATGCCACCAACTTGCAGCTAGCATGAAGAAGGGATTCATTACCCTAAAATGCCTAATTAAACTAAGGTGTCGCCTAATGGAATAATATTATTTAATTAAAGATAATGAAATGTTGAGATATGAAATTTAATTTATTATACATTTTATTTAATGCCACATAACATCGTGATCATCACCAGTAATAATAAATGACAGTACTCCGTCGGATGTAGACATGTAGTTATTTGGTTTTTCAATACTATTACTAATAATTTGATACATGATATTTGTAAATTTAGTAAAATCTTCATGAGATTTTAAGATACTACATATTTGAAAAACAAATAAAGATTATTAGTAACTTGGGTGTCCAAACATGGTAAATTAATGAAACACCCAACAAAAATTTAGATTACAACTAATCTAAAGGCTCTTAGCTTGTTTAGATTGCTAAACCATCTTCAAAAAAGGGACTAATTAAACAGTGGACTCTCTTAATGATCTTAAGACATGTCAATTTTAAGATAATCTATAAATTGTCTTTGTTTAAATGTAATCCAAGTGGTTTATTCTCAACTCTACATCTTTCATATAATCCTCCAAGACTTCAATTTAAATATTCTATATGGATTTTGTACACATTTCTACATTGAATGATTTGACATAAAAGAAGAAGTAAAAGAAAAAGAAGAAATTAAAATCTTATTGTACCGTTAGACTAATAATGTACATTTAAAACAGAACATAATTAGTCATTACAAGAATTTTTTTTCATTGAGCACTATATGTCTAATTTTCTTTATCCAAATTTAAATGTTTTTGACACCAAAACAAAAACACACCAACACCAACATCAAATTAAGTTTTTTTTTCAATAAATATGGAATCAACTACACGAGTTTTTTTTTTCACCAATTAGTTAAAGCATTGATGAATATACAGGAAGATCTAATTAAAGCAACTGTATTCTTGATCCTCATGTTTTGATTTAAGTATGTCTTTATTCGGTATTTTTTAATTCATATTTTGTAAAGTAACTTAGGTATGTCCAGCGTATTTGTACATTTTTTGATCTATATATATTTTTACATTTTTGATAAAAAAAAAAAAAATTCTGATTTAGGGTCTTAATATTGCAAGTATATCTGTTAGGGTTTGATTAGATTTTATCATCCTGCGCAATAAGGCCACAAGAGAAGAATTTTGATGTTTAATATATAGTGATTCCAATATCATTTCATTGTTGCCTTCACGTTTTTCAATTTTTTCAATTATAGATATACATAGCCATAGGCAGAACTAGGGGGTGCGAGAACGGGTTATAGTTTGATCCTCCTCCAGAAAAAAGCAATTTTTGAAGTGTAATTTTTTTTCTTCATTAACAATCCGATTTTGAAGTGCAATTTGAAAAAAAATTTAGATGCACGCACAACCACAGGGCGACTATCTTATAAATTTGGCTCTTTTATTTTAATAAAATTAGATTAAAATATTCATAGTACTCTTCATCCTTGAACTTTCACCTACTAATTTTAGTCATAAAGAAATCAAAAGCATGCAAATAATAGTCAGACACATACTTTTTCGTGCGTTTTTAACCAACATTTGTGGGACATCTTGGAGATAACAATGTTAGTCAGTCGAACATTACCTAAGACTACCATTGACATCTGTGAATTCTGTAAATTTACTTTTAGTGTCGTAATTAAGGTCCCAGTAGTGGAGTTAATTATGCACCTTGGAAAATATCTGTTAAATTTCACGACCAAATTCAGTCAATTTGAAGAGTCATCAGTAGTGGTCCTAAGCTAGCCTTCTTTTCTGCCACTTTTGAGGTTGATAGATCATTTTATCTAAAAATTTAAAATTTTGTCTTAAACACATTTTTAAAACGAGATATTTTGTTTGATTTTTATGCCATATTAGCTGTTAAAAGAAGGTCACGACTCACGTGTTTTCATTTAAACTGTTTAAAAAATTTTAAATCGTCTACAAATTAAGATAAGTTTCCAACATTTAATGATTATTCCCGAGCAATTTCTCAAAAAATTTGAATTAAGAAATTGGGACTCAATACTCCTAGTAGGCTATAATTGATCAAGATGTTGGTCTGAAATAATCCAATGATCTTGTGACCAATTAATCTGTTCTCACCCCATATCCAATTAGGGTTTGATACATGGAAAAAATGAAATCATTTTTGGAAGGTTTTTAATTAATTCCTTGAACAGGTGTGGTCTTTTTCATATTAATTAATTAATTAATTTCCATCATAATATATATCTACTAGTTGGCCATAATTTGGGAACATGGCTAGGGGGCATCACCATCATGGGGACTGGGGTCCAATCCCATGCCTGATCTTCATCTATACCCAAATTAAGTGATAATGCTTTCATTCAATTTTATATGATTATATCCATTTCCCCATGCAAATTTTAATTACTTTACATGTAAAGGGGGAGGTATGAGTATCAAAGAACAATCATACTAAACACATCTGGAGATTTTATAGTACAGGCTTTGTCTAGCTTTTTTAAGTTTGTGTATTCATCATTGTCAATTTTGCCCCTTAATTTAAACTTTATTGAGTAGAAGTGTAGAACTAATGATCTTTAAACTTAATTTACAAGAGGGTGTTTAACTATTCATAAATTTGTAATTTAAAGACGTGGATGTAATTAGAGTCGGTACAATTCTATCCTATTTTACAATTAATGTGCATGACAACTATAACAATTACTTCACATATGTAGACTCATTCTTACTATCGGATTATAAGGTGGGGGCCGTGCCCAAGTGATTATAAATTGACAAACCAAAATATTAGCTTAGTGAAGTAATTAGAGTCGTTACATTTTACCCTTCCTTCAACAAATGATGTCTATGTGAGCAAATAGATTCATAACAAAAAGGATACATTGGGACAAATAAATTGAATATTACTCACTCATGCAAGTGGTTATAAATTTACAAAAATTAATTAGTCCCAATAGTCACAATTATATGTAATGTAATTTTCTCCCAACTGTAACTTATGATGATTTTATGAAACGTTAACATTTCATGCATTAATATTGAAAATTAATCGAATAATAATGATAGATATGGAATCGGTTGCTTTTAGTATGAATTTAATTACTTTCACTGAAAAAGGTCACACAAGAAAGTTACTTCTTCACATTATTATTCCCCTGCTTTTGTTCATATATACAAGTGAGTTGGTGACTGAAAACCATTGCTTTTTAATTCATAGGGACCAACACTCACTATCACAATTAATCATCACATTGGATATAAAATGTAAATTTTATTACTACCCTCTATGTATAAATGTATGTGCTATATATTCCGAGTCCCTTGTACAATTTTTTTGTGACCACCCTCCCGATCGATTAGAAAAACTCAACACATTGATTGAATATTATTAACATTACATAATTTAACTCTAACTTTTTACCTTACATTTTTTATGATTTTTATCTTTTCGTGTTTCACAACGATCAAATTTTCAGAACATTGTTCTATCCTATCATAACTTTAAAGGTGCGTTTGATTGCTAGCATTGAATTTAAGTAAAAAGAAAACGAATTCCATGGAATTGAATTGCCAAGAAATTGTTTTCTCGGCAATTGTCAATTTAGAAGACAAATTTTACATAGAAAATAAAACATCACCCCCCCTAAGAAAACGTTTTCTTTGTTTTAAAGGAAAATGCGACCATTTATGTAGAAATGAGAAAATGTTTTACCTGGAAAAAAATAACCATCAAACACCATTTTAGTTGGAAAATAGGTGGAAAAAATAATTTTTCCATAAAAAAATGCTTGCAATCAAACGCACCGTAAGGGTTTGCTTGGAAGTTTAGAAACCGGTTGTTATGGTTTTTTAAAATACTGATTTTGGACATTTATAAGATGTCCGATTTTGAGTGATTTTAGTAGCGATTTTTTAAAACAGTCAAATTTATTCTTTGAGAGTTTATTATTCTTTGAGAGTTTATTATTGTGAACGTGTGTATAAACAATATGAAGTATGCAAAATTTTAAATGTAAAATTTGTGTTTGATTGGGCATGGAAAATGGGTGGAAAGAAAATGTTTTCAGGAAATGATTTGCAAGAAAATATTTTTCGAGAATTGTAAATATAGTGCGTTTGATTGGATGAAAATTCATCCTAGAAAATGTTGTAATTTTCCAACTTTTGGTGTTTGATTGTCTTTATTTTCCATGGAAAATAGTAGTATTTTTCAACTTTTGTTATTTGATAAAGAACTATTTTCTAGGAAATTATCACATTTTCCATGACTAAAATATTGGAGAGAAAAATTGAACTTTTACTATTGACAATTGTTAAATTATAATTTACCATTTTTATGCATATTTCCACCATACATTTTATATAATCTAATACAAATTTTGAAAAAATTCTATTGTACGTTGAATTACCACAAGCATATGGATTTGTTAAAAAGTAACTAAAAGTGAGTTAAATAGTAGCGTTCTCATGAGGCCTCACGATTTACACTTACGTAAACTAAAATAAAATGTCCTATATTTTGAATAAACACAATGGACTAACTTAGTTAACTACATTAAATTTACTTAATGATTTAGAGCAACTTAAATTTGCTTAAAATTAATAATTTTGCCAACTTAAAAATTAATAATTTTGCTTAAAATTATTAATTTTAAGCAAAATTAATAATTTGCTTAAAAATTAGAGCAACTTAATGATTTAGAGCATTTTATATAATTTGCTTAAAAATTAATAATTTTGCCAAGACATTATTTTGCCAACTTAAAAATTATTATTTTAAGCAAAATTATTAATTTGCTTAAAAATTAGAGCAACTTAATGATTTAGAGCATTTTATATGATTCTACTCATTTGGCAAGAAAATATTTTCATAAAGGCTTCTTAATTTAAGGAAATTCTTGCCAATTTTCATTTGCCATGGAAAATTGATTCTACTCATTTGGCAAGAAAATATTTTCATCATTTTCATGGAAAATGGGTCACGTGCATGGAAAATGGAAAAAGTTTGCCATGGAAAATTTTGTGAATCAAACAACCCAAAAGGTGGAAAATGGGTGGAAAATTTGGTGTATCAAACAGGGCCTAAATATATATATTCGGCTGAAAAAAATTTCAAAAATAATTCAATAGTACCAAAAAAAAAAAAATGCTTAAAGGGAAGAGGCAAAATGTGTGTTTGGACTTTGGACAGAGGAATAATGAAGTATGTATTTGTTGGAAATTGGTTTAAGAATTCGAGAAATTGACTAAGTGTTTAAAACAACTAAAATGACTTAGTGTCAACTTCGGCCATTTATTCAAATCCGACTCAATCCGTTTAGGCAAAATAGTTTGCTATTTCGCCGCTTCGGAGCGTCGAAATGGGGATCGACCTGCCTGGTCAGGTCGCGGGATAAGAAGCAGTAGAAGATGCGGAATGGCTTAGTTAAAGCCGAAGAATGGAATCTGAGTTTATTGCCTTAGACAAAGCCGGATAAGAAGTAGAATGACATCGTAATTTCCTTGAGAAAATCCCATGTTGGGAAAAGTCAGTTTCTACAATTAACATACATTGCGATAACCAGTCGGCAATAGCAAGGGCACAAAACAGTATATTTAATGGTAAGTCTCGACATATCCGTTGGAGACATAATACCGTTAAACAATTAATATCGAATGGTATAATCTCTATTAACTATGTGAAGTTAAAAGAAAACTTGGCTGATCATTTGACAAAAGGACTTGCAAGAGATCAAGTATACCATATCTCAAGGGAAATGGGCCTAAAGCCTATTGAATAGAATTACTATGACGGACACCCAACCTTGTAGATTGGAGATTCCAAAATTTTGGTTCAATGGGACAACTAAGTTATAAAAGATTCGGAATAAATCACTTATTCCCATTCTCAAAATTCGAAGTGCTATGTCAAATATGTATAAGAATAAATATACATATATACTTTTAATGATTCAAAACCTTGAAATAGAAAGGTAAGAGATCACCTATATAAGTGTGAAGTGGGACTGCTTCTACGAGAATTCGAGGCTTAATTCTCTTAGAGCACTTATGAAACCAAGAGTTGTTCAATGCCAAAATGGACACAACCATGAGAACCGAATTGGTTAGATAAGTTATGGCATTGGTATAATTGTTTGGGTTTACACGAACGGCTGGACGGTTCAAAGATATCGTATTCACCAACTAGCATAGTAAATTTGATTGTACTAAACTAAAGAAGGTTCAAAGACACAAGCCACCTATCTTGATGCTATGACTTGTCGCATGTACTTCATTTGTTAGAGTCTGCATTTCATTTGCATCGTGTTTTGCATATCAATGAATTTCCATTCATGTGGGGGATTGTTGAAAGTTGGTTTAAGAATTCGAAAAATTGACTAAGTGTTTAAAACAACTAAAATGACTTAGTGTCAACTTCAGCCAAATTTTCAAACCCGACCCAATCTGTTTAGGCAAAATGATTTGTCAATATCAGATGAATGAGAAATTATGGAGAAGAACAAAATTGGGTCAATTTTTGACCATGCGATCGCATGGAAATTTTATCATGCGATTGCAAATTGCAGAATTTTTCAGCAGAATATTTTTAGGTTCTATCATGCGATCGCAGGGGACAAAGCCATACGATCATATAGTTAGCCTTGATTAAATTATGTCTTCATAAAGTGGACCCTGCAATCGCAGCATATTAGAACCATGTGATCGCATGGGTCTAAGCGCGAACATGCATGTCCTTTTGAAGTGTTGCACAATTTAGCTCCACACCACTTCGTTCCCAACTCTTCATCTTCTTTAAATAGGACCCTATGGACGTCCTATTCCATACAGAAATGATATGCAAACACATTCAAATCATATATTCATCTCTTGAACCAAAATTCTTGTATTTGTTGCATAAATTCTGATTTTTTCATTTCATATTCATCTTTTGGAGTGTAAAACTATTTTCTAGTTCGTTGTGCTTGTATTTTGAAGTGCTGCAAACACAAGTGAAGGTCGTTGTATTATGGGAGTTGATTGTCATAAACTGTAGGCACTGTTGCGGAGCAAAATCGACTTAAGGACAAAGTGTTCAACACTTGCTTCGACTTTGCCATTACTTTAATTTCTTTTTCTCGTTTCCAGTCACTTTACACAAAATTCACTCAACCATATTTTAGGTTTAAGGTAGATTTAGAAATAATTATTTTAGAAAAAGTAAAATTGGAAGAATTTGAAAAATAGTAAAAAATTAACGATTTGGAAGTTGAAAAATACGTACGAAAATTACATTACTGCTTCCTAACCAATATCGTTTTTCTCAAAATTTCATAAATGTTACCACACAAAACCAGAGAAAAAAAATAAAATAAAATAAAATCGAACCACACCCCAAGAGTTTTATTGCCCAAAATTGTTAACTTAGCAGATTGAAACGTGGTGGAATTGGCTGATATCTTCGTAGTCTGGTCAACGGTCAACCATTGATCCCTGGGAAACAGTAAAAAACAAAAACAAAATAAAATTGAACCATTCTCATTATTTTGCTGCATTCATTCTATTCACGTTTATTATATAATATGTTCGAAAATTTCAATTCAATTTCTCAGGCTCAGATGAACTGGCAAGACATAAAGAAATAAACCTTGAGAGTTTGTCTGAAAGTACCATTCTTTCCTCTGTTAGTAAGAGAGAGAGAGACAATCATACTTAATACATACATATGGGCCTGTCAGCAATCTTGATTTCCGTTGTATTTCCTCTCATTTATCATCTTTTGGAATTTCATCTTTAGAATATTTCCAGGCTTCAATTTGTGAATCTCTCCTTTTTTTTTTTCTCTCTCTCTCTCTCTCTCTTTCATCCCTCTCACGCACACAGTATGAGAGACTTTGCATCTTGTTTTAGTGAATATGCAGTGCAGGTTTCTGATACATCATGTTCAAGTTATTCAAGTAATTCTTGTATTTCTCCTAGTCTGATCCCTTCAGTTCAAAATGCTGTCACATGTTTGTACAGAATCATTCTCTCTACTCAGAAGCAGGTTTTGATCACAACCACATGGTGCAAGAGCAGCTTGACTCAAGGCCTCAATATAACCTTTGGTGATGATCAATCAAGCGCCTTCAAACTTAACACGAATTCGCGCTTATTCAGAAAGTTGAAAGGCAGCAAATCCCTTGAATTCCAGAATAATAAAATCGAAATTTTCTGGGATCTTTCTGCAGCCAGGTACCCTACAGGCCCTGAACCTGTCGATGGATATTATGTCTTTATCACCGTTGATTCAGAACTCGGCCTAATTCTTGGAGATATGGCTCAAGAAGCTTCAATGAAAAAGCTCAAAATTGGCACTCAAATGGCGAAAGTCTCATTAATTTCGCGCCAAGAACATTTCTCGGGCAATACCCTTTATTCAACTAAGGCTCAATTCTGCAATACTGGTGCTGCTCACGACATTTTGATACGTTGTAGTGGAGAAAACGAAGGCCTAAAGCATCCGGTCCTATCAGTTTGTATCGACAAGAAGATTGTAATTCGCATAAAGCGCCTGCAATGGAACTTCAGAGGAAATCAGACAATATTCTTGGATGGTTTGCTTATTGATCTCATGTGGGATGTTCATGATTGGTTCTACAATCCGGCCTCGGGTTACGCCGTGTTTATGTTCAGGACCAGAAGTGGTATGGATAGCAGATTGTGGTTGGAAGAGAAGCAGTTGCAGAAAGATCAAGATCAAGTTGAATTCTCATTATTGATCTGCGCCTGCAAAAACCTATAAAAGACAAATTTTATGTTTTTTTTTTTTTTTCTTGTTTCTTTTACTATATTCTCCATAGTTTTTTTTTATATTAATAATTTGATCTTAGTAAACTGACAATTACTTGAACAATGTAACTCTTATTCCTATTTATCTGTAATTTGAGGTTTGAAACTGCAAGTGCTAGATTGATAATATGTAAATTTATGATCCAGTGATTCTTCTTTTACATTTACATATGTAAGAGTGATTCATTACCTTTGATTTCTCTAATATATTGATTATTGACATTTCCTCATCTTGTTTAATTTTAGAGTGCTCTTACACATTTAAAAGAGGGTCAAGTTTTTACAAGATTTGCAGGGCCATATGAGGCAAAAAGATTAGAAAAGACACAAAATAATCATTTGGAATTTTTGAAAGATTTCAATGAAGATTGCTATATGTGCTTTTGACATTTTTCAAGGGAGGTCACCAGAACCACCCTGAAAGGCCATAAAAGTAGAGAATCTTCTGAATAAGGGTCTAATTTGTCTTTCTAAGCGCACAATATTTTTGATCTTTGAACAGTTTAAACCAGAATTTAGGCAAACCATAAAGCACACAGAAACACACACACACTACAATACATGGTTTCATCCATAAGTTGGCATCCAGAATTTAGGCAAAACAAATGGCTTGACAGAGCATACCAGAACCCTTGTTCGTTGTCTCTGGACCACATTCATGGGCCCCTTAACTTTTGCACTGGAAGGAGCCAATTTGTGGTCTCAGAACATGAACAGTTGTTACACATGATCTTTGCATGTCAAGAAATGCACTTTTCTTACACTTAATAACCCTTCACGATTTGGCTGAAAACTGTACTTCTATGTCTAGTTCGGTAGGGTAGTTTGTATATATTTACTGTCCAAATATCCGTTTAATCTCCATGGCTGGCACATGGCAGCTCTCGGGCGTATCCAGATGTTGTGGTGGCCCAACTAGCCCATGTGTGCATAAGGTCACTAAATAAAATTTAACTTTAGACTCCAGCCCATGCTCCTCTGTAAAATTGTAGAGGAATGTTAAGGGAGTAAGGACTGTTGATTATTATATATACAGTTGCCAATTAACTTCCCCACCTCTCTCTCTCTCTCTCTCTCTCTCTAGTAGAGTGTGGATACCTAAATCTTGCTTCAAGAAGAAGAGCCAATTGGATCTAGTGCTTCAAACTTGGGGCAAGTGAATGATAGCAAGCCATTAACTATGTTGAACATTGAAAATTCCCAGTGGCACTTTTATATAACCCCAAGAATTAATGGTTTCTTGGACCAAGTTTATGTAGGTCAGAGTGGGATTTAAGCAATTTATTGCTTATGAATCACAGATTCTCCTTTGGGTTTTGTAAGGATTACTTCCAGACAAGAATGAACAATACAATTTAATGCCAATTGAGTTTCAATGGTACGGTGCTTAGATTGATTCATCATGTTATGGTAGGGTTAAATAGTATTCAAGAAATTGTTTAGAATTGTTCTATGTTTAATCATCTCGTCTAAAAGTTTACGCATGCAAATATATAATAATTGCACTAGTGGTCAAATGAAGTCTACATATAAGTGTCATTACTAATTTAAGTCTCAAATTAATTGTCATTTTATTAAAAGTTTCCTCTAGTTTTCAAATTTTTGATTAATAGTTTCCTTTAAGTTTGAAATGAAAAATTAAGAAACTTCTTTAAACTTTTCCTAAAGTTTTCAAAGAGTTTCAATTTTTAAAACGTGCCAGTAATAAATATGCTAAATTTTATAAGTTTTCATGATGAACATGGTATTCTTAGAAGGAATAGCAAAGTAAGCATGGAGATATTACGTATTGAGTCTTAATTTGAGTTTTATTTTAAAAGACCAACGTTATTAAGAGGAGTAACTCTAACTATTATACGTTGATTATTACTTTTGTATTTTAAGAACACCGATCTTGAACCTTAAACATATTGATTGTTCATTTGAATATTTTTTACTATGATATCTAATTTAGTCTTGAAGTTTTATTTTTAAAGGTCAACATTAGAGCAATCCAAATACTTATTACTTTTATATTTAATTAATGTGAGATTTTACCGTAATTGCAGTGATGATGAGCCAGTTTTCCTTTGCCTAGTTGCCCTGTATTGCATGCCATCAAAATAGAGGTCTTTTTTGCATGGCCAAGTGGTGAGGTCTATTTTGTCACTAAAGGACCGGCCATAAATTAGGAGTCATCTTCTCTTTCAACTTAGTTTTGGGTGTCAAACATTTGCTGCTGCTGTTTTGTTCTCAACAGCAAAAGTATTTAAATCCTGCTTTGTCTTTTTTGCCAGTCCCTTTCTTGCTCTTTTGATTACAAATCATACACTTCTTTACATTTAAGAGGTAATTAGAAATTATACATAAACATTTAGTTATTTTTTGTGCATTTTCATTCTTTTATGCAGTCGAAAATGTTGAAATTTATGTGTTAAATAAGGTTTATTAGAAATTTCATTTTCACGTAGAATAGGAATTGAAGATATTTGTCCCACATCGAAAAGGATCCAAAAACAATTTAGCTTATCCTAAAAGTCTATGTCTACTTCAGTTCGCTCCAAGACTACAGTCTAACCCTGAATTTCTTTAAGACCATAAGACACCTGATTATACATATCGCAACTTCTTGTTTTTCATTGATTTTGAAAATTTTCACTCGAATCATTATGTTGTTATTATTGTATTATTCTATATTTTTATGTCTATACGGTAGTTGATATTTCTTAAAAGCAAATTTGGAAAGAGGGCCAGATTCTCAATACAAAAATACTCGTCATGTGTTTGAACATATCCGCCACCAACTTTGAATGGCTGCATTAAAATTTTCTTGAAATAAATTGAGAGCAAGGGGAAGTTGGACCACATACGAGTGGATATCCCCACAATATGATCCAGATTACAGCAGAATTCAGCCATCTTGAGCCGAGGACTAAGTGCTTGTTTGATAATTTTTTTTTTTTTTAAATAATAAAGTAGTGGGTCCTATGGCATGTGTAAATATAAATAAAAGTTGTGGGTCTTACAGAATATGCGAATAAAAATGATGTTTAACCAACTTATAAACACTTCCAATAGTGAGATAAATGGAATAATTATGAATATGGCTGAAGAATTTACACATACATTTTGCTTACCATTAATTCTTATGAATGCATAAACTGCTTCTTGTCTTTGTACCAATCTTGCTAAGGCAAAGCATTGGGACCATTGAAATTAGATCTCTACAAGTAGTCAAAAGAGAGCCATTATTAACTTTTGGACGACAAAAATATAGAGAAAAATCTTGCTTTTGTAAAATTTCATGATTTCCCCTGTTTTGTGAAATTTTATTTGTTTATATAAAATATAAAAAGTATTGAAATTAATTATATCTTATTATCTCTCATCAAATACGAATCTATTTCTAATTTTACGCTTCTATTCCTTATCAAGAAAACCCCGAAAAAAAAAATCTCATACACACGCAATTTCCACATGTATTGAGGCCACAATTAGTAGATAGGTCCTTGGTTTTTTTTTTTTTTTTTTTTTTTTATGTGTGTCACCAACTGTTTTCTAAGTGTATGATTATCAGTGTTATTAGAACTGCTCAGTCAGATCGATTCAACTTGTAAAATTGGGAACCGGATCCAAAATCGGATTGGTTAAGTAGAAAAATGGGTTAATTTCACCAACGGTCACCGAAGTTATTTTAAAATTATAAAATGATCACTGAAGTTCAAAAGTTTTAGTGATGGTCACTGAAGTTAGAAATTCTTTCACTAATGGTCATTCCATTAAATTTCTAATTTAAAATAGTAATGTGGCATGATGATGTGGTATTTATTTGTTGCATGGTAGTTCATGTACTTCATATAATATTCACTTTAACCCAATATTTCAATTAAGTCTTTCAAAAATTGTATCTTAGGTCCTTAAATTTTATATCTTTACACTTTGGTCTCCAAATTTTCAATTATCTTTCAGTTTAGTCCTCCAAAAATTGCATATTAGGTCCTTCAACTTTTTACATCTTTACACTTTGGTCCCCAAATTTTTAATTATCTTTCAATTAAGTTCTCTAAAAAATTGTATTTTAGGTCCTTCAACTTTATACATCTTCAAACTTTGGTTCCCCCAAATCCTTGATTTTAGTGGCTAAAATAAGTGCAATTTAGTGGTCAAAATAAATATACTTTCAATTAAATTCTTGACTTTACACTCGAATTTTCATCTAAACGAACAAAATAATATAATTAAATAATAAACTATTTAGTGGTCAAAATAAGTGTAAAATTCGCACTTATCACTTAGAGTTGACCGAATTTTCATCTAAACGAACAAAATAATATTATATGGTCTGACCACTAAAATGTCTACTTTTAGTGGTCAACTCTAAGTAATAAGTGCGAATTTTATACTTATTTTGACCACTAAATAGTTTATTATTTAATTATATATATTTTTTTATTTATGTGAAAATTCGAGTGTAAAGTCAAGGATTTAACTGAAAGTGCACTTATTTTGATCACTAAAATTACACTTATTTTGGCCACTAAAATCAAGGATTTGGGGGACCAAAGTTTGAAAATGTATAAAGTTGAAGGACTTAAGATACAATTTTTAGAGGACTTAACTGAAAGATAATTAAAAATTTAGAGACCAAAGTGTAAAGATATAAAAAGTTGAAGGATCTAATATATAATTTTTGAAGGACTAAACTGAAAAATAATTAAAATTTTGGAGACCAAAGTGTAAAGATGTAAAGATTAAGGACCTTAAATACAATTTTTGAAGAATTTAATTGAAATATATGGACTAAAATAAATATTATATAAAGTACATGGACTACTATACAATAAATAAATACCACATCATCATTCTACATCACCATTTTAAATTAGAAATTTAATGGAGTGACTATTAGTGAAAGGATTTCTAAATTCAGTGATCACCACTGAAACTTTTGAACTTTAGTGACCATTTTGTAATTTGAAGGTAATTTCAGTGACCGTTGGTGAAATTAACCCGTAGAAAAATTCTTTATATAAAAACTAATTAAAAAACCCGTCGACCGGTCCGATTTTGAATAACCCCTTGAACTGTTTTCGATTTCACCAGTTTTAAAAATAATTTATTTTCACAATTAATTGTAACTAATAATTGAAATCTATCTCTCTCCCTACATGAAATAAATCAAAAGAATGAAAAATTAAAAAATTGTTTTTAAGTAGTTTTTGTGATTTCCAAAAATTTATTTTTCATTTTTCAATTTTTTTTGTAAATTTTTAATTTTTTTTTTTTAAAATCACTATGTCAACCCCGGTTCGACCCTTTGAGCCTTTCTATTTTTCGGGTTGATGTTCGGGTCGATTTATAAAACATTAATGATTATAGAGGTCACAATCCTAGACTAAATATTATCTTGAGGGGCGATCTAATGCTTGCATGGTGGGCGTTATAAAGTTGCCAACACTTAACGCCGGCGGCGTGTGAATGACGATGATAAATTGTCTTTTATCATCGTCGCTTATACGCCGCATCTTCATCGCGACGAGATGTGAGCGACTTATAATGCCCACCATGTGGGCATTAGATCATAATTCATATTATCTTTGCAATCTAGAGTCTCTATTTAAATAAAGAAAAATTGGTGCAAATGGTCATAATCTTTGTCTTCAGTATGAAAATAGTCCTTACATTTGTTTTTTGGCATAGAAGCTCCTAACATATGCGTTTTGGTACATAATTGATCATTGTTTGTTGAGAAAGATAATATGCCCTTAGTTTTAATTAGAAAAAATTGTAATTAGATTTTCAACCTTTGCAAAAAGTACAAATGAGTTCGATACTTTTATATTTTATAAAAAAAATAAAAGAAACTAACGAGTTTTTTTTTTCCCTTCAATTAACACTTTATTGACCAAATTGATAATATACTAAATTGTTTTATATATTTTACAAACGATTATATAATAACTAAAATTTAAGCTCATAATTATTAATGAATATGTTAAATACAATTATTTTATTATTATTAAGTAATTATATTATTTAAATTTTAAACTTTTATTTTATCGTTACAACAAAGAAAAATAAATTTGCCATAAATTTGATACTCAAATACTTTTATTTAATTGCGCTATTCATTTATTAACTACAAATATTAGAGTTTCAATTGTTTTGTTCATATTTTAATTTATCATTTTATTATCGTTCAAAAATAAAGAACACATAATGTATAAATTAATTTTTATTAGTATTTTTATGTTAAAAAAACATAATAAGATTGGTTCAAAGTCATAAAATTATATATGCCACTTTATTATTTATTTAATTTAATTTTTATTCAAGTTTTTCACATCACATAGTAATTACATATATTTAAAGTTCAATAATTTTATATTTTTCTCTTATGAAAAATTTAATTGACATGACTGCATTGATATATTTAATATGCTAAATTAAATATTAATTAACAAATGTACCAGACCCATTTGTACATTTTGCAAATGTTAGGAATTCAATTGCAATTTTTTTTAATTAAAACTAAGGACATATTTGTCTATTTTTGTGAACCAATTGTGCACAAAAACACATAAATTAAAGATTTTTATGCCAAAAAACAAACGTTATAAATGAAAATGTTAAGAACCATTTCCATTAATTTCCCTCAAATAAAAGACAAACCATGTCAAGTTATTTACTAGTAGCGACTCATTGTTACTAAGAATTTTATTACCAAAATATGTAATTATAATCTTGAGGTCACAATGCCAAGTTATTCACTATTAATCTTGTCATTATAATCTTGTTTGTATATTTTTCCACAAATAATTAAAGCCCTTACAAGAGGGAAAATATAATTAATATGGATAAATTGAAGTCCAAATTGCAGCAAATGTCCCCAAGTTATGGCATATTTAGCAAGTTGATCTCCAATCTTTAAATCAAGCATTTTTGTTTACAACATTTTAGCATTGTTGAACAAGTAGTATCAATGGATGAAAAAAGTTCCTTGTAAAATTAATAAGTCGTTGCATTGTTCTAAAAGTATGTTTCCTCTTTATATTGGCTCACAAATCTGTTTCTTGTATTTTCCTACAAAATATGTTACAAGGAAATAGATGGAATCAAAGAGGATGTATTCTGGACAATATTTCTACCAGACATCTTCTAAATGTGGATTTGATCTCCCACCTATTTATAATGCCCACGCTGAGGTGGTATCACATGATTAATAAAAATAATGTGTATGAGACCATGAACTACCAATTATGTGATGCCATATCAGCGTCAACATTATAAATGAGTAGGAGATCAGCCCTACTTCTAAATGAGCAAACACCAAATTCAGACTCCTAAAAAACAAGTTCATATTTTGCATTTTTTTGTTGATTGCACAAAATTCAGAATCCAGCATCATGAAATTTTATATGTCTGGGATTCCTATAATAGGAATAATACAATACAATGTCAAAAAATAGACCCAGTTTGCAGAATAATTCCTCTAGACAAAGAAGATTGTAAGTGTCATCTTACTTGCCACATGTGTAGGATTTGCTTGTATTTTGAGATCTACAAAAATATGACAATTACATTCAAGAATGAAGATATTGAACTAAGCCCAGCACTAATCATGGATTATGGCTCTTACATCAAGTAACATTCACACATCTAGAACAAACGAAACAATTTGGGAGAAAATTAGCAACGTGTGTCCTTAATATATTTTCTAGAACTAGGAAAAACATTGTTGAAGCAACAATTTAAAAAAAGGCCCCTGAATGGGGAATCTGAGGACTCATTCCAGTTCAACATTAAATCTACTTAAATGGATGACCAATCCTCAAGACTGGTGAGATTCTATGGTGATGCAATTTTGCTTCCACATAAGAACAATTGAACCGCTGGAGCGCACATTTTTACGCCGTACAAGTACAACATACTAAAGATCCAACCATGAAATTAATCACTGAAGACAACATACAAAAGATATACTCTGGATATGATGTCCAAAAGTACAATTTCCATTGATAACAGAGTATTTAGTACTCGCAGAATTCTATTGTGACAAAGAAGAAAAACTAAACGAGAAACTGCATAGTATAGAAAGACAATTACAAGAAAAAGAATTTACATAAGTTGAATTCCGAGAAGACAATTTTAGAGACAAAGTACTTCAAAATTTAAACAATATAATGGAGTGATAAAACAAAATGTTCTCTACTTTTATTTGAAAAAAAAAAAATCGAAAGTCCACATTGCAAAAATATTATAAAAAAATATTTATGTGAAAAGACGTGCACATATTGAAGACAAAAGCATGGGCATTTCTTAAAGTAGACATGGACAAGATAGAGCCATATCAAAGTAGACATTTGAATTGACAAATAAGGAATACCACATCTATCACAAATTTTGGAGCTATAAACACAAATATGTGTATAAAAAGGAGACAATGTTGGGCTCCAAGAACGCACAAGCCTTTTACACACACATACACAAGCCTTTACCTATTACAAGTTGCAGCACAAGATAAATACAAAATAATTTTTAGAGTACGAATGAAATGTTATGTCTTGAAAAATGCTCCTAGTGAATTTCAAAATATCATAAATGAAATTTTTACATCATATACAATTACAAAGATTTCTAAGATCATTAAATCATTTTTTTTATTCCTGTCATAACCTAAGGCATATATGTAAACCCCTATTTGATAGTCACTTCCACGTTGAGAAGACAGACATACAAAAGTAGTCAAACAAATTAAAACAAAAATTAAGTGCTCGTGTAGTAGAGTTTATAAACTAGTTTATTTGACGTTTATTTGACCAAGAATAGTCAAATATGTCAGGCTATCAAAATAATTTTTTTGGTCAAATAAACTATTTTTGTCAAATAAACTAGTTTATAAACTCTAACAAACGGACTCTAAATTTATCTCTCGATCGACGGTAACATGCTCTTGAATATTGGCAGCACATGATGCCTAGCCATACAATTATTATCAACAAATTAAAACAAAAAGTAAATTTGTCTCGTACTTAAGTGGTTTAAGTATTTATACTAGGTTGTTCATCTGAATCTAGTGTCATTTGGGTCCACAAAGCAAATTATAGCATCATCTTCATTATATACACAACAATATTTAAATTTTCAGAGAAAGCAAAAAACTAAACTACCTCAGAAAGCCTGGAAATAGTCCTTCAGGATGAGGAAAAATAGTAGAGAGAAAACTATGTTACAGTACGGATTCGGAACTGCACCAACTGAAATCACCTTATCCTCTGAAAATTCATCATTTGAAAAGGTTTCAATACAAAGAAAAAAAAGAGAATTGGGAACACAATATTAGTAAAAAACTTACTGCACTCTTTTGGATGGCAAATGCATCTTAACCCAGCTCCACAATTTCCATCAGGCTTTTTACACTCCTCGCAAGGATTCGGCACGTGATCCGGAATATCGAAACAAATTGAGGAATTTTGAACTGAGAATTGGGGTTGTACGTTTCTTATACTATCACCATACTTATCTGGGGTTTCTTGGGATATTATTTTTGGAAAGAATATGTTCAGTAAGAGGAGAAGAAATTGAAAATGGATTTTCTTCAAACTATGCATTTTCTTTCTTTTCTTTCTCTGTTGATCATTTATTTCACTGTAAAGACACTTAATTGGGTTTGGGCCTTTGGGGTGTTTTTAAGGAGTTGCAAAGTTGTAAAAGCATGCAAAAGATTTTACTTTCTCTGTGCCATCAATAATTTAAAGTTTTTTCCTGATGTTTCTTCCATTTAGTGGATTCTTTGAGTATATCGAAAAAAAAAATAGTAAAATGTAAAAGTTATTCCCTTTTTAGAAGCCATTTTCAGGCAATGGTTGTGTAAAATGTAAATTGACTATGAAACAAAATAATTAGCATTTACAGGAGATGTTATGAGTGGCAGACAAATTAAAGTTGTTAATCTGGGACCTCAAGATTTTGAGGAAAAGTATATCAGAATCAGATACAGTCGAATGTTCGGGTGTTATCCCGTCCATACAAGACATGATTAATCTGCAAAGTATCAGATTATTACAGTGACATTCACTTTATTTTCAAATTAAAAGTTATAAAAACGTATCCAGTAATTGTAGAAAGAGATAGAGAATAAGATCAACACTATAATAATATTGTGGGTTCATAGCCGATCTAACGGAGAGCATAAATTCGAGTTGATTCTGGTTCAAAAAGGGAGAGCATAAATTCCCATTAATCTTAACAAGACCGTTTAGTTCAATAAAAGGGAAAAATGTCTAGTCCATTGTTGGAAAAGTGCAAGTTTAAGTCTCCATACGTAGATATTTTTAGCGAGACTACTGAAATATTATGTTTGAATGTAGAAACATAAGATTTTTTCCTTCCCACTCCACCCATTTTCTCACCTCGAATATGCAGTAGACGTTACATGAGTTAGAAGTGAATTATCATTTCTAAGAAGCGGGAACAAAGCCGATAAGAAAAGAAGACACAAGCTTGCTCCACAACTCAAGCCTCAGAAATATCATTGCTCATAAAATTCTTGTTTAAATACATGTACAGGATGAAGAGTTCAAAAAAATGTGATTTAGAACTACTGCATAGTACCGTTATGGGGGCAATTCTACATTGATGCCAGACTTTTTAAGCCGAGATACTCGTTTCCGATGGCTACGTCCCTGTTTATGTTGTTCCCATTCATGTCTCCCTCTGAGCACCTTATTCCCACATGCCTAACATTGAACAAAGACATAGGAAGTAGTATTAAGACACATGAATGTAGCTTTTTACAGTTCACTACTTTGCCATTACAAGCAAGGAAAAGCAAGGGGGACGGGGGGAGAGAGAGAGTACAAGCAGCATCACTAACCTGACAAGTATATTGAGTCCAAAGTTCTCTTTGTGCCAATTTCATCTCATCACAATCACTTCTGGCCTCTTCCATTTTGTTCTTTTCAAGGAAAGATTTGATAATTTTAAGTGACGGTTCAACCACATCTACAACCCATAAATCGTCTGAAGCACCTACACAAAGCATGTTACCACGATTCAAATTAATCCCTATAAGTTAAATTACTTAATACAACAAGAACAATTTATCTATTAAAAACCATCTGGAAAACCTACTTAATAAGCACCCAGTGACATCAACATAATGAATATTCCATCCAAACAGCATTTGCAGTCTACTAAGCCTTCTCTTCTGTGAAAAACAAAATTATTAGAAATAAAACATTGAATATGACATGTTGGAACAAATTTCTTACTGCTCTTACCAAAATAAATTGAATACCATGAGAACAATCCTGATTTCTCTATAAACTTGTATACAAAAACTTACTATGTATACTCACAATTAGAAGAAGCACACTAATAAAGCTCTTGTAGTTAAATGGTGACAAAAAAGCAAGAAGAATGGTTGCCATACTCTATTAATTTATTTTTGGAACAGGTTACTACAACTGATAATGGATAGCAAAGACTTTGATAGCCTTTTTGCAAACATCTCAAGGAAAGAACAAAATAAGTTTTACAGAATAAGCCTAGATGGAGTTGCAAAGAGTAGGAACACAATTTTAGTTGATAAACACCATGGAAATCAAACCAAACATGTATAAACATTGACCAGCCTGATATCCAACAATAATCCAATTAGAGATGTACTAAATAGAATTTCACATGGTGAGTTTTGCATAGTTAGTTGCCTTGAATACTAGAAAAATGTTGCTGCAGCATCATGCTTGGGGAAACTAGCACGAGTACAAAAAGGTGAAATATATGACAGTAAAAAGCTTGTACGAGTGTTTATTGTGATGCCAACATGGAACTATTGTCACAAGGATATATAGTTCTTCCGTCCCACAAAGATGTCTTATTTGTCTTTTGAAAGTCAAATAGCATTTGGTCAAAGTGCTTTCTATATCTTTCTTAATTTTCCAAAATTATAAAATATCCATATCCTATTACTTACATTCTTCTATCACTTTTTTTCTTTCATAAAAGCAACCAAAAGATTAGAATATAATGCTGTGACCGAATGCAAGTTAAATGTCACATCCTTTATGGGAGGAGTATCTATTGCCTGTCCGACCATTCAGCGGTTCTTGTTTGTCGTTTCAAGTTATAGGTAAAAGAAAATACACCTTAAATGTCAAAGGAACAAAAATATATAGCATAAAGATATTCTTCTTACTTGACGACGAACGAGTCTTCTGGTGTTTAATTTCATTTTATCAGTAGCTTCTGTTAATAGAATCTTTTGTTGGTTCTCATTGGGGGAGTCCATGATTTTTCGCATGATTTCCTTGAATGGCTTAGCATTGGAAATCGGAGAACAAACAGCATCACTAGGATTTTGACATTCAGAAGTGCAACATCTTAGAAAATCTTCAAATTCCCGGACACCAATTGCCTGTCGTAAACCTCGAGTATAATCAGCATTTAACCTGTAAACATCAAAAACTTCCTCAAGTAGACCAGCATCTATCATGCAGTCAACTCTTTGGTCTACATATTGATCCAATGCTGGCACAGATGCATCCAGACATATGAAACAGCTATTGTATCTGAAATTTTTAGTTCGGCCCCAGTTCTGCCCTGGCACATTTTAAATAAGATAATTAAACAGGATGTTATGGTCCACAAGATATTATCCCATTAGTCCACTAAAATAAATCTGAAGTCGCATAACAGCAGCGATGTAAGCAGAGACTGCTGTAATGTAAAAACAAAATAAGTAACTAATAAGACAGCTAAGTACAGTAAGTTGATACAAGTTACTAATTAAATAAAGTAAATAACATATTTCTCCCGTTTCATTGTTTATCGTTTCATGTCCTTTTTAAATAGACAAATAACAAGCAAACTTTTTAAAAAATCAGTAATTTTGAGGTTACACGTATTGTTCATTTAGTTGGTTTCTCTATGACATGAAGCATAAAGAATGACAGATTATAAGGATGAAGGATGCGAAGGAAGGAAAGATATAATTTAGAATTAAACAATGAGAGCTTGAAAGCATGTACAGATGTCGATGATATCCTTGAAATAGATATACGATGGTAGCAGGTTGCTGTCTGTAGATAAAGCAACCTACAGTTGTGTGTTTAGCAGGAGGAAACGTGTCCCAGATTTAGCTGTGTTAGTAGAAAGCAAGTGCACTAACATTCAGGGATAAGCAATTGTGATTATGTAGATAGGCAAGATGTAGAACAAACCTCCATGATATTCCCCTGGAATAGCTTGCTTGGAGGAACACCAGAACGGATATATAAACTTAGGTATTGATTAATCTGCCATAGTTGCCAAAAAACACTGAGTTACAAAACAATCTCAATAATTGGAAGTTAAAAAGATAAGTCAGCAATCTTACTTGACAAACCTATGCTATATACTTTTTACTTTTCAGTTGTGGTGACTGTATGAAGTACCAATTGTATTTGTTATCAAATAACCTTTCCAGAATCCCAATGTTAACTCAACCAGGAACAGTACATCAGTAATCCCAAAATGTAACTAAGAAGAAGAAGAAAAAAAATGACCGACATTCCTAATGCATATGCATATATATGCATATCTACACGAGAAAAGAGGCAGAGAATTCAGATTTGAAAGCACATATCATTATATACATACTTATACCCAATGAAAAATAATAAATCATCCGCACTTTATCATTCCTGCACAATGTTAATTTTCCTTTAACAATAGCAATTAATCTCAGGTGCAATATGTATGCGGACGTTCGAAGAGTCATAGTGGAATTATAAAACATGATATACAAAGCGAAGATAGGCAGAAAAAATCAGCATCTTGAAAGCATTCTTACCTTCCTATGATCGTTTGGATGAATTCTATTTGCTGCTACCGGATCAAGGTCTTTAAGATGACTATAAGTATGATCACCATTTTCACCTATGGGCTCAAGCACGATTTCAAAATCTGGTTTCTTCTCTCCTGCTAGAAGCAAAAACATGTTATACTTGCGCTTGCTTGCAAGGTATCAGATGTCCACATTCAATTGCACAATATAATGACTCTAAGATGATACTAAAAATGCAAAGAGGCAGTGATTACCAGGAAGATTAAATAAGTAATTTGCTTCCTGATCTTCTACGTAATCATCCAGAAGGAACTGACTCACAAGAGCCTGTTGAATAACAAGGAATATCTACAACACTCAAGCATTTCCAAGCGAGTCAAGACAAAAAAGCATATTACAGTTCAGAAGAGAGGTGACTTTCATGGTCCACCATTACCAAAGAAAAGTTAGCAAGGGTTGAAAGTTAAAGAACAGGAAATGACAATTAAATACATTAGGAATAGTCTCAATAAACTCATCCTTAAGGGAAACAAGGTTTGTGTGTGTGTTTATGAAGACACACTCCATATTTGTGGTAAGAATTTAATAAAATGCTGCCAATTGTGAAAGTGATGCAGCAAACAGAACTGAATGAAACAGTAAGAAAGCAGAATCATCTGAAGTTTTAAGCTTCAGACAAATGGCTGACAAAGAAGAGAAAGAGACGGGTCACAAATTGAGACTTTGTATCCTTGTTCAAAGAGTACGCCCACCGCCCACATTAAGTTATTGATGCTAACATGACACAGACAACTGGAAAACAGAAATATGGAGATTTTCTGCAAATACCCACCCCTTTGAAGACATTTTATAAACCATAACAGCCATTAAACGATTCCACATTAGAGTCTTTATTATGTAGTTTAAGTTTGTTTCTCAAATTTTCTTTCCCAGTGCTCGTCAAATTCCTTTTTTTTTCCTTTGCAATAGTGCAATATCGGGGAAAATTTTGATTCTATTGCATTGCATGAAAACGTACGGTACAAGGATATTTAGAGTAGAATGATACGAAGACACTCCAAGAAAATAGGAAACTAACTTTACAGCTAACCCCTTAAAATTAGGAAGCAATCAAATCTCTAAAACAAACCACAATTTAAAATACATGATCAAGTTAAATCTTCTAGATTTACCCACAGAATATAGACATTTGCATTGTTTCTAGTCTAAAATACTACACAAAATTCAGTTGGAAGATTCTACAGAGCTTGTGAAATTTTTTGAGATCGTTTGACATAAACAAGACCTTTGTGTGATACCATGAGAATACAGGTCTGGTGTCGTGCAATCCAGATTAAACAGTTCCCAGACCTTTCATGCATATTCTTTTGACATTGGTCTTTCCTCATCCAAAGGATTTCATGAATGATGCTCTTGACCACAAAATTTAAACAGCTACTGAATTTTTTACTTGACAATGCTTTAAAGTCTAAGCCTTTGCCCATCCCATACTCATCTATCGACCTCCAAAAATAGTTCAGTCATCTTATTACAAGATCCTATACTAATCAAGCCAACATCGTCGTACCAAGACTGGCTTCAATCAATTTGGATTAAAAAATTCAACGTAAGTTTAACTTCTAAAGTCATCCTACATCACAACAGCATTGACTGAATGACTACAGTTAGAAAGGTTATAGTCACAATACGATATCACAAGAAAGCAGCTAACCTGGATATAATAATTTGTTCCACCTACTATAACAGGTAAGCAATTGCGTGACCATATCTCGCTGATGAGCTGAAAACACAATCAAACGCCAAAAGATCAGACAATAAAACTCCAAAAATGGCTAGGTATTATTATGAGACAAATACATAATAAAAATGTGCTTTTACTACAATAGTTTGTTTGGCCAAGCTTAATTTATAATTTCAATTGGTCAAACATACTTTTTATCCACACATTTCGTAGGACCCACAATTTAATACTCACTTATTATCCGCATATTCCATAGGACTCACAACTTATAAGCACATAAAAAATAATTTCACCGCTACGGCGCTACCAATCATGCACGAAATATTTTCATCACTTCTATTAAAGAAAGAACAAATAATTTTTGCAGTGTGCAGCCACCAAAAGTGTCGGTAGGAAAAGGTAAAAGCTTCCTTGAAAAGGACAAAAAAAGAAGAGAATGGAAATTGTTAACGTTCTTTACGTGCAATTATTTGCAGTTGTTATAGTGTTAGTGCATTTCTTCACAAGCCAGTAAACAGAGTAGTCTAATTAAATCTTTTAGCAAGATAGTAGCACATACAAAGGCAGTCTTTAATTGTAAAATTACGAAGCTACTTAGGCTTCTAGAACTTCAAGATAAACTGCTCTACACATCACAAAAAAAAAAAAAAAAAAAAAAATTTCCGAACAAAATTCTATGCAGCCTATAAGCCTAAAAATTCAGTATTTACACCTCACAAGTCATGTATAAGTGTGTCATATACTATAATCATGAGACCTTACTCTTTTACTAAAAGTAGCATATTTATGTATAAACAGCACAAACACCATATTAAGAGCAAAGAAAGACACCTATTTTCTTGAAAATCTACATCAATTGGTCACACATTAGAGAAGATACAAATCAAATATAATTTCAGAAAGGAGATGTCAAGCATCAAAGACGCATAACCATCCTTCAGCAAACATAAGTTCCACAACTAACTGGAAGCAAGTGAAAAAGTGCATGAAATGCAAAACTCTTATTGAAAGAGAAAAAGTAGCTTTAAGAGGGTGAAGATGGACAGTGCTAAATTATATCGAGTGAAATCATCACAAAGAAGATGATGCATAGAACAGTGAAATAAAACTAGGATTGACATTAAGGTTTCAAAACTGATACATGAGCATAATCCATCGGTCTATTAGACAACAATAGACTGTTTGGTTTGAGTGACAGACTCAAATATTCCCTTCATTTTGAAGGGTCAAAAAGAGCCATACAGTGGAAATAAGTAAAAGAAATTCCAAATCAGTCACTTTTTCTTGAAATATGTCACCAAGCACACTCAGAGGCTTGTGCATAACAGAAAAATCACAAAATGACGGTACATAATCAGAGGAAAGACAACCAAATGATTAATGTTAGACTCTACCCATAAAGGTAGAGTTTGGTGAAATTACTGTAATAGGCCGAGGCACGAAAGGGAGATGTGCTTGAAACTACATGGGAAACCAGCGTACTAGAAGAACAACCATGGATCAGAAAAGACAAATGCCGAAAGACTTCAAGCTGCAGCAGAAACTACACCAGCTGTCGTTCCAGTTCAGAGGTGCCTTCTTTCAATAAGGAACAACTAAAGTAACCTTTTAGGTTTTTAAATCAATCTCACCCTCTTCCACTCCTCCATCTTCTTCATGGCTCAAAAAGGTAAACATTCTAATAATATCTTCATTTCTACTAGCCATAAGATTTGGATCATTCAGGGAAACCAATTACATCACCAACCTTTTCCCATATTTTTCTTCTTGCAAACTCTGTCCTGGAAATATGAAAATTAAGATTGCTGATGTCTCCTTCACACCTATTGCTAGAAGAAGGTTCAAGACTGATATCTCAATACCCAGTATTAAACTCTATTCGTCGTGTGTCTAATCTATTATGCAATTTGTTTTCTATCAACGAACTCTCTAAAGATTTTGCTTGTGTTCCTAAATTTTTTCCTTCTCATTGTAAATTTCAGGACAGGAAGGATGATTGGTAAAGATAAAAAATGTGAAGGGCTCTGCTATTTTCAAGATGAGGTCTTACCAAGTAGAGAAGCTCCTATGATAAATAATGTTATTTATCTCTCTCTTAACAACGAACTAATACTATGGCGTCGAACACTTGGTAAATATAAAATTTTGAGGCATTTGAAGGTTAGTCCAATTACAGGTCATTATTTAGAAAAGCAGAGTACATGAATATTGATGCTTATACAGGTACAGATTGGGGAGGATCCATTCAGACGACAGTCTACGTAAACTATTGAACCTTCATTGGAGTTAACTTCGCTACATGTTGAAGCAAAATACAGTTAGTTGTTGCAAGGAGCTCTGTCCAAGCAAAATTAACGGCCTTGGCTTTGGGGATTTGTGAGCTTAAGTTGCTAGAGAAATTGCTAAAGGGAGTGCAGGTTGCTAGTTGCTACTGTACGAACGATGGAAATATTGTGTTAATAAAAATGCCATTGGCATTGCTCACATCCCTGCAGCATGACCAAATGAAGCATATTGAGTCAAAAGACAATTTATTAAATAGAAGCTGGAAGGACATATTATTTGCATGTCTTTTATGCCCATTGATAAGCAGTTGACAGACATATTCAATGAAGGACTACATTGGCTACAATTTGAGACTGTAGTTAGTAAGCTGGATATCTTTGAACTAGCTTCAAGGGGAGTGTGAAAAATCTCATATTGTTGTAGACTTTAGATGATTGGGTTTGTTGTAGACTTTAGATACGGATAACCATTTGATCATCCTTGAAAATATCTGATTAGTTATTAAGAATTTAAACTTAGCATCCTGGTGACTACAACTCTCTGTAGTAGGTTGTTGAAACCTATAATTAGGCTTGTTGTACACCGTAGACGGAGGTTCGCTTCCTAACCTTTCGCCTACTCACCACTCTGATTCTTCTCTTTGATCCTTTCCCCACTTCTCGAGGAGGGGACTTTCTCTCCCAACCAAGGGTAGAAGTAAGACACTAGGAAGTTTCAGTTCAATCGAGAAGCATTCCGCTTTGGCTTTGGATCAAGTGACGTGAGCTATGTTTACCATGAGTTTAGGAGATAACATGTACCATGAAAATTCTGTAGATTGAATGATAATTAATTTTGTTCCAATGTATTCAACTTTATGCAGTTAATAAATTGTGATTTCGGTCAGTCACGCTCCAAAAGCAGAAACATCAAGCACAAGGAGCTTTAGAAAGAAAATTCAATAATGCCAACTTCCCATATCTTATAATATAGATGCGTACTATTTGCTTAGACTTTACAACAAGAAGTCATGGTAAGTTGAAACCCACAATTTGTCAAAATTGCTCCTAGAAATAAGAAAAAGAAACAATAAATGCCAGATCAACATCAATATATAACTATAAAAAGTTGTCTCACTGGAATAGCACAATCCCGAAAATCCTTGGCAGTGAACTCGACATTTGGGCTGATTGTCCCGAGCAGATGGTGCTGCACTCCTGCCACAAAACATACATGAATGATATTAATAGTAAAATAGCTAAGGTCAATTACACAAAACTGCATAGACTGCGGGTGGACTAAAGAGTGCAAAGCAATGACCTTTCTGGTCTTGAACGGGAACTTTATTGGTAAGAACATCCAATCCTTGGTAAACCTGTAAATCAATTCGATCCAATACACCAGTTGTGAATACATAGTATGCCCTTTTAAGTAGTCTTCCTTCCTTTCTCAGATTTCTTTATTCACTTTCGGTCTGTAATTAAACTTTACACAAGCATCCACTTAATCACGTCAGTTGAAGTTACCTGCATAGAGTCGGCATTGATGATTTCGATGGGGAAGTGGGAGGCGAGGTCTATGGCCAATTTGGATTTGCCTGAGCCAGTGGCGCCCATTATCACTACAATCTTGGGCTTTGATTTCGCGTTAGGGTTTGAATTAAGGTCTTCGTCCATCATTTTTAGAGTCCCTTTTTGCTCCTGAGGCGGGGTTCCACTTTCCATTCTCTCTCTACCTCCCGCACCTCCTTGTCGGAGTTGAATTTAGTTAGCTTGTAAGGATTGCGTTAACTGTACCCGCCCTCTCACCACACTTTCACCCTAATTATTATAGTATTAGTATACCGCTTTTCTTTGCTCTCTGTAGATGATTTTAATGGATTGAGGAGATGAGAAAGAATGTTGAAAATTGAGACATAGGGAGGGACAGCTTTGTTTGAGAAGGATTTGATTTTGAAGAATATTGGAGGAATTGAGAGAGAGATATATGAATTTTAGTTTGACAAAATTAAGACGGGATGACGGACAAAGAAGTATTTTTTTTTTGTTTGTAGCAAAGTAAACTTCTATACGGTCAGTGACTAAGTAGTATATTACGTTAACCACATACCGCGATGGGATCTGGCAGTATACGATTCAATAGAAATTCAATATCACAGATTAATCAGGATTTCGAGGTTGATGAAGGCCGACTTTGAAAACGTTCTTCAAGAGTGATGAACTGATGTGAGAGACGAAATCCAAAAATGTTGGAGACAATTCGACACTGAATTCGAAGAGAATGGATTTGGAAGAAGAGAAATGGGGAAGAAGAAGTGATCTTGACCTCAATTTTTGCAGATAGACGTATATAGAATTTTAGGGTGAGTGGAGGTGAAAAAACATTCATAACGGTCGATTTGACAAGGAATTTTACCTTGGAAAAATAAATAAAGATTAATGTGTGGAACAAGGTTGAGAATGAAATATTTATTAAAAGAATGGTGAATAAAAAGAGAATTGAGGAAATTAAAAAAAAAAAATTAAAAAGTAAACAGAAGTACAATGAATTTTTTGGTTAGTAGAAGAAAAATTCACTACGTTCGTGATTAGGTTAGTGAATTTTAATGATTTCAATTAAATCAAAAGGTCATCTTATTCATTCAATTATGGCATCCATTCTCTCCCACTTCAGACTTCAGAATTTACCGTTCTTATAGAGATAAATACACTTTCGTATCTTCTTAACCCGAAATAAAATAGCCAAAGATAGAAAAAGTTTCTTTTTTTTTAGGGTACTCTTGAAAACAAATCCAGTGAAGACGGGGTGGCGCTTGTAACTCAGAAGAATAAAGCACGTGATTACGAACCACGATGTCGAGAGTTCGAATCTCTCCTCGCCCACAACCAATTGCAAGTGAACTAAAGGCGAGGCTCAATCATGCCTTTGCTCAAAGGCCATGTTCTGTACTATAGCAAGAAGAAGCTTTGGGAAGAAATGCTCCTTGAACGGAGATGAAGCAAAGTAGGCAAAGAAAAGTATATTTCCCTATGAGGATAGGAAAATAATGATCAGGATAGCGGAACAAAAGTTTTGGAACTTGAGTGTGGATCTTTTGAATGGTTTTATTGTCATTTATACTATTCTAAAAAGGGTTTAAAGGGAAAAAATATTTTTGGACAAATATGTTTTCATTAATATTTTATATTTTTTAAAGGGTGATTATATTACCACCACAGTTTTTTTTTTTTTTTTTTTTTGCACCACATTTTAATCAAATTTGAAGTCTTCAATCTTTACCTATTGTAATACTTATATCTCTAACCTTTTTTTCCATCAAATTCTTATCTTTAATCTTCTAATTAATTAGCACATCTCGTTATTGATAATGATTTTTGTTAAAATATTCTATTTTGCTCCATTTGAAATGAGAAAAAAATATTTTTTCACACTTTTGTATTTATTCTTTTTTTAAAAAAATATAAATGATGGACAAATAAGTAGTTTTACTCCTTCAAACGGACTTTTTGGACGTGAACTTTTATTAAAGACGAGTTGTGCTAATTAATAGAAGATTGAAGAAAAAAAAAACGACCAAAAAAAGTTGATGACATAAGTGTTACAATAAATAAAGATTGAGAACCTTAAATACAATTAATATGTGGTGTAACAAATAAATTTTGTAGTGTGAATATAATTACTCTTTTCTAAAGTGTCATTGAGTTAATATTATAATTGAACTTCTAATTTAACATTTATAACCACATACAGTCATTAGAAGTTGAAAAGAATAAATCTTCATTTATTATATTTAATTACTGGATTTTGAAAATATTTTATTTGAATAGTGAAAACGGATTTGATCAGTTACAAAATTAATAGTAATTGACATTTCACCAACAATTTATTCAGCCTATTTAAGGTCTAATTTGAAGTTTAAGGTTGTTTTATTTGAAGGTAATTATATAGTTTGTGATGTCCATAAAGACTTCATTTGAAGATTTGTATTTGTGATTGTGGTTTTTGTTAGTTAATGTGAATAATTCTCAATGCTCTTCTTTTTTCAAAAATAATAATAATTTGCGTTAGAATATAAATGTTATGATGTATTTTTTAATTATTGTGCATGCTTGTGCGTATTTGTATATTATTTACATATCTAAATGACTTGCGGCTTCATATTTTCTAGACGAAAAAAACTTTGTGGACTAACTTTAATATGGTTTCAATTCACTATTGATACGTATCTTATTTCTATTTTTTTTATGCTTTTGAATTAAATTGTTATCTATTTTACTTAAACTAATTTTTCTTAATTATTTATGCTCCAACGTGAATAAGACGCTTAAATCGCTAGAATATTTAGTTTTTGTAATATTAATTTATTTCTCAATTACAATTTGGATAAGTTCACTAGGGATGGCAACAGGGCGGGTTCGGAGCGAGACGGCCATTCTCATACCTGTCCCGTCGGGAATTTTTGAAAAGCGGGGCAGGTGCCCCATTTATCGCTCCTTTTAATTAATTAATTATATTATTTTTTTATTTTTTTACATACAATTTAAATTTTAAAACATAAAAATAAAATAAAATAAAAACATTCGGGGCGGGTTTGGGTAATGCAGGGGAGGAGACCATGATCCCCACCCTCGCCCCGTTTAGTAATCGGAGCGGGGCGGGGACAAATTTTTTTGCCATCCATAAAGTTCACGTGAAGACATCTGGGCACTGAATTGTGTAAATGAGAATATTTAATTTTGCCAATTTCTAATGTAAATGTTATTTTATTTTCTTTTATATATTGATTGATAAATCTACTTAACTTGAGGTGTTACGAGCCCAAATTGCATGTAATATTTTGGATTAAAACCTCTTAATAATTGCAGAGTTATATTAAATTATAAAGATTTGTTATAAGTCATTTGCCATCTCATAGAGCAAAAAAATTCAATGTGTTTGAGTGTTCGATATATTTAAAAATTTATTTTTATTCTTTTTATTTGTGTTCTTTAATTGACATTATTTAACTATATTACAGACCTTAAAAAATAAATGTTCAATACTGGCAACACAATTGTAAAAAGTACTTTGTTTGAATACAACAATAAACATTATATTTCATCGTATTTTTTAATGTTAGATTTTTGTATTTTAATACAGTATTAAATTAAGTTATAATTATTTAAATATTTAAATAAACATATATCTCACAACACCATTATTAAATCACGTGCAACGCACGATTTACATAATAATTTATTATAAATGATGGAACCATTACAAATAGTATGCCCCGACCTATCCGTATATATTTTTGTTTTACGTCCCGTAACTCTTCTTCAGCCAAGCTAGGGCAGAATTACAGAGTTATTACAAGTATTAGTAGCATAACAAAAACACATTCCTCGTCATTAATATGTTTGCTCGTGACAATTGTGAACTCTCGAGAGAATAGTGCTAGTACATCTAAGAATTTTTAATTGGCTAGTTGTAAATAGCCCCAGATCTATGGACCAAAGAATTATCCAGGACCTACACCGGGGTATTGACGATGATTTTCAAATCTTGCAGAACAGAATGTGATACGAAGAAATGGAAACAAAATTAAAATTTTATTAAAAATTGAAATCAAACTCAATAATTAATTTTAACCACAAATTTTATAGAATATAAACTTTTTTACAATTTTTCAATTCTACATTTCATCAACTTTTTTTTTATAAAAAAATCTGATTTTAATTAAAATCATACACACCCTTAACTTTGAGGAATTAAAGGTCGATTGACAAAGCTTTTACAAAAATTTTAGCAGATTTTAATAAAAGTAGATAAAATGTGTAGTTAAAAAATTGTAGGTCATATGAGATATTTTGTTAAAATTAATTATTAATTTTGACTTCAACTTTTAGCAACTTTTTAAGCTAGTGCATGTTTACCACTGCTAAATTATTTTTTAAGTTCTTATAAGTTATGAATCATATGAATGTGTAGATAATAAATGAATAATAAATTATGAGTAATACAAAATCAATTTATTCAACTTAAATTATAATTTAAATTTAGCCAAACATAGGCTATACCACTCCGTAGCTTGAAACCATTGTCTAGTGAATATGTACGTGAATTGACGGTTATCACCGACCGTACTACGTCTGCAGAATTTCAACTCCATCCCCTGCCCAAAAATTGCTCTCTTTCTCTCGATCGCTCTCTCTCTTTCTCAATCCTACAGAGACTCCCATCCCTGCAACAAAGGTTAGCTCTCTCTCTCTCACTCTCACTCTCACTCTCACTCTCTTTCTCAAAATCGCACACACTCTCTCTCTCTCTGTGCCTGTTTAGTTTCCAGATTTTTCTCAAATCCTCGAACCTGTTTATTAATCGTGTAGGAGGCTGCTCCCCTCTCCGATTGGCGGCTAATCTTCGCCGGCGATATCTTCGATCAGGTCAATAATTCTACCCGCGTCTCTGTTCCATGAATTCTGTGCTTATAAATATTGTTTTAATTGGACAATTTTGGATTTTTTATCCCTTTCGCTCAATCGTCTCCAGCAAATCCATCGCCTGCTGCAAGTCGCCCAAACAATGGCTGGCGGTTTCTCCACAAAATCCTAGACAACTTCACGTGTGTACTATCTCTCTGTGTGTGTGGGTGATTTACTTTACGGGTTGATTTTATGCATGAAGTGGAAAGTTGAAGTCTTTTACCCATATTTGCCTCAAAAGGGTTTCACAGACTCTGAATTTATGACTATTCCAATTTCAATTCTGACAGCAACCATTTCCTTCTCTTTAAAATCCATTTGGGTCTGATTCACGCTTATCACCATCTCCTGTGAAGAAATCTCAAATTGGTTCTTCAAATTCACTGTGGACTTGGTGGGTGGGAAGCAGTGTTTACGGGTACGCTATTGGATTTTACAATTGATTCAGTGTTTTAAGATTATTAAATTTTTGTGTGATGCAAGTTTTGTGGAACGCTCTATCAATTTGTGTGAAAATGGAATATGGGTTTACCAGTAATATAAAGTTACAAGTATTTTTCTTTGGAGATTGACATAGAAAATATAAATTATCTTGTGTTGCAGTGTTTTCACGTAAAGATAGGTCATTTTCTTCATGAGGATAGTGGATTTTACTTGGTAGTTGCTTCAAATCAGATAGTGGATTGTATGGAAACTCGAGAATTATAGTAGACTTTGGAGTGTGATAAACAAATCACAAGGTTTGCAAAATTTTTGACTAAACACTGGAAGAATATTGATTTTTTTTAGTTATTTAGAGTTTTATTGATATTATTTTTGTTGTCAAACACAATAGACTCTACGGTCGGATCCACCGCAAGGAAGCGGTATACTAGTTTAACTTTCATCTCAAATGCAATTAGGCTACCGAACTTTATTTTGCAACAACCAACTCACTTTATTTTAATTTAACTGCAATCAAAACACTATATTTGAACAACATAACAGATTTTGATGGCGTGTAAATTAAAACTAACCAATTTCTCAAGTTTTCGTCCCAATCATCAAAATATTTGAAATTGATGAAAGAAAATTTAAATTAAAAAAAAAATTATTTTTAATCTATATCTCTGAAATTAGTTACGGGCTGAATTTTAGAAAAATGTACCCAAGGCCAGAACTCACCGTCAGTAGCATTCCGATGATAATCACAAACAGGTAGTTCATGTTCTGATATTTCCGTTGTGTGATTAATTCCATAATTATATGATCATATAGTTATTATAGATTCTTTTCATTTATAATCACATTTCTATTTATAATTTTATTATACTTTTATACAATTGAGATGAAATCAAACTCATCTTGGTCAAAACAGAAGGCTGTGGTCACAGTGATTAATATGTAGATATGTTTGTAGCCTTTGGAAAAAAAAAGAGACACGAAAGCACTATGAACTATGACAATGATATCTGGCATGGACTGAGAAATTGATGTTAGAATAGAAAATATTTCCTTGACACTCCTTCAATCAGGACTCAAAAACTGTGTTTAAGATTAAGAAATTATCCGGAAAAAAGCTGCAAAAGTAGTCTGAGAAGCTGATGGATTGTAAACCAGGAAACTAGAGAGTTTTGATGCTACCATGGTTAGCTCATGGCCATATATCACCCTTCTTAGAGCTGGCTAAGAAGCTCACAAAGAGTGATTAGGTGTACTTGTGCTCTACTCCTATCAATCTGAATCCCATTAGAGAAAACGCGATTAGTAGTAACTTTTCCTTTATACAAATCGTAGATCTTCACCTCTCTACTTCCTAGAATTTCCCCTGATTATCATACCACCAAGAACTTGCCACCTCATCTCATGCCGACCCTTAAAACTGCCTTTGATGGTGCAAAGATAACTTCCGCGACATCCTCAAGACGCTCAAACCAGACCTCGTAATATATGACTTCTTGCAGCCATGGGCACCAGAAGTGGCTTCGAGGAAAAGATAAATTCAGTTCTTTTCCTTCCTTGTGGTGCAGCAACTTCTGCCTTCTTAGTTCACCATACCACGAATCCTGATGCTGAGTTTATTTTTCCAGCGTTGAAGTTTCCACAAATTCAGAGTCGAGACTTGTTCAGTTTATGGATGATGTTTGGTTGCCTCACGAACAAGGAGAGGTTCTTAGGATGCATAGAGAAATCCTCAAGTTTTGTACTCATCAAGACATCTAATGAGATTGAAGCGAAGTACATTGATTTCTTCTCTGCATTAGTAAGAAAAGAGGTAGTTTCTGTTGGGACTCTTGTTCAATATCCAATTGACATAACGTAGACTCCTCGATATTGATGGATTGGGTGAGCAAGAGGAACCTCAATCACTAGTGTTTATCTCCTTTGAAGTGAGTTTTTTCTCCAAAGAAGATTTGAGGAGATAGCTTACTGATTGGAACTTAGCAATGTAAATTTCATATGGGTGGTTCGGTTTCATGGAGGTGAAAAATCGAAACACATGAGACACTACTGCCGAAGGATTCCAAAAGAGGGTGGAGAAAAGAAGCATGATAGTTGAAGGAACCGCGATCACATTAGTAGGCAATGTTTGTTGGTCAGATATCGCTTCGGGCGCCTACATGGCATTGACCGGTGAGTGCCGATCCTCGGTCGGGATGGTAATGTTTGGGTGGGACTTATAAGTTACTTATGAGAGAGAGAAAACGATGTGAGAGGATACTTTTTCTCACTCTATCTTATAAGTAACTTATAACCCCACCCAAACATCTTGAAAAAAAGATAACCATCTCGGAATAACCTATTCTTAATAAAACTAAAACCTACTAATAAGAAAAGTAATAGTCCTAAAACTAATAGTGATCCGGTTTTAATAGAATTCTCTTACACCAGTCCCCACTCAAAATAAAAACTCGCCATCGAGGAGGCGGGAAAGGAAAGTAGTAAGAAATTTCGATCTTGCATCGATTGTAGGAGACTCACGATGCATTCGGTGAACATTAATATCTCGCAATTTCCTTCTTTAAAAGCATCAAAACAATCTTCTTGTGATACCACCAAAGTATACGACACATATCCATTTCCACCACTTCACATATGCTCTCATCTTTATAGTAACTTTAACCTATAAACCTTTTTTAATCCATGCACTCTTACATGAGGAAGGGTGTTTCTCGGTCTTCAGGTTCAAAGCTTTTACTAATGTTTTGGACACCACTACTTCTCAATACTGCCACCATCTACGATGACACGTGAAACTTTCTTTGTCGATTATACATCGAGTTTTAATATTCTTGTAACGATGTGAATCGAAACTTCCTTTGGAGCTAAAGTACCACTTGTAAGTGCAAGCAACAAGTCGCGCCCTACATTGTCATTAGTAAATTTAGCTCCTTTGTAATCAATTTTGTCTTCTATATGTACATCGTTATCATCACCTTCAACATCTATAAGGTTTATAGATCTTCTCAAGGACAATCTTTGGAGTCAGGTTGATTGCACGCCATGGGTCTGTTGAACATAGCTCGGCCTTTAAAGTCAAATCTTTCAGCACTTGCTTCCGCGCTTTGGACTCGTCACCGCCACCAATGTTCATCGTAGTTGAAGTTTGTCAAAATGATTGATTGCGTCTTCGAGTCAACAATTCTTTGTCCCAGATTCTAGTTTGAGAGTTGCAGTCGTCAATCCTACGTTGTCATTAGGATGTTCACTGCTGTCACCATCTTTAGCCCTCAGCTATAGGTAGATCCTTTCTATAGATAATGCACGTCGAAAACGATTCTATGAAGGGCAGACGAGTGAACAACGATCAAGGCAACGAGCTTCAAATACTATTCGTAAACAACGATCTCGTCAACAGCATACAGATGAGCAACGAGCAGATGAACGAGCTTTAAACAAGATTGGTCGAAAACATGCACGTGTAAAGACAAACAATTGCACAAAAGGGCATGTGAGCGAGTTATAGATAATGCTTCGTCGAACTTTAGTTAACGGCAAACTCACGGTTGATCAACGGTTTGTTGCATATCTTCAAATAGTGCACATAGAAGAAGAATTACCTTTGAGGAAAATACTTTGACTCATCCTTTAACACTATCTATCGCTTAATGTTTTCGAAAATCTATTCAACAACTTATGTGGGTTGGTTGTTCGCATGTCGTATTTCGTTTCCCGCATTAAAAGTTCGAAATTTGTGCGCATTGTTTAAGGGAGACTCGGCGTGGATTGAATCCGCTTAAGTTCGGTCTGAAAAATATAATGGATCCCGTGTCGTTCCAATTGAGTTGTCACGATCGACCAATTTAGAGCAAATTCTTATTGCTAGAGCACACCCAATGATGTCCGCATATCGTGTTAAAGGCCAACAATACAAGTATAGTGGTAATGTGATTAACTTTGCTCAAGATGTGAATTCAATTCTTCGACGTTTTACCGCTTAAACCTCACCGACTTATCTGCGATATTGATTGTGAATAGAACCGGGCAAATGCTATTAAACAATTTCGCGTCGTCGTCGTGAGTATGTTCGACAAGCATTGGTTTGGTTAAAACAAAATCATCTTTATTATCGAGACATAACCATTGACGAGATCTCATTGGAAACATTACCCGAAGATGGTGTACACAAGATACGCCTCATGCTCATGAAGATAATGCACAACTTCTAAATGAAAATCAATCGATGGATGTTGTTGAAGATGACATAGAGGGGCCTCCCGAGATTGTTAACCAAAATGTTCATATTGATGAGTTTCATCTTCATTGGGACTATTTTTATAGGGGCCTCAACCTAATCGCCAAGCATGTATACAAAGGGCATTGCATGTAGCGCGAGACCGATCATACTATTGCTCACATGCATTTGACAAATAAAGTTATTGATGAGTTTTCCACTCCAGGATATATTTCAATAGTTTTTCCAGCCTTATTTCCGTATGGGAATGCAGATTTTAGACAAGCTCGTCCAAGAAAGGTGAATCTTTCAGAATACTTTCAGTATTTGATGAAATATTTTGATGGACGTTTTGCTAAAGATTCACGATTTCGATATTTTGCTTGGAATTCTATCTCAAGGTGGCGCGCTCTTTCTTTAGGGGATGTGTATGTAAAGAAAAATCCTTCAGATGCTGAGTTGTCTATACTAGATATTCAAGATATGGTTGCTTCTGGTGACACACGACTTGTTGGCCGTATATCGTATTATGCCAAGTCTATCCGTGGAACTCGTGCTTATCGGTATACAAGAATGAAAAGAATTAATCGCAATGGTAAAACAATTAGAGCACCGACAATCTTTTTACATTAAGTGCGGTGACTTGCAATGGCGGTGTATGACTTGTTGGATCCTTCAATTAATCTCGGCAGACTCATCGATATTGATTTAAGGAAGAGACGAGCGAAGTTACTTAATGAGAACCCATGTGTAGTTTCATGGTTCTTTCAAACAAGAATTGATCTTTTCTTGAAACATTTTTTCATAAAGGAATATGACGCGATTGATTTTTGGTATCGTTTCGAATGGCAACATCGCGGAAGTGGTCATGTTCACGGTTTTTATGGTTTAAAGATGCTCCCGATGTTAATCGTCTAACAAGAACCTAAGAGGACAAAAATAGAATTATTGAATATTTTGACCGTCTTTGTTTGTCTTGAAAATCCGGATGTTGGCATGTCTATTCCGATGCATCGAACACCCTTGTGCACGCATCTTGCACTGTGAAATGAATCTTGATTTGGATGATAATGATTATGCATTTTTAGTAAATTGGGTCATGCGACATTCTAAATGCGGGACATATTGTTTACGCCTACATAAGACAACAAAGCGAGATGGTGTGTCGATTTAGATACCCCTTTCGATGTTCTTACGCATTCTTCAATTGTTGAAGAGCCTCCTAATGAATAACATGTTTCGATTCTTAGGACATCGAAATGATCCGCTGGTTTGTTCTCATAATGTAAAGTTCTTCGACTTGGCGAGCAAACATAGATTGGTCACCAATCCTTTCGGTTCGATCGGTGATACATTACATCGCCAAATATGTTGCAAAGGCCGAATCAAGCGTCGAAAACATTCACGAGATACTTTATGCGATAAATTGTAGATGATCTTCGTCGTCCATGTCCAACAAATGAGATCTGCAATCAAACGCTTATTAATTAAAAGTGTTTCCGAAAGGGATATATCCGCTCAAGAAGTTTGTCACTTGCTTATGGGTTACCCTCTTACAAAGTCATCAAGAAAGTGTGCTTTTGAATGTCGAATGAGAAGAGTATGTTGTCATCATCTCTACTACGGTGAAGCCATGATGCAAAAATGGTGAAGATGTTGTAAGAATGGATCCAAGTTTTGTGATCTCGCTATATGACCCGTCCTTTTGAATATGAAAATTTGTCCCTCCTTCGGATGGCAAAGAAACACTATTTTAGCAAAAGCCGTTGGCACAAATCTAAAGTTGAATCTATCATGCGTATTATTCCGAACTCGACTACGGTGAACTTCTTGAAAATAGTGAAAATTGGGAATTATATTGTCGTCAACAAGTTTTACTTCACCACCATTACCACGCTTTAGCCAAAGCAATTGGTGAGTGTGAGACATGGACTTTACGCTATGTTGACTTAGGTTTGGCGATGAATGATTGTGTTAATATAACCGATTTAGTTGGTGAGGAATACGAGGAAACCAAGATATATAGATCTCTTGAATCAAAGGGTTCTTCTTGAAGAATGGATGCTCGCAGATCAATGGGGCCAATGTTTGAATATGGTGAAGATGTTGAACTAGGTCGTTGAGACTTTTGATACATCACATAATTGGGGAGAATGTATAGAGCGATATCCTAATATTGATATAGATGTAAAATTTATCCATAATCATTTGGGGGTTACTGATGATTGTAATAGTGAGTTGGCAAACAATTTAGTTGTTGTTCCACTTACTCATTTATCACCAACAACGAATGGCTCATGATTTAGTATCGGCTTCTCTTCATGAACAAAACCTATCCATTTGATAATTTCGAGGAGGAGCAGCACCGGAAAGTCTACACTCATAAATGCAATTGTGCACTCTCGCCTTTATTTTATTTCATTCAAATAAAGCGCTTCGGATCACGGCTCCAACCGAGTTCTTTGATTTAATATTGGTGGTGCCACCATCCATCATGAACTCGCCATAAGTGCGGAGAGAAAACCTTCACGCCCATATATTCATATTAGTGGTGATCAATGTGTAGCGCATGCAAGAAGACTTCAAGGACACTAAATTGATTATCATTGATGAATACAAGATGTTAGGAGAGCAATGCTTGCCAACGTTGACCTCCGTTTTCGGGACATATTTGCAACCAATGAATCATTTGGAGGAGTTTCCATTATACTTGTTGGTGATATCGTCGGTTGCCTCCTCAGATTTGATAGTCCTTTATATTCAAATAAAGGAAGTTATATCTGCAACAATGCGGTACGCTTGCGTATTCATTTTGACAAATGTATTCGACTATCATACATATTTCGACAAGCGGGGAAGATCGTGCATCTTTAAGAGAAGCTTTACACCGACTTAGTGATGGTACCTCCACTATCGAGGATCGGCATATGTTCAAAACTCGAGAATTTTCAACTCTAACTATTGAAGAGATGAACGACTTTAGATACGCTCTTCGTTTGTTTCCTACAAAACGGCCCGCTAATGAGTATAATCGGAAAGGTTGATTCAACTTGGAAGACCAATTGCACGAATATTTTCAAAAACAATTGTGAAACCGCTAAAAAAGCCGAGTCGGATCAAGCAAAAGGTTTGGAGAAATTTCTTTGTCTATCCGTTGGAGCACGTGTTATGCTTCGTGCTAATCTTGCCACACATAATAGTCTTGTTAATGGAGCAATGGGCACCGCAGTATGGATATTGTTTATGCGATTAATTGTAAGTCACCGCTTTGATTCGCCTCTTTTGCTATTATGGTGGACTTTGATAATTACCGCGGCACTAGTTTTCGTGAAGGCAAAGAACATAATTCCTATTCCGCCAATAACATCAAATTGGAAGGCATCAAATGGAACCTCTTGTCAGCGAACACAAATACCAATTATTTTGTGTTGGGCAATTACAATACATAAAAGTCAAGGACTAACTCTTGACAAAGCAATGGTAGATATTGGTGAGAAGGAAAGCCTTGGTCTAACTTTTGTTGCTCTATCACGGACGAGAAGGTTACAAGATTTAGCATTTAACCCAATGTTTACTTATGAAAGACTACAAAAAATTGGTAAATGTGATGGTCTGAAAGGGAGACGACAAGAGGAGGAACGCTTGCGCAACATACAAATTTGTAATGACTAATTTTGACTTAGTATGTCTACACAAATATAGAGTTTATGCATATTTTGTGATATTACGTCAAATACTCAATCTTGATATTTAATATTTGTTTTCCTTTTCAGGTTGATATTTAATATTTTGTGAGAGAGCAGAGTTGATTGACACTCAGGTATTCAATTTTTGAACGCCGATTAAGTTTTTCTTCGTTCCTATTGTTTTTGAATTTTTTATTAACATTATTTTTGTTGTCAAATTTTGTATTTTACAATAGAGCCTACGGTCGAATCCCACCGCGAGGAAGCGGTATATTAGTGTAATTATAGAACCCAGGCTCATATAGATGTCCACATCTGTGGCATTCAAGTTAAACTCCACTGAAACCACTACAGACTGAAATGAAGAGAGATGGAAATTCAAATTCAAACTCAAGGCTGCCCTTGGGGACTTGAATTTTCCCCCAAGAACAAGTGACCTAGGCACCCAGGTAATCAACGCATTCAAATCACCTACGAACAAGAGAACTGCGCCGAGAACCGCCTCTACAGTAACTCCGATTACACACAACAGAACTGAATCCATGGCCATCGAATGTCTCGTCCTAGGTAACTCTTCGTCTCTCTCGCTCCCTTCAATACAAGAGATGCCAATATCTAACAGTATTTCACAAATATCTTGTCTTGATTGTTTGCTTATTTTACATTTTTTTTAAAATAAAATAAAATTGAGAGCGTTTTGTAATGGGTATCGTGAGAACGTCGGTTTCAGACCGCTAAAAGATATTGCCTTGAGACATTTTTGTTTCCCACTCTCTGTTCGATGATTTGCTCAACTGATTGCTCTTTATTTTTTACCATCATATTCGTTGTATGTTGATTTTGAACGGAATGTAATGTATGACACATTGATAGGTGCGGGACAAGAGGTGGGAAAGAGCTGCGTGGTGGTGACAATAAATGATAAGAAAATAATGTTTGATTGCGGCATGCACATGGGCTACCTAGACCATCGACGGTACCCTGACTTCTCGTTGATCTCAAAGTCCGGTGACTTTACCAACTCCCTCACATGCATAGTTGTCACGCATTTCCATTTGGATCATATTGGAGCTCTTCCATATTTTACTGAAGTTTGTGGGTACAATGGTCCCATTTACATGACGGTAATTTTCGCTTTACATACTTTGCATCATGCAACATCTTTCTTTTTATGTGATATTTGAGCTAGTACAGAGGTGTAGTAATTATTTTTCACATAGTTTACAATGAGTTTTTTTTTTTTTTTTGGTTATTTTCGTAATTTCTAGAGGCATGGGATATTTGACTGGCATCACCATGTAGTCATTATAAAACTCTGTTTGCGCATTATCTACATCATATCATCAAATTTGCATTTCTATCGATGGAGCTTGTGGATAACATAACCAGACTAAATGACTGAAGCGCAAGAATATAATTTTGGCGTTATGGTAGTACATATTTACAGAACGACATAAGTGAAATGGCTGAAATGTTTGAGTGTAACCTTGATTTGTAGGTAAATTTTCTATTAGAATGAATAAAATGTCGTATTTTTCTTTGAATCTGTTTGCTGATATTGTATAAAACTTAAAATCTTGTACATTGTTTTGTTATTTTTGTGGTTTTTGTGCAGCTTTAACTGATAATTATGCATTGGTATTGCTCTATTATCTACTAAATATATGTATGTATACATACACACACATATATGTTTCCTCCCAGATTTATCATTTCACTGCTCTATACTTACTTGAGCCTATATTCGCATTATTGTTCTATGATTCACTAATCTCATTCAATCTAGATTTCTCTTTCTTATGATATCTGAATTATGACGGATCTTCATAAACTTTTGACATACAAAATGCTAGTTTTTTTTCATCGCACTGTAATTTTGTTGTTTATATGATTCTTTGGATTAATCTTACTTCAGTATCCAACAAAAGCTTTGGCACCATTAATGCTTGAGGATTATAGGAAGGTTATGGTTGACAGAAGGGGAGAGGAAGAGCAATTTAGTTCCGAGCAGATTCTGGAATGTATGAAGAAAGGTACGCAGATTCCTTTTTACTAAGTTCTTCTTTTCCTTTAAGTGCAACCGGCAAAGGGAAAGGGTCAAGGGTTAAAAGGTTCGACCGAAATGTCAAAAATAAATAAATAAATATATGTACATACACACACACACACGTATATGTATATTATGGAAAAATTAAAACAACCGTAGATGGTTAAATTTTTACATCACCAATTCGAAATAAATACAATTTTGTGTCAAACAATTTTGCTTTGAATTGTGTAAGTTGGGTTAGTATGGAATGAAGATGTGTTCTTGGAATGCTATTGGTAACTGGTTGCTGGGAGTTTTAACAAGATTCCACTCCGAAATCTAATAATTGGGAGGAGAGAAGGGCCACCTATAAATTGAGCATCCTACTGCACTGTACATGTCCGCTTCACCTGTTGTTAGTTGAACACCAGTTCAAAGGTTTCTTGACCCGTTTTTATTCCACCCGACTGGATTTTGGACCGCTTCGTAATTTTTCGGGTCGAAAAGGCCAGTCGTCCAGTTTTCATAACATTGTTATTTCCTTGTCCCGTCTTTATTTGTTTTCACTTACCATGTTTCTAAGAAAAACCCTGTTCCCCTAGATGACTCTCTGACGCAATAATAAATTTGTGCCATGGAATACATCATGGCCATGAAATGTTCAACTGCTGTATCACAGAGTTGAATTCGGATATTTTTGGTTTATCTAATTTTAAGTAATTTACTCAATTACTTACAAAGAACTTAAAGATATGTAATAAAAAAAAAAAATTGATATTCTGGAACAATGACTAGTATGGTTAAGTTTTATATATAGTGGACGATTAACACATAATTCAAATTGCTAATGATGCACGTTCTTATCTATAGGTATAATGAATCTATGCATTGAAGTGAGTGGAATTCTGTTGGGACTTAGGGAAGTAATTTGAACAAAAGGTAGTAACATTTTGAACATTTAAAATTAAATTTCTGGACTAAGTTATATGTTTCTTGTCAAAAAAATTATTGCAAGCATTTTACGCAGCTTATTAAATCATTTTGTAATTTTCTTTTCATACAACTATTTTCTTTAATCATGATTTTCGCATGCAGTGTTGATCGCATGGATCCGGGCATCGTTTCAAGTTGATAAAGACCTCCAGATTCGTGCATACTATGCAGGGCATGTAAGAGAATCTTAACTTTTCTCCTAAAGAATGGAGTCCCGAGCATGTAATTATGCTTGAGTTGAATTGATCAAATTTATAAATTAACTACATGAGTGTGAATGTGCGAGAAATTGTAACTAACATAAAATGTGAGATATTGTCCTTTGGGCCTTCTATGGTTTTACCCCAAAAAGGCACCTGATGAGGTAGGATACCTGATGCTGTAATCTAAGTACCAGGTTCCTCCTGTATGCTTTTTGATGTGAGATCCTGATGCATCTCCATTGTCCCCTACCAAAGCTCTAGTGTTCCAACTTCTTAGCAACTTCTAGTGTGTTAGATTGATTAACATGAATCAAACACCATAGTTGGTGCAGGACAGTTCTATTAGAGCTCTATTACTATTAGTTTTAAGATTCTTACGGCCCGTTCTCTTTGCGGTTCAATTTTCAGTTTTGAGTTTTGAATTCATTTTCAGTTTTTTGTTTTGAGAGTCTATTTTAATATTGCTGAAAATGTGTTTGGTTTGTTATTCTGAAAAATTATTTCTCGAAATAGAAAACTAGATAACACATTTTGTTTGAAATTTTGAGAAATTATTTTATGACATTTTATTCAATGAATATTTAGTAAAATATAACAATTTTATGCTAATATTTTATCTAAGTAATTTTTACATTTTAAAGTTGGTAAATCTTACAATTTTTTTTTTGCTACAAAAATAAAATACAAACAAATAATAAATTGGAAAAATAGGAAATAAAAAAATAAAAATTAATGATGTAAACTGAGAATTTTAATGTTTTATTTAAATAACCAATAAGGGCTTGAACTATTTTTACGTTTTTAGTATTTTTCTTTTTTTAGTATTCTAGAATTTAAATTTTTAGAATTTTTATTTTTATGGAATTTAATTTGTTTTAGAATTTTTATTTAAACGCTTATTTCCCATATTTTGAGTGTTTTGGTGATTTACTGAAAACATTGAAAACGTCACAAAACTGTTTTGAGTTTTATGTTATAAGTTTAGCCTTGTTTTCAAAAATGCATTTTCAAAAACAGCATACCAACCAAGTTTTTTACAAAGCTGAAAACTGAAAATCACTTGAAAACAACAAAGAGAAAAGCCCTTAGTTTTCTCATTGGTAGAATCTTAGTTCTATTTAGAACACATATTTAGGATTTTATTAGGATATTGTTTTCTTCCCATGTAAGAGATGATTAGTAGGTCATTATAACTCTATTAGGAGACTACCTTTCTTCGTGCAATGCCTATAAAAGAAGAGGGCTAGGCATGTAGTGTAACAGATCAACTCTATACTTACAATTAATTTTATCTAAGATTCTTCAGTTTTCTTGTTTTTCAAAAATCCAAATTCTGCTGCCACACTAAATTGTGATCAGAGCAAGGATCTACCTATAGCTGAGGGCTAAAGATGGTGACAGCAGTGAACATCCTAATGACAACGTAGGATTGACGACTGCAACTCTCAAACTAGAATCTGGGACAAAGAATTGTTGACTCGAAGACGCAATCAATCATTTTGACAAACTTCAACTACGATGAACATTGGTGGCGGTGACGAGTCCAAAGCGCGGAAGTAAGTGCTGAAAGATTTGACTTTAAAGGCCGAGCTATGTTCAACAGACCCATGGCGTGCAATCAACCTGACTCCAAAGATTGTCCTTGAGAAGATCTATAAACCTTATAGATGTTGAAGGTGATGATAACGATGTACATATAGAAGACAAAATTGATTACAAAGGAGCTAAATTTACTAACAGCGATGTAGGGCAGCTTGTTGCTTGCACTTACAAGTGGTACTTTAGCTCCAAAGGAAGTTTCCAGTTCACATCGTTACAAGAATATTAAAACTCAATGTATAATCGACAGCAAAGTTTGCTGTGTCATCGTAGATGGTGGCAGTATTGAGAAGTAGTGGTGTCCAAAACATTAGTAAAAGCTTTGAACCTGAAGGCCGAGAAACACCCTTCCTCATGTAAGAGTGCATGGATTAAAAAAGGTTTATAGGTTAAAGTTACTATAAAGATGAGAGCATATGTGAAGTGGTGGAAATGGATATGTGTCATGTACTTTGGTGGTATCACAAGAAGATTGTTTTGATGCTTTTAAAGAAGGAAATTGCAGATATTAATGTTCACCGAATGCATCAGGAGTCTCCTACAATCAGTGCATCAGAAATTTCTTACTACTTTCCTTTCCTGCCCTCCTCGATGGCGAGTTTTTATTTTGAGTGGGGGGACTGGTGTAAGAGAATTCTATTAAAACTGCATCACTATTAGTTTTAGGACTATTACTTTTCTTATTAGTAGGTTTTTAGTTTTATTAAGAATAGGTTATTCCGAGATGGTTATCTTTTTCTTCAAGCATGTTTGGGTGGGGGTTATAAGTTACTTATAAGATAGAGTGAGAAAAAGTATCCTCTCACATACGTTTTCTCTCTCTCATAAGTAACTTATAAGTCCCACCCAAACATTACCATCCTGACTGAGGACTGGCACTACCGGTCAATGCCATGTAGGGCGCCCAGAACGATATCTAGACCAACAAACATTGCCCTAATGTGATGACGGTTCCTTTTTAGTTAACTAGACTTTCTCCGAGAAACGACGGCCTTCTTGTTGCCTGCACCTCCTCATAGAGAAAGAGATTGTATGGAACCTAAGCTAACCCAAGGATTTCCAGAGTAAGCATCATTGGACCATCACTCCATAGTCGAGTGATTTGACCAATTGATTCGAAATCGGGGGCTTCAAGTTTCGATCAATATTTACGGGTTGATTATCCCTCTCGAAGACTAAGATTTGAAGTGTTCTATAATTTACTGTGTACTCCGTGTAACTCACACATTTGTGTACAAATCAGTGCAAGACAAAGTAACACGAGTATCTTTGTTTAGTAACTCCATTTCCATCTGCTAAGTTTGGTGTTTCTTGCTAAGATTCTGGACTTTTTTGTTTCTCCAAAATTCAAATTCCACTGATGCATGAATAATGTTGCTTCTGTCCCTATATCCTACTTTTCCTGAGGTTGGTGCTATGTGTATTACACTAGATATGTCTCTAACGTCATTTGCAATGACTTGGCTTTAAGGGAAGCATGGTATTGTCCTTGAGGCTGAGTTTTATCTCCAAAAGGGGCTTCTCATTATACATATGCCAAGTCCTAAGTCTTATTGGTCAGGCTTTGGTCACTCTTGGCCCTAGCCTTTTTCTACTGCTTTTTGATGTTTCTTTCTTGTTTGTTTTTGTGTCTGTGTGTTCGTACTCATGGGTCACTTTTGCCCATCGGTTGTGTACCAGTCTTGGTTTTCATCTAAGGCTGCTTCTTGTTTAATAAAATTGCCACTTGCGCTGTTTTTTTTTTTTTTTTTTTTTTTTTTTTTTAAATCGAGTTTCAGCAAAATTGCTATTTTTCTTTGACAAAATAGAAATAATTTTTCTGATGGTAGGTTGCTTTCTCTTTTCTATAAAATTTCATGCCGTTGATTGTGATTAGATCAATATGTCTTAGACTTTGATCTCTAAGATATGTTTTTAGGTCCTTGGGGCTGCAATGTTTTATGCAAGAGTTGGAGATGTTGCAATAGTGTACACGGGGGATTATAATATGACACCTGATAGACATCTTGGGGCAGCTCAAATTGACAGACTGCAGTTGGACCTCGTTATAACTGAGTAAGTTAAACTTTAACAGTATGTACAAATATGGTCATTTGTTTTTATATTTTGTATTTGCACATGGATCACCCCGTACGTTGTCTTGGCTATCAATCATAAAATAGGTAGAAGAAAAAGAGTTTCCATTTGGTCTTTTACTTGTGAAGAAATGAAGGGCCAGTCAAGAGTGGTCTAATTTTGTTTGGAGATATTTCCCGCTTAGACAGATTTTGATTTATGTTGATTTTTGAAACCTTTATAGAGCAAGGTTCAGTCACATCACAATTTGCCAGTACGAGACTTCCGTAGCAAGTTTATTGAGTAACAATGTTCCAATATATTTGAGTTAAATAATGGAAGTCTATTGGATGGATAGAGAAGGTAAAATCTCATCCATATGTTAAGTAGATGTAAAGTAAAGATGGTCTTTGCACTTGGGGCTTTCAAACTTTATCTGTTAATCTAATCCCAAAATCTTGTTCATGACACATTGTACTTGAGGTAGTTGTCAGAGATGCATTTTTTTTTAAATTTCACTGAGAATTGAACTACTCAATTAATGAATACGGTCACATGTTTATATGTATGTACATATACATACACACATTTATTTCTTCTAATGGACAACACTCCGTTTCACATGTGACAAATGTGTGTATCAATTTTGTATTGACATGTTTGCCCCAAAAATTTCTTGTACAGGTCGACCTATGCAACGACATATCGTGATTCAAAATATGCTCGGGAGAGGGAGTTTCTCAAAGCTGTATAATCTTTTACCCGATAAAAGTTTAATTTGTTTTCTGTGCATTGTTTTTATTTTTTGAATCCCTTTATCATGTTTTTCTGTGCCATCTCTAATAAAAATCATGGTATCAGTAATGGTAGTGATACCAGTTTGGTTATGCAGTCTTTGTGAGGAAAATGGAATTTTTTTCAATAAAAACAACAACTAGCTTAATTGTAATTTTGTTAAATTTAGGGTATATTACATGTATTATTTTTCACCATTCTATTTGATCCTGAGCTACTTCTACAAAATGAAACGGTTATAATATATGTATTCAAAATCTGGCCATGACAAAGTATAAATTAGATGGGAAAGAAAAACAGATGAAATGTTTCTATCTCCCTTTGCACTCTGCTACAAGTTCATTTACTTGCATAGATTTTTTGAAGATATGTCAAACTTTTACCACGTGGATGTAGTTTATGTGCTATGGTCCTCCACTTTCATCCTTGATCTAGCTTTGCAATCTTGAATAATTTATAGTTGCATACTAAGTATGCAGTTTAGAGTGGATTTTTTTAATTTACATTTTAAAATGATTCCTGTAGGTTCACAAATGTGTTGCTGGTGGAGGAAAAGTGCTCATTCCTACGTTTGCTTTGGGAAGAGCCCAGGTTCTTTTATCAACTTATTATTGATTTCTTCTTGGCGATGGTTGAATATCCTAGCATGTCATAGACTTTACAGCTCTAGATTTAGACAATAAATCTAAAGAGTTGATATCTTATAATATGTCCTAAAGTGCCAAGAATCTGAGGTACTGTGAACTGGGTGTCAAATCTGATTTTGTTCACTACATATCTTACCTGTAAATCTTTGATGATTTGAATTTTTTAATCTGAGTGGATCTACTTATCAATTATCATTAATGGATTGACATTCTAGTTTCAAGAATGAATTGTCTTGTAATTTAACATTGATGCATGAAGAGAAATTATAGTGGAGGAATTGCAATGACTTACTTTATCTTGTCCAAGTTCAGGTCTATATTTTTCATTTAAGCTATATTATTAACTAATTTACTTTAAATCAATTCAATGATTTGAACTTATTTATCATTCATGCCTTTCCAAGTGTGCATCTTGGTCTGACAAATTAGCTATTACCATACAGGAACTCTGTATGCTATTAGATGACTATTGGGAGCGGATGAATCTTAAAGTTCCTATTTATTTCTCAGCAGGTAGACTCTCTTTCGTGCCTTAACTAATAACTGGATCAACGACATAAAGTTTCCCCTCGGAGAATTCTTGGATCAAGTGTTATGAAGACACATTCTTTCTTTCTCCTGTTGAGTAGATATTATATTTATGAGAACCAATAGGGTGGAAGTCATGTATCAGCATATGGAAAAGACAAATAATATCAAGCTACACATATGCTCAAATCCTCACAAAGCCAAATGTGAGGAGGAATACTTTGAATCTTGTTTTCCATGATTCCATGTGCACGTATAGATAATGGAACCTTCTAATACCTTAAAGATATTGTTTGCAACCCCTTAAAGACTTGACATCTTCTACACATATTTGAACCTGAGCTCACAATAAAGAAAATGGAGGTCAATACATATTTCATTTTCGATTATTTTTCACCTATGGATGCACATCCATCTAAACGTGGAAATTCATTGGAGTTGATCCATCTTCAAAATCTCTCCGCATTTATGTCTTAAAATACCAAGTATTTTTTGGAGAATAATGCCTAGTTTTTCAGGTATCGAGGGATTTTCAATAGAGGGTCTGGACACTTCACTTAAATAACTCATTGCTTCAGCAGGGATGCATCAATCCTTTAGTATCGTACTGTAGGGAGTTTTACTGTGACTATGCTTTTTGTTTGGAATGTTAAGTGTATGTTTGGTGATTTTAAAAGTAGTTTTTTAGGAGATTTTGAAAAAAGTCGGTGAAATATGTGGTTATAAAGTTGATAAAGTTATGGGTCCCAAGAAATATTTGGTTGAAAATGAGTTTAGGAAAAAATTGGTTTATTTTATACCCAACCAAACATGCACTAATTCATATTCTACATTATGGTTTCATTTTGTTTTTTTGTGTCTCTATTGAATTTCCTACTAAATGTTACCTCTATTAATAGAAAACGTTTCTAAAGTTAACACGATACTATTTATTTGGGCTCATCATGCATGCTCAATTATTCCAAGTCACTAAAAGACATGCTCTCACTCCATCAACAATGTACTTAATTCAAAAGGAAAAAAAGTAAGAAAAGAGAAATAACTGGCATCATTGGACATGGAAATTGTTGCACACTGCCATATTAACAAGGTTAATGCATGTTTTAGGGGAAAAATTAGGCATTTTTCTGTTTCCTTTCTACTTTTGTAGTTGATTATCTTGCCTGTTTTATGAGTTCATCTTTGTGCAAGAGTTTTTTCAAACAGGGAGAATGAATTTGTTGCTATTTTAATAATTGTTCTACATGATCTGGTAAGCTACTGATCTTATGCTAATTGTTGACATATATTTGAGTGAGGCTCATTGACAGTGTTTTAGAATCCATCTTTATTCTTCGTTTAGTAAATCTTCATCAGTATTCCTCATTGTTTCAATGACTTGTTCTATTAATCTCCCAGGTTTGACTGTTCAAGCAAATATGTATTATAAAATGCTCATCAACTGGACCAGCCAAAAAGTGAAAGATACTTATGCTACACGCAATGCATTTGATTTCAAACATGGTACTTCTCTTGTTGAATTTTCTGTTTTTAAAGGATTGATTCAGTTTATTGTCATAAAGTCTTTAAGCCCCTGTTTGGTGTAGATAAAAATTAGATTTTTCGAAGATTTTGATAAAAGTTATGAAATGTGTGGTCAAAAAGTTGATAAAAGTTGTGGGTCCCATGGAATGTGATTGAAAATGGGTTTGGGGAAATTTGAGTTTTAGAAAATGGGGGCCAAACATGGGCTAAGTAACAAAACATTCCTATTTCAGCCTACCAGTGTTTGTTGAACAACCTCTTCTAAAAGTTTAAGCTATAGAGATGGGGTACATTTATTTATTCAAACTTTGTCTTCAACACATTCACTGTCATGTTGATTGGATTCCTTCTAGTGTCAAAGGTTTGACACGTGCACAATTTTCATAAATGGACGGCGGAGAGACTTGAACTTGTGGCCTTTGCTTGCTTTGACACTACGTTAAACTATCTCATCTATAACCTTACGCTTTTAAATGATGTGGTTCAACACCTATTGAAGTTGTTGCCTTCTATATCATTGAATTTTAAGGTCGTTTTTACTTCAATAAAGTATTATTAACATGAGTGTTGATGAACTATGATTAAATGCTGGTATGCTGTCTCGCTTCACCATTGCAACGATATTATATTAAACCCTATTCCTGATAAATTTCTGGGTTAACTATATGAATCCTTTTTCCGTCCCTCAGTTCGGTCCATCACTACTTCTACTAGAAAATCAAATACAATCACTAATTATTGGAACTTCATTTTATATTCATTTATTAGAACATATTTTCATTGGGTTATATCATTCTGGAATGGAGTTGACTCTGGTATCTGCACTCCCTAATTTATGAATTTTGATCATTGCTAATATTCTACTAATGCTTGCTATGTTCTTACATGATTCTTGTCCATAATATATGAAAAATAAACAGGCATGAATATTCATCAGTTTCCAACTTTCAATTGGAACTACAAAGTTGCATTTCTTAAACCAATGCTAACTAAACATGTTATTCTGTCCCTTCCTGGGGTCCTAGATATGGGTTATCCACCAAATATGTCACCCTCTTCTGAGGATCCATTCTCAGGTTTAAGGTTATTTGCTGAGCATTTCTATTCCTATTTAATACAACTTTTAATGGATTTCAGTTAGGTCATATTATTTTATACTGCTTCTTGGACAAATCTGCAATATGTATTTAATGTGTTATATCCAAGGTTTGCCATGAACATACAAATTATTTTTCTCTACTTTAGGATTATCATCAACTTTTGCTGGTGCTGGACACCTTCAACTATTTACCTTGACTATTCTTTTGTTATGAATACAAGTACTTAACTAAACTGTGTCACAACAAAACTAATGTTTGAATGTTGCAGTCTGCAGTTTTGATCGTTCCCTGATAAATGCTCCAGGACCTTGTGTTCTCTTTGCTACTCCAGGGATGATAAGTGGGGGTTTCTCTCTTGAAGTTTTCAAGCAGTGGGCTCCATATGAAGGGAACCTTGTTACACTGCCAGGGTATGTCTTTATTTTGTTGATTACAAAATTTCCATTTTTTTAGTATGATTAGGACTCTGTTTGGACTTTTCATGAACTGATTGAGTTGATAAAACTGGATTTCATGAAAAGATAATCTAAACATTTGCTATCTTGAAGCTTTTCAAATAATTTGAGCAACACGTCTCTTTTTGAAAAATAAAGAACCAGGAAAGAAGTGATATGTCTAATTTCTCTGTTATTTTTCACTTAATCATTTAATTTGGTAGCACCTTTACTCACACTAGATGGAAACCGTCCATTTCACCCTTAAAATGTCACGTGCGAAGTATATGAAATGCTATTTTTCAGAGCTAAATTGGATAAACACGTAGTTCTAATAAAACCTAATAAAAAAGGAAATAGAAAGAAAAGAAAAAGAAACACAAATTTGCATTTGCTCCCCTAGCCCCTACCCTGCCCCAATCCTGTGGTTTTTTTTACCACCTCCACTTCCTGGTTTGGCCTCTTTACCTTGCAAGGAGAGGGTAGGTGGAGGTTGTAGTGTTGGGCGTTGAGAGTTGGGGGATTTTTCTTTTTCCTCCTATTTTATTTTCATTTTTCTTCTCTCTTTTAATTTATCGTTATTTTAATAAAAAGGGTATAATGGTATTTCCAACAAAAATGTGATTTGGTAACAATCAAATGAACTGAAACTGTTCACGGAGGACTAAGGTGCTACCACCTTGATATGATTTAAATGCCTAGAATTAAAGGTTGACAACTGTTAAAGACAAACTTTGTCTAGATAAATTTGTCCCAACAATTTAAGCTTTCAGATGAGGTAGTTCAACTAGATAGTAGAGACTAAAGTCCTGAAGCGATGTGTTGAAGACAATATAATTTCAATTTTAAATTACGTGTGTTTGCATCTTTGAATTGCATTAATCCTTCTCTGTGTATTGTTTATTTAGGTATTGTGTGGCTGGAACGGTAGGACATAGACTGATGTCAGCGAAAACACCTGCCCAAATTAATATTGACCAGGATACCCAAATTGACGTGCGGTGTCAGGTTCTTACACCCCCCTTTTATATATTGCTTCTCTTGAGTTAAACAAGCCTTATTTTACAACTATTAGAATTTGGGTCCGTGTGTGTGGAGATATTTCACTTAAGATATTCTAATTTGTCATTATGGTATTGTTTCCCATTAACTAATTGGTTCTCACAGTCACTTGATTGCACACAGATAATGAGAAAATCTTCAATGACCATAGATATTTTGTTAGTAACCTAAGCTCTGCATCACTTTTAAACACAGGCTAGGATATTGTATTGCAGTGCTCCGCATAATATTCCATGTGAAATGAAAAGCTCAAAGTTAATATTCTTCAATGAACTCGTCAATCTTCGGTTTATAAATCAATTATTTATTGGTTTCTGTTGAAAAAAATGTTACTCGCATCCCAGTGCCATACTTATTAGCTAGGTAAGGTTAATAACAATGCTCTTATTTGTACACTACTCATTAGACATACCTCTTGGCATGACCTAGTATGGACTTTGAGTCCGTTCTTACCGCCCCAGCCAAGGTGAAAATTTATACCCACTGCGACAAAATTTATACCAGCTGCTTGACATGGCGGTGCCGTGTCGCCAGATGGTCATTTTGCTTTGCCATGTCGTGAGAGGTCATTTTGCTTCAAATGAGGAAGTCCATTTCTCCAAACCCATTTCAAGAGCCCATTTACAATTGCTCATAATTCTTGGCTTCGTTTCTTCTACGATTCACTCCACTGTGCCCTAAATCGCCCACTATCGCCCTCAATTGTTGCTGTCCATTGTCGTGTTACCTAGTATTCTTTTCGTCCTCGCCCTTTTACACTCCGGTAGCTGCCTTTTGAAGTTGCCGGCTGCTGCGTTTTGAAGAAATCCGGTCATTGTGTTTGCTGTTGCCTTTCCAGTTCCCTCAATTGCTGATGTGAACCGGTCGCTGTGAGGGGTGGGGTGGGCACATGCAGTGATCCATAGCTGTTGCTACTGCTGCCATTGCTGTTTGGGGAAGTTGTAGGAGATTGATTATTCTCTCTTTTTTGAGCCCTTGAGATAATTTCCATTTGGAAAAACTAGCAAAATTTTCACCTAATCTCTGTGTGTGTAGAAGATACGAAGCCAAGAATTATGGAAAATTGTAAATGGGCCGTTGAAATGGGTTTGGGAGAATTATGGGCAATTGTAAATGGGTTGCTGAAATGGGTTTGGAGAAATAGACTTTCTCATTTGAAGCAAAATGACCCACTGCTGACATGGAGTGCCATGTCAGCAGTGGGTATGAATTTTCCTACTCACTAGGGGTAGGAGAACGGGACTCATGGACTTTGTTCTAGGTTTATGTGAACATGTTAGAAATCTGTGTTGTGGACTTCTTTAAAATGACCTACTTCATTGCATGTTCCAAAACTTCTAATTATTTTTATGTTGCTAAATTGTTACCCAAGGAAATTTTCATTTTCATGTTTTGGTCTTTAACCATTATTTGTTACCCAAATGTTAAGGTGTTGTTCTCTTTGAGTTTTGAATCCATTTTGTGTTTTATGTTTTGAGTGTTTGTTTTGAGATTTTTGAAAATACGTTCTTTTTGAAATTTTCGAAAATTGTTTCTGAAAACAGAAAACGCGTTTACTTGAAATTTTTTAGAAATTTGGACTTACTTGGAATTAAAAACAATTCAAAATAATTATTTAGAATTAAAAACAATTATTGTTAGAACAAAAAACAATTATCAAAAATAATTATTTGGAATTAAAAACAATTATTGTTGGAATTAAAAACAATTAAAACAATTATTGTTGAAATTAAAAATAATTAATTATTTGGAATTAAAAATAATTATTGTTGGAATTAAAAATATTTAAAAATAATTATTATTAGAATTTAAAATAATTAAAAATTTGGATTTAAAAAAAATGCCGCGGATGTGACTTGAATCTATCCGAATGACAAAGAATAATGAGCGATCTCGTCGACTTTGGAAATGAGGCGCGTTTTGTAAAGAAAACGTAGAAAATGATTATTTTCCATGTCCAGCGTAAAATATTTAAAAAAAAAAAAGGCCGCATGCTGGACTCGAAACGCTGACCTCATTTCTAAAACGCGCGTTTTGGCTGTTTTGGAAATGTCCGTGTTTTGTGAAGAAAACGACCAAAACGGTATTTATTTCATTTTCTGTTTCCTTTGTATTTTTTTTGGGTGTTTTGAAAAATGCATTTTCGAAAATAGTTACGTAAGCACGTTTTCACTATTTTCAAAAACAGAAAACTGAAAATGGCGAAGACAACATGCCCTAAGTTTTTAGTTATTCTTTAATAAAACCTTTGGAAATTGTTTACAACCACTTTGAATTATTTATTTGCTTTTCACCCTCAAACCGATGTTCAAATAAAGGTTTTTAACCATAGTCTTGGAGATTTTGTCAAATTGTTGCTGTTTAGAATTTGGGTCATATAATGTCAGACTGATCGTGCGTTGCCCTTAGTTAAATGACCCGAGTTCTAAACAAGAAGTTCGATGAAAGTCTATTTTTTCCACAAAATTGTACTCTGTGTATTCAAAATGGCAACAACTGACTGCTTTTTCTGAGATCAAACTTCTTCTGGTGAGACTAGTTGCTTGAACTGGAGTTAGTTATTACACATTTTATAACTCTGACGTAACTATCTTTCTTGCAATATTATATACCTAACTGTATCTGTTATGTACTCTAGATTCATCAGTTGTCTTTTAGTCCTCATACTGATGCCAAAGGAATCCTGGATCTTGTGAAATTTCTATCCCCTAAGCACGTGATTCTTGTACATGGTGAAAAGCCTAAAATGGCTACACTGAAAGAAAAAATTCAATCTCAAATGGGAATCCGATGTTTCGACCCCGCTAATAATGAAACTGTGAGCATTCCTTCAACTCACTATGTAAAAGCTGTTGCCTCTGATGCACTTTTGCAAAGTTCCTTGAGCCCGAACTTGAAGTTCCTAAGAAAATGCTCAGAACGGGGTTCTGATTTTGGTGGTCTTGATGCGAGAACAAAGCCCGGGTTGAAGGTTTTCGATGACAGAATGGCGGAAGGGATACTAATGGTGCAGAGAAACCAAAATATAGAAGCTGTACATCAAAACGAACTTGTGGCTATGTTAGGAGTAGAAAGTCATGAAATCAAGTTTGCTAACTGTTGCCCAGTATACATTGCGAATTCAGAGACGAGAAATGTGGTACTTTCTCAATCAACAGTTGACAAATCCTTTTGGCTGTGCTTATTGTTTGAAAAGCTTTCTAGCAAATTCCCAGAGACAAGCATCCAGGATTGTGGTCAACATCTTCAAATTGAGTCGTTTTCTGTCTCTGTTTGTTCAAAAGAAATATGCCCTCACAGAACTACTGCTAATTTGCAATGCATGCCTGAAACAATATATTTCTGCTGCACCTGGTCAACAGCAGATGAAAAGCTGGCTTGGGAAATCATTTCAGTTATCAAAAATGTATCGTTGAGAGACGAGTAAAGGTTTATCAACTACTTTTTGAGTTATTTCCATGAATTATGGACAATTTACACTGATCTTACACTAATTCCCTGTTAGATTCAGCCCTTGTATGACTAATTAACATGGTTCCTTTCAGGGGCTGCCCCTGCCTATTTTATTGAGAATGTAGCTATATTTTGGTCTATGAACTGTGAAACTGTAATAGTTGTTCTTGACATTTTATCTCATTGGGAGCATTAATACCTTTAACAGTCAACTAGCTTTTTTCTTTTCTTTTCTTTCTTTCGTTCTTTCTTTCTTCCTTTTTTTTTTTTATGTAATTAGAGAGTACGCCATTTAAGAATCTTATCGCATTTAGAGGTGTAAAGAAGACATGTAGTATGGCTCGACGTGGCTCGGTCAATGTTTTGTACCGGCATGACATGGGAAAATACTATCCCGTCTTCAATTGTGTTCTAGAGTAGAGATCGAGCAGAAGCATTTGTAAACTTGTTCTCTTAATCTCTTATAAGTGGTTAGCTTTGTATAGTGTATTGAACAACACTTGACAAGATTAAAGAAGAAAAATAAATAAAATTTTACTTTGCTGTGTAGTATGTACTAAATACGAATTTCTTTCTGTTATTGAAACAATGGTGAGTTTATTTTGCGGGCTATGGGATGTTCATCGTTTTTTTTTAAATTTTTGAATTTTTTATTAGCAGAAAATATTGGTTATTTTTAATCACAGGCTATTTTATAATATTTCATTACTGTGTAATGTTCAGAAGATAAAACATGATATTTTCATTTAGAATCATATTCTGTTATTTACTTGATTTATGTTATTTTATTTTTTCTAAACTTTATTTAAGTGTGAGGTCAATGTTTCAATAAATTTAATGTTTATGGGTTATTTTAGTTTCTTTTACTTTTATTCACGTTTTTTAGATTTATAATTAATGATTTTTCATTTACTTTATTATTTGATACGGTGTTATTTCATATTAATTGGACAAACTATTTGTGTAATTGTTGTAGGTTCACGTATTTCGAGGTTCGTATTTTTTGTTTGTTATGTGTTGGTTTGAGAAAAGATCTTGTATGAATTTTTTGAAGTTTTAGATTTTGTGATTTTTTTGTAAATGCTAAAAAAGCGAGGTTAATTACTTTATTTTTTTATTGTTTTCTTCTTCTTTATTCATATTGTTAGTATTTTTTCCAGGGTAAATTGCAGCTAGTGTCCCCAACTTTTGATTTCATTTATGACATGATCCTCGATGATTTAATTTTTGGCGTCCATCACCCCAACCTTTCATATGTTTGGCAGTACAATGCTCTCATGTTCTTATATAATTAGCAGCCAATGCCCCGTGTGAGGCATTGGCCAATTATTATATGAAAGTTGGAGTGATGGATGCCAAAATTTAATATTGAGGATCTGTCATGAAATGAAATCAAAGGTGAGACACTAATGCAATTTACCCTTTTTTCCAAGTGTTTTACGATAATTTATATTTTACTCATTCTGAATTCTCTATTCTTTTTTTCTTGTTTTCTTTATGTTCTGTATTTCGATTGAACAAATTTGAATCGTGAATGTTTCTTCAACTCTATCACATGTTAATTTATCTTTATTTCAACAAGTTTTTAAACTTTTTAGAATAATGATTGTTTCAGTTTGTGTTTAGCCAATGAAATCGTTGAATGAGAAAAAATTGTATAAGAGAACACGTTCAAGGGTGGAACCAGAAATTTTTGAAGATCGAACTGCTACTGAAAAAAAAATTTGTATTTCAAGACTAGACTGTTACTTAAAAAAAAAATTTTACACTAATTTTTTTTTCTTTTACATTATAAAAAATGATTTTTTTTTTTTTTTAGGACGAGACTAAGCTATAGTTCGATACAGCTCTAGAAGATATTATCATTACAAAATGATATAGGGAGAGAAGAAGAAACAGAAGCTGCTTTCAAAGCAATTCTACAGCCACATTGCTTTCAAATACTTTGTTATAATACTCAATGATCCCATATAGTGATTTGACACCATAAACATCCCACGGAAATTTGCGGCAACCATTTTTTATATAGTCTATACTAAGGTGTCATCATATAATTAGTAAAAATGATGTTTGTAGGGCCATAAATTACAAATTATATAATAATACCTTAGCATGGACAAGAGAAGTAGACTTAATAGGTGGGCATTAGATTATTCCTATTTTTATATATAGTCTTCAGTGACTATTATCAGAAAAGAGAATAAACCAAAAAGCCTCCCTTTTGTTAAGTGAAAATCAGCCTCCGTTCAACTTTTGATTTCTTAGTGGAATTAGTGTCTTTTTCTTGTTTGTCCTTCAATTTTAGTGTTACTTTTGTGGAATTAGATAGTATTAATCTGAGCCATATTTGTTGTTCTTGCAATTAAATAATCATCCGGCCGGTGAAACTATTTTTCCAATAGATAGATATCTCGCAAATTCTACAATATACTGATAGATTGATCATCTTCAGCCCAGAGTAAAGCAACTTGTAATACCAATGGTGCATTGTACACTTTTTGATCAAGTTCAGGAGCAGACCTTGTTTGCAATTTATATGTTTCTAAATCTAGAACAAAGGTTAAAGTTCAAAATTCTTGAATAATGATTAATTCGAAAATTGTCCAGCCAATTTCTGTAAAATTGGCTCCACTAACTTGCTAGTAAGTTATTAATCATTGTGTGATTCATTAAAAATATAGTTGCAAATAAGAAGGATGATTATCTAGCAGTAAAATTTTATTGATATAATGATATACATGTTCTTGAGCTATGAAAGTGTAAATACCTTTGTTACTATTACATAAATTCGTATCGTATTGACAATAAACGTGGTAAAAATTGCTATTATAAATTCTAAACATTTTTTTAATTCTTAAAAATTCTTCTGAAGACGATGTAAACATATTATGTAATTCATCAGGTAAATGTAAGAATTAATGTCCAATATCTAATTAGTTGGGTTAGACTTTATTACTTGTTGGACCAAATTAATTAATTAGATTAATTAATTGGGTCCGTTTGTTGATGAGTTCTAGTTGGACTGGAACTAGGATTAGCGCTGCCTATAAATACAAAAACCACAACAGATTGAAAGAAATTGGTCTTCATTACTTGCTAGCACAAGCAAAAGACAATACAATACAATTACTCCCAAAAGTTTCGCTTTCATCTGTTAGTGATTGTGGAAGTTCAAGGTATGTTCTTGCTGTGTGGATCACCAATAGAGACTGGACAATTAGACAGTTGTGGTATTTAAGATTGCACCTCCAGCTAATCAGAAATCAGATTTTACGATATTTATCAAATGTAAACTTCTATCACGAATTCTATCTAAGTACAAGGTTGATCCAGCTTATAAGAATTGTAGATTTAATTTCTACTGTACATGTATATGTCAATTCTTTACAGTACATTATTCACACGTAATTTAATTTTACAATCAGCACAGTAAAAAGTTTTTACTCTACAATAACTGTAGATTGTTGCAGTTCTCAAAATACAAACATTTTGTAAATTAAAACTTGTACTGCATGAAGCATCTTGTGGCAAATTTACTGACCTCGTATATGTATTTATATTTTCTTCACCTTCATCTTGATTTTGCATAATCAACTCTATTATGTCAATTCCTTCCAACAATTGTTCTTGTAAACCATATTTTTATGTGAGAGCACCAGAATTTAATGCATATATTTCAGACTTAAAGAGCTAATACATCAATGCAAAAGGGCAAAAAAAAAAAAAAAAAAATCTCTTTTCAATTGAAGTTATATTTTAGTGCTAAAAGACCAACGTGCCCCTGCAATTATAAAACCGCTAATTCAAACACGATACTGCTTTATTATGATACTGTTTTATTATTATATTGTTTTCTATTATACTGTTTTATTAAAATACTAATTTAATAATATACTATTTTATTTATATACTGTGCTATATTTTTCTGTTAAAACATAACATTTGTGCACACTTAAGCATCTGCTTTATAATGTTAAGATATTGTTTGTTATCTTTAATCATACGATGCTGTTATTAAGATACTGAAACTAATGTGCTTCTGATACTCTTTTCTACGATACTATTTTATGGAAAATGCTAAATGAACAATAACTTAGACATAAAATTGGACCACCATGTGTAAAATGTCAAATCTGTCATTTGAAAATATATAAATAGAAATTTGAATTATGTCTTTGCAAAAGACAAATTTGATATTTTACACGTAGTTGTCTAACTTTATGTCCAAATTGATGTTCATATATCATTACTCCTATTTTATTAAGATAATCTTATTATAATATTATTCTTTTGTTTGGTTGGAATTTTCTATTTTGAATGTGTGTAATATTGTCATTGTTTCCAAAGATATTGATTCTAATGTGCTTGTTATATAATAATGAGCTTCTAATACTAAAATATTAAGATACTTTTATCTGTGATTATTGTTATATTAAAATGATAAAATACTTTTTTAATAAGATAATGTTTGTAATATTGTATTGCAATATACTGTTTTGTAATACTGTTTTATTAAGATATTATTTTCTATGATACATTACCAAACAACACACATGAATGTGTGATACTAACATTCCGAAATTCATAAAATTATTGATGTATGCAAAATAAATATTACTTTTATTTATTCGACCAAAAAAATGATTACAAAATAATTGTGTTATACATAAAAACAATATTTTCAATAAAAAACAACATAAAATAATTCATAAAAACTGAATTCATCTGTAAAATAACATTTAAAAAAGCAATTGTTTCCAAAATTTTACAATACAGAGGGATCATTTTACATTTTGTGATCTTGCTTTTATATAATACAGTATCAAACAACACACATGAATGTGTAACAGTAAAATTCAGAAACACATAAAAATGTTTATGTATGTGAAACAAAAGTTGCTTTTATTTATTCGACCAAAAAATAATTACAAAATAATTGTGTTTTCTATACATATATAAAAATAACATTTCCAACAAAAACAACCTAATTCAAGAAATATAATAAACCATTCATAAAAATTGAATTCATCTACAAAATAACATTAAAAGAAACAATTGTTTCTAAAATTTTACAATTCCAATGACTATTCAATACTTTTCAAAATCACCGGCATTCTATGATAACAATATCAAGCTGTTAAAATTCAAAATTTTATCTTTTACATGATTGAGAAGAAAAATAACCGTGAAAAACTATAAATCTCAATTATCACTCACGAAAACTGTGAAAAATGGTTTGTGTGGCCGACGACGAGTCGCGTAACATCAGAGATGAGATGCAAGAACCGGTAGGGAGGCAAAAAAAATTCTAATTAATTTGTGTCACATGGTAATTACGAGATCAATTGAAATATAATTGAAATAGTATGATTTAATGACAATTTTAAAAAGTGTTTGAACTTAATTTAATACAAGTAACCTACGAATAACTTATAGACAAATTCTCACCACCAACACCACCACCAAAAGAAAAGACAAAAAAATAGTTACGCATTTACAAAAACTAGCTTTCTCCATCAATAGCAGCATATCCTTTCTATGTACCTAAATTATTGTAAACACCATGCATGATAAAAACCTAACACAGTGATAGGAGTTTTTTGTAATCTTATCTATGTGCCTAAATTATTGTAAAAGTGAGTCTATTCGAGGGGATTTTTTTATTGATTTAGTATATTTTTTTGTTCGATTTTGCTAAAAATTAATTTTTTAACTAACTTTGATAAAAGTTCAAGAAATGCGTAATTGAAAAGTTTATAAAAGTTGTGAATCCCATAAAATATGTGATTAAAATTAATTATTGATTTAATTCAGATTATGAAAATCATGAATATTAATTAAACATTAATTACAATCACAATAATATTTCATCAACTAAGTTTTACAAATCCCACTTGAAGGACTGAATATTACTGCCTTTTATGTATTGAGCTTTCATTCATGTCAAAATGGCATTTATTGCCATAGCCAATGTTGAAAATCAGATAACATAAAATTCAAATACACAGCTTTCCCTCTCAAATGCAACTTGCACACTTTATAATTATTTTTCAAATATTTATGCTAGCAAGAATTGGGCTCGATCGAGCAAGCCTAACATTCTTGACTTGCAGTTCAAACGAGCTTTTATCTGCTTAACAAGAACAGTAAAACAATTCGAATTAAATATTTCAATTTTTTTTTTAACTCACTTAAATCGGCCTAACATGAACTTAGCCGTGTTTGACCGTGAAACTTTTCATCGCGCCAAACTCACAATTCACAAGAATATGAGCCGCGTGAACTAATCGAACCTACTTTATACCTTAAGATAATAGATAAATGTAGTCTTAAAGTATGGGAAATAATCTCTTCTCCATAGTAAGAAAGAGTTATAAAAATTACAAAACACGTATCATGTGACTATTATAAGACCTCTCCATGGTAAAAAGTCCACCATAAATAGCAAGAGGCGAATCAAACGGTGACTTACAATTAACTGCATAAACAATATCCATAACAGTGTCCATTGCTCCATTAACAAGACCATTATGTGTGGCAAGATTAGCACGAAGCATAACACGTGCTCCAATGGATAGATAAAGAAATTTCTCCAAACCTTTTCCAAAGCTTCAAATATTGACTATTCCACATATGTTGGCACAAGAAAGCACATGTTTTTTTTTTTCATTGCTTAACAAAACTTCCCTCTTCACATGGGGGCTTGGAATTGGGAACTTGAAATTGGAAAGATAATTTGTCTTTCAAACAATTGATAATTGATGAATTCTAATTCCAAGAACTCAATTCCATGCCTCCAAGCAAGCTGTAAGTTTCAATAAAGTTTGATATTATTTCTTGCGGATTACTTTCTAGTAGTCCATAAACATCATCAATACACAATGCTCATAGCATGGAGAAAAGCAAAACCTGAAAGGTTCTATAATAGATAATGCACATGACAAGAGGACAAAATTCCGAATGAAAAAATATACACTTCATGAATAAAATTAAGAGCAGGAATATGAGTACAAATAAATTTAAACGTTTATTGGTGCCATAGGAATCTCATGTTCACATTTAAGCCGTATGGAACTTTTAACTGATTGACAGAAGGGTATTTGACTATACCTCCCATCCAGTCTCTATAGCAAGTTTAAGAAAACCTAGGGAAATCAAATGCTTAGCAGCAGATTCGGAGAGCTGTATCTGAGACAACCAATAGGATGATGATGACAGAACACTGAATATCTTTCGACTAGATGATTTCGAAACATTAGAGACTGGTGTATCAATTTTTCCTTGTTTGCCAGCAGATATATTTGCGTCAAGTCTCAGATTTCAGAGTGATATTACCAATAGTTCTTGGAGCAGGGCGGGCAGTTAGCTTGGAAGAAACAGACAGCCTTATTGGTGGCTTGACAGGCTTCTTGTCTGACAGATCAAGAACACCAACACTTTTACTCACACTTGACGCAAGCTTTCCCCTGAATATACACACCAAACAGAGAGATTAAATGATAGTTTTGTGGACTTGAATAATGCAGCGAAGATCAGGAAATAGAGCAGTTGTTTTCTTTTAAGCACTCCGTATAAAGTGCACTGCATTTGTTTGTATATTAGCTCCAAAACTTAGCGTGGTTGGACTTTTGAAGTTATTCAAGTTAAATATACATCATTTCCCATAGACTATCATATGCAATCCTATGAATTAAGGAACAGCAGTAAATTTGAGTTCCACTAAAGCCATTTATACTAAAACTAATAAATTAACTATACATATATCTTCAATAGTGAAGTATCCAAGAGTAAATTATGTTTCTTGACAACAATTTCAATGGACAAAATATCAATTTAAGGGGAAAATATAAAGCAGAACAAGGCAGTACAAGATATGAGTAAAAATTGTATGAAAATTTAGTCATATCTTTTGCAATATGACCCTTTATTTTTCCTTTAGTTTATGGGGCAATATTATTCTTCTAAACCCATAATCAACATGTAATTCAATTCTTCTATAAGATGCACCGGAAATCAACAATCAAAAGAGAAACTAAATTCCAGTTACACTAGCAAGTTGCAGTAGTAATGAATTTCTTAACCCTAAAATTCGACACAATTAACAGAATAACTCAGGGGAAGAGAGACCTTTTATGGGCAGAGGAGTTTGAGGAATCAACGAGCGGTGGCTTCCCTTCCTTGGATTTTGTGGCGGATCGGAGTAGATACCTCAGCGGGAAGAGAGACCTTTTATGGGCAGAGGAGTTTGAAGAATCAACGAGCGGTGGCTTCCCTTCCTTGGGTTTTGTGGCGGATGGGAGTAGATAGCTCAGAAGCTTTGAGGCTGATCTGTGTGTATTCACGACAAAAATCACCCATCAATACAATTATACATACACATATACATAAAGTTTACACAAACTTCAAAAACCATTACAGAGAATCAGATTGAGGGTAGATCGGAGAGGCAGAGCCGCCTCCTTCACGAATAATTTCCTAATAAATACCCAAGAATAATGAAAATACCTTTAGCGGAAACGGTAATTGATTGAGGCGGTAATTGATTGCGGCTACGGTCGGTGATTAAGGTGTTGAGAAGAAGGACGATTGATTAAGAGAGTATTTGAACTGGAGAGGTTGAGAGAAATCCGGCGACTACACACAGAGAGAGACGCGATTGAGAGAGAGGAAAGCTAATTGTTTTAATGGGCTTTTGTGTGAAGACGTAGGAACGGACAACAAGTGCTTTTTTTTACCACCGTAGCGGAGAAAACCTCCCTACGGCACCGATCGTAGGGAGGTTTTCTCCGCTACATGGACAAAAAAAAGGCACAAAAAAATTCCTCCTGTCCGTCACTACGTCTGCAGAATTTCAACTCCATCCCCTGCCCAAAAATTGCTCTCTTTCTCTCGATCGCTCTCTCTCTTTCTCAATCCTACAGAGACTCCCATCCCTGCAACAAAGGTTAGCTCTCTCTCTCTCACTCTCACTCTCACTCTCACTCTCTTTCTCAAAATCGCACACACTCTCTCTCTCTCTCTGTGCTGTTTTAGTTTCCGATTTTTCTCAAATCCTCGAACTGCTTATTAATCGTGTGGGGAGGTCGCCCCTCTCCGATTAGCGGCTAATCTTCGCCGGCGATATCTTCGATCAGTCAATAATTCTACCCGCGTCTCTGTTCCATGAATTACGTGCTTATAAATATTGTTTTAATTGGACAATTTTGGATTTTTATCCCTTTCGCTCAATCGTCTCCAAGAAATCCATCGCTCACTTTGCAAGTCGCCCAAACAATGGTCAAGGCGGTTTCTCCACAAAATCCTAGACAACTTCACGTGTGTACTATCTCTCTCTTGTGTGTGGGTGATTTACTTTACGGGTTGATTTTATGCATGAAGTGGAAAGTTGAAGTCTTTTACCCATATTTGCCTCAAAAGGGTTTCACAGACTACGAATTTATGACTATTCCAATTTCAATTCGACAAAGAACCATTTCCTTCTCTTTAAAATCCATTTGGGTCTCGATTCACGCTTATCACCATCTCCTGTGAAGAAATCTCAAATTGGTTCTTCAAATTCACTTTGTGGACTTGGTGGGTGGGAAGCAAAGTGTTTACTGCACGCTATTGGATTTTACAATTGATTCAAAGTTTTAAGATTATTAAATTTTTGTGTGATGCAAGTTTTGTGGAACGCTCTATCAATTTGTGTGAAAATGGAATATGGGTTTACCAAGAATATAAAGTTACAAGTATTTTTCTTTGGAGATTGACATAGAAAATATAAATTATCTTGTGTTGCGGTGTTTTCTATAAAAAGATAGGTCATTTTCTTCATGAGGATAGTGGATTTTACTTGGTAGTTGCTTCTCGAAATCAGTATAGTGGATTGTATGGAAACTCGAGAATTATAGTAGACTTTGGAGTGTGATAAACAAATCACAAGGTTTGCAAAATTTTGACTAAACACCTTGGAAGAATATTGATTTTTTTTTTAGCTTATTTAGAGTTTTATTGATATTATTTTTGTTGTCAAACACAATAGACTCTACGGTCGGATCCACCGCATGAGGAAGCGGTATCTACTAGTTTAACTTTCATCTCAAATGCAATTAGGCTACCGAACTTTATTTTGCAACAACCAACTCACTTTATTTTAATTTAACTGCAATCAAAACACTATATTTGAACAACATAACAGATTTTGATGGCGTGTAAATTAAAACTAACCAATTTCTCAAGTTTTCGTCCCAATCATCAAAATATTTGAAATTGATGAAAGAAAATTTAAATTAAAAAAAAAATTATTTTTAATCTATATCTCTGAAATTGGTTACGGGCTGAATTTTAGAAAAATGTACCCAAGGCCAGAACTCACCGTCGTAGCATTCCGATGATAATCACAAACAGGTAGTTCATGTTCTGATATTTCCGTTGTGTGATTAATTCCATAATTATATGATCATATAGTTATTATAGATTCTTTTCATTTATAATCACATTTCTATTTATAATTTTATTATACTTTTTGTACAATTGAGATGAAATCAAACTCATCTTGGTCAAAACAGAAGGCTGTGGTCACAGTGATTAATATGTAGATATGTTTGTAGCCTTTGGAAAAAAAAAGAGACACGAAAGCACTATGAACTATGACAATGATATCTGGCATGGACTGAGAAATTGATGTTAGAATAGAAAATATTTCCTTGACACTCCTTCAATCAGGACTCAAAAACTGTGTTTAAGATTAAGAAATTATCCGGAAAAAAGCTGCAAAAAGTAGTCTGAGAAGCTGATGGATTGTAAACCAGGAAACTAGAGAGTTTTGATGCTACCATGGTTAGCTCATGGCCATATATCACCCTTCTTAGAGCTGGCTAAGAAGCTCACAAAGAGTGATTAGGTGTACTTGTGCTCTACTCCTATCAATCTGAATCCCATTAGAGAAAACGCGATTAGTAGTAACTTTTCCTTTATACAAATCGTAGATCTTCACCTCTCTACTTCCCTAGAATTTCCCCCTGATTATCATACCACCAAGAACTTGCCACCTCATCTCATGCCGACCCTTAAAACTGCCTTTGATGGTGCAAAAGATAACTTCCGCGACATCCTCAAGACGCTCAAACCAGACCTCGTAATATATGACTTCTTGCAGCCATGGGCACCAGAAGTGGCTTCTGAGGAAAAGATAAATTCAGTTCTTTCCTTCCTTGTGGTGCAGCAACTTCTGCCTTCTTAGTTCACCATACCACGAATCCTGATGCTGAGTTTATTTTTCCAGCGTTGAAGTTTCCACAAATTCAGAGTCAGAGACTTGTTCAGTTTATGGATGATGTTTCGAATTGCCTCACGAACAAGGAGAGGTTCTTAGGATGCATAGAGAAATCCTCAAGTTTTGTACTCATCAAGACATCTAATGAGATTGAAGCGAAGTACATTGATTTCTTCTCTGCATTAGTAAGAAAAGAGGTAGTTTCTGTTGGGACTCTTGTTCAATATCCAATTGACATAACAGAAGACTCGGTATTGATGGATTGGCTGAGCAAGAAGGAACCTCAATCACTAGTGTTTATCTCCTTTGGAAGTGAGTTTTTTCTCTCCAAAGAAGATTTGAGGAGATAGCTTACGGATTGGAACTTAGCAATGTAAATTTCATATGGGTGGTTCGGTTTCATGGAGGTGAAAAATCGGCTTACATGAGACACTACCTGAAGGATTCCAAAAGAGGGTTGGAGAAAGAAGCATGATAGTTGAAGGATGGGCACCGCAGGCAAAGATGCTAAGGCATTCAAGCATTGGAGCATTTGTTAGTCACTGTGGTTGGAGTTCAATGCTTGAGGCTATGGAATTTGGAGTGCCTATGCATCTTGATCAGCCCATCAATGCAGGATTGGTGGTGGATCTTGAAATCGGAATGGAGGTTCGAAGAGTAAATGGTAAATTCTCCAGGGAAGATATAGCAAAGATCATTAGAGAAGTGGTAATGGAAGAAGGGAAAGAAATACAAGAGAATGTCAATAAACTGAGAGACAAGTTGATAGAGAAAAGTGATGATGAGATGAATATTGTAGCAAGTAGGCTCGTGCAGCTTGCACAGCACTTTGACAATTAACTTGCTTAAGAAGCCTTGAACTAGTACCATTTTCACGGTTAAAAAGAACTGTTAGTCATTGAATTTATGTGTTTGTTTTAGTTTAATTCGTTCCAAAATGGTCGCCCTAGTTTATGATATATTTGACGATGATAACTCTCTGTGTCTCCATCGTCTCAACTAGTGGAAATGCTGAGTTAGCAATTGGAATTATGACATTGCTGTTGGGATTCATTTGCGTTGTCCACCTAGACAAAAAGGAGGTTAAAAAAGAAGTATGGAAAGAAAAAATATACCACTTATTTTCTCCATCCCACCCTCTGTTCCTCATCAACTCCTGCCTTCGCCGACCCACCACCACCAGCTTGACAATATAATTTAATTGCTATGTTGCATGGAAATTTTGATAAACCAATTACCTGTTAATCTATCAGATTCAAAAGGTGTCTTTCCTAAAAGAATTTAACGGATATTCAGCCACATTGTGCCATATCAACAATTTCGTTAAAGTTAGAGACAGAGTACAGAAGAAGTGACCAACTTAAAATGTAGCTCAAAGTTGGGTAAACCATTTTGCTCATTCCCTGAAGAGAGATCATCAGCAGAACTCAAAGATCTTTACAAATGACCATAGAGCGATATGTAGCAGACTAATGCATTTATCAATTGTGAAGGTTTACTTTGGCTAGAACTTGGTAGGATGTGTGATCGTATTAATTTTCATAACCATGGTTGATCTTGTATATAAATATTGTTTTATTTATTTGTTAAGGGTAGAATAGTCTTTCCAGCTTAGCCTATATATAGTTTATTTGTAATTAGGTTTCATTCAGACTTTGTATTACTTTTCATTATGCGTAAGAACCCTAGCCTCCTCCTTTTCTTTTGATTATTCTTGTTCTTTGTTTTGTCTATATTATTTCACAAGATCTTACAATCATCCTGACCTATGACCACCCTTGCCGCTTTTGTCTTAGTAAGTGGAAAGCCTACGTAATTGAATCACATGCAAAAGTCGTTACAATTTGCAATCTTTTTGGCAACCAGGGATTACAATAAAGAAGCTTGAGCAGTCACATTTGATTAAAATTTAGGAAGTATTATAAGGTCCTGATTTGTGTGTATATCAGAAAACTTCACTGAAGGATTTTGTCAATCATAATCCAGAAGAAAAGTTTCAAAGAACAACTGGTAAAATTAAAATACAAAGACAGAAACCAACAAAAACAATAAAATTCAATGATTACAGTGCTAATCGCAATCAATAAGTTCTTGAATCATGCTGTTAACATATCTCAGCAAAGGGATTCCATATTCTTGCACAATTCCTCCAGCTTCTTCATCCTCAGTTTCTCACTTTCAGATACCAACTGGCCAATAATTCATGAGAGAAAAAAGAGGATTAAATAAGGGAAAATGATTTCAGTTAGTATAATTCAGTTGTGTTTTTTGCAAAAGCTAGGATAGATTTATTACCTCCATTAGTTTGGTAATCAGCTGAGCCTTTTCCCTGTTCTTCTCGTTAAAAGCCTCGAGGGCTTCTTTGTACTCTTTTTCCTGTGGAAAGAAGTAATTTTTTGTTATGAAAAAGCTTTACAGGTACATAAATTAACTAGTGAAGTATAACCAACGCAAAAACAAATTTTATCTATGCATTTCTTCCCCATTTTTGAAGATTACTATGCCAATGCGATTTTCGCCTAATTTAACCAGATGTTAAAAAAGGTCCCTTCTATCCATTGATTGAAAAAGAAAAGAGTTACAATTCTGACTCCTCAACTAAACCATATCAACTATGAGTTTGAAAAAACTTGATACTTCACCTTCTTCTGACAGCTTAGTCCCAATGGCCTTAAGTCTCGATTAATCAGGTCTATCCTCTTGCGTATAAGTGAAACTTCCTTCCTCATTGGATCTGTTAGAGCTTCAAGCTCCTACTAGATTAGAGTTTAACAAACATGAACATAATTTGAATCATATTTACAATAAAATAATATAGAATATAGATAATATATGTAGATGAAACACTTTTAATAAGTACGCATTGAAGAATAGTGAATGATAAGAAAATTATTTTCTGTTTCTTGAAAAATGACAATGAAAATGGAACAAAATCCATACAATGCTAATAAAGAATATTTAATTTCAAGTTTACTCACCTTAACACATGATCATGCTGTTCTATTCTAGTGACAGAAAAATCCAGGTTTAAAACAAGAATTTTGATCAAATCACACATCAAAGTGTACTAAGCTTTCAAAAGCTTCGTATAGGAATCCACAAAGAAATGATCCGATTAATCAAGATATATAATGAGGATTATATCCATATGATTGACAAGACATAGGGCTACGAGAGCCAAAAAATGATCTTTCGTGTGTGTGGGAATGGGGGGGCGGAGGACATATTAGCCTGATAATTACTGCTAATATCCAACTTACTTCGCGAATATCAGCCAACCGCTTGGTTTCTTCCTCAACACGGCCTATCTGAGCCTGGACTCTCTCTCTGATCTCAGTCTTCTTCCTCTCAATTTCTTCTTCCTTGGCACGGAATGCTGCAAGAGCTGATCTTGTCATCTCCTCTTCTTTTTCATCATTCAGTAAAGGACTCGAAGGATAATTGATCAATCCCGAGTTCTTCAAGCGCAGCATTTGCATTTCTTGCTGCTCCAAAGTTTGTTTCTGTATTGACATAACTATTTGTTCAAAGTTGGTCTTCAATGTTGATTGCCTTTTATGGTTTTGAATGATGCTTCTCTTTTCCCTGTTACAGATGCTTAACAAGAAGGACTGGCTTTAAAGGTATGAAACCATGTTGCTTTTCTAAAACAAATCTTGCAATGAGGGTAATGACCCTAGTGACCTTATGATGAGAAAGTTGGGGATAATTACACTTTAGAATATTAAAATTCTTTTTGTTTTTTCACCATTGACATGAATTTTTTTTCACAAATATTGCTTAATTAGCATCATATTCTCTTCTTAATAAAATTTTATTGGAATATTATGAAAAATGTCTTTATGGGCCTCTTCTGGTGAAGCAACTGTTTTCTTGAGTAGGTACATTGGCAGATTTTGCTAACCACTACACTCCTAAAACTGGAATACAATATTTTTCCGACATAGACATTCATAAATATGAGAATCTGAAATCCATATAATATTTTTATGGAACGATTGCAGTCCTCGTCCCCATCCTTTATCTCCTTTTATGCGTTTGTGTGCACATTTTTTTTCTTGACAATGTCGTCCACAACCTTTCACTATTACCGGCCGTGATCCCTAACTAAGGTTTCCATCGAATTATTCGACATTATCGTTCTGCAATTTTCTCTATTTTTTCGTAAAAGGAAAATTATATCAGTACACAATTCTGTATTTAAATCCATGACAGCTTGGGAGGACCAATATTGCACATAACATTTGTTGGAAGGTCTCCATTGACAGAGTTTATTTTATCCTTGACAGGGGACACTTGAGCTGGAAGTTTCCTTCCCTCAGTAGACAATCAGAGCTCACCTACATTGAATTAAATCAAAAGCCTTAAGGGACAAGACAGAGTAGGAAATAGGAAATGAAAATTGCTAGCTGCCTTTATCAGTTATCATTGCCCTTCATGCTTACACTTGTTCAAAAATCCTCACCTTTTTTGGATTTTTATTTTTTATTTTATATCTACAACTTTATTCATTTCTTCCAAAGTCCAGTTAAGAATTGATATTATAATTTTCTTTAAAAAAAATAATAATTGGGGATATTCATCATCTTGTGGGACATATTAAGAGATAAGTCTCACATCGATTAAATATCGAAACTATAACTAACATATAAAATTTTGAGTTACTTCTCTTAATAAAGTTGACAAAGAACTCAAAGTCTTAATAGTAAAAAAAAAAAAAAAAATGATGACGTAAACAACCTCAAATTTATTAAGAACAACGTTTAATTTTGTCGTCCGAACACATGAAACTTATATGTCAAAGCTAATTTAAATTTAAGACAAATGTTTTTGATTGTGAATCTTTTTCATAATGTACCCTTGAGAACTTTTCTTGCGTAAAGGAGATATTAACATATATAATGCCATTGAAATGCATAATTCATCATCATTTTCAGGCCCTACCTTAATATTGTATTCACATTATTCGAAAACAAACGTTTTCCTGCAACCCTAAGTGGAAACACAGTGTTTTCTTAACTTCCCACGGTCTATGGAAGGATGAAATGAAGTACTCAGTTTCCTAGGCGACCTTGTATCTTTTTAGACTAAAGTTAAGTCCCAATATAGAGGTGTAAAATGGATATAGTGGTATCGACATTGCAAGTGGCAGGTCACAAGTCACAACGCCCAACAAACTTTTTTTTTTTTTTTAATTAATTTGTTGAAAAAAGAAAAAATGAAATTTAAAAAAAAAGTGCAGGCGTAAGGTCGGCTCACTACATAACCCATATTTTTTTCTTCTAAATGGAAGTTAAGATAAAATTAACGAATTCAAAATCGAAGAATTTTACATTTGATGCTCTCGATATGGTTGTTGGCAAACTTGCCATGCAGGTGTTTGAAGGAATTTGAATTTCTTTTTTAACTTGACAAGATCATCAATGTGTTGCAATGGATCTTAATGGAAATGCCCATTTGAGCAAACCTTAAAACCTTTCAAATCACAAACAACAGCGAAGGGAATTAAACAAAAGGTAAAGTAATTAAAGTTTAATAAAGCAATTAAATAGGTGAACTTTGATTCTTTTTGTTCAAAAATCAGAAAAATAATTCTTTATTTTCTTCATTAAAACAACAATGGAAAGAGAAATTATGTTTTGTTCCCGCCCTACACAAAATATAAACAACAAAAATAACAAAGGAATAATTTTTCAATATCCTTGAATGTATGTTGCCCTTTAATGTAAAAGGATTAAAAAGGTTTATCACAACTATGTTACCATTGGTTAACTCAATTGAGATTTGACAATAGTATTTAAATGAATGTTGCCAATGTATAATTTTGCAACGTTCATAATCTATTGCGATTTTTTTTTTTTATATTTCATCATTTAACAACGAGTAGTGATTGTTGTTAAAAAATAGCGTATTTCACAACATTCATGCACGTTATTAAAACATACACTTTTAGCACTTTTTGAATTGTAACTCTTGTGCTTGAGGATAGCCAACTGTGATTATATGCATAAAGCTCCACAAGGTGTTTAATTACAAGTTTACTCTTTGTGGTCACAATTATAAATGTTGATTGTCCAGGTAATAAAGGAAAGTTAAACAAATAATTTTAAAAAATAAATTATTTCTCAAAATACTGTTCAATCTCTCTCTCTCTCTCACCAAATTATGAAAAAAAATTGATCTCCTAAGCACAGTGCAGCAAACACCGTGTTTAAGTCGTAAATAATTAAAACTAATTGAATTTGATTAGAAGAACCGTACTTAACAATTAGCATAATATTGGAGGCAATTAATTAAAACTAATTGAATTTGACTCTCTCTCAATTTCCTTGTACAATACTTTTTGTTTTATAACATTGGGCATAATTTCCTCAAGTAATAGAGTACAATTTTTTACTCGACCAACAATTTTTGTTGATCGGTCACTTTAACTAAATAGTCTTTGATTAATTTTATAATATAATTTTTTTAAAAAAAATATATATAAATAAAATAAATTATAATTATTGAATATATTCGTGTACAAACCTCCAATTATCTCATTTCATATGATTTCAAATTCATCTCTTTAAGTTATACACTAGTGTTGAAAAGGAAAAGCTTTTAAAGTTCGCTATTTTGCAAGAAAATTGACATCTCATATTCTCGTTGATCTCAAAACAAGTTCAAACAAGTGTAGAAAATCTCATTTCAAGGTTAGAATCTAACACATCTCAATTTTTGCATGATGTGTGGTTATTTCTTCTTCCTTTAATTTATGGTAGGAATTGTAAATTTTATGGTATAAATCATGAGAATATTACACATTTGATTATGAATCCGTGATATTTTCTTTAAATTTCTATTAATTGAGTCCATTTGTAAAATATTGAGTTGGGTTAATTGAAATATAAGTTTAAGTAGAAATTACACCCACTACTTACCATTATAATAATATTTCTACTTTTACAAACTTAACTTTTTTATTTTAAAAATATTATTTTTATATTTTTATATTAATAAATTAAATACTAGTTTAAAATTTAAAAAAATATAATTTATAAACAACTGTTTCTATAATCGTCTTTGGAATTCGCACAGAAAATGAAAACTACCCCTAAATCAGAGGAAATTTTGTTATTTCCAAACACTCCAAAATCTTCTATTTTTTATATTTAAATGTTCTTGATTGAATTGTTACCTAAAAATACAAATTATATACTACTAACAAAGATGTTACAACTTGTTATTAGTTAATTGATGTTTAATATGATGTTTGTAACATTAATGTTTAATAAGATGTTTTGATTCTTAATACATATTATGTTACCCCAATTGATATTTTGTATTACTGGTTGATACAATTGAGTATATCATGAGTTTTTTTGTGCGAAAACTAGTATTATGTGTTAGATCTCAATTTGTAACATAGATTGTTACAAATGTTGAAATTAAAGGGATCATGAGTTCTGTTTGTAGTCGTTATAGTTATTTCTCATATAAATGATATATATTTGACAGTTATAGCAATAAAATATTCTGTAATATATATTCCAATCAATTCCGATTTTTAAGGATTCGGTTACTATAACAATAAAATATTATGTAATATAATAGGGTATTTTTTAACAAACGTTCACTGAACTTTCAAGTTGTAAATACTTACTCACTATACTTTTCAATGTCACCAATAATTCATTGATCTTTGGCTTATGTCCACCATCCACTACCCATTATCTTTCCGTTTGAATGTGCAGACGAAAAACTCCAACCTGACTAACGGCTCATGACGTAACATCAATAACAGGCTTCAATTTTTGGATAAATTTAATAAACGCTCATTGAACTTTCAAGTTGTAACTACTTTCTTATTGTACTTTTCATTGTCACCAATAACTCACTGATCTTTGACTTTTGTCCACCATCCACCACCTGTCTGCCACGTAAGAATCGCATGACCTAAACACGTTTTTCATCCAACAAAAGGCATATGACGATGGAAAATGTGGATGACTATGCTCAAATCTAAAGGGATAGTGTGTATAATATTTGAACTAAAATTAAAGAGAGCAAAAAATAGAAGAATTGTAAGAGGATAGTGTGTATAATATTTAAACTAAAATGAGGGTAAAGAGTTGCGGCTGCTGATATTTTTGACCTATATTGTCGGATATTTTCTTTTGTTCAGTTTCAAAGAATAGGCAATGGTGCAAATATGTTATTTGGCAAGTTTAATTTTATTTCATGAATATGATTGTTAAATGGCAGCATAACAATGTGCACTTAAATGAACTTCAACTGCAGTTCAATTCAGGTTAAATGCAGCCCACCTACATAGCACTTCAAATGCCCTTAAATGATCAAGTGAAATGAAATAACTCTAACTGCACAAAAATGAACTTCACATGATAGTATAACCTCATATTATGAAAATCAAAATGAATTACATTGTCATTTAGATGGACCACTTGACCTTCAACTAATGAAAATTAATGAAAATTACAAAGACCATCAGTCTGCAAACAAACTTGAACTACTTTGCAAAAAATACATAGCACAAACCAACCAAAACCCATAACACTACAAATTCCATCCCATCAGTCTACAAACTGAACCAATAACCACTTAATGAAAATTTAGAGCATAAACGATTTGAAGAAATGGGGATTGATTTGGGAAAATTGGATCACGCAATCTATCTTTTGTTGGATGAAAAACATGTTTAAGTAATGCGATTCTTACGTGGCGGACGGGTGGTGGATGGTGGATGGTGAATGGTGGACATAAGTCAAAGTTCAACGAGTTATTGGTGACAATGACAAGTACAATGAGCGTTTATTAAATGTACCAAAAAATTAAAGTCTGTGATTGGTGCCACGTTGGAGTTTTCCGTCTGCATATTCAAACGGAAAGATAACGGGTGGTAGATGGTGGACATAAGTCAAAGATCGGTGAGTTATTAGTGATAATAAAAAGTACAGTGAGTAAGTAGTTACAACTTAAAAGTTCAGTGAGCGTTTATTAAATTTAATACATAATATAATAAATTAAAATAAATGTTTTTTTAAAAAAAATATTTTTAGAATATATGTAACAAGAATGAGTTTTTACAATTTTTTTCAAAAAGTGACTTATTTATGAAAAAAAAAATTCCTTAAGTTTAATAGGCATAAACAGACCAAGTCAATTAACAATTAACTTTAACAAACTATTAGGTCTGTTAGAATTTGGTCCGTTAACATACTTTAAAAGACTTATGATATGTTAAGAATTTGATATGTTAACAAAATATAATACTAACACATCTTATTAGCGAGAATATTTAAGTCTTTTCATACAAAAGAGAAATTTAAAACTTAAATTTTATAAATTAGGCTCTTTATCGACTCGTACTTTTAGCCAACGTAGCCATGTACAATCCTTATTTGGTGTTGGTCTTTCTTGTTAGGCTCTCTGGCCGTATTATTGGTCCATTATTATTCCTTTCGGTTGGGCTTGATATATAGTAAACGGGTGTCTACTTAACTTTATTTTTGACCCCTTAAGCTCAATGAAGTGGCTCTAATTGGTAAATAGAAGTTTATGCAATTACACTAAAAATTAAAAAAATTATAAAAATACTGTGAAACATATTACAATAACATCGTATTACATTTGTAACATATTTTTATACACGTTTTTGTAACATATATAACATACGTGCTATACCTTTTGTAATTTTTTATGGGATAATTTGTAATTTTGGTCTCCAACCTTTCAAATCTGTTACTAATATACCACCAACCAATTTTTATAGCATTAGACATCTCGAACTTTTACAGTTTGTTACAAATCACATTCTCATTGACATATTTTGACAGATTTTTCATATTCTTTAAATAAACAAAAATAGAAAAAGCTAAAAACAACAAAAAATAAAAGAAAATTATAAATAAAGTCCCATAATTTTTAAAAATCATAAAATAACTTCATCATCCCTATAAACTTACCCACCCTATAGCCAAATCACCACTATCCAACCATGAGATAGAAATAGTGATGAGAGGGTATTTCGATGCCGGCTCTGGAAGATTAGCAGGCAGCGACGCTTTTGGCTACTGGGAATCGGTTGCGTGACTTTGCCAAGCTGCTGGATTTGAATTTTGAGTTTGAATCAATTTCAATCCCGGTGCAAGAGCTTAACGAGTCAAGTATCCAGATTGATCCGGATGAGGTCATTGCTATGAATTTCATGCTTTAGTTATACAGTCTACTTGATGAAAGTAATGAATGTGTTGAAGCAGCTTTAAAGCTTGCAAAATCACTGAATCCGAATGTGGTTACATTGGGTGAGTATAGAGTGAGCTTGAATCGGGTCGGGTTTTTGCACCATTTCAATAATGCCCTCAAACACTATACATCGGTTTTTGAATCACTTGACCCGAACATGACCATGGATTCGTTGGAGAGGCTACATATAGAAAGACTATTACTCGGTCGGAGAATTGTGAGCGTGGTGGGCTCAGAAGAATCGGAAAGCAGACGAGAACGTATTGATGATAAAAAAAGTTGGAGACTTTTAATGGAAATCGTTGGTTTTCAGCCAATTAAAACTGAGCCATTATGCAACGAGCCAAGCTAATATACTTTTATGAAATTACAATTACAGTACACTATACAAGTTTGTTGATTCTTCTCATCCTGGATTTCTCTCATTTGCTTGGAATGATATTCCTCTCCTCACTATTTCTTCATGGCATTGATTGATTTGAAAACATATTGCATGGTGGTGATTTGGCCATAGGGTGGGGTATTTTGGAGAAGATGAAGTTATTTTGTACTTTTTAAAAGTTATGGGATTTTATTTGTAATTTTCTTTCTTTTATTTGTTGTTTTTAGCTTTTTTTTTTCTGTTTTTGTTTATTTAAAGAATATTGCAAATCTATCAAATTATGTCAATGGAGATGTGATTTGCCACAAACTGCAAAAGTTGGGGATAACTAATACTATAAAAATTAGTTGGGGGTAGATTAGTAACATATTTGTAAGGTTGGGAGGACCAAAATTGCAAATTACCCATTTTTTGTGTAACAGATGTAACATACCGTGTTACACTCATTCATCGCATACTTCTTCAATCATTACCGCTACCACTCCCACCTACACGCCATACATCTCTGCCAATACCACGACCACGACCACCACCACCACCACCACGACCACGACCACCACGACCACCACCCTGCCCAAAACCCAGCTCTATTCCCAATCCTGCTATCACCAAAACTCCAGCGTCGCCACCACTATTACCTTGCACCAGTGCTGCTATTGCAGTCGCCATCGTCATTCATCTTCCACCACCACACGTTAAAATCGAGCATTTTGACCACCACTACGATCTGTACCATCCAAACCCCCACACCCACCATTTGAACTTCTACGAAATCAGGGTTCGACACCACCCAAACCCAAACACACTTACCCACTGTTGTCACCGCCGTGAACTATTAAGGCCTCCACATCCGCTGTGTAATCAGACTTCACCACTGCCTGCCTTTACTATAAAACCACCACAAACCCAAAGCCAATCCAACCCCTAAACCACCACAAACTCAAAACCAATCCAGGCCCTACGCAAAAGGCTGTGAACCACTGTAGAATCACCATACCAATACGTTTATATCTGGAAAAAAATAAATCTTCCCACCACAATTTTCATATTTGACACCATCATGTATTTTTAGGATTTAGGGTAGAAATCTAATTTGGGTCACGGTAGTAGTACAAAGAAGAAGTGGTAATGGTCAACCAGGGGCAGAGCCAGGATATGTCAAAAAGGTGGGCTTAGGGAAAGGGGACCCCTTTTACGGGGGTTTGGGGGCATAGCCTCCAATTTTTTTTTCTTAAATCACAATTACTTAGCTCATTTTTATGAGAATCTAATATTTTTTATAAGTTATAATCTTTAAAAAGATTACAAGAAATCATTACACAAAAATATTCAAGATATAAACTATTTTATGAACATAATTGTTATGTAGTCGATGCATAAAAAATTGTTATGTAGTCGATGCACAAAAATTGTTTTATAATATATTGTATATCTATTTTATCTAAAACTAAGCTATGTAGTTGATGCAAAAAATGTTTAAACTCATTAATAGTGTTATATATAATTATATTATAATCCTATATTTAATGAAACGACATATAAGTAAGTCGTACACAACGAGATTATTACAACTAAGTTAGAAAATAAAATAATATTTTAACACCAAAGTGCAACAAATTAAAAAATTCAAGCCCACTTTCGAATTTTGAACTTTCTAAAGTTTGAATTTCAATTTTGAACTTTCTAATACTTACATAAAATGCAAATAATTGTTTGTTTAATTAAACCTAGATGCACAATTGGAAGAAAAACAATTATTTTTCTATGCTTGGCTATAAATTCTTTGGGCTTGGTGAAATTTGGGCTTTATTTATTTATTTATTTATTTTTCTTTACAAATTGGGCCAAAATTTTGGACAGCCCTGAATCAGCCTATGCGGTCAACGATGGCGATAATTAGTAGTAGTGAGAAGTGTTGGAAGGTAGAGCTTGAGTTTTGGATATATTTTTGCAAAATAAGTAATTGACAATTAAAAATAATAATTTTAAAATCTAAAACAAAAAATAGTAATCACGATCGTATGAAGTTTCTCCTCTACTAGCCCAATATTAATATATACATCTGTCTTCAAACTTGCACAACCCACCATCTCCTCTCAAGTCTCTCATTCCTCCTCAAATCTTCAATGCATGACTTTGATAATCTCATCTCCTCTCAAATCTTATGTGAATTTGATATAATCATCCATGATCCATCTGCTATTGGTCTATTTCTTGAATTCTGATTTCAATTTGTTTTAGTCGTTTATGTATTGGTATGTTTCTTTGCTATTTATCTTAGGGTAGTTATATTATTATAAATACACTACGTTTTAATTGATTTGTTATAAGAACAATTATATTCTTAACTTTGGGTGAAATTATCCCGCCCCGAGATCACCACCCTTTATTATAAAGGTTAATTACACTAATGGTCCCCATTCTTTCGGGGTTTGTAACGATCTCATCCTATTCTTTTTTTAGCAGATATCATCCACATTCTTCCATTTATTCTCACATAGAGTCCCAAATCACCACCCTTTTTACCATTTGACTAAATAAATTACAATACGAAAAAATTTTGAATTGTATTTAAGGTCCTTAACCTTTTATTTTATTCAAATTAGTATTCTTCCCCCACCCCACCCCACCCCAATATAACAATTATATTCTTAACTTATTTTACATATACCAATCTCTATTTCACATCTCTCTCTGTGAAATATATAACTCAACTCATTCCTTTTTGCAACTTCACCTTGGGAGATATAGATTAGCCATTTATTCATGGAGAAGCTCCACTTGCTCCAACGATGTGGGTGAAATTATCCAAACGCCTTTCTACATTGAGATCACCACTCTAATGGAGCTTTATTATAAATACATTGGAATACGTTTTAATTGTACTTAAAATGGTCCCATTAACCTTTGTTTAATATAGCAATTATGTTCTTAACTTATTTTCGGAAGAATACGAATTCTTATATTCAACTTCAATTAATTAGCACATTTCATCTTTAATTATGGTATTTATCAATATATTTTGTTTACGTGTTTTGAAATGAGAAAAAATATTTTGTCGTACTTTTGTATTTATTGTTTTTTTATAATTATATGATGGGCATATGAGTTGTTTTTCTTATATTCAACTTCAATTAATTAGCAATTCTCAATTATGGTATTTATCAAGATATTTTGGACTAAAATTATTATCGGACACAAGATGTGCTAATTAATGAAAAGTTGAAGATAAAATTGTGATAAAAAAATAGTTGGGAATATGAATGCTATAATATTTAAAGATTAAGGACATTAAGTGTAATTAAAATATGGTGCAAAAAATAAAAAGGTGTGGTATGAATATAATTACCCTTTTATCTTATTATCGTTTCTTGGTGAGAACTCATTTGAAAAAAAGTAGTTTGGAGAAAATTAATGAAGACAATCTTGATTTTATGGTAAATAAATGGATTTAAGATTAATTTTGACGTCTTAATGAAGGCATTCTTAATTTTTTTTTTTTTTTGAAGCTTTGATACTATGTTGTGTCTGTGATTAATATGTTTAGTATATCAAATTTTAATTATATTGACCCTCAAATTCTGAATTTTTTTGTTTATTTACATGAGTTTCAAGATGTCCATATAGTTAATAGTTGTTATTTATTTCTGTTTTACCTTCAAATACAGTCCAACTTTTACAATGAAGCTTTTCATATTTTGCAGTCCAGCTTCGTGATACTGACTTATCATTGAATTTGAAACGTAAACGTACATTTGAATTCTACCGCACAAAGCCACGTATAGGTCTATACTAGTTTTAAAATTTTAAAATCAAAAATTGGCATAATTTCCTTTATCGGAAAAGACTCCCAGTTTTTGCTCGAGATGTTGGGCTCATTTTCCTTTTTGAGTCATTTTAATCAAAAGTTTGGCTTTCTTTTCGGTTTTCTTTCTACCTTCACACGTCTACCCAATTATCCCTAGTTCAAATAAGAAACGAAATCCCTTGAAATTCTCTGTTAGCCATTTGTGATTATTCAGTTTTGCCCTAATCAAGTTTCCCGGAAACCCAATTTCCCCTTCCTTTTCTCGCTCGCATAACCATAGTTATCTATCCTACTAACGACAAATAATCGTATCACGTTGAAAACGCAGCAAAGTAACAGAAAAAAATCAATGGGTTCTTCAATCGTAAAGGTTCGATGTTATTGCTGATCAAATATCGATGTCTTATTGATTAAAAAAATTAAGATTGGTGTTTTGGGTTCATTCTCCACTGAATATTTTGGTGTTCTAGGTTTAGGACTTTAATGCATCTGTTCCATATTTATGCTTACTGATTATTATGTAGTGCTATATTTATGAGACTTCGTCGATTTGAATGAACAATCAGTTAAGAAGAGAAAGGTGTATTAAAATCTGTGGTTGATTTACTGGAATGACGAGAGAAAGGAGGTACGTTTTGGACAGTCGAGTTCGATTGCCGTCGCCTCAGCGTCAAACACAAAGGTATCGGGATTTCTCACCGTCCTGGCGCCAGGAGTATTCATCCCGTCGTCGTGACATGGATGATTTACATGCGACAGATGGTATGCGTGAGTCTGAGAGGTCCAGGAGAAATGAGAGGAGGGATCATTTTGATAGAGATCTTGATTTGCAGGCTGCTAGATTCTCAGATGATCACGATAGAGACAGAGATAGAGATAGAGAGGGGATAGAGAGAGATAGCTATAGGTACAAGGATGGTGTTGGACATTCTCGGAGATTGTATGGAGAGGACTCATTGATTGGGGACTCTGCTTCAATAAAGTTTCAGCAGGATTGTGGTTTAGATGATCCTCGAAACTCTGATGGCTTCAATGTGAAAGACTACCATGGTGTTAGTGATACTAATATCACAAGAGTGAGTGGCGAGAGAGATTACTATGCAGGGAATCAATATTTGAATGAGTGTCGATCTGGATTGCCTGCAAGGTCGCGTTATTTGGGTGGTAACAAGCCCAGTCCCCTGGAAACTGAGAGGACGCAGAGGAGGTACACTGATTCGTATACTTCGGGTCATGTTGGTGTTGATGGTCTACCTAAAAGTTTAGGTGGTTATGACATTGGTGCTCGTCATGCGCCATCTTTGGCATTGCAATATTTGAGTACTGATACTCATAAAGATGGCGACTTTCATTCCATAGACGAGCTTCATTTGGGGAAAAAAGGTAGAGACATTCATTCTAGGGATAACTGTTATTTGGATAAAAAAGACGGACATTTTCGTTCTGGAGATGAGCTTAATCTGGATGAGTTTGTCAGACCAATTGATAGAGAAATTTACAAGTACAACGGGGAAGACAACCTCCTGTCTTTAAAAGGCTATCTGAGGGGCAATGTTGACAATACAATATCATCATCTCGGCCCAAGGATTATGCTAAGGGGTCACCTGGTTTCTCCTCTAGGGAAGACCTTTATGTTCCATCAAATGTTAGGAGACCGAGGACTGGAATGACCTCTGAGACTACTGGTTGTGATGGGGGGTCTGGTGAAAAATCACAAAATAGGTCTCCCATAAAGCCTTCACAACATATCACGAGTTACACAAGGTCATATTTTGGCTCACTGGGAGAGAGACGTGGAGCTCATTTTTATCCAGAATTTGGTAGAAGTGACATGGGCTGTTCGAGTACAAGGTCCAGTGAATTACCATATGGAAAAACATTGACGGATGTTAAAGAATATAGAAGCCAGGATACTTCAAGAACCGACTTTATGGATCCCGTAGATGTAATTGATAAATCCTCTAAAATACGTATAAAAGATGTTGGACTTTGGAATCGCCATGCTTCTTCACGAGGGCAGTTGACACATGATTATTATGAGAGTCACCATGCTTCTTCACCAGGACAGTTGACACATAAGTATTCTGATACGCGTGGATCCTCATATGCAAGAAAGCAAGACGAAGTATCAGGTTATGGTAGTACGCGCCTGAGTTACGATAGGGAATTATATCACAACTATGGAACCATTGAACCACAAGACCTTCATTGTAATGAGATGGATGGTGGCCCATGGACTTGTGAAGAAAGATCAGACGTGTTGCGACTGAAAGAATATGACCCCTGCTTGGACCGAATTGATGATAGCCCTTACAAGAGGTTGGCTGCTAGGGATTTGAGCCGAGTTGAACCATCTGAGATGAAGCTCAAACAAAAACATGTTATGGGTGAGAAATTGCGCAAGCATGGTGTCAATAGGAAGGGTGTTCGCAAGAGTTACCATCAAGGGCATGGAGGAGAGGATGTGGATCCTGTAAGTTTGTCAAAAAAATTCAAATCAAGCAAATATGATTATGAGAAAATGAGGGAATCAAGTAAGATGGCCAATTATCAGTCATCCTGTGAAAAATTGATACCAAATCACTCAATTAATCACCATATGTCTGGCGCTAGAGACATAAAGAAGCGGTTGGGACCATGTCCTGAAAAGCTTCATGTTATGCAACGTATAGTAAAGAAATACAAACCTTCATTGGGGAAAAGGTTGGGACCCTCTCCAAAGAATCATGCTAGACTCCCATGGCTGAAAAAGTCAAGTTCCAAAAAATTTCCTCGAGTCCAAGATGATTCAGGTGGAAGTCCTGATGATATAGTGGGTGACCACTTAGAAGATAATGTTCTTCTTGAAAAGCCTGAACCACTTGAAAATCCTGAACCACCTGAAAAGTCTGATGAGTTCAAGCAGTTGGTGCAGAGTGCGTTTTTCAAGTTTCTCAAACAAACGAGTGAAATGCCAACAGAGAGGAAGACATACATGGAACAAGTAAAAACTTATAGTTTAAAGTGCCTCGTCTGTGGAAGGTCTGTGTTACGTATCATAGAGCGTATTCTAGTCCCCTTTTTTGGTTGAACTTATTCTTTCTTGTTGTGCTGCAATCAAGTAAGTTTCTGTTACTGATCTCACGTTGTTGCTTCCGCGAGGAACCACTCATTCAAGCTCTCTGTCAGAATATTTTGGTATATCCTGCATTTCATGAAGTTTTGCAGTTGTGGATGCAAACCATAGGGAAAGTATTGGAAAATTAAAATTTTAAATGTCTCATGATGGTGAAAGTCTGAAGTTCAATAGTTTGAACTTCCTGAATTCTGTTGCTGGAGAATTTATGGTTACTAAATAAATTAAGTAAGCTTTTTGCAGCCTGGCACACCTTTAGTCTGTTTGCTGATTCTGAACTATACTTTGTCTTTTGGATTATCAATCAAAGGATACCTCAAATACCAGCATTTAAGGTTGTTCTTTACTTCAGCTGTTCTTTACTTCAGGGCGTTATAGTACATTAATAAGTAGAATTTTGAATTTCATGAATACCCTTGATTACAAGTTGGGAAGAGGTGAAGTAACGAGGAATGGAAATTGAAATCTATTAACTTTTTCTGCTTGATTGATTGGGCAAAAGGTATGTCAGCAAATGAATGTTATGTGCCATGGTTATGGATTGAGTGGTGATAATTTGGTTTTGGTGGGGGAGGTGTGGAAGATTTTTCTGCCAACAGTATGGAGAGGAAAAGAATAAAAGATATGCTGTTTCCAATTTCATCTTTTTCGAAAAGAAATAATGAAATATATAGTAGGACAAGCCTAGGATAGCTGTACGCAAAGTAAAAGGTCCTATTTAGTAGTATTTTGTTATCTCTACATTGGTTTACTGCTTCTACTTTAAAATCTCATGGTTTACCTGAGTTAGCATGTCTGGGGTGGGGTCATGGCATGAAATTCAATTCGAAGGAATCTCACACATTGGGATTAAGATAAAATATTGTATCTTTATTATGCAATTACAATTCATAAATAAACTTTGGGATCAGAGTGATTACGAGTCTTATTGACTCATTACTTCTAAGGTGCATGTAGTTGGAAAATATAGCATGTAAAAAGTTTTGATTTCACGGCTTTCCCGGTCATGAAAAAGGATATTGGTTAGGTAATTTCTGATGTTCTGTTTGTTCAGTACCATTTGAGTAACATTAGATATTTGGAATGGTGAAAGTACATTCATTCCTGTCCTCACTGAGGTGAGGAGCTTTCTGATGAAGCATCCTTATCACTGAATGGTATTTTTGGGGGGCAAAAAAAATTACCGAGTTGGAAATAATGACACGTCTTCATTTCCTGCCCAACTCTAGTCTCTTCTGCCCTTCTCTTCCTTTCATGTGGATAGTTTCCCCCCCGTTGGAAGATCTTATTGCTGTAGATGATTTCATTTAGAGCTCGTTTGGTAGAGTTTATAAACTAGTTTATTTGACCAAAAAATTTGCCTTGGTAGCTTGACATTTTTTACCATTATTGGTCAAATAAACTAGTTTATAAACTCTACCAAACGGCTCCCTATCAAATAAATTAACTTCAATTGTTGTATCCTTTTTCTATATATTAGCGTCTTTGCTACATCCAGTAAGCATGACATAATTTTCGATATTTTCCCACCTGGCTCTAGTGTCTTTTAACCTCCTCTTCCTTCACGTGGATAGGTTCCCCGTTGGAAGATCTTTCTTGCTGCGAATGAATTTTATTTATCTAATAAAGTAACTGCTGTAGTTGTTTTCTTGTTCTATAAATTAGAGTCTCTGCGTCATCCAGTAAGCATGAAATAATTTTTCGAAATTTTCCTTAAGCTACCTAGGATGCATCTGTTGAAAGAAATTATTTGCAAATCTTGGAGGCACCCTATCTATCTTTTCTGATAAATATGGTCCTTTTTAAGAATCTATGTTGCATCTGATGAATTTTGTCTTACTTCTCTCTAATCTGTATTCCAATATCCTAGCTATGTTGTTTTTGTAGTTCACCTGCTAGCTATTACAATATGTTCCCTTTTGAGTTGACATTCATTGATTGTTTTAGCTGGATGTTGTTTCAGCAACTCAGACAAGTTTGTAGACAAAGAAAGTTTGGCAATACATGCCTTCACATCCACCAAGGTTGGCCTCAGGTCGCAACACTTGGGTTTGCACAAAGCACTTTGCGTACTGATGGGATGGAAAAGTGCAGAGGATTTCAGTAGACAGTGGCTTTGTGAGGTAATGTCTGATGCTGAAACTTCATCCATAAAAGAAGACCTCATTATCTGGCCACCAGTTGTGATCATTCATAACAGTACCATAGGATTGAAGAATCCTGATGAGCAGGTTATTATATCCACTGATGCTCTAGAGTCCAAGCTAAGAGGTACATTTCTTTTTCTTGGACGATCCCTTTATTTTCAGTATCTTTGCTTATGGTTATTGCTCCCAACTCAAGATGATTCAAGAGTTTAATATTCACTTCAGTTCTTTATCTTGTTACTATAATAGAGTATCAAAACATGAAAAAACAATTTTATGATGGAAATGTCTCAGCCTAGTGTTTTGGTGTTTTTAATTCCTCTGCCGTGGACCCTAATACCTGATCTGTTGCATGCTAAAATTCAAGAATGGGTATGTTTTTATTTATCTTTAGCAGTATATAGTATAAATGTTAATGGTATATCTTGCTCTGGCAGTCAAAAGTTTTGCTCTGTTCATAACGAAGAAATATGTACTTCTGGAAATAATGTGACAATTTATGTCAATGATGGAATATGTAAAATCTTTTCCTTTCAACTGACGTATTTTTTATAACACATGGGTGTACAAATATGCCAATAACTTTTTATTTATAATTTTAGGCCCAGTGGTTCGAAGCCCTTGGTAAGACCTATAATGTCAGCTTAAGCTTATTATTGTCCTTTCTGTTCATCACTTGTGAACTGTCATTTATGGTAAACCAAAAAAAGTGGGAGGTGGTGTCTGCTGAACAGTGAACACTTCTGATTTGCGAGTCTTTTCAACTGGAGAAAGCTTGGTTGCTTTTGATATTCTGTATTTACATAACTTTTATTTCAAATGGTTTACAATTGAATTTCTTCGTGTGTTTTCTCATTCTCTACTTAAATATTTTTTCTTGTAGACATGGGATTTGGGAACGTAAGCAAGGTCTGCATCGGGAAACCTGCAAATCAAAGTGTAATGTTGGCAAAGTTCAATGGCACACTTTCTGGGTTACAAGAGGCAGAGAGATTGCATAAATATTGTCTTGAGATTGAGCGTGGGAGGATCGAATTCTTGCAATTCATGCCCAGTGAGAAAGGAAGTTGTAGTGAAGGAACACAAACAGTACCAGCAGAGAAGGAAGAAAAGTTCTTGTACTGTTATCTGGGACTTTTAGAGGATCTCGATAAACTTGACTTCAACACCAAGAAACGATGTGTGGTGAGGAGCAAGAGGGAGATTCATTGCATTGCAGATGCACCTTTAAATACAAAGGGAGAGCGTAGATGATCATAGGATGAAATGTTGATTAAGTACTGATGGTTTGTTTTTGATTATGGGATGGATAGTTTTTGCTTTTGTCCAGTCACTTACCATAAAATTCGTGTTTCTGATCATGTTTCTGAATTATGCATTACTTATACTGCTTGATTTGGGATCAGAAAAGTAAATTGATGTCTAAGTGGTGTTGAGTTGAAAAGAAAAGCTAGCAAAGCAAAGAGGGGAGGAGCCGATTTGATTTGTCAAAGGAATCTCACGCTTAGCGCTTATTTAGCACCTAGCGCTTCATGCCTTCCCCACGGGATGGACAAGAAAGAGAGGCCAAGTTTGGGTCTGATATATTGCGACATATTAGAAAATTCCACTTGATTCTTTTACTGATAGAACGAGTGCTCAAAATATTGTGATATGATTGACCACGGTCTTCTGTTTGTGTGTGTGTGTGTTGTCCAAGTGTGTTGTCTTCACCACGAATCATTTCCTTGATTAACAGTTTTGCAAATGCAACCTCTTAAAATAGGAAAGCCTGAAATCTTGAAATTTAGCCAATTGATCAAATTCATGGACGTTACGCACTTGTTACGCAATCATCTTAGAAGAAGGGTAAAACAACGGCGAGTCGAGTAGGTGAAATGGAGGTTTGGGCTCCACAAGGATTTGGTGTTCATATTCTACAAAACATACTTTCATAAATTTAGGTCGCCAAATTATTCTCTGATAGCATCTAAACCGGAGGAGATTTCTCCAAGTGCTAAGTTTTAGATTAGTTAATAACTAGAAAGAGAGAGTTCTTGTTTAGCACCTAAAACACACTATACTACACTTCTAGAATATCTGGTAGGACTATTCCTAAGGAGGTTTTTTTCCCAGGGAGAATAAAGATAAACCCCCAAATAGTTTACTATTCTTGCTTTCTCACTATTTCTTTCGTTACGATACTATAGTATGGCATCCCATATAGAGACTTGTATTAGAAACTAAAGCTGGCTCTAGCTTCTAGGCAGGTGATTCACTCCAAACTATTGTAATTGCTTAAAAAGCGCAACTTCAAAGAGCAAATAAGAAGTGGAACCAGCAAGTTTGTTGACAATGCCATGTCCTGATGCATTGGTATTTTCATGCATTTATTTCTGGCTATCATTCAGCTTATATAATAAGCATTATTTACAAGAATCTCAATGCCCTAAGAATAATGTAATTCAAGAAAATAAAGTGAAACTATATCGTAGTATTCTTGAGAGATTCGAATCTAGATGAAGTTCTGAATACGTATCAAATAAAAAGATGTGAAAAGATATTTAGAATAAACTTTTCAAAAGTATCTTATTTCTTTGTATGATACAGAAGCATTCCAAAATTCACTGAGATAAAAAAGAATAATTATACATTGAATAAGAAATAAAAACCAACAGAACTACAGTTGTACCAAAAGCAAATCAAAGGAAAAATGGAGAAGTAAACGGTGGCCTTTCTCCAATCTGCTGAGCTACACATACTACACAACTGATATACACTTTAAACTGTATCGTATAAATCTAAATATCTTAAAAATCAACACCCTCCCCCTTGAAAAATTCGGATTTCTCTATCTCCTTTGGAAGTTGAGAAACTTGATGCCATAGGCAAACACAAAGAAGAAGAGAAGCACCCAACCAACATGGGCAAAAACCACTGGTATAAGGAAGTCATGATCATAACCCAAGTAGTCTTTAAGGAAATCATTAATCCTTACTTTACCAGTGTTGCCAGTGAGTTCAAGTTCGCCAGTCTGATCGCCTATCTGAGATGCAAAAACACCATAGATTGTCCAGGCAACAGGAGAAGCCCAGTAGTACCACCTCCACCAGATTGGGATAAGCTGCAAGAATTTGTGCACCAGGTTAGTTGTAAATTATTGAAACTGCAAGTATAGTATAGTTATATATTGAAGAGTAGTTTTGTATGGTGGAAATAGGATTACGTACTGGACGGGGGATGAGGAAACCAGAGAACAAGTTCCAAAAGCTGAGGAAGAAGGACATAACAATGGCAGCGATTTGGAAGCCTGGAGTCAATGCGACAACCATCATACCGTACATTGAGAAGTAGGTGAAGCACATGAATATGAAGTAGTAGAAATAGAAGAATTTCTCTCCTGTCCAGTGGAATCCAATCATGGAGTACAGAAGTAGAGAGTAAACAAAGGTCTGAATTGCAACATAGATAGTCTCTATAGCCACCTGTAAACAGTGAAAATTCATGCAATTTAGAATTGAGTGATTATGTAAAGGTAAACTTAAAAAGCCTACACGGAAAATTTCCTTTCATACCTGAGCAAATGCATAGGGCAACTCTGAGTACATTCCTGCGGCTCTTTCACGGTAGAAAACTGTTCTCTCAATTGCTACGACAGATTGAACTGCAGAAGCATTGGTGGCTCCCAAGAAAAGGACAGCAGCATAAGTAGCTCCCAACAGATTGAGCAAGTCTTGTTGTCTATTTCTGTTGGAAGAACACGTAGAGTCAGCTTATTGTTACATAATGCCATTTATGATTATAACAGCAGTTTAAAGATGTCTAGACTTTGCTTTTTTTAAGAGTTCAATGACTAAGCATGCTTCAAAGAAGGAAATGTTGGACTTACATTTTATCTCCCTTTTGCCAAAAGATAACACCGAATAGAATTCCTATGACAACTGTTGTGAAGAACCTAATTGCATTGTACTGTGAGTTCCTCCAGTATGACCAATTTTGTTTCCAGAAGCAAGCCTTGCACTGAATTAAGAAGGATTGGGAATATTGGGTAGGGAAGTAGAGATCCTTGGAGCCAGGTGCTGGAGTGCCAAGTTCCTTTATTAACTCCTGGTTCCTCCTGAAATTGGAAAATTAAGAAAATGATCAAAACCTCAGTCTGAGACTTCCCTGGCTAATGACTTGTTTGGTAAGGTAGATTGTACAACACTAGACAATATTAAAGAAGAAAAACTGTCGAGTAATGTCTAATACTGCATAACATGTCGTAAGGGTACTATGTCATCTATCACTCACTGGTAAAGATCAGAGTTGGCGTAAATTTCTGCAAAATCAACGTCTAGTTGAGCCTCAGCAGCACTAGAGCTGACCTCTAACATCCAAGTTGCTGGATTGTAACCCTCTTTGATCTGGGGAACTCCTGGTACAGCCTGCATTATTAAATAGAATAAAACCAAATATCAGCTTATTGGTCAAATGACCATTGAAAAGAGGATTCTTTTTACCATATGAAGGATAATAAAACTTTGTTAGCTTGTGAATGAGTTTTGACTTAATAGAACAGCAACAAACATTTACAAGAGAGCAAACCTCACCTCAAAATATTCGACAAGTTTATGGGATTGGCGACCAAGAGGTCCAGCATAAATCATTTGTCCTCCTCTCTTCATCAACAACAGCTTCAAGGAGAAATCAATGCATGTATGTCAAACAAAATGCAGTGATACAAGGGTTGAGGATTTAACTATTGAAATGATTTTCAAGTGAAAATATACCTCATCAAAAGCTTCAAATATGTCGATGCTAGGCTGGTGAATCGTGCAGACCACTGTCCGGCCTGTATCCACCGTGTTTCTCACTGTACGCATGACAATTGCAGCAGCTCTGGCATCAAGTCCGGAGGTGGGCTCATCCATAAAGATTATGGAAGGATTGGCAACTAATTCTACAGCAATAGTGAGCCTCTTTCTCTGTTCAGTTGAAAGACCGTCCACTCCTGGAAGTCCAACAAGAGCATTCCTCAAGGGATTAAGCTCAACTAAGTCCATTACCTCCTCAACAAACATCTGAAATGAGAAAAACTCTGTCAAACAACAATCCTTATGTATGATTTCTATCGAACAACTATGTACCATATGTTTCTCAGACAAGGTTCATCAGTTACATGCCTTTCGTGTTTCTGTCTTCACGTCAGCAGCAAGGCGTAGCCAGGCAGAGTAAAGGAGTGACTCGTATACAGTAACATAAGGTGAATGGATATCGTTCTGTTCACAGTAACCGCTGACTCGCGCAAATGTTTCTTGATTCTTTGGGAAACCCGAAATACTTATGCTTCCTTCAATATGCCCTCCAGTTTTTCTACCAGCCAAGACATCCATCAAGGTGGTCTTCCCGGCTCCACTGACACCAACCAATGCTGTCAGAACGCCTGGCCTGAAAGCACCACTTATATCTCGTAAGAGTTGCAGTCTCTCATCAGTAACCCCTTGAGTCTTCATTTCCTGATATAAAACAATTTCACGAGTTAGAAAACTTGTAATAGATGGAACATAGACTCTATGGATAAAGGTTTGAAGTGAGAGACTCACAGCAGGCATATCAACGTAGTAATTCACATGGTCGAATGCAAGTGAGAGGGGCTCGAAAGGTAATACCATCCCTTTTCTTGTTTCATTGTTTTCTGTTCCAACATTTCCGTGGGGATTTCTCACACCCATTTGAACACCTGTAGTTATTGTTATATATCAGATGAATAAAGGTATGATGCAAATACTTCTTTGATGTCTCAAAGAAACAGTCCTAAGCATGAAGAAATGAAGAATGTATGATTCCAATCAAAGGATGTTATATTGTTTTCTTGATTGCAAATGCCACAAAAATTGAAAACATTTCAGAATGCCCTGTTTGGTAAAGAGTTTTAGTTCTTATGATCAAGCAATTATGTTTTACTATCTTCCGCTAGGTCAGAAAAATATATTACTCTAATAGAAAAAATGGTTTAAGAAACCACAAACCTTCAGCACTTGATGTCAATTGCCGTCTATTCTTCTTTTCTTCTTCTCCGTCATCCCTTATGACAGCTTTATTATCCCCCAGAGCTGAGATCGAGTTCAACAGGATATAGTTAAGAGATGGACATTTTTATTATTTACTGTAGCATAAAATTCAAAATATCAAGTACGAAAGTTTTACTCACGTTTTAAGAATGTCAATGCAGCGATGAAGAGAACGTTAAACAGAAGAGAGAATCCGAAAAGAGCAAAAATGCAAATCCAGTACCATGACTCTGTTGTAAATAAACCTCTGTCCCGAAGAAGAGTCTTCCCAACAGTGTTTTCACGTCCTTCGGTGGGCTGCATAAAAGGTAAGTATAAAAACCAACATCAATATTGTATATTTTCTTTCAAACTGGCATGTGGAGATGAGGATCAAGAGATCTTACTGTGCTCCATCTCTCAGAAAGAAACTCATTGATGGCAATGGCATTTTGTCCATACATCATAGGAGACACATAGTATCCCCATATCATCCAATCTTGAATATCATCTGTGAAATGCAAGATGAAAGAATTAAAGAAGTTTTTGCCAACTCAAAATGTAATAATTCAGCACTGAACTTTTATGTAGATCAAGTCTGGCTAAGCCTAAAAATTGTAAAATTACTTGTTTGGTACTTACTTTCACAAAATAAACATTTAAACTAGAAATTCTCCCAAAAAGTAACTTCTAAAAATCTCAAACGTGTTTAGCAAAAAAGGTTACTTGAAGTTAAACTTAGCCAAACATAGTGAATGAAAGGATGACCTACGGACCTTTTGCTACGATGAAGCCTCCAAGTACAAACACCATCAACAAGGTGAAAGTTCCTAGTGTGTTTGCAACCACTTGAGTTCTCCCAAGTGCTGCAATGAAACGGAACAAAGAAAGCGCCATCTGATGTACGCCAATAAATGCCAACAATTGTTTGAAAAACCTGCACAAGTATAGATAATTCATCAATAAAAGAGAATAATGACAAAGACTTCATAAAACTTGAGTGGTTTTTGAACTTGCCTTGCAGGAGCAGGTGCAAAACCAATGGTGTAGTACGTAAAAATGATCCATAATGAAGACTCCATCACTGAAATGGGAATACGAAGGACCCAAATTGGCAAAGCAAAAGCCCAAGCAGGGTAGAATAAGCAGTCCCTTTGTTTAAAAAACACAGGAAGTCTGAAAACTGTCATTGCCAACTCTTGCATTCCATTGAACATCACATTGATGAGACTGAAGAACAATGCACCCCAAAATTTGGCAGAATTTTCTATTTGACCAGCTTTCATTTCAGTTCTCAAGAAAACTGTTAATGCAATTGTTGCCATTATAGTTATCTGTGTAGTTTTGAAGATGTACACAAACGAGCTTCGTTTCATCAGGAGCCATTCCCTCGAGAAGCATGCCCTGAAGAGTTCCCAATTTGAGATACCATATTTCTCTTTCACCAAGGCAGCCGGATGGGTTCTCGACTTATCATAAGGAAGTCTAAGTTCTTCCACAATTTGTTGTCCAATGTGAAAAGAATTGAAGGCCTCAGCGAATTCAGGTACGGATACATACCGATAAGGTTGGTTCCTTTTGCACCAATACTGTTCTTGGTCCTTCTTTGAAGTCACTTCTTGTAGAAAGTCTGCAATTCCCTTCCTTTCTGGACATCTAAATCCCGTGTATTCGAAAAATTCAAGAATCTCTTCACGCGGACCCTGATAAACAATCTGACCATCTGAAAGTAGGATAACATCATCAAATAGTTCAAAAGTCTCAGGAGCAGGCTGTAAGAGAGAGATGATCATAGTTATATCATTAATATGAACCATCTGTCTCATAAACTTGACAATCTGGAAAGTTGTGGAACTATCCAGCCCAGTTGATATCTCATCCATGAAGAATGCTTTTGCTGGTCCTACCAACATTTCCCCTGCACCCAACAGAACCATAAGATTGTTAACATCTCTAAGAAAATATACAATTGTATTGTTCTAATTCCATAAGATTTGTGTTGATTTCTGATTATATGCTAAGAACTTGTTGTGGAACCACATACCGGTAGTAACACGCTTTTTTTGTCCACCTGAAATTCCCCTTCTCATATCATCTCCCACCATAATATCAGCACAAATATCCAATCCAAGAATCTGTTGTAAAATCATGATATGTTAGGCTTGCCAAGAAGGGCTTAAAGATAAATATTTTCTTGTAGATATCAATGGTATGGACCTTGAGCACATAATCCGTTATCAGACTAGTTTCCTGTCCCTCCATAGCTGTGGCTTTCATAAATGCATCGATCTCGGGATCAGGTTTAATACCTGCTTCTTTCTCTCGTCTTGACAACTCTAGCAGCATTTCATACCTGGTTCCGACTCCCAGGCATCTACCAGAGAAATCAAGTGTCTCACGAACTGTCATTTCACCGTAGTGAAGATCATGCTGGCTAATATAAGCACAAGTTCTTTGGGGAACAAATTCGTTAAATTCATGGCCACAATATGTGATTTTCCCTGTCACCTGTTCACAAAGTCAAAATCAGTTAAAAAGTTGAAACAAAAATAAAAAAATAATCATCTTTGAATGCCATAGACACGAAGGAAAATGCAAAAATACAAACTATTTTTCGTGGTTCAAGTTTCTCTTTGCTTTTGCCATATTTAGTGGTAACCAATTGAAAAATGTTTATACTTTATAGTACTCGATATATAATGCATGCTTGGAAAGGTGGATTGGGGAGTACAGGCTAGTATTAAGGGGAAAAAAAAAGTTCAAATCTTGTTTGTTGTACTCTCGAATCGTGTCCAATACTGCGTACCAAACATGCCGTAACAAGACTCCAAAAAAAGGGTGACATAAGTAACATACCTTCATATCATCATCAGGTTTCCCTGCTAATGCTTTTAGCAATGTTGTTTTCCCTGAGCCTGGTGGTCCAAGAAGCAAGGTCATTCTGCAAACAAATCACCAGTAACTTTATGTTTAAAGCTTGAATAAGGATATTTTGAGACTCATTTCTTCTCCAATCTTGATAAAACAAGATCTGCAGGATTCTAAATGCATACCTTGATGGTTTTATAATTCCACTCACATCCTTAAGGATTTGAACCACCCTCTGCTTTGATGGAGTAAGCCCAATCATCCCTATAGCAGCCTATTAACGATGCAAAAATCGATATCAACGAATGATTTCAGACATTACAAATTCAAAGAAGATCATATGCATGGGAAAAGAAGAAGAAACTACAAAAAAGTACACTTTCTGTATACTTATTCGTAACAGATTCCGCAAGTTTCATTGCCTTTTAGTATTAAACCAGACTTATTTTCATCTCAATTTCATCTTAGATTTAAAAAGTGCTAAAGAGCTGAATAAAGAGAAGAAATTACCTCTATAGTATTCAGGGTTGAGTTGAGCAAAGTAGGAAGTGCTCTTGTCCCAACATATGCATCTCCCTCTATAGATAAATTCTGGAATCTCACTTCAATTTTTGGAATTTCAATCCCAACACTGTATACAAATGAACACTCCATAGTCAGATTATCTTTAAATCTAAGTCAATAATATATCCAAATTGAATTATCCCACTAATTATCTTATCAAGAGAATGAGGAATTCATTTTCGATCAAAAAAAGAAAAAGAAAAAGAGTGAGGAATTCACCTATCAGTCCTATTTCTTAGCCTCAGGAGGAATTTTTCATTATCATCTTCAACAACCTTAAGAATGCTCTCCATCAGCAGCTTCTTATCCTGCGCACCAAGATTGGTGACATCAACCTCAGAATGCACCACCCTCCCATTGCTCATAACCTGCTGCAGCATCCCTTTCCTCATCCGATCATAAGTCGGAAGCCGCTCGATGGCGGCCCACTTGAGCTCCGTCTCATCATCCACCTCTTGCCGCCGTGTACTGTTCCTCGTAAACACATCTGGCGGCCCTTGCCACACTTCCCTTATGCTCTGTGATCTCCAACTCCTCTTGCTACTCGACGTCCGAGACAGATCATCTCCGGCTAATGCCGCCGCCATTTTTAACTCCTTTTTTCCCTCTCTCTCCTTTTCAACAACAGTCCTCTTCTCTTCCACCACAAAATTATATCAGAATTTAACTATACGAAATCGTAGGCCTAGTTGAAAAGAAATGAAACAATGGATGTAATTAATGGCATGAATTTTGGTTGCATGCAGTTTCTCTCTCTTTTGTTTCGGTGTAAAGAGAAACTGGGCAATCACAAATATAATATTTTCTTAGCAAAAATTATCCATTATATACACAGACACCAACCATTACTACAAATTGTTGTGGGGGTGGGGGTTGGTGTGTGAGGAACGTGTTGGTGATCATATTTATTATGGTCAAAATTAGGCTACAAACAGAGGTTCCCGCGGCTCAACACTGTCACAAAAGTTTAGGTTGAAAGATTCAGTAAGGGGGAAGGAATGTATGGATGTAATATATAAAGATTAAATGATTTAATATAGTATTAAAATAAATAAAAATTCTGAATTTAAATTTCGATGTCACCTATAAAAAAATGAACTCCACAAAAGTTTAAATTTATAATTGAATTTGATCAAATTAATCAAACATATTTTTTATTATTGTTCTAAAAAGTTCGACTAAGATTTGTTTAGACTCTATTTGTATGTGAAGCGCGATCTCAACGTACACTTAACTATGCATCACGCTTCGTCCTCGTCTTACTATCGCTTAGTTTTGAAAAGTTTGAAATTTTACTTCCACGCTAACTACACTTTACGCTTTTTAAAACATTATTTTTTATCTATATATTTTATAAAATTCATAATTTATTATTTATTTATTGTTTATACAATTTATAAATATTTAAAAAATAATATAAGCAGACATGCACTAAGTTGTTAAACATGAACTAATTTGTGAAATGGTTCGATCGTGGCCGTTGATGGGTGATGATTGTGGGTCCTCTGGGGTTAATTGAAAAGTCGAGTCCGTATGACTAATTGCTTAACAATTGGACAATAGGCAGTGCGGGTGTGACCAATAAAGGGGGTGTATTTTGTTGACCAGTTGACAGAAGCTTCTGACTTTGGTTATTTCACGTACAGTTTTTGCGCGTGGACCGTTGTTTCGATTCCCACTTTCACATGCTCTATTGAAAAATTAGTTAATTGATTACTTTTTCCGTTCACATTCCATTTTCGAAATTATTCGTAAAATTCTTTTAACGTTGTCAAGTCAATGGATTGTGTTGGAAAATATTGATGTGAAACAAAGTATTAAGAAAATACTAAAAAATAGTCATAATTATTAAAGTCGCGTTATAGTTTGATTGAATACTGTTATTGTTATGCGTATGTTTAGTAGTGTAGAAATTATTTTTTAAATATTTATATTATAAATTGTTGGTGAATGTATAGATAAAAAGTGAATTGTAAATTGTGGGTACTATAAAATATGTGGATAAAAAGTATGTTTGACCAATTTAACCTTTAAGCATCCACAAACACATACTATAAATAAATATTTGAAATCTAGTTCTAATAAGATATTTATCAATGTTATAAAAATTGTACAAGACAGACAAGTTAGATACAAAAATAAAAAATTAGATCGAAAGTCAATTCTATCAAACAAGCTTATCATTATGAGCTTGTTCGATTTCTATTCATTTTCAAAAATTTTAAAAAGTCAATATTGTCGAAAAAAAAATTTGAATTTTTTGACACAAAATAGAAGTCGAAGAAGCTCAAATTAGACGTTATGCATTTTTTTAATATTGTTAACTTTAATATCAAAAGATAAATGTACTTGCACTTAACTCTCAAACTTGACATGTCAACTATTTTTACTCTCTTGAATCCTATGTAGCAAGCTTTTCTAGTATTGACAAAACCATTGAGTTGATAGTTTAACTGTTTAAGAAAAAGACAAAGGTTTCGAGAAGGGATCGAGACCCATTCAAAATGATAAAGCAAAGTCAAATAATAGATATTTTATATTTTAACACAAATATGTCAAATCGTTTTAAATGTGATAATAACTATATTTATACCTTCTGCAGCCAATAATTATGTTTCACTATTCATTTAACTGGACTATGCAGCAAGAGTGAAGTACTCAAAGAAATTAGACACAATTACAAGGGAACAAGATCTCTTATTCAAAGTAGGTATAAGTTATAATGTTCACCGTTAAAATGACAACAGATAAAAAAATTATAACTTATAACTTCTACTTACCATAGGTAGAAGATCATCCCCAATTAACAGTCTCTTGTAGAAAGATAATGAAAATCATAATATGTATTTTTTAAAAATGAATTCTGAAAATGGAAAATAGTCTCATCTCCTAATTCTTTCTCGAGTGATTTTTTTTTTTTCAAAACTCATTTCTAACATCGTTATATTTCCGTCTTCTTTTTTATCTAGCTACTATAATTCTAACTTTTTCCAACCCCTCTTCCAGTACGTCCTGCTGTAGTGATGTGTCGCCCTCTTCCAATCCCCTACGCCCCCTATCATGTGCTCTCAAGCACTCAATAAGAGGGTTGAGACCCGACATAGAAGGAATGGAGTTAGAATGAATGAGAGCAGCGTATGAAGAAGATGACGAGAAGAAGATTAATGCTTTTTTTAATAAAGTTAAATTAATTTTTTATGCATAAAGAACATCTTTTTAACATGAAAAATTAAAAGTAAGTATAATCACTTTGATAATGGTATGTAACTTAGCAATTGTTTGGTTTTGTTTAAAAATTTAATAAAATTTTGAGTTTAAATTAATAATTAATTTTAACCACACATTTCATGGTATCTACAACTTTCATCAACTTGTATCAAAATCTTTTAAAAATTGATTTTTAGCAAAACCAAACAGGCACTCACTCTAAAATGATAATTATGAGACTAGTTTATGTTGAAAGATTCTTTAATTAAATGATTAGCTCATGAACATGTTAGCAATGTTAATAGGAACAATCGAAAAAACAGAAAAATAGAAATGTAGAAGTGAGATGAAGATATATTTACTTAAGATATATTTCGTCACCTACAAAAGTACTAACAAGATCAATGAACGCTTGCTCCTAAGATACAACACTTCCTCTAAAATTGGTATTGCACTATACCAACCTTATTGGTCGAACCAAATTATTGACTCAACTATTCTCGAATGGAATGAAAAACACGAACTTTATGAAAGTTGTAAAAAACTAATTTGAATATAAATTTGCTCAGAAATTACGATTAGACAATTTTGAAGAATGATAAGAATTTATAAATCAATAATTCCAAATTAATTTGGTGTGAAAAAAAATTGAATTTATGGATCACTATTTATAGGTTTTGAAGTGCCTATTTAGATGAATGTGTGCATCTTCATGAATAAGTGTACCATTTAGTCTAATTAATCTGAACTCTTAGATCACACAATTTTAATTTCTTATGTGATCTCATGGCTTAGATTAAATCTTGAATGAATGTGTTCATTCATTACATATTCACCAATTATGAATGAATGTATCCATCATATCCATTCACCAATTACATGTTTTTTTTATTTTATTTGAAACTTTTTCAATTCAACCAAAATTAATTGAAATTGCATGTATCATCAAATATACCACATGTAATTATTTTACCCAATAAAATTCAATTAATTCCAAAAATCTCCCTTATTAATAGAAGAAGTCAATTCAAATCAAGGAGGACAAAAGAAGATTACTATTTGAAAGATAACACATCAAGATAGGTAGCTTTCGCTTTGAACCTTCTTTAGTAAGAATCTATCGAACTCATTTGAATAATCAGTAACTGCAACATTTTGAATTGTTAGCCATTATTGCAAGCTCAGACAATAGATCAAACACATCATCTATCATATCAAACTTGGTTATCTATTGTGTTCGTTATTTCGGCCCTGAACTACTTGGGCTATGCGAGTGCTTTAAAGAATTCGCCTAAATAAAATTCTCAAAGAATCGGTCACGTTCGCACTAACATATGTAATGTTATATAAAGAGTACCTTACAATACTCCACTTGTATCTTTAAAAGATATAGTCATCATTAAAAACAAAGCTTATTATTAACAATCATTGTAGGCTACTTGCATCATAGAAATGGAAATGAGTTAAAACTCCAAAGTGCTTCTATTGAGTCATTCATAACTAGTTTTCCTATTGAACTTAGTCCATGAGATCTCCAGTCTCAAGTTAGGTTTCCATTAAGTTGATTTATTAGAATTTAGGCTTCAAACCCATTTTCCTCGAAGCCAGGTCTATTTTTTCTCTAGATAACCCTTTTGTAAACGGATCCACTAGGTTATCTTTTGACTTAACAAAGTCAATTGATATTGTTCCATTTGAGAGCAACTGTCGAATGGTATTAGTCATGGCAATGAATCAGGCCTAATCCGATCCGCCCGCCCCGCAATAATTGTAGGATATCCAAATTTGTCCCACAATCTGCTATTTTTCGAGGCGGATTAGAGCTCTGATCCGTATTTTTTTTGGGAAATTTTTTTAGCTAACTCCAGCCACATATAAATTGTAATTTAAGTCCCAAATCTTTCATCTAATTATTATTTAATCCTATTTTTTTTCAAACGGGACGGATCGGATCGGATCAGGCCTGATCCGATCCGCTCTGTCCGATCCGATCCGCTACGATCAATAATTTTTCTCTCAATTCGTATTAGGTATCCATCGGGTTCGGGGCGGATCGGATATTTTTGCCATCCCTAAATAGTATTATGTCAACGACGTATATGTCTTGACTTTCCTATTATACACAAAGATTTCTATTTTGGCTATAGTTGTTTGGTTATCACAATAAATACATATAGCATGCACATGATTCGGGCATATACGAATATCTTCTAAGAAGTTTATAAGTCATTCCGCTTCTTCTCATGCTTTATCTAAAGTAATAAAGTCGGATTCCATAGTTGAGCTATTCATGTTAGTTTATAAATTTTCAAGATACAGCAGTACCACCAAGCGTAAATACATGGCCACTTTATTTTTCAACTACTAGATGATATTTTTCATAATATAATGAATGCTCATTGTTACGTTTCAAGTAGCCCACAACTCTAAGTAATGCATCAAAATGTTCATTATTGGGGTTACTTGTATATCGACTTAGCTTACTTCGAGTAAACTATATCTGGTCAAATACAATTTATCAATTATATTAGGATTCCAATAATTTGTATTGACATGAATGTCACTTATGTTAGATTTATGCACAAGAAATCTATAAGTAGTATTATTCATTGCATATCCAATAAAAATATAATCAATTGTTTTAGGACCTAACTTAATCATTTAAGAGGTGGAATAGCCACTTTTTGCTAAACTCCCCAACAATTTCAAGTATTTGTAGGAAGCCATTCTCTATTTTCATAGTTCAAAATGTATCAAACTAATTTTCTTGTGAGAAACTCTATTAAGAATAAAGATAGTAGTTAGAACTGTTTCTCCTTACAAGTTTGAAGTAATCCAGAACTGATAAACATATCATTTACTGTTGCAATTGAATTTCTTCTATTTCTCATGTTCAATCGTTCAATTAGTATGCTCAATACTAGCCATTTACTATAAAATCACAATATAAAAAATACGATAAATTTTAAAATAACGTAAATTATTCACGTACTAAAATGAAAAGTAGATGAACATGATCTGTCTTAAGATTGTTAGCAATATTGAAAGATACAATCGAGAAAAATAGAAAAGCAAAAATGAGATGAAGCGAGGTATGCTGTAGCAAATCTTCTTAATACATATTTCGTCCCCTACAAAAGTGCTAACATGATCAATAAATGCTTGTCTCACAAGATACAACATTTCTTCCAAAATCGGTATTTCACTATACCAATCTTATTGTTCGAACTAAAATATTAACTGTACTCTTATCGATTGGAATGAAAAATACGAACTTTAAGAAAGTTGAACAAAACTAATTTGAATAGAAATTTGCTCATAAATTACGTAGACGAAATTTTGAAGAAGGGTGAGAATTTATAAGTCAACAATTCAGAATTAATTTAGTGTGTAAAAATTGAATTTATAGGTCCCTATTTATAGATTTTGAAGTGTCCATTTGAATGAGTGTGTCTTCATAAACATATGCACCATTTGGTCTAATTAATATGAGCTTTTAGATCGAACTATTTCATATTTTTATGTGAACTGATGGTTCAGATTAAATATTGAATGAATGTGTCCATTCAACATACCTATTCACTAATTATAAATGAATGTGTCCATTGTTGTGAGAAACAATGTGTGATTGTAAGTGTATAATATTGGAAACAAGTAATAAAATGATATATTGAGTCTGGATTATCGTTCCCACGAAGACTATTTTATTTAGATACTAGTTAAATTAATTTTAATGCTAATTTATTTAAAACAATTTGAATTTAGTTGATTTGATTTGAAATATTTAAACTAGAACTATGAATTTAAGGAAATAATATAATAACTTATGTAAAAGCAAATAACAATAATTATTCAAGAATGATGGTTGAAGAAATTGGATTCACTGGTTCACCATAGTTGTCATCTCTAATTTATCATCTCAAGATTTATTCATAATGTTGTATTTGGTCGAATTCACGAATTTAACCTAATTTATCTATTTCGAGTTCAAATTAGTCATATATAATTAAGTCAACTTATAAAGTTAGAATGGTCATTAATTAGATACCTAAGAATTCAAGTCAAGACCGCAACAATAATAAAAGCGTATATCTATCTTTTATCCAATTGTCGAATTTTACTATGTGGTATAGATCAATAATTTATCTCTCGATTCATTACAATCCACAAGATCAATAACAAATAATAACTAATTATTTCAAGCATTAAGAGAATAAGTAAAATCAAAATATAATTAATTTATAAACAAAACTTGAGAGTCGAAAATAAAGAATTAAATTGGGCTACATCGTTCATCCAAATTATATATTTAGTTACTCATTATTCGGTAGAAAAACAATATGGAAAGTTTGGAATACATAACCGGATATTGAATAAAAGAGGAGAAGACATTGAATATCTTGCACCAAGAATTTTTTATCTTCACGTTTCAATCTTCAAGATCTTGGTCGTTCTTCGTGTTATTCGCCTTTTTTTTCTCTATTTTCTCTTCCGTTCTCAAATATTCAACTTCCTTCTTTTGACCTAAGTTAGGTCTTTATATATTGTTTTACTAATTTTGAAACCCATGTACGTGAAAAAAAAAAAAAGACTCTGACTAGAGTTGAAAATAAAGCCAAAAAAAGCCCAGACGCAATTTCCGCGCATGCATGGAAATCACAATTCGATCGCGGCAAAAGGTAAATTTTTTTGCCAAATTTGATTCCAATCTAAAATTGCAGACTTAGTCCTCCAAGTTTTGATGTGTATTTTAATTGGTCATTGTTCATAATTTGTCATTTTGTCCTCTTATTTGCAGTCCAAACTTTTGATTTTATCCTCTTTAGTCTTTCAATTTCTTATTTCATTTCAATTTAGTCATCTTTTATTTGTTACCCAAGTCTTTCAACTTTTAAATATTTGCAAGTTGATCCTCATATCCAAATCTTCGTACAACTTCAGTCCTTTTTTGCCTAGTTTGCTTTATTTTTCTCCAATTCCATCTGATCTTGGGTTTTGTTCTAAAACAATTAAATCAACACATAATTAAGTAGAAAATCACTTAAAAGTACTTTGACAAAGTGTAAAACCACACTTATCATCCATTCGTTATACACATTCACTAATTACATATTTTTTATTTTATTGGAGACTTTTCAATTCAACCAAAATTAATTATTATTGCACATATCATCAAATATACCACATTTAATTATTTTATCCGATAAAATTCAATTAATTCAAACATAATATACCTCAAAAATCTTTTTCTTGGGGCTGGTGTTGGGGTGGGGGGTTAGCTATCACAAAAAGTCATTAAGTGCTTGTTTGGAAGAGATTTTAATGGGTTTTTCATTTTTTATTTTTTGACTTTTGGGACAAAATGATCAAAATGACCCCATTTTTAATCAAACATTACGGCTCATTTAGAAAACAAAGGGTCATTTTGGTCATTTTGTTTCAAAAAAAAAAAAAATGAAAAATTCATTAAAATCTCTTCTAAACAACCTCAAACATTTTCGAGTGCATAATTTGCCTAACGTTTGATTTCACACGTAACATAAGCATATATAAACTTGGTTTTCTTATCTTTGTTGCATTAATTATATGGGGCCGATAAGCATATATAAACTTGGTTTTCTTATCTTTGTTGCATTAATTATATGGGGCCGGGCCAATTAAGATATTTTAAAACAGCTTGCACGAATGTCTTTTGCATGCCCAATTTCAAAGAATTTGACTCTAGAGGCCTTGATGTCCCAAAACTTTGTCTACACTTGATACGTAACTAATTGAAATTCTACATGAGTTTACTAAGTCATATACTATTGCCTTCTAGAGAAGCAATCTCGCAATAAATTTTCAACTACATGTCGCAATTTGAACATGTGAACTCTCGTAAAATGGTACAATCAGTAATATTGCACCTATTTCATTCTTTTATAATAAAAAACTAGTTGGATGCACGTAAATTGCCAGTAACGTTGTATTTAGTAGTTAAGAGGGGGTAAATGTTATTATGTTGTACTTGAGAAAAAAACTAATTGTTAAAGAGGATTGTGTAAATATGAAATAAACTATTTTTAAAATTTAAATAGTACTCAACAATGTAGCATCACAAAATGTTTGAAGAACATAAATTTTGATTATAGAATCAATTGAAGAATCGCACGTGTTGCATTTGAAATTATGTGTATAATAACATTACAATGTGGCAAGAGGAAACTCAAAAGTATTACACAAAAAAAAAAAGAATGATTCACCTACTATATTATCTTTTATTATCATCTCCATCTAAACCATATATTCAACAGACGATAAAAGAATAAGGAGTAGAATGATGTTAATATTGCTCATAAAAAGTATTATGTGTAGTATAGACTTAAAATCAGAAAACTTTTGTTAGGCTCTGTCGTTACATGTAAAATCAATGTATTAATTTATATATTTAGTTAAATTTGATCGTGGACCAAAATTTTGGGATTTATGATAATATATTTACCAAGAAATTAGATTGTGCATAGGCGGTAGGGACGGCAAATGGGCCAAATGGGTGCTCGTCGATTTGGGTTCGTTCCTAAACGAGCCCGGTCCCAAGCTCATCTCGTTGTCCGAGTCGTATTTTGGATTTTTTTTTTTTTTTGAATTTTGAAGTTTAAATATTTTGCTTAAAAAAGACGAGTCGGCTTAGCTCGGCCCACGAGCCATGGGCTGAGCCGAGCTCGCTTTGGCAACCCCTAATAGACGGATGGTTACATGTACAAAAATTTAGAAGAAAAAGTTTCTTATCGCATGCAACATGGAGGATACTGGGGGACTCCCATGTGCCGAGTCCCCCTGGTTCAAATTTTTTTTGGATCTACCTACGGCAAGCAAGACATTGTTACTACATTTAAGTCTTCACATTTTTTTATCCACAATCTTTTGTATTGGTTGTTTTTTTTTTATTTAAAAATATAAAGAATAAATAAGTCTTTCTCCGCCCTCATAATAGACTTTTTGAATAGAAATTGTAAAAGATAATATATACTATTAATAGAATGTTGAAGAAAAAATGTAACCAAAAAAAAAAAAAAAAAAAAAAAAAAGCTTTAGACATAAGGTTTCGTTTGATATGTGGACAAATGTTAAAAATAATGGATAAATTTTGTCTTATCTTGTTTGAGTGGAAGTAATGTTCGGATAAATTTTTATCCGGATAACAATTTAAGCCAAAACAAGGATAAATTTTGTTTTCAGAAAGAGGAGGACAACATTTTTTATTCGATAATGATTCACTCATTTTTTTAAAAAGACGAACGTTCCTTTTATAATATAAAAAAAATCTATTTTTGAACTTTCATAACCTAGGATAATCGTTGTCATCCGCCCGCCGCCTAATGATGACAAAATACCATACCCCACCCCACCTTGCCCTGTCATGTTGGTAATTGGGGTGGGGGACAAGGATAATGATACACGCTTCAAATTCTTCGAACCTGTCTCGAATATTTTTTTATTTTATTTTATATTTATATTTTAAAATTTTAAAAATAATTAATTAATTAAACGACGGTAAATGGAAAATTTTTAATCCCCACCCCGCCTCGCACTACATTCTAAAAAATTTCGACATGGCGATGATGGTAATAGCCACTCGTCTGCTATTTCTCTGCACCGCCATCGCCTCCCGCCCGCCACCGCCACCACCACCGCACTCCACCCACCCATTTTTTCTCTTTTAATTTTTTAATTTAATATTTTCGTTTAATTACAAATAATGGTATAATTGTATTTTCTATATATAAAAAAAAAAAACTAACCTTTTAAAATAACTTTTTTCATTCTTATACTTAGTTAAACCAAACAAGATAATAATAAACATATTATCCAGATAACTCTTATCTGTATAATTTTTATCCAGATAAATAGTTTTATCTACAAATCAAACGGGACCTAAGTGCAACAAAACACGAACATTGAAAACAATTTAGTGCAAAAAAAAAAAAAAAGAAAAAAGAAAGAAAAAAATGTGGGCCAAATTTCTTTTATCCGCCAGAGTCGCTAAATGGGAGCCTAATACCTTGGCTGTAGTATTAATCAAACAAATGGATTATCTTTGATTCTTTTCAACAATAAATATATTTTGTATTTGTATGAAGAAAATGATCTGCCTCCAGCAGTTGATAGTTGATACTCGGTACCAAACGCAAAATGCAGCTGGTAAGTGCAAGTTGGGCAAAAGGTCACATTTGGCAACATGTCACTAATCTTAATTAAAGACTGTGATTTCTTAACAATACAAGTAATTATTTGGACACAGGAATTTTTAACTACATAGAATCAAGTCAAAATTCTAGGGTTTTTCACAATCTTGGTATTTTAACTATCCCATTATATATAACCATCAACTGCTTTTGCCTAATTTTTCTTTTTTACCCAATTGATGAATTCCACATGCCAAGTTGAGTATGTTTGGTCTGTGGTGGTTGACAGAAAACAAGCCAACAAGGACCTTACGAGGAAAATGGTTTAACTATTTTTTAAAAAGTAAGTCAAGATTACACTTGTAATCAGATGAATTACAATGTTTTATTTAATGATACAAAATGGGGTTAATTATATAAGCAATTTCATATGAATTACAGCATTATTCAATATGAAGTCAACCAAATGAAGTTAAATTTCCATGGATTGAGCGCACTTCTATATGTGTAAATATAAGTGCGACTTTTGACCTATTATTGTGCAAAAGCCTGAATTTGACCGTTGTGCGCTTGTAGAAGGAGTTACAAGACTTTTTAGGCTATCGACTATCCTCAATTTTGACATTCACTCAATCTTGTGTGTGTCATGCATAAACAAAAAAATATAACTAGAGATCATATATACATGCGCATGTAACACATACTATCAGATATAAAGAATTTAGTACAAAATTATAATAGATAATACCATGTAGATGATCATGTAATATGATGAATTAAGGTAAATAATATTTTTTTAATTTTTCATTCAAAAAATAATTACTTGCACTATCAACGGTATAAATTATAATATAATACGGAAGTTAGGATTGAATTTCTTATACGGTCTAATTCAATGCGCCAAATGAATTGCGAATATGATTACTTTAATCCAATGTTTTTAACTTTTGGTATGTTATTATTACATTTTCAAACTTAGTTCCACAACATGCAATAATCGAATCTATTATTCCATTTAAAAGTGATTCCATGTACAAAAAGGTTTCCCTAAAAATATAATAAGAGGGTGGCTAAAAACTAAAAAGTGGTTCTTATGAAATGCAGATTATTAAAAATTAACACATGCATGAAACACATTCATTCAATGTGTATAGTATTATTATCTTTTGTACTCTCACCATATTTGACCATAACAGCTGCAGAATATAGAGACTAGAGGGTCAAATCAACCCATTTTAACAAGTCTTTTATATCCAGAAGGTCTTCCCATTGGACTTCTAATTTCTCCACCTTTAAATAATGTTACTACATAGACAATTTACAACCTATTAGATCTGTCGACCGCAAAATTCTACTGAAATTATTTTTTAAGTATTTATAAATTGTAAATTTTATAGAATGTGTAGATAATAAATAAATAATAAGTTGTAGATAAAAATATATTTGATCAATTTAACTAACTTAAATTATAGTTTAAGCTTATCAAAACAAAGTATAACTAAAGTATACGACTAACTCGACATATTTAAACAACACTAACAATATTCTTGATAACATTGATATATGTAATTAATATACATAAATTTCTTTTCTCTCTAGTGCTTGTCATAGACTTCAAACCCATGCACGTCATAAGATGACTACTATTGAGCTTGTTGTTTGTCTAGACTGAACGAATTATTCCGCAACCTATTAGAGTTAGTTGGAGAGGGAATAGTTTGAATTGGAATCCAAATTTTAAACCTCCCTCAACTTATGTGAGGAAAAAAGTTGAAGAAAATACAATATTTGTGCATAAAATGCATTTAGCGAAAATTCTCAAAAAAGTTGGCAATTGAATTTTAAAAAGTGAACTCATTCCATAGTGATTGAGTTCTGGCAGTAGTAGTCAATCACAAGAGTTCAAAAAGATGGGGCCAATTCCAATGACAATTTGATAGTAGTATCACATTTGAGAGCTATACTGAATTTTACATGTAATATTTTATATATCCAAAGCATATCCATTATCCAAAGGTCTCATTCATTGTTGATTCCAGTGCTTTTATTTGACTCATGGAGTTGCCTTTCATATTTGAAGACAATTTCTTGGCAGCTCTTCTTTTGACTTTTCACCTACATTTACTATTTAAACCAAATTCTTGACTTTTGCAATTCCATCTCCCATACATTTTCCCACTAACTCAACTTGTATTCATTCCAAAATTGAAACTAGTGATTGGGTACAATTTTTATTATTAAATTAGTTAATGTTGCATTCATAGTGAGTACGACATAGTTAAAAAATACACAATTAAAAAAGTCCAACGCGACTCCATTCAAGAAAATTTGTGGATTGTGCTGGGCTATCAGCTATGGTTTGTACGGGACAATTTTTTTTTTTAATTTTGAACTTCTTTTATTTATTAAAATTTTAATGGTAAAAAAGTTGTTTGAAAAAAATTTATACTAAAAGTGGGTCACTTAAGATTAGTGATGGCAACGGGGCGGATCGGCCTGATCCAAATCCGTCCATGATAATTATAGGAGATCCAAATCGTCCCGCGATCCTCCATTTTTCTAGGATCGTGTTCTAATCCAGATAAGTATCTTGATTTTTTTTTTTTGGCATTCAAAAATTTAAAATATATTGAAACAAAACTTTTCTACTATATCTTATAAGAGTTTAAACAACATCATCCTTTTCACTAAACCTTGTGCAAGGTTCATAATATGTCGAAGGTGATAACTTTTTATTCAAAAATATTTTAATTATCAAATCACATATAAAACAAAATATAAATTCAATATTTTAATCTTTTTTTTTTTTAAAATTGGCGGGGATGTACGGCGATCCGATCCGCCCGCCCGAGATTCGTGATCCCCCGAGATCCGCAGAGGATCACAGATATTTGTCTCGATCCGCTTTGTCGATCCGCAGATCAGGTATTTTTCGCTCCATTCAGATCGGGTATCCATCGGGTTCGGGACGGATCGAATATTTTTGCCATCTCTACTTAAGATTGATATGACTCATAAGTAGAATTGATGAAGTAGTAAGTGTGAAAAATATGATGAAATCTAATGAGATAAATAGTTAAGTCACATGATACAATCTTTAAAAAAAAAAAAAAAACTGCTAAAATTAAAAGGATACAATAGAGTACGTGATCTGGACCGAATTGATGCTATTTTTATACAATTTCCATTTGTCCGGTCCTTGACAGGCAGGCCCGCTTCCTGAACAGAAACCAATCCTCTCGCCGGTCTGACCCGAATTTCTTCACAAATTTCAACCCTTGTGCTTTCGTTTCTAGCGGTCTCTTATTATCTACTGTTGTTACAGCCTCTTCATCGCCTCTGCTACCTCGTGCCTTTTCAACTCACACTCTCAGGCAAATCTCTATTTGTTTCTCTAATCCTAATCCTAATTTTAATTTCCCCCAATATTTATCATTTTTTCGTTTCTGTCAACCTTTTTTTTTTTTTTTTTTTTTAATATCTAGGATTTGTTCTTGTTTATAGATTTTTGATTTTTGTGCTTTTGATCTGTTGATTTCGTAATCTTATATTAGATCTAGACCTTAAGTTTTTTCTTCTTTTAATTTTTGTCCGATGGTCGTTTCTTGGAATATATGTGGTTTTTATGCGAATGTATTTGATTGGATTTTCAAGTTTTATTAGTTGCATGTTGAGGATTTTGCTATAGCTTGTTGTGAATCTCAGCTCTATGTTTTGGATTATTGTGTCAAAAGCTGAGCTTTAAGGGAGAATGGTTGAATAGTATTTGTCATCTTGAATCTTGATCTTAAGAATTGAGTATAGAAAATGCTGTTATTACAGTGAGGAAGAAGAAAATGGATTTTGTTTGTTTTTATTGTTAATTTTATGTACTTAAATAATTGACAGGATAGAACATGTCCATTTTCTGTTTAAAGGTTGAACAAGTTTCATTTGCCAATCTTATCTCTATATTGGGTGTTGTTCCACACTGCCTACCGATCAGGATGAAGAAAAACAAATTGTAGATTGGATAAAGTATTGAAGTGGTAATGATTTTGAAAGGAACATTAAGTGACATATCTACCTGTGTACTGGGACACTAATATGGTGGAGTTCTTGTTGTTCACCTGAAACGTACTTGGTAGATTGAGAAGTTGCAATGGTCTTTTTGGTTATTGATTTTTCATTTTCCTTTTTATCAAGAAGTTTTGGGGAATAGAACTAAATAGTTGAAGAATAAATAAATCATGCAGGATGTCTGAAGAGCCCTTTAGGCCAAGGGAAAAGCTCGTTGAGAAGCAAAAGTTTTTTCAGAGCATCCACAAACACACATATCTGAAAGGACCATATGATAAGATTACCTCAGTCGCCATTCCTGCGGCATTGGCTGCTACTTCTTTATATATGATTGTGAGTTCATTTTCTCTTTTAAGTGTTTAGGCTATTTCCATCCACAGTTGAGTTTGATCTGAATGTTATTGATCAATGTTGTTCAGGGAAGAGGGATCTATAACTTGTCTCATGGGATTGGAAAGAAGGAATGATGATATGTCTTCTTCTATTCAACGAGAGTCCATATGGCAGCATTAGAAGCATGTGATTTCGAAATAGTGTTTGTTCTTGAAGTATGCTTTTTTTCAATGCTAATAATTGCTTAGTTTGGACATGTTATGAGTAATGGATGTATGTTCTTTGTCCTCAATGACTTGATTGCATTTCCCATCATTTGGTTTTCCTTGGAATACGATTGAAATTTAAGAAGTATCCATTTAGTGTCCGTTTAGTTATGCTAAAAATTAGATTTTTAGTATATTTTGATGTAAGTTATGAAATGTGTGGTTGAAAAGTTGATGAAAATTGTGGGTCTTATAAAATGTGTGGTTAAAATTAATTGTTCAATTTAATTCGAGCTTTTTAGCAAAATTTTAAGCAAAACCAAACAATAGTAGAATAATTACTTTGTGTAGGACATAAATATTAATATACCTTTAGGTTTGTTGAATATAATTTGGTTAGAAAAGAATATTTTCCTGTGTTTGTTGGACTTTGTTTATTTGTACAAGATGTGGTCATAAAAGTAGCAATGCTTTTACTACCCATTTATGTGACTACACACTTGAACTGTTGTTATAGCATCTATAAGCATTGTTTCATTGGATCAAAGACTGAATTAGGACTAGAATTTTAGTTTGAGGTGCAAATAGAAGATATATAAAGAAGATAATCTAACTAGCAAATTCTACCTTATTACGCATGAAACATTGAATACCGTGTTGCATAGTAAAAGAAAAAAAAATAATGAAAATGCAGGAGAAAAGGAACCCCTTAACTTGTCTAAGGAGTTGTTTGTCCTTATATTATGTTGATTTTGTGGCCATATTGAGTGTTGTACATTTCCTCGTGATCTTATTTGTTTAGCAACTGGTACGTAGTAAAATCGCCTTCATGAGGTGAGCTTCAAATTGATTGAATGCATTGATAGAAAATCTAAAGAACCTCCACTTCTATGGAAAAACAAGCCAATTCTTGTTTCCACTTATGTGCACAATGTCTGGGAAAATCAAGGAGTCTTTCGATTATATTATCCTCCAAATATTGTCACATAAGATGCATGTATGCGAACAGGGTTGATTGGAGACTGTAATGCCAATTTCCCTAAAAATTATAGAGATCATTTAAATAGAAACTTTAATGCCAATTTCCCTAAAAATTATAAAGATAATTAGAAAATTTAAGTGAGACAGTCTATTCCCTATCTAGTCAAAATGGACTCCATTCGGTACTTAAATAGAAAATCAAACTGACACATCTAGTCAAATTGATTTGGCTCAAAAAAAAATTGATATGGAAAAAAAAATGAACATGTTCGTGTCCATGTTTCGGTGTAGATTTTCTCCAAAATAACTTATTTTTTTGCCTACATTTTTTTACTAATCAAAATTTGTAATTAGTGAAATGATAGAATTGTCTTTAATCAATAAAATGTTATTTCATAATAGAAAATGTAATTTTGTTATTTAACTAATTACAAAGTTTGATGACTCAACTAGGTAGCTCAAATGTAATTTAAGGCAGTGGTGGATCTAGGACTTTTTTGAGCTCGGGTTATTAATGAAAAAAAAAAATTTCGCACGGATTATTATTAAAAAAAATATAAATTTTTACACTATAAAAAAGGACTTTTTCCTACTGCCTAAGGAGTCGGGACGCACTGGAAAAAGAAGCAAATCCACGGTCATGAATAATAAATTAGCAATTCACTTGCTCTAGTTGTGCCATGTGCCATTGGAAATGGTAGTGTACTTTTTATTTTATCAATTATTATTAGCAAAATATCTTTTATTGTTGGAGAACAAAAATCAAGTTACGACTTCTAAATGCACAAATAATTGATTAATTTTAAAAAAAGAAAAGAAAAATTCACTTTCATACTTATTCCATAAGCTTGCCAAGTGGTACTGTGTGATGTACCAATTATCTATCAAACCTAGAGTTGACCAATCCAGACCCACGTGTCATTATATCTAATGGGTATCACGGAAAAACGATAAACCTACAATGTCTCCCATGCCACCGGGAGTCTGAGCTTCTCTGTCGGAGAGCACCACCGCCACTGGGACCCCAGCCTCCTTAAATTGTTTCTCGCGGAGAATCCTGAAATCATTGAGCGATTAAACTCAACTTCATAAATCACGTAAGCAAATGAATACTGAGTTTTTCGTTTTTTATTTCATATTTGATATTTTCACATCAACTTTATCTTTACTCTCGAAGAATCAGATTGGTCATTCTTTTATTTTAGTAACTGGGTTTCAGTTAAATTTTGTTCTGACTCTGGGAAATCATTAAAACGAAAAAGAGCACTATATTGCTGCGTTCAACTTTTCCTTTCTATATGTTAATAATTTCAAATGTCCAGCCAGACGCTTTTCTCTTTAAGCGCAGAAAAATCAAGTAAGTTAGATTTGATAAGACGTGAAAAAGGAAAAAGGGAGGAAGTTGTTGAAGATTCTTTTTGTAAAACTATTCAGTACTGTTACTAATATGTATTAAAATTTCTCCATTAGTTATGTTTTTATATTCTTGTAGTGCTGTAGTCTCCTTTGAAATCAAATTTATTTTTCTAGGTGGTTCTGTTGATTTACTTAAGATGACTCACCATCTATTAGTTTAGCATCTTTAGTATGATGGTGAAGTTGTCATTCGAGTTTAAATACTTTTGGTCATATACTCATATGTTAATTTTTGTTCTAATATAACTTATAGATTGAGTTTTGAGTTTTATAGGTACCGCATACCCATCTTTTAACCAAGGGGGTTACCAAATTCTGAATTCATATTGTCATGGGTGCTTCAGAAGCAGCCCTGCTAATTTTTTCTGGAGCATTTGCACCGCAGTTCCACACCAATTTGAGATCCAAGTTTTCTTCTATATGTTGTGTCAAAAGTAGTAACGATAGACATTATGGGTGCATGCAGCAAAATGGGGTGAGGGTACTTAAAAGTTACATCCGAAGCCATGTAATAAGAAATGTGGTTGGTCTTTTTGAAGAAGAGAAGCAAAGAACCCGGTCAGAGTCCTTGCAATGCAAATGCAGTCAGGCTGAAAATATTAGGGGGGCTTTTCTAGAAGATGGAAGTGGGAGATTGGTGAATGGTCTGGCCAATGACCCGAATTTTCAACTCGGGCAGCGTTTGAAATATGAAAAAGGAAATCTTTTATCAGATGATGGATTGACAGCAGCCACATCGAATGTTTTTGGAGCAAATTCTATTGAGGATGAAGCATGGAGTTTGTTGCGTGCGTCCATGGTCTATTATTGCGGCAATCCAGTTGGGACCATTGCTGCTAATGATCCAAGTGACTCAAACACTCTCAACTATGATCAAGTGTTTATCCGCGATTTCATACCCTCTGGGATTGCTTTCCTATTAAAAGGAGACTATGAAATCGTTCGAAACTTCATCCTTCACACTCTTCAGTTGCAGGTGTTCATCCTAAAACTTACATATTTGCATCAGTTGTGTGTTTTGTTCAAATTTAGGTAGATATTCTAAATGGAATAATTTTGTCAAATTATTACATTGAACAAGCAAATAAATAATTCTTTATGCCTTATGGGCTACAATGTTGTGCGATTTTATGTCTGGAAAACACATCATAACTTGATTTTGATCTTTAAGAATCATCTTTTCAGTATAACATGTACTTGTACGCACATCATCGGTTGTTTTCTTGTTTGTCACTGCTCATCCTGACATGTATCACTAACATCAATACATGATAGATGATGGTTGGTACCGTTTTAACATGTGAGGGCAATTTTTTTAGTTTCCCTTCTGATATACTCTTATAGACAGGTTTTTGTTTCGTAACTCTGATTTATATATAAATACCTCTATGTAGTTTGTGCAAAGCTGTTGAATCAGGTTAAATTCACATTTAACAGTAGGATGCATATATTTTTTCTTCTTTTTGCTTCTAGAATATTAATGTCTAAGGAATTAAGCATTTAGCATCCATCTTTTCCCCAACTCTTCTGCAAATTATGGTTAATAGCTAAATGAGGAAGTTGAATTGAAAAAAAAAAAAATTATAACTCGCATTAGCTAGATAACATGAAAGATTTTGTTACAGTAATAAGGTCTGTAAAATTGTTTGTATTTCGAATTTATATTTACTATCATTTTTTAAACATCTTTCCTTGTCTCACCAGAGCTGGGAGAAAACCATGGATTGCCATAGTCCTGGACAAGGACTGATGCCAGCAAGTTTCAAAGTGCGTACAGTTCCTCTTGATGGTGATGAGGATGCAACTGAAGAGGTCTTAGATCCCGACTTTGGTGAGGCAGCAATTGGTCGGGTGGCACCAGTTGATTCTGGTTAGTTGATGTTTTGTTGGTCTGTGCATTCTGAATATTTTGACATATGTAACATCACGAGTTTGCTTCTCAGGTTTGTGGTGGATCATATTATTACGGGCATATGGAAAATGCTCTGGAGACACTTCAGTTCAGGAAAGAATTGATGTGCAAACTGGAATCAAGATGATATTAAAGCTTTGTTTGGCAGATGGTTTTGACATGTTTCCAACTCTGTTAGTGACGGATGGTTCGTGCATGATAGACCGTCGTATGGGTATTCATGGCCACCCACTGGAAATTCAGGTTCTCTTCTCTTTTCTTTTCTCTTGAAGCACGAGTTATCATTAAACCTTCCATATCCTCTTATACAGCTCCTTTAATTTCCCATTTTTTTCCCTCCTTTCTGTATGCCCCCCTGCCTGTTTGTGTACATTTGGTTAATGGGAAGAGAGTGCTATTCTCATTCTTTCTCCAATTCTGTAATCTAAAGTTACAGTTTTGAATGTCTTATTATGGAAACAGATCATATTTTTTGGAAGTTAATAAATGTTTCTTCTTTTTGATGTGCTGATATGGGCCTCTTTAGTTGTTTGAGTTGCTGTCAGTTTCCATTATCATTAAGCTACCTAATGTCTTAACTTTGGCAATTACTGTGGCATTAACATTTTTGTCGGGCAAAATAGGAAGTGCAATCTATAGTATGAGATGAAGGGAAAAATGAACTGAGTATTTGGTGCCATTAATTTCTATTGTCAGACAAGCAAAGAGGATATTGTTTTGAAATGTTTATTCAGTGTCGTTGGTGCAGTTGTCACTATCATTGCTTGGTAGCTTGTCTGCCCCATTTTAAGTCGATATCTTATTGTTTGTTATTCATTGTCATTGACTCATTGGTGCAGTAGTCACTATCGTTGCTTTGAAGCTTGTCTGCCCATATTAAGCCGATATCTTGTTATTGTGCACATGCTGGTTTGTTAAACCTTGTACAAGTTCAAAATATCATTATTCCGTAGAGCTTATTGCAGTCTACTTGGATTGGAATTTGCTGCTACCTTAGCCTTGTGCAAGTGGTTAAGCCAACACCAAAAAACAGGGTTACCCGAAACATGTCGAGAGTGTTTTTATTATTTTCAACAGAAAAAAAAAAATGCTCCTCCTACAAGTGCTTATAGTGTATTTCATGTCCCAGGTAGCCAAATACTGTAACGTCTTGATCCCATCAGCAGGTGTTCATCCTTTATGTTAATTTGATGATGTCGAAGGAGAAATTTTTCCATGAAGCTTATCACGCATATCTGTTTAATTTGATAAATATCCATCAAATTAAAAGGAGCTCAGTATCTTCTACTAAGTAGTGAATCATATAAGTAGAAATCATTAGTCTGTGAAACTTACCCGCCAAAACTGCATATTCAGTCTATGAATATTTGCCCTAATCCATTTTAAGAATTAGAGTCCTATATGTGGTTTGTCTTTGCAGTATGGTTTTCACAAAGGCTTACTACAGAACAATTGTTGCCTGTTTTGGCAGGCATTATTCTATTCAGCTCTACTCTGTGCACGTGAAATGCTTGCTCCAGAGGAAGCATCAGCGGACCTTATCAGGGCACTTAACAATCGTCTAGTAGCAATGTCGTTCCACATCAGGGAGTACTATTGGATCGATATGAAGAAATTAAATGAAATCTATCGATACAAGACAGAGGAGTACTCCTTTGATGCAGTTAACAAGTTCAATATCTATCCAGATCAGATTCCTCCCTGGCTTGTGGAGTGGATGCCCAACAGAGGAGGCTATCTTATTGGAAACCTACAGCCAGCTCACATGGACTTCCGTTTCTTTTCACTTGGAAACCTATGGGCTATTATAAGCAGTCTTGCAACCACAGATCAGTCACACGCAATACTCGATTTTATTGACGCCAAATGGTCAGATCTAGTGGCTGGCATGCCACTGAAGATTTGTTACCCTGCTCTTGAGGGCGAGGAATGGCGAATTATTACAGGCAGTGATCCAAAGAACACGTAATGTTTCTATAATAATGCAATGGTGTATTTTCATCCATTGATCTCTGTATATTCACTCACCAATATGTTTTTAATGTTGCTTTTGTATGCAGTCCTTGGTCTTACCACAATGGAGGTTCCTGGCCAACTCTGCTCTGGCAGGTTAGGTTGTTTATTATTTTCTATTCATTTTGCTACTGTTTTAAGTGCTTATTCCAATTCAAATTGAATAGCTTTGTTTAGTGTGAAAGCAATAGTTTAGTTGAGAGTTGAAAATGTATGATGGCTGGTTATGATACCAGTGCAAATTCATGACAAAGCAGAAAATGTTAGTTCAGTGAAAATAAACCCTTAGTTTTAAAAGACCCAAACGATAATCTTTCTTTTATGTATCAAGACCCATTTCTCCCCTTTAAATTGCAATCCTGCAGCGTCTCGGTTTCATGTCATTGTCATCTGTATTATTCATCTCTCAAGTGTATTTCAAGATTGTACATTTCAATACCGATTTTGTGTTCAGAAAAGAATGACTTCCTTGTATGATTCCATGACTAGATACTTTAATGTGTAGAGAAATATTTGAAAGATAATTTTATTTGATGATTATGCTGCCATGCCAATTGGCAATGACGGCTCATTGTTTCACAAAGTAATTGTGATGGCTGAGATGGTTTTACTTTTGTGATTTTCAACTGATAACATCTCGCGATTGTGGAATCATTGTCAATATTAATTACTTATAAAGCACAAATACATGCCATTTTCAGCTGACTGTGGCTAGCATAAAGATGAAGAGACCAGATATTGCTGAAAATGCAATCAAGGTTGCTGAGAGACGTATAGCTACAGACAAGTGGCCTGAATATTATGACACCAAAGGAGCAAGATTCATTGGGAAACAGGCACGCCTCTTTCAAACGTGGTCTATTGCAGGATATCTAGTGGCAAAACTCCTCATCGCCAACCCTAATGCAGCTAACATCTTAGTTAACGTTGAGGATGCAGAGCTCGTGAATGCCTTTTCTTTCGCTCTGACTGCTAATCCAAGGAGAAAGCGGTTGCGCAAAGGACCAAAACAGACTTTCATTATATGAATCCATACTGAAGATTTGAAATTCGCTGAAAAAGTCAAAAAACACATGGGTTTTGTTTTTGGTGGAAGTGGATTTTGTGACTGCAAAACTTGGAGAAAAGAAAGAAGCCAATTGTGGGAACCTTTGCAGAACTTCACTCTAGTATTATAGTTTGTCATCGCCATATAGTTTTGATCATAGTCGCAAATACCCATTTCCCTGGTTCTTTATCTCTAAACTTGTTTGCAAATTTTGAGTTTATATCAGTTATACGAGTTCTGTCATTATTGTAGTGTGTATAGGTGAATTTTAGTATGTAATTCTGGTAACTGTGTTCCGTGTGTATATCATACAGCGAAGTCCACCAATAGTAGCAGTTGGCTTATCTGGCTGTTCTTGTATCAAAGACGTATTTGTATTGCAGCACTACTTTGAAGATTCTGACGTTATAAAATCAGATTAACTAGCTGATTACATAGTTATTATATATAATACGCGAAGGAGTTTGGCACAGAGTCGTACCTGTTTATTGTGAAAAATACAAGAAAGTCTTAATCGAAGAACATGAGGTTGAAGTTTTGAGTATGACTGGTACGTTACTCCTTGTCTGGTTAAGATTGACGAAGATAAAGAGGAAAATGAGTTTTAATTTGTTTACTTTTTACAAATCATTCTAATTTCTTGTTCTGCATGACTAAGGTGATTTGAATCTTTTTAAGTTTAAAGATAATTTTCTTAATATTGTTTAATATTCTGAGGATAATAATGCTGGGTAAGAGAAACTTTTAATCTTTTGATAATAATAATAAGTTAATTAAATCTGTTCTTCAAATAGGAAAATGCTAGTTCATGTTTTCTATTGAACAACAAAAATGAGTACTTGAATCAGTCTTCAGGTTCTTCTCTTTTAGTTGACTCAAATCAGCAAAACTTGGAGTCTATTTTACATGCTGAAGCTGCAAGGATAATTTATGCTACAAGTATCTTTAACTTCTATTTTGTAACAATATGACCAATTGTTTGCATGCTCCCAGTTTTCTGAATACATGTATACTAATACTAAATGCCATATATTTATATATATCTGTTACAACATGGATGAGAAAGCTCGAGTCAGAATGAGAAATCTAACCTACATTTCTCTCAACACAGGTTTTTGCTAGAACATCTCAAATTCTATACCTTCTCCTGTATCTTCGTATTCCGTCTGGCACTTGTTACTCTTATCCTGAGAGGTCGTGTCAGGGATAAGGTTTCCCAAATCGAAGAATCTAGGGAGCTCTGGAGGTGTTTCACATCGTATCAAAGCCCAGTTCAGGCCCTCAAAGAAAGGGTGTTGCTTAATCTCCGCTGCCCCCTTCTCATAACCCAATCTATTCTCCGGTTCCTTCTTTAACAACCTTCTGATTAAATCTCGAGCTTGAGAACTGACCATAGGGGTTCCAGGGAACTTGAGGCATTGGGACACCACATTTGATAGAGTATCCTCGTTGCTTGATCCTTTGAAGGGTGTCTTGCCGTATAAAATCTCGTAAAGAAAAATTCCAAAGGTCCACCAATCTACAGCACTCCCATGACCTTCCCCTTTGATGATCTCTGGAGCCAGGTATTCATGAGTTCCTACGAAGGAGTTGGATCGTGCACTGGTAGGTTCCACTACAAGCTGTGGTAGCGGGATGACCTGGGCAGCTAGTTCAGATTTTAGTTTTCGGGTTTTTGCTGCAGCAGATAAAAACCCGGGTGTGAAACAGGAGACTTGCCAGGATGGATGGAGGCAGAAAGGCTCTATGCAGCTAGAATCTGAGCACGGACTAGACATCTTTTTTGGAGGCCCAACAACAGGTGGAGACGACTTGAGTAACGTAGGATTTACAGCACATCGAAGAGACAAGTCGAAATCTGAAAGCATGATGTGCCCATCTTCTCTGACCATAACATTTTCAGGCTTCAAGTCTCGGTATACTACTCCAAGCATGTGAAGGTACTCTAACGCAAGAAGAACTTCCGCAACATAAAACCTGTGCATATGTAGTATCACAAGAGATCAGACCACAAGGTGAGCACATAGCTTTGTTGCCAAAGAAGACAATCATAATTAAACACCTTGCCTATGTCACAAAGAATGCTGGAAATGAGAGTAATCTCAGAAGTCTGTTGCAAGCAGGCCAAATGTGTTCAACAAACCAAAAGAAGAACATCCAGCAAGGAAACATATAATGCACCTTTCGTGATCTACAACCTTTTATTCTGTTAGTTTGGGATCTTGAATTAACAGGGTATAAAAATGTAATTTGGACTTTGGGAAGTTCACCCTAGCACCAAGTTCGGGGATCATAAACAAGACTATATTCTCAGGAAATCATGACTCCACCAAATGTTTAACAGCAAATTGAGTTTGGAAGGTCCCCTATCTTTACCTGCTTAGCTTTAGTCCTGTGTGGCCCTCCAAGAACATTTACTAGAACACCGTTTGTTTATTGAACTGATAAAAGGTCTTGCAAGATATTATCACACGAAGAATTTAAGCTATCATATAAAGCTAGTATAAATTGTGGGGCAGCGTCAAATTGAGATGCTATAGTACTGCCTTGTTTTGACTTGTTTATTGTCCTTTCGGTTCATACTTTTTACATGATAAAATTTCTGCTTGTTTGCCTATTCACAGCTGAGTATTCATTGGCTCATGAGTTCCAATTTAGGTGCTTAGTTCTATTTACTAGCTAACAATTAGGTTCCTCCCCCACAATCGTTTACTTTATTCAACTTATGCAAGTTTGGACTCGGCTATTTCTGTGAATCTATTCTAAAGGAGGACAGGCCAATCCAAAAAAATCAAATCAGACAAAGACACACATTGTGCTAAGATGCAACTTAGAGACCAAATATACACATGAACCAAATTTCCATTAAGACATTCATCAAGTATTTGTTTTGCCAAAAAGCAATCAGCTGTTTATGTTTCAAAGGTACTATGAAGAATCAAATCAAACTTGTTCATGTTTCAAAGGTACTATGAAGAATCAAATCAAACTTGTTCAAGTTTCAAAGGTACTATGAAGAATCAAATCAAACTATCATATGAGTTGTCAGCACGGCTTAAAACATCTACCTGGCTGCTTGCTCAGGGAAACTTTTGGTAGATTGCCTCTGCCGGAGCACGTGCAGATCACCTCCAGGACAATATTCCATAACCAAACATGAGAACTTATTTGTCAGAAAATGGGCATAGAGTGTAGGAAGGAATGGGTGATCAAGCATTTCCAGTATCTCTTTTTCAGTTTGAGCCCTCAGCATCTTCTTTCTGCTAACCAGAACATCATTATCCATAACTTTCACGGCAAAGAGGCAGTTTGTGTCAACAAGCTCAGAAAGGTAAACACTGCCAATGTCTCCACCACCAAGCTTCCTCAGCAGCTTGAAATGCCTCAAACCCAAGCTTCCATGCTGCTTCTGAGCATAGTGTATGGCTTCCCATCTCAAGTCTTTTGACATGTGAGGCCGATAGCCACTGCGACTAGACCCACTGAGATGGCTTTCCTCACTATAGCTCGTCGTACTACTATACTCTCCCATGCTACTTTTTGAGCTTTGAGAGATGTCCCCCTTTTCCCTTGATCTTGATCTTTCATCAGCTTTTGTCACTATACTTCTAGTTTTGACAAGGCCATGTGCAGTAGAACAGACTTCCTGACTTCCATTAGTACTTGAAGTTGGTGATTCTTTATCCAATTCTTTACATCCATTTTTCAGGACAGTGTCAGGTGCCTGATTCACCAATTTACTAGTTTGGCAACTGGGACTGCAGGAAACAGGATTGTTTTTTGACACAATCTTCTTCTTGATAAAGTTTTGGCTTCTTACATGTGGTTTGCTAAAAGGTGAACTTGCATTTGAAGGTTTAACGATCTTGCTTCCTGCATTAATGATTGATGATAAAGACGCAGAATGCAGCTCGCCTTCCTGCTCCTTGTGCAGCCCACCTGATGTGATTGAATCCTCATCTGAGATGGGAACTATCTCATCCAACACCGGGAGTTTCTTGTCAAGTACACTGCCAATTGAAGAATACGGTAATTCCAACTTCCTATTTTGCTCTGACTCAGATTTTGACAGTTCACAACAAAGACTAGTTGAAAAGGGAACATCCTCATCCTTTGTTATCATTTTTGTTATTTTAGCCTCATGTATCAATGGATCTACTGAATGATCAGAAGACTGAGCATTTTTGTCAGATATTTCAGCCATGGATGCATGTCCAGATTGAGATGTCTTGTCTGAAATATTTGATGTGCTTCTTTCCGGTGTAAAGGATATCTCTACAACATTTCCTTTGCCTTCATCGAAGGGTTGACCAGATTCACCGGCCTCAATTACTACAGCCCTGTACAACCTCGTGATGGCTCCTTCTTCTAAGACCCTTGGGGAAGCCGATGGTCTTGACAATCGCTTCTTTATTGCAGCCATCTCTGATGCTTGAGAGATGCATAATCCTCTTAAAGCCTGTTTCAGACTCACTGATTCCGAGATTCCAATACCTGATGCTTGAGAAGGACTAACCCTCATTGGCCTTTTCATGGCACTCTTATGGAAAGAATCTCTAACACCTCGTTCAGATTGACATACACCTCGACGAGAAGTCCTATTGTCTATTGCCTCAAAAAGTTTATTGATATCATCCTCTATAGAATACTTCTTCAACGGCTTCCCTACCATATCTTCATTGACATTAGACTTAGAATCCATTTCTTCTCCCAACTCCACAATTTCATTCCCACTAGGAAATGTACCCATCATTTTTAGAATTGGTTGCAGCAGCAAAAGCTTCTGTTGATCTCACATAATGCGTTGTGGATATATGGAAGTCCAAAATCAGAAGACAAATGAATATCCTCTCAAAGTGTCTTTAATCATGCTCATGCTGAATATTGAAATGCACAGTCATGTCTCGACCCCTTGATGGTATTCAGTTCACAACATACAAGATCAACTACAATTCCAGGAAATATAATCAGCTAAACAAGATATGTTACTCAGCCATTATTTACAATAGGTCACTCTCTCTTAGCTTTTTCTTTAAAATTTGACAGCTTGAAATTAAAGTCAGCCACCGTGTATTATTTAGGTACATAATAAAGTACATTACAGTTGGTCTACATAGCCGCTGTTATCAAAGAGAATAAAGGTTAATAATGCAGATGTTATGAAAAATTTTAATGCACCCAACCACCACATAACCCCGGTATTCAAGGTAACAAATTACTTCACAAGTTGTGTTTGGGCACATTAATTAGAGCCCTAAATTACAACTAAAGAAACAAATGAAACTTGAATAGAATTTGGTTTATCTAATTCTAGTTCCAAGGTCAGAACTATATGCCCCCAGACTTGGCATCACGAAGTCTCCTCAAGAGATAAATAGGTTTCCGAAATTCGGAAATATTTTCTTCATATATTATCAAATTGCTTCAACCCTTTTCTTATTTTGTTTCATTTCAATCTTTCCACCCCCAATCACTTTTCCAGACACTTAATTTCAAGAATTTTAAGAAAAGAATTCGCTGATTAATAACTAAAACAAGTAGAATTCTCATGAGCTATTTATTGAAAACCCTTTGATACATACAGACAAAAACAACAGAGAAAAAGACTGGAACTTAGAAAAGGGAAAATTAGAAATTCCCCTTAGATTTGAATCTGAAAATTGTTAAAACCACTTTTTGGAAGACAGCATAAAACATAACTCCCCGTTACAAAATACAAATTGAAGTAGATAAAAGAAAGGGGAAAAAATTCTCTTATTTATTTCCTTTTGTCTTCTTCTTTGTTCAAAAATAAATCAAGAAAACAGGATCACTTTTTATGTTGGTAGTACCAAAACAAAGGCAAGAAACCAAAAATACAGGCACAGCAAAACAAGCCCGAACAATTTACTACACACACAAACACATGCCTGCATCCATAGAGATAGAAGAAAAAAAAAGAGAATCGAAGACAGTACCTTAGAAAGAATTCAGGATCTTTCCGAAGGAAAAGGGGCCTTATTTCTCTCTCTTTCGTGAATTTTAAAAATGAAAAAAAAAAATCGAAAAACAAAAGTGATTGTTGCAAATAGTTAGTTTTTGAACAGATTTCTCTTCATCAACACGAGAAAGGGGGGTATTGGTGTAATGGAAAATTGAATAAAAGTAAAGTGTGTGTGAGAGAGAGAGAGTAGTAGTGTAAACTGTAAAGTGGGAGAGACAGAAAGAGGGGAGAAAAAATTGATGCAAATCACGAGAAGCAGCACTGTTTCTTTTCCTCAAAATGAAATTATGATGACGATGATGATGAAGAATACTAAATTGGCGGAAAACAAATGAAAGTTGAAGAGAAAAAGGGGCCATTTTTCATAAATCATAAATCCACTCCGTATATAGACTGTGTACTGTGTAGCCATAGCTGGAGAATAGGGTGCAGCGCTCACAATGTACAATGGAGTTTCGTCGTATAATTTATTAATTACGACATATGCTAATAAAGATGTCATTATTATGTTTTTGTACAAGGAATTATCGATATTACAAATATATCAATATAAATTATTTTAATAAATTTGTTTTCCCGTGCATATAAATTGTAATCTATACGGTATAAGGTAAATTTTTGCGTTGTAAATTTTTATTAACTAGTATATCGCTTAATCGGTGGGATTTGATCGTATGATTTGTTTTTAAATAAAAAAATCTGACAATAAAAATAATATCAATAAAAATTTAGAAAAAAAAAAACGAAAAAAAATTTACTGTCGTAACCAAAACAAAAACAAAAAAGAAGAAAACTCAATTTATAATTTTAGGATGATGGATTGATGCAGTGAGTAAATTTTGAAGATGACTGTTTGAGGAAGAGTTTCGTTTGAAAAGAAAAATTGAAGACGACAAACATACATAATCTTTTTTTCTTCTCACAACGGAGAAAATTTTATTATAATCGATGATTATTTATGTAGTTTGCATATTTAATGTAAATACTTAATATATGATACAAAAATTGAATATTATCCTTAAAAAATTGAGGATATACGTATTTCTTAGGAAACAAGGCTTATTTTTGTTTTATTTTGAAATTATAAACAAAGGGATAAAGACAGTGAACAACATAGGACGGGACATGTTTTAATTTTTAATTTTTGTATCTTCTTATATCTGTCTCTTTCTTGTGTCCTTTTTCGTAATTTTCTTGTTTTTGCAGGTATTATTTTATTCCCCAAGAAAACAATAAAGAATTTGGGGAATCGATATCTTTGTTTCAAATGTCTGTCCCAAACAAATTTATACTAGTTTTATTTTGTTTTTGTGTACGTTGACAAAATTTATTTGGGAATTAAATTAGAGTTTGTTGGGACAACAATAATGTTGTTGGCAATGTATAGTTTATGTCATTTTATTTTATAGAAATATGAAATATCTTGATATGGTAATAACATATGTTTAATTAAATGAATTTGTCTCTTTTTTCTTAATATTAATAAGAACGAGTAGAGATGGCAATTTGCCGCCCGTTTAGAATTTTTTCGCATTGGACAATCGGGTATTCGGAGCTTAAAGAATTGCCCCGAGCGGGTTCGGGGCGGAGCTACTCCGTTTTGGAATTTTTTTTTAAAAATTTTTAAAATTTTAGAAATTATTTTGATGAAATAGGTATTGAAGGAGTCAAACTCGGAGTGTGAAAATTGATTCACAATTCCTAACTACTACATTAAGACCTATTGATTTGTATTCTTTTCATTTTGTTTAGTAAACACATTATACACAATTTTTTTTTAATTTATAATTATACCATTTAGAATTAACTTTAATTTCTCATTTCATAATTCATAATTTCATATACTATCATCAATGAAAACCACATTTAAAAAAAAAAATTAAAAGGCGATGGCAAGCCGCCCACCCAGCCCAAATGACCCAACCCGACTGAGCAGGCGGGTGCCTGCCCCCGCTTTAAGCGAAAACCAAGCGGTATGAGTGAAAAATTCCCGGGGGGGGGGGCCTCTCTACCATCCCTAAGAACGAGTTTGTAAATGTTAATAACACGTGTTCACGAGATAGAATCAATGTCTCTCTTATGAGGGGATGATATCTTTTAAAGTATTTTTGGTTGCTTAGATGAATTTGAGCGCTCACTAATTCAATAGGCATTAATTGAATTATTTTATTTGTAATCGAATCATGTAGATTATTTTGTTAGACTGTATGTAATTTAAGGATGAAGATATAGTGGGAGCCTAGGAGGGGTATACATTCGTTTCCCATTTATTTTTAAATACGCATGTTTAATGAGAATACGAGTCATATTGAAGAGGCTATTTAACGAGCTTTTTTTATGGTAATGGACGAAAATGATGTTTTGAGCAAACAAATGTGGATTTGAGAGTAAAAATACCAAAATTTTATAGGTAAGAATGATTTAAACAATCACTTTGAAAAGTACAAACGTTTTGTACCAATTATCTGGTTTTTATATACATTAGCCGCAGAAACAGTGGATGATGGAATTGAATTTGATAATTCAAATAAAAATCTTTGGTGCTTTAGCCCACTAATTTATTTTTTCGTTATTTGTGTGGGAATGAAAGAATTGTGATTGCTTATTATTGTTTTTCTCGATTCTATTTGTATCAAGATAAATTATTGAACTCGTTAATTTAAAGGCAACATTTGTTTTTATTGAACTTGTGGCCTTTTTTAATAACTCTTGTAACACATGTATACATTTTTTGTCTTTTAGTAGACTGGTTTAAACTAAAGACATATATAAACCTAATAAAACAAGAATTGACTGAACTTAGAACTTGAATGACAAAGTTTTATTGTTCCTGAATAGCTACAAAATGATAGTAAGTGTAATTTATCTAATTAGGCTATATTTAGGTATTCAATTGAATAGACTCTAATGGAGCAGGGTTTAGAAGACTGCCCTAAAGGAGTGGTCTCTCCCATAAGTCTAGCACAGCTCGTGAGCATACATAATTAGTGTGTATTTATCTTCTACAAGACCAATTAAGGAAGAACCCATATTTCCAGTTGAAAAAAAGGTCTCCATGCACATGTTGTATTTGGAAGATTCCCCCGGGATTTCTCTCATCCCGGAGAGTTGTCTCAGAGGCGGTCTCCTCCCTATCTTTCTTAGATGGTATCTTCTTTGTCCTTCCCCTTTTCCGGACTCGAGAACCTTTGAAGCGCACTGAAAGCATCTCAAGGAAAAGAGAGAAGTCAAATATCGTAGGTTTTAGATAGCAGCACCTGGAGTTAAGAAAGGAAAGAAAGAAAAAGATCTTAAAAAATTTAGCTTTTCTTCAACTATTCACTAGCCAAAGAGAAAGCACTAATAATGACATTTTCCAACCGGAGGATCACGATTGAATCCCCATTTTGGGGCCTAAGCAACGGGGGGTCAAAAACTAGAAGGGGTCAAAAGAACTTACACTTGATTGGGATAATTTCTTAATAAATCATGTACTTTAATTCTCATAACACACTGAACTCGGTTAAGAAATTTGACCCGTGCTAGATAATAAAAAAATACAACATTAAAGATGTGTTTGATTTTGATTAAAATTATTTATTTATTTATTTATTTGTAAAAATTGATAAAATGAATAGTTGAAAAGTTGTAAAAATTTGTGGGTACATGAGATGTGTGATTAAAATTAATTGTTGACTTTGACTTTAGTTTTTTATCAAAATCAAAATTGATATCAAACAAAGCATAAAATTTTAACAAAATAAATAATACAGAAATTTATTTCTCGAATTCTCATTGGATCCCGCATCAAGGTGGCCGTGTTTGCAATGACTTGATTGATTTGATTCGTTTGCACTAGAAGGTGAGAGACGATTAAAGGTTCAAAAGTTGAGACTTTTGGTTCTAGTTTAAATTAGAGATGAATTGAGAAAAATAAAAATAAAATAAAATAAATATAATATATTTTCTCTGTGCCACAAAGATATGCTTATTTTCTTTATTTATTTGTCCTAATTTATAGCCATCTTTCCTTGTTGAGAATATAGTTAAGTTTTTAATTTCTAATATGTCTCAATATATGTATCTTGTTATCAACAAATATGAACTATTATTATTTAATTTAGGAAAACAAAAGACGGAGAGAGTATTTTATTTTCCCGCATCAAGTCAATCTGCTCAAAGTTAGCTGGTTGGCAATACTATGTTACCCTTCATTTTGCAACCTCATTTAGTGTCATTTATGTCAAGTTAGCTAGTTGGCAATGTCATGTTACACTTCATTTTGCAACCTCATTTAGCGTCATTTATGTCAAGTTAGCTAGTTGGCAATACCATGTTACACTTCATTTTGCAACTTCATTTAGTGACATTTATGTCAATTTTCCTTTCACATTTGCACTATTTTGCGAGACAGATAATTTTGTTTATAGAAACGTGTTCGGACGGAAATCTAAGTGCCTGCAAAAGTCGTGTTTTCTGCAATCTTTCCTCACAAGTAGATGTTGATCTCGATGTATTAAATTTCAATTATTAAAACACTCAATTTTAATTTGATTAGCATATAAAGCCGTGCAGAGATATTAATTGATACAAAACTTTATATTTCTCCAAGACAATGCTAAGTCAAAAGAGATTACGGAGCCTGATCTCCTACCCATGGTGGGTAGGAGATATAATATTCATCGGTAAAGCGGTTAAACATGATTGGTAGAAATTATGAATGTGAGACTATGAATTATCAACCATGTGATACCACATCAGCGTGGACATTATAAGTGAGTATAATAAGTGGGTAGTAGATCAAAACCTAAGGGATTACATTTTAGTCTTCTGACCATTTTTATTTTTATTTTTATTTTATGTTAATTACTTAATATAAATTTCTTTTAATAAACAAATACAACATGACATCTATAAATTAATACCATAAATTCGTAAATGGAGAGTGTGAGTGATATACTGTTCGAATTATTCTGGTAAAAATGACTTAATATAAAGATTTTCTATGACAAAGTTAATGATGATACAACTGATAAAAACTTATTTATAGACATCAATAAAATAAAATAAAATAAAAAATCTTTTTAAAAAGTACGAATATGATCTTTGCTAGATGAATATTCTTATTCTAATTTATCACACAAGGGTTTGGAGCGAAAAATATTTGTCGAGTGATTAATTCTTCTATGTTTTCAACTCTTAGATTTTCTTCAATATTCTTCGAAGATAAGATTGGACTGATGTGTGAGCATCGAGTCCAAAACCTGCAACCAAAAAACTCTAAAGCTTTTAAATGTTATAAAGTTTAAATAAATGTTAAATAAATTTTGCAACCACCAGCATTTGGTATTGATTGGATTTAGTGTCTATAATTATGTCAAGAGACTTTGAGAGACATGAACAGATTTTGAGAATATTAGATAAAATTGAGAATATTGTCTTTAATTATATATCTGTCCGAATATTCCCTAAAATAATTAAATATTATATAAAATTAAAAATACAGAAAACATTGAAGTAATCATATGCAAACACAAATGGATGTACAAATGATGTGAAAAAAGTATAATGTATTATTTTAATCAAATGTGGGAGGCAAATTCACTTAACTTTTTTCACACCAAATGCCTTTTTTGGGGAAAAAAGTTAATTAGGTTAGATAGAATTTGAAGCATCCCTATTCCTTTAATATCGGATCATAAAGAAGAAAATAATGATGGCATATTTGAAATAGGATTAGAAGAAAGATATACGAGACGTTTTGTCATTATTTATCTCGTTCACATTGAAATATAAACTATGTGTTTTGATTGATTCGATAAGATGTTTGTCATTTATTTATTTTTATCTAATTCAATATACAAATTGTGTCCTCATTGATTTCATATAAATGAGTATTATCAAAATTTAATGAAAAAGGTGTTGGGATATTGACTCAAAAAGAGCAAAATTTGTCCAGATTCTATTATATATGTATTCGAATAATGTTATTCTACAGTCGCTTACACTATCGATAGTGAACTTACGTTATATTATTTAATTGGAGTAATTATTTATAGTTAACAATTATGAATAATTACTTCAATTGAGTAATGTCGCGTAGGTTCACTATCGATAATGAGCGACTATGAATAGCATTACTCATATCAAGTATCATTCAAATTGTAAAGGAAAATTTAGGTTATATTCTTCGTCTTTTTATTGTATGTGATAGGGTTTTTGAAAGGAAATTATAAGCTTATCATCATAGTTTTTCTTATTCTCTTTGTGGTTTGTACAAAGAGTAAAAATTGGCGAGAGTGGTGAAGCTAGGTAATATTTTTCTTACGATGCTTGAGAGTTTGGGAGAACCAGAAATTCTATATAATTGTCCTCATTTTTTTTCGTCTCATTATATTTTTTCTTAACAAAGATTATGTTGTCAAATTAAAAAATTGGTCTCATACGCAAACAAAAGGGGCTTAATGTGAAATTGTGAATTATTACTTCTAAAAATTTACATAAAATGCAATTGCTATATCTACACTTGGGGAAGTTTTTGGAGAATGGTCAATTAATAATTTCAAGAGTATTGAAGGGAATTACTTTTTCAACTTTTAAATGCATGTATTTACCAAAAGGAAAAGTAAAAGGCTCTTTCCCATTCATTGCTCTTAATAGTAATTCATGTGAACTTTTGAATTTCTTATTAAGGAAATTGCTTGGTAAATTTTAAAATTCGGGAAAAGTAGGATATAAGGAAAAAGTTATATTTAGTTTACCTGGATATGATTAATCTATAGTTGTTTGCTCTTTGTGGCGATTTATTTTAAACGAACATTGATAATTTATTTATATTTTTGTATTGGAATTGTAGTCCAAATATATATATAATTAGTGTATATATCATAATTATATTAAGCAGAAAAAAGAGATCAGAAGATGGAGCTCACAACTGGTTGTGCACTTCCTTAACGTGCCAAACACTGGTGATGGGCCTAAGTTAACTCAATCCATGCAAGAAGCATTTGGAAATTTGACTACCACATTAAAATCAACTTTTTGTTGGACAAGGACTAAAGGACGACATTTAAAATTACAACGTGGTATACATTAAAAATGTTTAAATGAACACACATGCACATATTAAAAAAAAATGTTTAACACACCCACAAGCACATTTATTCAAGTCCAAGTAGGGGTTAACGTGGAATCCTCATCCAAGCATTTTTTTATATATATACACACATATTCAAAGGTGTTTTTGTGTGTGTGTGTGTGTAGATTTAGGAGTGAAATCTAGGGAACCAACCATTAACTAGTGTAGCATCAACTTATTTAAATTTTAAAGTAACGTTATGTATTATTAGTGGTGTTTGATATTAGTTCAGATGACGTTGAACCTTACTACTTTATTGTATAATATAGACATAGTTTATTGGACAATGAAATGAAGATCCAATATACAATAGTACTTAGCACCACTGGCGATACTAGAGCTGGATACAAAAGGGGGACTTCCTTCAACCAGAGTTCACCTAACAAAAAAAAAAAAAATAAATAAACTCTCGTTACGATCTACCTTTGGGTGATACATAACACTATTAATTTATTCAAGATTAAATTTAAAGTATTCCTACTCCGTTGATTATAAAAAAGAAAATAATGGTGATATATTTGGATTAAGATTGAAAGAATGATATGTAATTTAAGAAAAGCACCCGATATCAACAAACTTTGTATTATTATTGTATTAATGCAATTGTTCAAAGCGAGATGTATCAACAATAGGGTATGCATGCATTTCACATTTTGACATTTAACGACCTAAAATAACGGGTATGTAGTCCAAATATAGATATGATTAGTATATATTCTTACTATACTATAAATGTTTATGGAGCATTTACTATTCACCATATCGTTCAAAATGACGCTGTCTTGGTCCTTTTTTTCCCCTTCTTCAGTGAGAAGAAATTGTATAGAACAGCAATCGATTCCCACCCGCTAAAGATCTACAAATACATTTTTATACGCTAAAGATCCACTAATATATTCCCAATAAGCTGAACATCAAAATTCCAAATCTTAGATCCGGTTACTACTCTTTCGCCATCATTCTCGAATGGCGAGTGAAGATTCCGGCGATCTACTTTTAAATTCTTCCTTTCACTATTTATATTTTGAAGTTAAAACATGTAAAATGAACTAATTTTTGACAAAATGTGATTATCAACAAATAATGGGAATCAATTGGTTCCCATTACAACAAATGGGCCTTGGCCCATTTGGAACCAAGTTCCCATTTGTTATATATATTCTTCTTGAAAAATTTAACAAAAAATTTGTCGGCATGGGAGGGTGGAGATTGGGGGGTGAATTTCTTAGTAATAGTCTGTGTGAAATTTTTTTTTTACAGTAGTAGTCCGGACTCAAAAAATTCTTAGATCTATCTCTGGTCGGCATCAACATTATTTAGTTGATGTCGACCAAATATTGTCGTTTTCGACAAACTTTATATATATATGATAAATCAATTATCATGGATGCATCCGAAAATAAATGTTTTATATAAATTATTCACCTATGAATTATTTGGCTGCTCGTTAAGTTTTGCAGTTATCATTATTTAACTATAGCTTATATTTTATACATATACTATAATTGTATTTATTAAATTTTAACAATGTTGTAAGTACCCGACTAGTATTATATAAAAAGGAGAGAGGATATAATTTAAGAAGACAAAGTGGTCGTGCACTTCCTTAACTTTCAATGGTCGACCACACTGATGATGGGCTCATGGGCCCGAGTCAACTCAATCCATGCAAAAGAGAAGCATTTCCAATTTGTATGTAAAGTGTTAACAAAATCAACTTTTGGAAAACATTTAAAATTACAACTGTATATACATTAAAACCATGTTTAAATACACATGCATGCACATGTAGTGAGGTGATGTTATTGTTGTGCATTTTGCTATTTATTGACGATAGTTGATTTAGTGAGGTTGATAAATGTATTTTATACACTTATTTTGATAAATAGTATATCGAGTATTTTAAATTAAATTGCAATTGATTTTTCTTTGTTTTTGTGTTTAGGATCCCCACTCGAGCGAACCAGTAGTGCAATTCATACCAGCTCGAGTAGCAGTCCAGATTTTGGTGCAATTGTTTTGTTTAGTAACTTTTTTCGGGGCTCATTTTGGTAATTTTTTGCACGGTTTTTGTGCCCTAATTCTTATCTATATATTGAAAAACTCTTATACTTCATTAACATACAGTGTTAGAAGCTTAAACATGAATTTTCTCTGGGGTATTTATTTCAATTTTGGGTTCCCAATTTCAAGAACTGTTTTGATGACGTTCAAAGATTGAAGATAAGGTCTTCTAATTTCTTCCTTGTTCATAGAATCCCGGGTGATGTATTCTCAATTAATTACATGTTTTGCGCTTCAAAAATGCTAGGCTAAACTCTTTTACTACGATGACGATGTAAATCTTGTTCGAAGTTTTAATTTAATTTTTTTTTGTTTTTGACATTGATCATGTTTGGTTGATTGTTTGCTAAGTTTTTATCGTGTTTGAATGATTAATTACATTTTAAATGTATTTGTAGCTTATTTTATTTTCAAGGGTTTAGAATAAGTTTAAGCACGATTTTAGCAATCAGCATAGAGTTCGATATAGAATATAGATATAATCCTCTGTTTTGTGCAATTCTTTTTTGAATGATCATTGAAATTGAATGTGTTTTCGTATATTTGTATCTTTCATAGAAATATTATATGATCGTTTATGAAAATATGTTTAACTTTATTTTAGAAATATGGTTGAATATTTTAGGTTCATGATTGTAAGTCGAGCATGAATTAATTAAAATACTAGAATTTAAGAATTAAAATGGATTACGATTATGGAGTCGGAATTCTAGTTCTCTTTTCTTTTTGAATTTCCCTAAAGTTCATTACAAACTTTTAAATTATTTTCATAGAATTTATAAAATAGTTTAAAGTTCATTACACCAACCATTGAAATGTATTTTCATCGGTTGAAAGTTAAATTTATAAAATAGTTTAGTTTATTAAAACACCAAAACCATTGAAATGTATAGATTTATATTAAGACACATATCATGGTTGAACATATCACATTCAACGCAAAATTGATTCTCTAATTTTAATATCATAGTCTACAATTAGTTTTCAAAAGTTAGTAAAGTTTAACTACCACAATCATAAACACAAATTACTCAATAATTTTCTACAATTTTATTACATACCAACATAGCTTAAATTTTGTTCTAACTCATCTTCCGTATGCTCCGATTTAAAATTTTTTTCATCGGGTTCTTTATTTTATTTTGAGCATTTATATTCTTGTAGATTTAAAAATACATTATTTTTGCCCAATCGAATAAATTTAAAATTAGCTTTTGCTCTAATGCGTGTTATGCGTTTATTCGCTATTTAATCATGTTTATTCTCGATATTCTCGCCTATTCATATTTAGTCTAAGGTCAACAAAAAAAAGTTACCATATTTTAACGCCAAGATAAAGTTTAACTCAATGCAATGCATGCAAATGCATTGAGTTTTCTACAATTTTATTACATACCAACATAGCTTAAATTTTGTAAACACTAATATTACATATGAAGTGAACAACTATTAATTATAAGTGAATTTATGACCCAGCTAACAAGGACGCCAACATTATAATAAGGGCCATATACTAAAATGGGATATAAAAATGAACTCAAAATAAAGGGTTAATTTAAAAAAGCATTGTCAATGCTTAGTTATTTTGAATTACAAAATGGCATCGAAGTTCGTACCTCGCTGGTGATCATCGAATTAGGCATATTTTACCGCATACCCACCATTAAATTTCCCACTTAAAACGCCTAGACTGCGCATTATTTATTACATGTAAGTGAACAACTATTTACTTATATATATTTATTTTAGTCTATATATTTCAAAGCTGTCCCTCAAAAATTGCACCTCAAATCTTTAATTTTCTCGGTTATCTTTACACTTTAGTTCTCAAAATTTCAGATACCATCATCGATCTTCGCTAATGTCTTCCAAATTTAAAATGGCTGACATTTATTTAGTCCTTCAATTCATTTAGTCTATATATTATCCTCACATTTTAATTTTACATCTTTACACTTTAGTTCTCAAATTTTCATCTAATCTTCCAAAACTTCGCTTCAAATTTTCCTTCTGTAATTTCGCTTGTTCCTCTAAATCATTGATCAGTCCTTCAACTTTATACATTTTCAACTTTGTCTCCGAATCCTGATTTTAGTGGCTAAAATAAGTGTAATTTTATGTGTTAAAATAAGTGCACTTTCAATTAAATCATTGACTTCAATCATTGTTGTCCTGGCCTTACAATCGCTGAGATTGAAGGAGAGAGACTTTATATCGCAGTAGATCAGATTTTCACTAAACCGGACAAAATAATATTATAGGGGTCTCAATCAAAAATATCTATTTTTAGTGGTTAATTTAAATGATAAGTGTGAATTTTATACTTATTTTGACCACTAAATAGTTTTTTATTTAATATATTATTTTTGTTCGTTTAGGTGAAAATTGAGTGTAAAGTTAAGGATTTAATTGAAAGTACATTTATTTTGACCACTAAAATTGCACTTATTTTGGCCACTAAAATCTAGGATTTAGGGCACCAAAGTTTGAATATATATAAAGTTGAAGGACCTAAGATGTAATTTTTTTAGAAGACTTAATTGAAAGATAATTAAAAATTTGGGGACCAAAGTATAAATATGTAAAAAGTTGAAGGACTTAAGATACAATTTTGGGAGAACTTAACTGAAAGATAATTAAAATTTTGGAGACCAAAGTGTAAAGATGTAACTAAGATGTAATTTTGAAGGACTTAATAACTTATGGATATGAATATTATATAAAGTACATGAACAATATATAAATGCCACATAAATGAATTTATGACATAGCGAACAAGGACGTCAACATTTCAATAAGGGGCTAAAATTACTAAAATGGGATAACACTGAACTCAAAAAACCTAAAAGTACAAAAAGAAGAGGACGTAAAGTCTGTCCTTGAAATTTACATAACGAGTAAAAAAAAATACAAAAGATAATCTTCATTCTTTACAAACTACAATAATACTAATATTTTAGGTGATAATTAATCAGTAGTATAATACTCATATTATTTAACACTTATAATTATATATTATTTGCTAAAATTTATTTTATAGTTTTACAATCTGTCATATTATTAAAATTCAAACTTTATTTTATCATCACAAAATATGTATCAAAATAAATTGAAATCACAAAAAATTTTTAATTATATTAATGTCCATTTTTACGATCTCATCTCATTGTTGTGCTAATCCAACCCACCTTATTGAGCCATGTGCAGAAATCGACCATCTTATTTTTAAAATTTAATTTATTTTGAATTTAAAAAAAAAAGTTTCACCCCACCCCTCATCTTCCCCCCCCCACCCCCACAACTCATTAAATAGAGGGAGGAGTTTCTCCCTGCCCGCCGCCGACACGACCGGAGAGGGAAGAAACCCTCCTTCCTGGCCCCTCAGCTCAAGACCATTGTGGGAGAAACCTCCCTAATCGGCTGGAGCCATTACAAATGAGTGGGATTTCTCCCCCTGGTTTCACCGACCAAACCAGGGGATCCCCAGTTTGTCGCGAAACCGTGGGGAGAAATCCTCCCTGCCTCGCTCTCCTGGTTTCGCCATCGGAATTTCCTCCCCCGGTCATGAGATCGGGGATGGAGAAATCCTCCTCCTGGCCCCGTTTTTAATGCGGTGGGGTAAAGGTGGGTAAAAATTTTATTTTTTTTTAAATTCAAAATAAATTAAATTTTAAAATAAGAATGATCCATAAAATTAAAAGTTTGATTTTAAATAATATGAGATCGTATAAAATCGAACAACATAATTAAAAATTTTATTTGTGAAAATTTATTTTTCTTTTATTTTGTGATGATAAAATTAAAATTTGATTTTAAATAATATGATTACTTAATAATAAAATAATTTTATTTACTTGTTAATAATTATGATTTCAATTTTATTTATTTTATAATAGTTCATAAAATATACAAATAATTTAGTATATTGTCAATTTGTTAGTTTTTCTTTTAATTTTAAAAAATACAAAAGATAATGTTCATTCTTTACAAACTACAATATTAACTAGGTGATATGTCACTATATTTAACTCTTGGTATACGTGCAAAATTATATAGGACAATCTTATAAATAAATCTTCAATGGCCAAAATAATGTACCCGAATCTTCGAGGTCCGTAACATTTGTCGAATCCTTTTCAATCTATCAAATCCTTGTTGAATACAATGTTTAACCCACCCAGGCTAACGACAAAACCATTTTGTATTTGGGGTTTAATTATTTTAATTTCTAAGAACATCTTCAATGTACTTACTTTTTAGACATACCATATAAACATATATAAACAGAGTTATAAAAAATCATCTCCAACGATACATCTTGACGAAGATTTACGTCTGATTTTAAGACACCGTAAAAATAGACTCAATCTAAAAGTCAATCCAAATTTAGACGGATTTCTGGCCAAGAATGACTCGATGAATTTAAATCAATCTCAGTATTTTATTAAAAAAAAAAATCGAGACAAAGAAAATATAAATTGAAGACTTGTCAATTTTTTTTAAAAAAATTAATGCCATATAAACAATAATATTAATTTTAGACAGAACTCATTGGAGACAAATTTATAATTTGATCGTTTATTCAATAGATGTAGTGCCACATAGATTGAAAATCTGTCTATTTTACTTGCTACATAAACTACAATAGATAGAGTGCATTAAAGATGCTCTAATATGCTCAACAAAATTGCCTCATAAAACAGAAATAAAAAAAAAAAAAATAAATAAAATTTCTTCCAAGGGTTTGATGTTGCACCAGTATAAAATCTATTCACACGAATATAATATCTTGAGTTTTTTTATATTTTGGTTGATTTTCTTAAGAGGTGTAAAAGGTTCAGCCTGTGTTTTAGACTTTTTTTTTTTTTTAAATATTTTTAATATTGAAAATAATGGTTCCAAAAAAAAAAAAAAAAAAAAAAAATATATTGGATCACCTATACCCGCTTGGTGTGATTTGGGACGTGTGGACAATCGACTCATTTCACGTCGTTAATTTGATTATTTCTTTATCTTTTATTTCTTTATCTTTGGACCTTGAAAAGAAGAATGAAAGGGATTTTGGCATAAATGGTCCTTAATGTATGCACTCAGTGCGGTTTTGATCTTTAACTTTTTATTTTTGTTAAGAAATATCTATCCTATACATTTGATTGTAAAACTGGTCCATATGGACGGAATTGTTAAATTGTGCCATTAGCTATTAACGGCACAATTTTGTGCCATTTGTGCTAAAATTCCAAAAACAAATTAATGGCTAATGGCACAATTGGACGAATTCCGTCCATAGGGATTAATTTTACAATCAAATGCATAGGTTAGTGATTTTCAGCTAAAAAATAAAAGATTAGAAACTAAAACCACACTGAGTGCATACGTTAGAGACCATTTGTCCCAAAATCCCAAGAAGGAAATATTAAGGTATAAAGTTCTCTCTCTTACTTAAATAATAGTTATGACTGCCAAGTACCAAGTACCAAGTACCAACTGCTAACTGTACCACTTACAAAACAAATTGAAGGCATGCAATAGTTCCCATCCCTCACCTGGAAAACAAGGTACATGTTCAACTGCTTGGGAGATAATTAATGGAAATATAAATGGAAAAAAAAAAATCCTCAAATTACATAGAAAATTCAAACTAGAATTTAAGGTACTTGGAAATTAACTTGAATTAAATTTGTCTGGGCCCAAAATGTTACCTTCCAACTCAAAACAATTGTGAAAACTTTAAATTTGCGAGTCAAATAGAAATATTATAAAATTATGAAAAGTCTAAATATTAATTTGACTCGTACTCACAAAACGAGTGTCAAAATAAAATTGTTCCAATTCTTAAAACTTATAGAACATTTAATATAATTTGATTCTTATACAAAATGAATTTTAATTCCATTATATGTTATATCACCTCAAAACTAAAGAAAGAAAGAAAGAAATAGAGACAAAGCCTTGCATTTAAGACAATTATTAACTAGTATTTAGGAAAAATGATTTTTATTCTATAGGCAAACTATCCCAATATAGAAATAAAAATAAAAAAAAGAAAGTGTATATAGGGCACAATGCACCCAATATTCCACTGAATCCTCCGTCCAATAAACCACCTACGCTGCCCAAGCCTTCTTTTTCGGCCCAATAAATTCATTTCCCTCCCCAAGAGTTACACCCCCACGTCCCTTCAAATCCACACACACACACCAGTCCCTAATCCCTATCTCCTCTCTAAAACTGTACAGAGTGAAGCCATTGTAAGCCATGGAACACAAAGCCATGGAGCCATGGGTGGACGACATAGCCGACGATTTACAAAGCATGAGTTTCAACTCCACCACCACTACCACCGCCACTGACATCCACCGCTCCACCAGCTCTGGTTCTGAGACTACCACTTGGACCTCCTCCTCCGCCCACCACTTCTACCTTCCCTCCACAGCCGTTAAACATCACTCCTCTACCACTCCATCCGGTGACCCCTGCTGGGACTCCATCCGCCGCTTCCACTGCCTCTCCCTCTCCGATCTTCGCTTTCTCCATCGCCTCGGCTCCGGCGATATCGGATCCGTCTACTTAGCCAAACTCAAGTCACCGTCACCGTCTCCCTCCTCGGAGGAGCAGCCTAAATCCTTCCCCGCGGCTCTATTCGCGGCTAAGGTGATGGACAAGAAGGAACTTGCGAACCGTAATAAAGAAGGTAGAGCGAGGACAGAAAAGGAAATCCTTGAAATGCTCGACCATCCATTTTTGCCGACACTTTACGCCTCCATTGACTCTCCGAAATGGTCGTGCCTTTTAACGGAGTTCTGCCCCGGTGGCGACCTCCACGTCCTCCGCCAGGCCCAGCCGTGTAAACGCTTCCCCGAGTCCTCCGTCAGGTACGCATTTTTCACCATCTCCTCCACCGTACTACTATTTTACCCGCTTATAGTAACAAATTTTTACGTAATCGAGTAATGATATTCTGTCTCGCGCCTGCATGCACGAACTATCAACATTTGTGCAGATTTTATGATGCCATTAATCAAAAGCTCTAAATCATGTTTTTAATCAAATTTGAAAAGTGTATCAATATCTTGAAGACATTATTGTCAATACATTATTCATCTTTTTGCTAAACTTTATTTGATTAAAAAAGTATAATCAATTTCCATGAACCAACAACTTAAATCTTGCAAAAACCCCATTTATTAATCTGTAAATAAAATATAAATTTAGCATAAAATTTTAATATAGATAAATGAGCCTTAATTTATTTTTGTTTTTGAATATGATGGTGAAATTGAAAGTGACGAGAGGGATGTGGTCCACCACCTGGCGGAGGAGCTGGTGGTGGGACCCAAGCTATTGGGTCATTGTCTTCTCTGTTCAGTTCTTGTATACTGTATAAGAACTGAAATCTACTGTAGACCGAGATACACTGGAGCACTGCTCATCCGTGTGTGATGAGTGAAAACTGAAAAGTAATAATTTAAAAGGACGAAAAAGTTATTGATTCATTAGTGATGAATAATCATGATCACACGTGATTCGGTCCACGTAAACCCCACGAGTTTTAAGTCCAGAGCTACTTTTGTTGACTACTCAATTCATCTAGTTAGATTGTTTACTACTTTGGTAAAGTCTTTTATAGATTGCGACTCTTATAAAATATGTAAATAAAAATAATATTTTGATTAATTTATAAGTAATACCAAACATAGTGTAACTCAATTCATCTTTATTAGATTCGAGATGACCCGACATGAAAAGAGCCCATGAAGGCTAAGAAAATTTTACACCATCTTTTGGGTCCATCCGACCTGATTTACACCCCTAATCAAAGTGACAATTTTTGGTTATAGATGAGATTTGTGGATGAAATTTGTGGCCTTGTTTTAGTTACAGTTGTTGGACCATTATTGTAGTTGACTTTATGAAGGCTAAGTGGTACAAGTAAGTAGTTCATGTGATTAAGGATGCAACTAAAATCACGTGGTCCGTGTATTATTAAATGGATTTCCAGACCCTTATAAAAATCCACTGTAAATATGGAATTTTCTAGATTGTCCGTTCATCTGTGATCCTTAAAAGGAGGGCAAAATCAACGGAATGTGCTCCGTTAACTTTTGCTGTATTTAGGGGAATCCGTTCCAAGCAGCTCTTGGAATTTTAGCAATATTTATGGATGCCCCCCTCCACACCCATATGTTTAGATAATTAAAATGGGGCCCCTGATTGATTCTTTGTTTGACAATTATGCCCTAGTAATATACCGACAATCTAGCTATGTCAATAAGAGGTATAGCTTCTATCTGGTCTGGAATGAAGTGATATCAAGTTAATTGATTTGGCAGAAAGCTACGGGACTTATTAGACTTGATTCGACTTTACATTTAGATTAGTAAAATGATGAATCAGTCTAAAATCAGGTTCGATAATTTTTAAAGACTGAAAATTTTATAACTCGTTCTACTAATATTTTGACCCTTGACTTTTTTACTAATTTCAAATCAAAGTCTAGGTCAATTTTTAAAAATACTAAAAAAAAGCCATCAGTGATTGAATTGATCATGAAGAGGAATAGTATGCCGGCAGCAAAGTGATGTTAAAGGCAAACATCCCCAATTGACTAATGGGCATCTAAGGCAATTAATTTGTGGTCCTACACATCAAATTTAATTTTAAATAATATTTTTAAATCCTTTTGAGAGCAGTGCATCTCTAGTGAATAAATAAAATTTAGTTTAAATTAGTATTAGTAACTATTAATGATATATACTGAATAAACAAGTATGGAGACCGTTATACATCAAATAATTACGGTCTTTAATTTTAACTAATTTAATGGTCTAGATGTAATAAAATCTTTTAGTGAAATGTGTTTGGATGTGGATATAAGAATTTAAAGGTTTTAATAGATTTACATCGTTAGATTAACTTCAATTAAGACATGTGATTATTTGTCATATTCATGAGTAGGAGGAACCGTCTTCAACAAGTATTAACAATTTGTGAGTAAAATTTAGAAGTAGAGGATCTACTAAATATTAAGAGTTTGTTCGGCACCCATTTTTTGGGGCAAAAAATGGATTTTTTTCAGCCATTTTTTACTTTTCAAACCAAATGTGGCTGAAATGATCAAATTAAATTGTCCTTCATTCGAAAAATGTAACAATTTTAATAAAGGGCAATTTGGTCATTTCAACTATATTTGGTTTAAAAAGTAAAAAAAAAAAAGTGACTGAAAAAAATCCATTTTTTGCCAAAAAAATAGGTACCGAACAAGCTTTAAGTACTAGTTGTTTATACTTTATAATGTATATCTGTAACTTATTAAAAATAGTATAAAGATTAATAAAATCTTAAATAAATCTAATGTGATGAAATATAATTTCAGTAAAATTTCAATGAAAAATAATTATTCTATTACTCTTATCAAATAAATAAAATCACTATGTTCTTTTTGATTATTTGTTATTTTAATTCTTTATAGATAAAAAACAAGAAATTACTTAATTTAGAGGAACAAGTAGTAGGGCAAATGATCCTTGCTCTTTCTTTATATTTTATATTACATTTAGGAACTTTAATGAAGGGTCCTACATTTCATCGAATAAAGTTGGTCCTGTCTTTGTATAATTTAACAAATGATAGACTACAATACCTAATAACATATTTATATACTTATTTTGTAATGATCACGTATTATATAACAATTACGCCTAATCAATGATTAATAGTGTCATTAGCTACCTCTTTGCCTTTGATATTGCTTTTGTTTTGCTTTTTTAATTAATTGGATTGTTAATTTCATTATAATCCCAGATTTTACGCATCTGAGGTTGTGGTTGCTTTGGAGTACCTTCACATGATGGGAATTGTATATCGTGATCTCAAGCCTGAAAATGTGTTGGTTCGAACAGATGGTCATATAATGTTGACTGATTTTGACCTCTCTTTAAGATGTGACGCCTCTACGTCTACGCCGGTGCAAATAATTTCTACTCAAAATCAGCCTAGTGCACGGCCACCAAGCGATTATAGAATCGACCCACCATCGTTTGGCTCGACCTCTTGCATTCTTCCCAACTGTATAGTCCCTGCTGTATCTTGCTTCCACCCCAAGCGCAAGCGTAAAAAGAAGCAAGGCCACCACGTAGGTCCAGAATTTGTGGCCGAGCCAATTGATGTTCGGTCGATGTCGTTTGTTGGGACCCACGAGTACTTAGCTCCGGAGATAGTATCCGGGGAAGGCCATGGCAGTGCAGTTGACTGGTGGACCTTAGGGATATTCATTTTTGAGTTATTTTATGGCGTGACACCATTTCGAGGTATGGACCACGAGCTAACGCTAGCAAACATCATTGCTCGAGCTCTCGAGTTCCCCAAAGAGCCTGCTATACCCGCCACGGCTAAGGACCTAATATCTCAACTGCTTGTTAAAGATCCAGAGTACCGAATGGGATCGAAAATGGGTGCATCAGCCATTAGACGCCATCCATTCTTTCAAGGGGTGAATTGGGCACTTTTGAGATGTACGACTCCACCCTTCGTCCCTCCATCTTTGAATAAAGATTATCTATCGGACGAAAGTTGCCCTGAAACAATTGTGGACTATTACTAGTATTACAAGAGTTGTCAACAATTACAATTATAGAAATAATGCTTTATCGTTTAAAGATTCCCATGCATCGTACGTACGTACTACGTTTGTCATCCTTGTATGTCATCCTTGGTCGAAGCAAAAATGTTATTTTTTTTTTTTTTTTGCATGTGAAATTACAGTCAAAATATTGTTTAAATGTATCAAAATTTAAACATAGTAATAAGTCGAATAGTGTATATTTTATATATAAATAAAAATTAAAGTGTCCACAAGTAACAGTTGCTTACAAAATGATGAAAATATCAATTTCTATAACATGGGATGATTAGAAAATTGTTTGTAAGGCAATGGTGTTTTGTGATAATGGGAGACAAAGGAAACTTCGTTTTGAATTTATTTAAGGTGACAAAGCAATTTTGTTATCTCCAAGTCAATGTCCCTGTGTTGTGATTTGGACAATAGTACATGTAAACCATGATGCCGACATGCACTACATTCAAAACCCATTGGCCCCCCTCCACTTAGCTGCTTCAAATTTCAATCCACAACCTCCTAAATAAATTTTATAATCATTTAGACGTAAATGTTAAGGGGAAAAATAAACTTTTGATATACAATTTAGATAGCGCAATAAAACAATGAATAATTTTATTGATCAATGAATAAATATATAGATATAGAGATATGTGACATTGAGAGGTATTAAGAGGCAATTAACTTAGTATAAGACAACCGAAACTGATTAAAATAAGTATAGTTATTGTACAATATTATTACTAACACGCCCTGCAAGATAATAATCTCACAAAAAAACACCTATCTTCGACCAAAGTTGAAGAAATCGAATAGAAAGATGTGGCTCCATAAGAGGTAGTAAACTAGTCTTGTGATATAACATGTGAGACACAGAGCTCTCGATTCTGGACTTTGTCATGTACAAATTGAACATTGACCTAAATGTGAATGAAACACTGAATTAGATCAGACATGTTGTGTTCACATTGTCACAATAGAGCACTGGTTGTCGTGTAATCGGTTTACTGACTTCCTGAAGAAGAGACTTTATCCAAAACACATTGCAGGCAGTACTAGTCTGGTATTTGTCCTCAGTGGATGACCAAGTAATAGATCATTGCTTACGAGAGACATCCATGCAACGAGAATATGGTCGAAAAACACTACATGAGCATTGGTGGTAGAGCTTTCATTAGCGCTACCAACCTTGTCAGAGTCATGGATACGATCCATTAACAAAATCTATAAAGTCATATTCAATCAATGAGTGCGAAATTGTAATTTTGAGAGAGATAAATGATGTTGGTTGATTTAAAGAGTGATTGGACTGATAGGTTAAGAGATAAGATAAGAAAGAGAGTTGATAAGATCGACATATGTTTCCTCATCAAAGTTGTACTTTGATACCATGTTAACAATTGTTTAAACAATGTTTTGCGAGGAATAAATAATTTCATTTATCAACAAATAAATATATAGATATACAAATACATGGTACTAAGTGGTATGTGAAAATAAGTAACCTAATCTAATACAATTTGAACTGATTATGATAAAATATAGTTATTGTACAGTAATATTGATAACAATTACACTCTTCCACCTAGCATTTCAGTTTAAATACTAGTGAGATTTTTATTTTTTATGTCATGCTTGAAAATAGAAATGACCTTACCTACTCCAATTTAAAAGACCAAGTCGTGGTCATTAAGAAAGCTAAGGGGCCTCCTTAGCCTCCTTCGTTGTGAGGACAATGAAAGAACTCTTTTAAACGTGGGAGCTCCAATTTAACGAACACAATCAGTTATGGAGTCACGGTCGTGAACTTCATAGTATTGCAATTTAGTCTATTAACTTTTAACGTATATTTCAATCAAATCACCTTTTTCAAATATGGAGTCATGTTCGTTACGTAATTACCTCTATAGTTTAGCAATTCTCAAAGAATTTAAAACAATAAAATACATATTTATGTCAAAATCAATAACTTTTTATTTTTGTTAATTTCTATAGCATGATTCCATTTTGTGGGGTCTTGACTCCTACCATGTGAGATGTTTATTTGATTGAAGAAAGTGGGGTTGGAGGGTAGTTTTATGGTTTCTCTTTTAGGAGACTTAGAATGCATTGATGTTATCTTTAGTTTGATATACTATGTATGCTATAATTTAGCATACGTACCAATAATTGGAGTAAAAGTAAATTTAGTTTTGTGGTGTGGAGTGGGCCATTTTTCATGTAGGTCTAGGATCTTTTAAGATGATGACAATTCTTTGTGTTGCATTGTTGTTTGCCCGCACAAATACACCATTCTACTAATTGTTTCTTATATAAATCAAACTCGTACACGATATAATATGTGATTGATCTAAAAAAGAAAAAAAGAAATTAAACTTGTTAATTATATTGTTTATTCTATTCTGAAGTACTATATTTATATTATACCGAATCTAATACTACAAAAAATCATTAATTGTTGTAGTAATTTTTGCCATATGTAGAATGAATATAAATGATTATTACACTAAGTGCAAATCTACAAGAAGAAAAAAGAATGGTGTGGGATCTTTTTTGAGTAATGACATCATGATTGTGAATTATGTTTCATCCAGTGATAATCTTATAAATCTATAAAGGTCTTGATAAGAAAAAGATGTTAGAGTACGACGAGAGGGATGAGAAGAAGCCCATAGATCATAAGTTAACACGAGGACTCAAAATCATATGATTCGGTTTAACGAAAAAATGTATTATAAAGTGATTGTAAATGTAATATTTACTTTTGTCTATTAGAGCATTTTTAATCCAAATGTAGATTGTACTAAAAAATATGTTAAATCATTCTAAAAGTAATCATATTTTCATGCCTTCAAAGAGTACCCCATCGACACTTGTTAATTCCATCAACTCGTCAATGATAGATAAACATTACATTTGTTTATATAATCAGATAAAAAGTATACACTTGTAATTTGACAACTAAAATCTGTAATGTAGTTAGGTACAGGTAATTTCAAGCATTGAAAATATCAAATCCACAGGCAATTCATATTTGACCTAATGATTTAACAAGTTTATAAAACATTAACAACTTACATAAAATAATTGTAAAGACTAACCATCTGAAATTAAAGACGGACTTTGGTGGAACCTAACATTTGCCTTTAGCGTAAAAATGATATCTGCGTTTATTTTTTTTTTTGTACGAATGTTTCTAATCTATGTATTTTGGTACGCAATTAGTCATTATTTGATGAAAAATATTAATATACCCTTAATTATAATTAGGGAAAAGTTGGGTTCCTAATCTTTGTAAAAAGTGCAAATAGGTACGGTACCTTTATTTAACAATATTAAATAACATACTAAATATATTGATAAGTGTAGTTTTACACTTATCTGGACCATCAAAATTGGATGATTGTAAGTATTTTTAAGTAATTTTCTCTTTAATTGTGTGTTGATTTAATTGTTTTAGGCCAAAACTCGAATTTGGATGGAATTAGAGAAAAAACAAAGCAAAATAGGCGAAAAAAGATTGAAGGCGTACGAAGACTTAGAAATGGAGACTAACTTGCAAATATTCAAAAGTTTAAGGACTTGGATTGCAAATAAAAGAGGACTAAATTGAAATGAAAGAAAAAAAAATTAGAGGACTAAAGAAGATAAAATTCAAAGTTTAAAGACCTGAGAGGCAAATAAGATAATTAAAGAGGACAAAAAGACAAAAATATGAACAAGGCCCAAATAAAATATACATCAAAGCTTGGAGGACTAAGTCTTCAATTTGAAATTGGAACTATTTTGATAATTTTCTTATTGTTTGCCGTTGTCAAACCGCAATTGACCACGACAATGCGCGGAAATCACATCTGGATATTTTTTGGCTTATTTTCAACTCTAGTCAAGACCTTTTTCGTCTTTTCACGTGCATAGATTTCAAAATGGATAATTATATTCACACTACACTTTTTATTATTCACACTACATTTTAATTGCAATAAAGTCTCCCAATATTTGATATTTAGACACTTATGTCTCTAATTTTTTTCATTGTATTTTTATCATTAACTTCTATTTAGTTATCACATTTTGTCTTCGATGAAGATTTTTGTCTAAATATTCTACTAATGTGCATTGAAATGAAGAAAAAATATTTTGTCAAACTTACATATTTTTTATTTATTTTAATTATGTAAAAATATTAGAGGCAAAAAATAATTTATGCCTTCCTAATTAGCTTTTTTGGACAAAAATCATCATCAAAGATAAATATGAGACATGCAAATTAATAGGTTGATGATAAAAATTTGCTAAAAAAAGTTAGAGTCATAAATATGAAAGTGACCAATAGTTGGAGATTTTCATTGCATATTAGAATGTAGTGTACTTAACAAATAATGTTGTAGTAATATAATTACCCTTTCAAAATTAGTAAAACACTATATAAAGACATAACATAGGTAAAAAGAAAGGTGTAAAATCATTGAGAATAGAAGGGTTGATTCTTTGGAGAACGGAAGATAAAAAGAAGGAAAGAACGACGAAGAACATGAAGAACGACCAAGATCTTAAAGATTGGAACGTGAAGATAAAAAATTCTTGGTACAAGATATTCAATGTATACTCATCTTTTATTCAAGATCCGGTTATGTATTCCGAACTTTCTATATTGTTTTTCTACCGAATCATAAGTAGTTAAATATTTAATTTGGATGAACGATGTAGCATAGTTTAATTCTTTATTTTCGACTCTCAAGTTTTGCTTATAAATTAATTATGTTTTGATTTTACTTCTTCTCTTAATGCTTGAAATAATTGGCCATTATTTGTCATTGATCTTGTGGATTGTAATGAGTTGAGAAGTAATTATTAATCTTGACCACGTAGTAAATTCTGACAATTGGATAAAAGGTAGAAATACGCATTGTCGCGGTCTTGACTTGAATTCTTAGGTGATTTAATGCATTTAATTAAAGATCATTGTGACTTTATAAGTTGACTTAATTAGATAGAACTAATTTGAACTCGAGAGAGATAAATTAGATTAAATTTGTGAATTCGACATAATACAACTTTAGGAATAAATCTTGAGAGGAGAAATTAGAGATGACAACTATAATGAACTCGTGAATTCAAATTCTTCAACCATGATTCTTGGTAATTCTTGATATTTGCTTTCACATAAATTATTATATTATTTCCTTAAATACATAGTTATAACTTAAATCTTTCAAATCAAATCAACTCAATTCAAATTGTTTTAAATAAATTAGTATTAAAATTAATTTAATTAGTATATAAATAAGATGATTTTCGTGTGAACGATAATCCGGACTCAATAGGTCCACTTTATTACTTGTTTGCGATATTGTACACTTGCAATCACATTATTTTCACAACATATATCATTATAGTATTGTTAATTAAATTTTCTATAAGAGAAAATTTTGAATTATTATAATTTAAGTAAATATAACTCTTATGTGATGTGAAAAATTTGAATAAAAATCAAGATAAATAAATAACAAATTAATTTATATAATTTTATGACTTTACCTAATTATGTTTTTATTTAACATAAAAATACTAATAAAAGTTAATTTAAAAATTATGTGTTCTTTATTTTCGAATGATACGATAAATTAAAATATGAAAAATATAATTGGAGCTCTAATATTTGTAATTAAGAAATGAATAGTTCAATTAAATAAAAATATTTGAGGATCAAGTTTGTAATATTTTTTTTTCATTATAATATAATATAAAATTTTAAATTTTTGAATACTGTAATTACTTAATAACAAAATTAATAGTTTTATTTTAAATTGTTGGTGAATGTGTGGATAAAAAGTAGATTGTAAGTTGTAAATCATATTAAAAGTATGGATAAAAAATATGTTTAATCAATTGAAATTATAATTTAAACATTCCCAAACATGTGCTTAATATGCTTATTAATAATTATGAACTTAAATTTTGTTTATTTCATAATAATTCTTAAAATATACAAAATATTTTACGTATATTATAAATTTTGTCAATAAATTCTTAATTCAAAAAAAAAAAAAAAAAAACTCCTTAAATCTCATTTGCACCTTTTGCAAATGGCTAGAAACCTAAATGCAAATTTATCTAATGAAAAATTAAAAAGAAACTGGAATTTTTTTATCAAATAAAAACTATTTATTACATGATGATGATGAGCTCGTATAAAAATCAATGTCTATAAAATCGGATAGAAAAAATCAAGAACCAGCCACAAAATCAAATTAGTTTACCAATTTAACCGACCTTTAAATAATCGAGCCGAAAACTCAGAAGTTTTTATCAATTAAAATCAAAAAACAGATCCGATTTTAATGAAAACCATGATTTTTTTAGATTAATTTTTAATTTTTTAATTAAAACTTATCAAAAGTCTATTTAAAACTAAGTTTTATGAATAATTTTATCTATAAATATTAGTTTATTTAAAATTAACTTATTTTTAAAAACTTTATGAGATTTTTAGAATTATTTTTTATTTTTTAATTAAAACCGGTTAGACATTGGTTCGACCTTTTGACCCATTGCCTTTTCCGGGTTGATGGCCGGTCCAGTTTTCCGAACATTGATAAAAACTCGAAAAATATTAACGGATTTGTAGAAGAATTTTTTGGAATTCAGCATTTAAGACTTTAATCATATAGAACACGGAAGTAATAAATAGATAAAAATAAAATTTCACAAAATATAAGAAAATTAAACTCCAAATTAATAATATTATATCTTCAATGTCTTCATCAACTTGTTTATGAAAGAAAATTCCAAAACCCAAAACTAAAAATTCATGCCAAAAACATGAACAGATGGAAGATCGTCTACAATAAACTTGATGATTGTAAATAGCAGAGCATTTTCGCACAGGACTACTGTTGCCGTTCTTAGTCAAACAGACTGAAGCCCATATCCTGTAAGAAAGACCGAATAGGTCGGTTATGCCAACGAACAATTGCATCCAATTTTAAGATGGTTTATATAAAAAATAAAGAGATTGCAAATTTTCAGGCTATGGCATAAAATTTACCTCATCGGACTCTTCTTTCTCTTCAACCTTCTCTTCTTTCTTTGTTTCAGCAGCAGCGGGTGCAGCGCCGCCACCTGCACCAGCAGCAGGTGCAGCAACAGCGACTGCACCACCACCTGCTGGGACTGAAGCCAACCTCTCTCTTCCAGCAGCAATCAGTTCAGTTATATCTTTTCCCTTAACTTGGGATAAGAGCAATTCAATTCTATCATCATCAGCCTCAGCTCCAACTGAACCAAAAAAGATGTACCCAATTAATGACCATAGCTAGATAAGTTCAACCAAGCAACAAATTCCAACAGCTTAATTGTGATAAAATAATTGACTGGCATACAATTAGACATAAAAAACTAACAAACTTGTTCATACACAGGGCTGATGCAGACAAAATCAAATATTAGTTTTTATTATAGTTAAAACTGCCACTTTGGAGCAAATGAATTCAAATTAGCACGCATTTTGAACTCAGCAGGTCACGAACAACTAAACCATTTATCAAAACCAATGAGAAGGTACAACAACCAGAAAAGTCACATAAACAACATTAGCACACAAATCTTACAATGTTTGAAGCCACGCAATCAGCAACCACACCTACAATCTTGCCAGAATACCATCACAAATCATAAGAAATTCACATCAGCACATACAGTAATCCATACACATTTGTTTCACATGGCGCTGAAACATAATGCTGACGAACTTCATTAAAATCAAACCTCCTACTTAAAGTAGACCTAATCTCGAAAACATGATTTGGGGATTTAATATAATTAAGGAATTTCTAATTGTCATTTATCCTTGGCCAAGGCAACTTCAATTCAGATGCTTGGAATTGAGTGGTCGGATTGGAAGAAAATCCAAATTGGAAATTTTGTTAATTCTAATTCTGAGATCAATTCCAGTTGCCCAACTTTCATCATGCCGCATCAACATCCCCATTCACCACATTCAAAGAACTAAGAAAATCCAAATTGGAATTTTTGTTAATTCTAATTCTGAGATCAATTCCAGTTGCCCAACTTTCATTATGCTGCATTAACACACATTCTAAAGAAAAATCACCTGAGTTAAGCCCAAAAACTATAATTAAGACACATACGCAATATAATCAAATTCCCAGTATCTACACATAAATAGACAACAAAAAGAACTAAATGCGTCCAGAATAATTTCTTAAGACTGCCACCGACAGTATAAAATTTACACTAAGAAAAGCATATAGAATTTCAAAAAACTGCTTAGAAAACATGCATAACAGACAAAAGCATATAAATGTGTAGAGAGAGGCGAACCTGAGGCAAAGATAGCCTTCAAGTCATCGGCCGAGGGGGAGGTGTTGCCACCCAAACAGGCCAACAAGTAAGCCGCGATAACCTTCATTTCTATTCAAATTCTGAAGCAAGAAAAAATATACAAAATTAATTCACAAACCCAAACATATAATAAACTAAACCTTGTTCTCAATCAATGAGTGGACAAAGCGAGAAATAAAGATACAAAAATAAAAAATAAAAAAACCCAATATGTGTGTGTACAGTTAGAGATAAAGGGAGGAAATCCACCTGGTGATTAAAGTGCGAAGAATAACGTATCCGACAATCGGCGAGATCTGCTCCTCCTAGGGTTGTATAAGTTAAGAGATGATGAAAATTTGAGCTTCGGCTATATAGTCGGATAGCAGATGGCTATTTATACCTAGGGTTTTTGTTATTCTGAAATTTTATTTCCGGTATTGCCCTTGGGCTTATTGGAGATGGAATGAAATTGGCACTAAATTGCAGTCATCATCCACTGTAGCACTATTCTGTAAATTTTCAATTAATTTTAGCACTTAATTTTAACCTCCAGTTCACGAATAACTATTCCGTTACGAATTAAATTAACCTATAAAGTAGTCACGTGAAATTTTAATTATTTGTAGATTATATAATAAAATTAAACTTTACACACGCTAGTCCTATCTAATACACTTACATGTATTTTAGAATTACTATTCACAAGTTTCACTTGTCATATCAAGACAGATAGCATACCCTAAAACAAAGTGACAATTTACTCTCCAGTCTAAAACGAATAATTTTCGATAAAAATATAAGTAGTGTTTTGTATGAATTTCTTTACTCTATATTATCACAAAACGATCGAAAGTACTTAATCGCATATTCAATACAAATGCAATATCTATTTAAAACATAAAAAAATATACAATTTTATTCAATAACATTCAAAACGTCTAACTATTACAATATGATTCAAATTCTTTTGAGCACGTATCCCATCAATTGTCTTGATAATGCCCTTTTGCCATGTTATTCCATGTTTTTTAAGACCGCAACCCTAACATCTTCTTTATCAGAAGTGTCTCGACTATTGAATGGCACCATTGATGTAGGATGGTTTTTTCCGAATTGCAAGGTGGCAAGCATTCCCTTGAGCTATAATTTTAGATTTCTAAAGAGCATGGAGGTAAAAGGGTTGAAATTAACTTGAGCAAAAGCCAATAACTTCAACATAAAAACTAGGGAGATAGAAATCTACTTCCTATATAAAAATCAAATCAAATGTTTAGAACCATTAAACCAATGGAGACAAAAAAAAAACATGGAAAAATTGATATATGAAATCTATTTCCATATTTATACTAAAAACAAGTAGGCGTCCATACTTCGAAATATTATTCCAATCACGAAATAGAGATGAAGATCTTCATTTTCCTTTACTTAAGATTTTATTCAAATTTCCATCTCCAACTACTTTTAGGATCAAACAGGCTGAAAGTGTCAGCACAGAAGTCTGGATTTTCCTGGATTTTCACCAAAAGAACCATCTCCTTTTGGTGGTTGAATCTTCAACCGGCTCTTCTTTTTTCCTGTTCTCCATTCCTTGCTTCAGGGCATCCAATCTCCTCCTACGAGACAATAACCATATTTGTGCAATGTTGAGAACTATCTAGAGATGTATATCTGGAAACTAGTGGTCGTGATTAGATGGCACCATCTATGTGAAAACATAAAGATCAATGAAAATTACTTGGTATCTGTAAGGCAACCGTGCAGACTCCATCTTTGTCGAAATCCTTCCATGCCTTCAACTCCACTTGCCAGAATCAAGCGTCTACAAACACAAATGTATGCAATTAATTTACCATGATGAAATATGATCTAAGACTTGGCATAATTAAGCTACGAGCGAATAATGGCATACAATTTGGATTATCTTGTATAGAGACTTCCATTCCACCTCATAGGAAAACAACTTGAAGGTTCCTTACTGACTATACTTACTTGCATAGCCGCATGGACAAAAAAAGTAAACAATAGCTGTCTCCTTATCACCTGTGTTTCCTAATAAAGAAAAGGACTCATGTTGAACATTTTGTCTAATATAAACGTACTAGATTTACCACTACCTGAACCGAGATTATGTGAAAAGAAATTTGGTAATTTCTCCTCTCAATTAAATATAAAAAGAGAAAAAGAACACCTTCTTTAAACTTGTTAACTAATGTCTAACACCAGCCATAAAGATGGAATGGTTCAGAAGAGCGTTAAGAGTGAGATAAACAGTCGTTGAAATCTTCTTCTATCTTTCCTTGTCCTTTTTGTTGACAACAGTGACTCAGATCTTATGACTAACAAATGCGCGAAGATAAGCAATTGGATAAGACAATAGATGCAATTGAAATTTAGAAATATTTGTATGTTCTTTTGATCATTATTCAGAACTCAAAGTAACTAAAGCACAAGTTCATCATACAAATAAATAGGGATGCACGACTAATTTAAATTCGAGACCTGAAATTGGAGATGCAGGACAATACTTTCTGCTGAGATTAGCACTCTGAATGAACCTTTCTTGGTCAATGGAAACTTTGACATGTTACTTGGCTTTGATCTACCTTAAATTTGCAATGTGGCTAGCATATTCGAGAAGAAAGGCAATTTTTCTCAGTTTCCAAAATTTCCAAGGAATAACTACCAACTTATAAGAATAATGAACGAGTGATACCAATCATTTTTCTTTAGTGCGTCACATCTGACCCAACAATAACAGGGTCCAGAAAAGGTTGAACAAGTGTGCATATTTCCTGATGGTTTATTATCCATGGTTGACTGAACATACCTCTCCAGCAATGTCACCTCTGATTCCAACTGATTAGCTCTTTCCTTTGCTTGGTCTAAAGGCATTGACGTTCCAAGTTTCTTCTCACTTTCTTGAAGGCGTTGTCTTAGTTCTTTATCCTACATATAGAAAGACCATCCTTATAAAGCTCACAAGAAATCATACAAATAGTGAACGGAAAAACTAAGCATACAATTCCTTAAAACCTCACCCTTCTCTCTGCACACTGTCGATATAGTGCAATCTCGTCTTGACAAAATGGCTCAATATCATTAATTTGTAAACCTGTGCAATAAAACCAAAGAGAAAACGATCATCTTCAATTCAGAACACCCTGTCCCCAATTGTTCCAAAGAAAATAAAATCATAAATTTGGAGAATAAAGGTGTTACATAAAAATAGGTTCCTCAAAATCCCATCACACAAATCAACGCCTTGGAGCACGTGAGATGCTATTTCAGGTGGAATGAGTGGCGATGGTGGGCCCATCATCAGATCATCTCCCACCAATATAGTTTCCTCCATGGTCGGCTGCGAATCAACTAAAACGAAATAAAAAGATGAAACACCGTCAATAATCAATAACTAGCTAAATTTAAAACTTCTTCCCCGCCATTTCACTATGTATTTTAAGTTCAATACATAAGCACACAGAAAGTTGAACATCTGTTCTCTCTTACTAAAGTTGAACAAAATTAGGATAGATAGAGATGGACAACAAAGTAAGCAATAAGAACGGAGTACCATAGGATTACTCCCATTTCTCTCTATCTATTAAGGCTATGACCAAGTTCTAAACAATTTCTGACTCCCCTTTTCCGTAATACTGAATAGAAAGAGGAATAATGCTCATACATTTTAATAATTTTGGGACAAAAAGGACTAATAATAATTACTTATCTTAATTAATAGGGTCTGGCATTAGCTTACAAATGGCTTATTTTGATTATTTTACATTTGAGAAGAAATGCTTGAAGTGTATTTCTGGAGTTTTGAGATGTAACTTTTTTGTAATTTAAGATGAGCAATTCTGCACAATTATCTTATCTATTATATAGCTAGATAAAAAAAAAAGTGTATAATCAGATAATCTCCCACCAATATAGTTTCCTCCATGGTCGGCTGCGAATCAACTAAAACGAAATAAAATGATGAAACACCGTCAATAATCAATAACTACCTAAATTTAAAACTTCTTCCCCTCCATTTCACTATGTATTTCAAGTTCAATACATAAGCACACAGAAAATTGAACATCTGTTCTCTCTTACTAAAGATAACATCTCGCGAAGCAAAACATCAAAGTCACACTTTTAAGAAAAAAGAATGTAAATTGACGTCAACATACCGTCCATGGCGTCCTTTGTTAGAACACGACTTGTTCGATGAAATGCCTCTGAGAGTGAAGTGTCTAATACCTGAGATACAACAAACAATTGAAGTTCTCTATATTAGTACATATATACATACATGAGTATGTATATGTTGCATAGAGAAACAGAGAGGGAATCTGTTCGTTTGATGTGCGTGCCGACTGCCCAAAGGAGATGAAGAAGAAGGAAACAGGCTTTGCGGGGATATTTTCAGTTTTTCACTTTTTTGTATGAGCTTACCTGCAAAAGGTTAGTGGTCTAATAAGCCAAAATTTTAAATTGATCCTTAAAATAATTTTTTAACTTATTTAGTCCCTAAAATTAATTAACGTAACACCATTAATCCTTAAAGTATTTTTTTTTACAAATTTAATCACTGAAGTAATAAACATTACGCATGTGCCCTAGGTTTATTAGAGTTCCAGTGCAAACCAATAAAAGCTAAATTCAAAAAAATTCAACTCGCACGTAATTAAATTTTACTTTATATAAATAAATATGTTCATATTATAATTGTTAAACCAACTTATACGTTGAAATACATGTAAAATCTTATTCTTAGGGCGGATCCTGGAATTTTTGGAGTCCAATCAGCTACTAAAAAAATAAATAAATCAAGACTAAATTGTTACTAAAATTTTTTTTTATACACTATAAGAAATGATTTTTTTTTTTTTATTAGACGGGACCGAGTTATAGTCCAATCCCCCTAAATCCGCCCCAGCTTATCGCCTTTTAGAAGGTGAGAATTACGCTTACAGGAAACAAACTGAACAATAACTTTCTGCATAATGGCATTAGAGTTAACATTCTCGTTTTCATCTTGTCATGATGCCACATTGCCACCGCACTAAATTCAAAGTGACCTCTTCATGTAATTTCCTCAATATTTAATACTGTCAGACGATCTTTGGAAACTACCAAATTGGTTGAAAATTAAATTTTGAAAAAAAGTGTTTGTCGTACAAAAGACTCTAGAACGAATTATAAATTCCAAAATTTCTTACACCATTTCCATCTTCTCAATCCCCTCACTTTCCATAAAAAAAAAAAAAAAAAGTACTGCAGATATATAAGTTTTTGCAACAGCCAACAGGGGGATACAAAATTCGACATATATAAATCTGGGTACAATATTCATCTCAGATGTAAATATGAAGTAATGTAACTAACATGATTGAACCATGTAATCAGCGCCTATATTCATCTCCACAGTCACCAATTACATTTAGAAGATTTTTGCCCCTCTTGGAAATTTCTTGTATGCTGCTTACATCTTCTTCATCAAGAACAAGAGAAAATATGGCAGTTGTAGCCTTAAGGTGTTCCGACAGACCTAGCCTGACACCTACCATCGATCCTGCTACTGCTGGCTGCAATATTGCAAGTAGCAGAGCAAAATGAATCCGCAATAACAAAAAGAAATACACATATCTAATGCTAAGATATATATTTTTCATTCTGCAACCACCGAGAGAAATTTTGGGTATGGAAACGGTTTTACCTGATCAAGGATGTACTTAACAGCAACTGTTGGAATGGAGACGCCATGTTTTGAAGCTACTTTCTTCAGGGTTTGAAGCAAAACTTGGAATAGACTCCATCCACCCCAAGCATCAACCATCTGCATATATTTTTCGTAACTTGTTTTAGTTAATGTGAATATATTGGCTGGTTCCCTTGGAAAAAAAATTAATGCACTAGTCACTTTCGATGGACAATACTAATTAATTTGACAGGAGATGGTAAACTGGTTTGTCTTCACAAATATAGTGGGTACATCCAAATTTAAGATAGATTCTTGACTATCTGAATAGTGTCGAGAAGATCTTACCACAAGGCATAATGAACAAAATTAGGATAGATAGAGATGGACAACAAAGTAAGCAATAAGAACAGAGTAGCAATAAGAACGGAGTACCATAGGATTACTCCCATTTCTCTCTACTCTTTCTATTAAGGCTATGACCAAGTTCTAAACAATTTCTGACTCCCCTTTTTCCGTAATACTGAATAGAAAGAGGAATAATGCTCAATTTTTGGACAAAAAGGACTAATAATAATTACTTATCTTAATTAAATAGGCATTAGCTTACAAATGGCTTATTTTGATTATTTTACATTTGAGTAGAAATGCTTGAAGTGAATTTTTCTACTTACGCAATGCTTGGATAGATTGAAGTAATGCTTGGCTTACGCAATGCTTGGATAGCTAGATATAAAAAAATGTGTATAATAATATGTATTTTCGAGTTTTTCAAAAAGAAAAAATTATATTTGGATGAAAACGAGAAGGTAACTTTATTTTGAAAAAAATTAGAGTCAACTATATAATCGTTACTCTGTTTGATCCAATGCTATATCTACTGATAGTTACATTGTTTAATAAATATCATAATCATAACTCTGTTTCCATTGAAATATTCTATTTTGTTACACGGGGATATATGTGATTTTTGTTAACTCTCAGTTCCTTCTTAGTTTATCAATGTTTTGTTGGTAGGGTCATTTGTCCTCCAATTGATTATTCATCTATTTGTACATCTGGCCAAGGGTTCATCTGCTTTCATCTTTGACTAGAGGTTCATATGATACACACTTATAAGTATTATATGGGCCATTGTCTTGTACATTTGTGTGTCGTTTAGCTCGATTTTCTGTTGATTTTGTTTAGTTTGCGTTTGTTTTAGAGTTGATCCAATTTTGACGAGAATCGAGGAGATGGAGATAAAAAGAGGATTAAAAATGGAGATATGATTATTTGAGATGTTAATAAAGCATGAGAACCAAAATAGAGTAACAAGGAAACAACAAGGAGGCTGGAAGAAAAGAAAAAGAAAAATTGCTTATCCATTGGTATACTCGCGGCCGCGAGAGGACAGCCAGATCTAGCATTCTTCACTGCCAGTTGCGAGCTGTACTTTATGGCCACAAGAGGACAACCAGAAACCTCTAAAGTGACCGCCACTTGCGAGCCATGCCTCGTGGCCGCAAGATGTGAAACTTGTGCGTGTAATTATATTTTTGGCAATATTTTGGGAGTTGTTTTGGGAAGCTTTGACACAAATTTTGGAGCCCCAATTGAGACATATATACCACAACCCTAATCTTTCATTAACACACATTACTAGAGATTTTAAAAATAACTCTCTTAGGATTTTGCATTAATTTGGGTTTTCTTGAGCTTGAAGGAAGAAGAAGGAATGAGAGTATTCAAGAGCAATTGGAGAAATTCAAAAGTTCAAGATTATTTCTTCTAGTTTTCTTTTACAATTCCAAATCCGGGTGATGTCTTCTAACAAATTTTGTGCTTTTGTAACTCAAGGATGTTAAACTAAACCCGTTTTCACCAGGATGATGACGTAATCCTTCTTTTAAGTTAATTCAAGAATCCTCGCTTTTAGATTCCTAATTCATGTTTGTTGATGTTTGCTAAGTTTTTTTTTTTCGTTTGAATATTTGATCAACATTCGAAACGAATTTGCTTTTGAGAGAGTTCAATTTAGGTTTAAGCACATTTTAACAAATATCGTAAAGTTCAATATGGGGATATATTGAGATATGCCCATATGCTTTGTGCAATCATTGTTCTAATGATCTTGAAATTGAATGCGTTTTTATTTATTCGAATCCGTTGTAGAGATATTCGAATCTTGAAATTTAAAAATATGTTTAACTTCACTTGAGAAATGTTGTTGAATAACTTAGGATCATATTGTCAACATGAACATAAATTGATTTAATTATGAGAATTTGAGAATTAGAATGGATAATTCGGGGCAGTCGAAATCCTGGTGTTATTTTCTCTAAAATCTCTAAAAACTCACGACACACTTTTAATTTGCTTTCATACTATTGATAGAATAGCTTAAAATCAAAATAATTAAAATTAGTGTATTTGATTAAGGCTGATTTTAATTAAATCAAAGCTAAATTATCAATCCTCGTAGGACGATACTTTTCTCATTACTATTATTACTTATCTATGATACCGCATACTTGCAGGATTTTAGCTAACACACACAATTATGCAATTATCTGTCTCAATCATAGCATATTGTGTGAGCTAAATATAAAGTTTCTAATCAAGTTCTATGCTATTTCTCGAATTGTTTTGGTTAGTTTGTCTCCAAAATCTGTTACATTGATAAATTTTATTTTAGAATAATGCATTTAAGATTTTTGTTTCATACTCAATCCGCTCAAAAAAGTTTAGGAATTACTTAATGAGTGTAGTATTTGGCAGAAGAGTGTTAGGGATCACTTGCTGAATATTGGCTCACTTGTTACTTAATATTTTTTAGATACCTGACCTAGATTAGTGGGAAGTTTTCTTGGATAATGTGAGAGAGACAATAATTTTTCTTTAGGCTTTTGGAAATCTTTCAGTTATTTTACTTCTTTTGGTTGGAATTTGAGATTTTAAAGATAGGTTATGATTTTATATTCATTGGGTTGATTTATTATTGTTATATATTTACTTCATATTTTCGAGGATCTACAATTATTTAAGTTTGACAGTGTTAATTGTTTGATTTTGCGATTTAGATGCTTGGAACCTTTTGTGCTATTTTAAATTCCTAAGAAATTCTATTAAAAAATGGCAACAAACATTCACATCATTTTTGGTTCAATATGCGCTATTTACAAGACATACCCTTTTGTACTTCTGCAGTGAAGGAGTATTTAATGGAGGACCAGCAAAAGGAATAGACAAATTTGTATCAAGAAACTTTTCAGATAATAGTCCACCCATTACTGTTCCATACCTGCACATAAACGTAATATAAGATTTGCAGACTCTGAAAAATAAAAAAATGCAATGTGTAGCTCAACATACAATAATGTTTACAAAGTATTGCTATACGAGCACGTCATATTTCATGCTAAGTTTACCAAGGGAAATTCACAACATTGATTAGATGCTCATGCGTTAATAAATGAGAATATGGAAAACTCTAACTTGGACAATGTGATGTTGACCATCTAAGTAACCAATAAAAGCACATACCACAGACATATATGAACGGCTGCATATGCATATGCATAAAAGAATAGATCTACATGTCTAAATACTTTCTCTCAACATGCTTCCTTTATTAGCTTTCACCTTTTGTCTTGTCAAGCTGCAGAAGCTGTGACTTGAGGTAATATTTTGTTTGATAAATTGTTTTGTAAGGAGAAATATAAGAATTTAAGAAATTATACAGAATGCCAATATTTGTAGTTCGAAAAACTAAATAAATGAGTGCATAAAGTGGAGTGTCAATAACAATTTCTATAAATTATCTGAGAGAGAGAGAGAGAGAGAGAGAGACGTTATAAGTTTAACTCCAGTGAGCTGGCACAACTCTGCCATTTTCTGTTGAGGACGCATGTCAACAATTGAATGCTGTACCTGAAGAAACCAAGAGCATTCCTGTTCAATTCGCTTGACATCATTTAGGAATGCATCTATAAGGAAAAAGAGAGAACCAAATAACTAATTTTATCACCTGGTTGCTAACAACTGGAATCCCATTTTCCAGGATTTTTTGCAACCTCTCCGTATCAAAGTTAGTTAATGCGACAGTCTTAATCTTACCTGCATATCAATCACTGAAGTAATCTGGTCTAATCAAGAAATTCTGCTTACATATGGATAGGTGTAAAGACAACTGAATGCAAACAAACCTTCTTCTTTCAAATCTGTTAGGTGTTTAAGTGCATCAAGGTAGCCAGGATTAGAATAGTCCCACCTAAATAAAGCAGACCGAAGAAAAAGTCATAATCAAATGTGCTGTTCAAAATTCAGCGGAATGACTGAAATAAGACCAATGTAGGGATGAGCTAATAAGAAAACGAATCATTCTACTAACCTATGCCATATGTATCATTCAATCATTACAAGCATAGAAATGGTATTTATATGTAGTCGCCTGAACGAGATTACTGAATCTTAGATAGCACATAATCCAGATGTTTTTTCTGCTGTTTAGCTCTAGGGATACAGCCCTGAGTTCAGTTTCTTTTTTTCTTTTTTCTTTTTCATGTCAACAGGATAGAGAGAGGGAAAATCAGGTAGATGTTTGGCCCCCATCCTCAGATTTTGGGGAAAAGACTATATGGAGGATGCACCTAGCTAAAATCAGACTTGGAATATGTGCCAGTGTGCCTTAGAGTTTTGCTTTCAGAATATAATTTGATTGAGAAAAGAATTTCTCAATTTTATACAACTCCACCATGCTCATGCCCGTCGGATATTGGTAAATAGATCCTCTGTACAAGTTCTCTATATTTTTTTTGCATTTATAATATATGAAGGTTCCGTTAAATGATAAACACATTTGAGTTTATATATAGTCAAGGTTCATTCAGAACAAGGCGAGAAACTGAAAAATGACATTGTATACCAGTGAAACTGAAGCATGTCCAAAGATGCAACATCCATCCTCTTCCTTGAGACGTTTATGCTCTCCCGGACAAAGCTACTAGTCATCTTGACTGGCGGTGGCACCCATTTGGTAAGACTGCATATAGAGAAAATAAACATAATTCAAGAAACTACAATAGAAAATAATCCATTCTCTTCCTACACACCTCAAATATCACATTTCTACCAGATAAAATCCCCTAACATTTTTACTAAGGTGCACTAGATCTATTTAAAGTGATTCTAACTTCACTTGTCCCTCGGACAGGAAGAAACGAAGAAAAAAAAGCTATTGCAAACAATCCTTAATTTCTAAAATCAAATCAAGATAAACACTAGTATCCACACTCACCCCCTGACATTTTCCAGATACTCCGGTGGGCGTTCTCGTCGTACTCTATTAATGAATATACCATAAAGATCTTCTGCAGGTCCATCTGCAGAATAGGCACAAATAAATTACAGATAAACTACTCACATGCATAAATATACTCGTGCAAGCAAGTAAACAGTTACATTTCAAAGTACATCCCCATTTTCATCTTACGTGTTACCCTCAAGGTCTATCAAGATTCTTTACACTCATAATCAAGAATCATCCAGAACTGACAGCAATCCCAAAGGACCTAAATTAAATTAATAGCTTCTCAACTAGCCATAATTACAAGATGTTTCTGCAGAAGCACAAACGAAATGAGTAATACTAATCAATTCTAAGTGTTATCATGCGCTTTACATATATCAGCTAAATCAAAAGTGTTAAGTCCAGCATCTGCATATTGAAGCATGGCATCGACTGCATTGTCTCTATCAATTCTGCCCCACCCACCGCTAGTCTGCCACATCCCATTAACCACTCTGCAAATGTCCAATGAATCTTTCCCATTCTTGACTTCGACTCGTTGCTTATCCTCAATTGACACACACTGAAATGGCCTTGCGTACAATTTTCTTGATCCAATTACTCTATCACATTTCGGGTTTATCTTGATCGAGTTGAGAGAGAATTGGCTAAATGACAGGTTTAATATTTGTGCCATTCAGAAAGAGAGAGCCAAAGGTTGTGGAAATGGTTTTATCCGATCTATTATTACGTGTCAGCCCTCTATTCTCCTGTTTTTTAGTTTTTGTTTTTTATTGGAAATGATATTTTTGCACCGAAAGATAAGAATAAATTTCCATCCACTTATTTGCCCTTTTGAGAGTGCCAAAAAAGTCGGTACTTTTGGCTTTTAAGCAAGGCTAAACAGGCCATGGCAACGAAAAATAAAGAAAAGGAGATTGACTGCGCTCAGAATATAACTCAAACAATAATCCAACAATTTAGGGAAAAGAGGGGTAAAATTGCGTACAATGGTCGGCCATGTCGAAAGTGGAGAGACCAGCGTCAGCGTATTTGAACATAGCTTCAACGGCGTCGTCTCGGTCGATTCTGCCCCATCCACCACTGGTCTGCCACATCCCATTAAGCACTCTGCATATTTCAAGTGAATCTTTTCCATTCTTCACCACCACCTTCCTCTTTTCCGCCACCTCAACACCCACCTCGCAGCACCGCACCACGCGGTGGCCAACTCTCCTCGGCCGCCCAAACCCACCACCTGGCTTGGAAGGAGGGTAAAAATTGGACATGGCACGGTGCACAGACATTGTGGCAGCTGCCATTTTGACGGCACCGAGTTTTGCCTTAATTTGGCAGTTAGGCTGGTTGACGAAAGGCAATTAGAAAAGAAAAAAAGTGGAATAGATAGCTTTTAAGATAAGGTTGTTTGCTTGTAAGGCTGATTGTCACTACTTAAAGAAAAATTAACTATTATATACCGCTTCACTGGTAATATCTGAATGTAGAATTATAATTCAAATTCAACAAATAAATAATAATAAGAGAATTGAGGAGATTAGAATTGAAAAGATAAATTCTTAACTAAGATAAATGTATATATTTTTTTTTTATAAGAGCGAAAACTCTTTACTATGATACTATCGTTGATTAAATTTTATTTATTATTTTGTTAGCATCATTTAATACCCATCATTAAAAATCTAATTTATGGTTGTTTTTCATGGATTTGAACGCATTTAAATGGGGTTGTTCATATTTGAAATAAGAGAGAACTATTTTTTTTTTCCAAATTCGATACCACATGATAACTAAATATTCTGTATCTTTTCATTTTTCTTCATTTCTGGGTAACTAAAATTTTAGAAAAGAAATATATCAAAAACACATTCAGAAAAGAATGATTGCATCATCCATAAGTAATATAAACTTGAAATATTAAGAAATCAAAATCATTTTGAACAAATGATAAAGCCCAAAAACAGTGGTAATTTGAAAGTCCTCCCTCCCCATAAACTACCCCTCCACATTAACAGAGAAAAGAAAATGCTATAAAAACTGCAATATCTTATTGAAAATAAATATTTTTACTAGTGAATTATAATAATTCTAGCATTGCAATAATAGTGCATGAACTGAAACATTTAGATTTCAAAGTCTAGTCTAGCCGTTGGAACTCTACTCGAAGTTGCAACTTCTTTCTGTATCTCACCACCAGAAGTAACTTCTCAGTTTCAGCAAGTGATGGCTCTAATATTTCTTGAACCTGTTTTCAGCACCAAGAAAACCAAGAAAAACAGAGGTATTATGGTGACTCTTACATGACTAAGAAATATTAAATAATACCAAACGCTATTATGATATGATATTCAATTCTTTTTTTTTTTTTTTTTAAAAAAAAAACTTATAATTCCAAGACAAGTAGGTCTACTGATTTTCCACTCGTTTAACATCTTTCAAGTTTTTAGAGTCCATATTCGTTGAGTTACAAAGAAAGAGCACCAAAATTGTAGTCTTTTTATTTAAAAGGGAGGCATCATTACCCAAGCATGATAAATTTCATTTCACTAGATTTTAGCCATACAATGAATAAAAATGTTACAAGATAGGAAAAGTAACATGTATTCTACATGCTTAGAGCACATGAACTGGCACAGATGTATGATCATGTATAGCACTTGAGTTGCACAAAACCACAAAAACAATGTTTCGAGAATGTTCTTTCTTTTTCTTCATTTCTAAGTTAACTTGAAGTGTTATAAAAGAAATCCAAGAAATGTTCACGAGAAACATAATGAAGAAAACACTAAAAGAAATACAAGGGAAAAATATAGCTGTAGCATCAGTTGAGTACGATAAAAAAAAAAATTTATTTCGAACAAAAACCCTGGGAAGATCAATTCTTCCATAACAGTCAAATTTGAAAAATTGTTTGCTTGTGTGCATTCTGCCTGCTCCATTTTTAATGCAAACAAGACTAATCCATGAGGAGGAGTTAAAGCTTAGATATTGTTTGACAATATTTATCAGCTTCTAAAGTTTTGAAGGAGGTTGACAAGCATAGATGAAGAAAAATAAATTACCACAGCATAAAGCAAACCATAATGAGATTATCTTACAGTGAAGCAAAGGACAGCGATGGATTAAAATCATGCTACACGAGATTCATTAGCATCAACCACAAAGAGAAGACACTAATAAATAAAATCAATTAGTATCATCAATTCCTTATTTGTGGGTCTACTTGCAACGTGTATTGCAACATTGTTCTGTGGGAGAGGAATAATCCATGAGGGATAAAATGCTTAGATATTGCTTAACAATATATATATCAGCTCATGAATTTCTGAATTGAGGATGACAAGCATAGATGAGAAACATAAATGTCATTACATATCACCGAGGGAAGCAAAGCACAATACCCATGATGGAATGAGATCAACAATAGGAAAGAGGAAAAAAATAACATGCTCTTAATCATTTCATGTAAGCAGAACCGTATAAAACATGGTAATTCTCGAACCAATATATTACCTGTTGCTTCTTCCAAACAGACCATGAGCATAAATGTGATGTTATTGAAATCTCAAACATACAAATCCCTGACAAATATAAAGTCGATTAGAAGAATGAAAAGGAAGGCAAAAAGTTCAACAGCAATTACCTTCATAGTTTAACATCTAATAACATATAGACTTGATTGGTCAGCTGAGCAAATAGATGTTTGGCAGCTTTCCAGTATGATATGACTTCCCACAACACAAAATTCTTTCCAGCGGCCCCCTTACGTATTGTAATTGGCCAAATTGGTTGTAAAAAAGTCCATGAATACATTGAGTACGAAGAGATGAAGATTGATAAGTGTATTTTGTGCACTTATTCGGGCCTCTAAACTGAGCTTTTATCCCGTCATTTTATTGAATTTTTACTTAATTTATTGTATTATTCTTTCTATTTCAGTTTTGGATCCGTTTATTAGTAATTGGAGAAGAATGGACAGAAAGAACAACAATTTGGTGAAATCGATGAGTAAATGAAGAAGAAGATAAAATCAATAAGTTAATGTGTGTTGGAGTGACAATAAAGAGTTGAAGCAAATGATCAAATACTTGAAAGTCAAAGAACTAAATCAAGAAATTACCTACCGAAGCATGTGGAAAAATTTGAGCACAACTTTTGGAATTAAAATCTCCACAAAGCAAATAAAATACCATTGGAAAGATAATCGAATTACGAGTCTACCACTTTTTACCGATCTCAATTTGGAGCTTTTTACAAGAAGTTATGGCCGTTTGAAAAACAGCCGCCCAGTGTATTTTTGGCAGATGCAGATTTTGTTTCCTTTTTGTGTTCGACTCCAATTAGAAATCTTTTAGGACGCGATTTTAATGATTTTTGAGATCCTTTTGAGAATTATTATGGAACTATAAATATGAGTTATTAACTCATAATAAAAGAGCCGTTTTGGGAGCCGGATTAGAGACGATTTTGAGAGCTGGATTAGAGCCCTTTTGGGAGCCGGATTGGGGCCGATTTTGAGAGCTGGATTAGAGCCGATTTAAAAACCAATTTTTGAGAGAAAAAAAAGAAGAGAAACAAGAAACGAAGATCAAGAATTCAACGAATATCAAGATCAAGATTTCTTCTCTTTCAATTTTCTTCCTATCCGGGTGATGACTTCCATATTTTATTTATTTATTTATTTTCTATTATTAGTATGTTAGGCTAAACTTTTTAGTGCTAGAATCATGATGAAACTTGTATCATAATTTTTTAATTTTTTGAACCTAGTTTTTGATATTTAAGTATAATTTTTATTTTAAATAATTGATAAGAATTTATCTTCATCTACAATTATATGCAAAATAGTTGTACCATCGAAAGATTGAAAATAGATTATTCATAGTATCAATTGTCGTAAAATCCGATAGAGAATAGAAATATACCGTTATGCTTTACGTGATTTTTAAATATTCACAAATTCTAATACATTCTTGTCTGTTCGCATCCGTCATAGAGAAATAGTCAGGTCATATATAAAAATAAGTTTAATTCTATTCGAGAAAGATTATTAACAAATTAGAAATATTGATCTTCATAATAAAATCATGTTATCAAATTCAATTATTCGAGTTAAAAGAAAATTGATATAAATAGATTCAGAATTCTAGTACGCTTTTTTTTTTTTTTTTTTTTTTAAAGTTAAAGTAATTTTCATAATTTAATCTTTTACTTAATTGAGTTATAATTATTTACTTATTTTTAATTTATTTTTTTAATTATTTTTCATCACCAAACATTCAAAAGTTAACAAATTCGGTTAAAGTTAATTTAATTGAAATTGAACTATCTAAATCTCTGTAGATACGATACTTTGACTCATAATCCACTTTATTACTTGTATGATTCGTACACTTGCAGAATATTAAACACATAAAATCCCTGAAAAAGATCAAACATGGCAATGGATGACCTAATCTTTACGTGATTGAATTTTTTGAAATCGACTAATTTTTTTCATCAACTTTTGTTTTTGCTAGCCATAATCCATATTTATTGTAATACAATTTTCCAATTACAACACTGAATTATGATCTTAAACAATTGCATGAATTCATCGTTGTAGGTTTTATTTACTTCAAGAGAAAGCTGAGGTTGGAAATAATCTTAAAAGTTTTCATGCCATGGTAACAAACCAGCTAGGAACACATATCCAGATTTAAGAACCGATAATGGGAAAGAATACTTTTCCAATATCTTGGCACCTTTTGTATGAAAATGGGATTATTCATCAACATCAAGTGTAGATACGCCCCGGAGAAATGGTGTTGCCAAGAGAAAAACCGACATTTGTTAGAAGTTGCGTACGTTAATGTTTACTACTACCCTAAACATTTTTAAGGGAAGCAGTTCCAAAGGCTTACTAAATGGTAAACTGCATGCCTATACGTGTCCCAAATTTTCAAACTCCTTTGAGTATGTTTACCCAGATATATCCTCAGACTAAGCTCTTCAACTATCTCCCTCTTAAAGTCTTTAGTTGTGTCACCTTCCTTCTTATGCTCGGTTATTTTTGAGTTATTCACCTACTCAAAGGGTACCAGTGTTATGATCTCGAGTGAAAAAAATAAAAAATGCATGTCATGTCATATTTGATATTATGCTCTTTGAAAATAAGACTTTCCTTTCCTTTCCTTTCCTTTCCTTTCCTAAACTTCTGTGAAGGGGGAGAACTATGGAATATCAGTTTTGGGAAACTCTACATGCTCCTATTATTCAAACGTCCCCAAAATCTTCACGTCCAAATTCTTCGGTCACAAACTGTGACTGATAAACAGGTTGTAGAGAAATTAAGCAACCACAACCTGATCCTCATGACTATTCTAAGTGGCTTCGTTGCATGAGGACATGCACACTCACTCTCCACCAATGCAAAGTCATGATTCAGATCTGAATGCTGAAGAAATGGAAGTTACAAGCACTCGTGTTCCTAAAAATTCATCAGCTCCTGAGAAACAAAATGCGGGGTAGGGATGTCTTTAAAGATTAAAGCATCACCACGGCCTTGGAAATTTACCAAGCAGTCCGTGATAAGGGGTACATGCAAAGCCAAACCAATCACCGCCATGTTTTATAAACATGCAGAAAGAGGCAAGCTCTATAGACCTTGCAAAAGAAAAAAATAAGAACATAGATATAAAATCAAATATACCGCCAAACATTAAAATCAAAAGTGAATAATTAATCAAGCTTCAAAAACACAAGAATTGCACTAATGCATGCTCAAAATTTGCACTAGATTTGCTCATAAACACCCTTGACAATGTGCAAGATTTAGGTTGTCCGGTGTTCTAAGTGAAAGCTATGCTGGTTGTCAACTATGCCAAATGACAACTGATGTTAAAATCCAAATAATCCAACTGATTATCATCATATTGTGTAGGTGAAACTTGGAAGCATTTAAAACCGCAGTAACTAAAGAACCCATACACTACCTGTTACTTGTTTCAAACAGATCACGAGCACAAGCCATGATGGTACCAAAATTCCAAACATTCATATCCCTGGTTATAAAATTGATTAGAGTCATGTAAAGGAAAGCAAAAAGTTCAACAGGTTCAAATTCTCTTTATAGTTTAATGTCTAATAAAATCATACATTTGATTGGTCATCTAAGTAAAAAGATCCTTGACAGATTTCATGTGTGATATGCCTGACCACAGCATAAAATCTTTTCCAACAGTCACTTTCATCCATAACATTAAAATCAAATGTGACTAATTAACCAAGCTTCAAAACCACGAGAATTGCACTCATGCGTGCTCAAATTTTGCACTAGATTTGCACATAAACACCCTTGACAATATGCAATATTTAGGTTGTCCAGTGTTCTTGTCAAGCGAAAGCTATGCTGGCAGTCAACTATGCCAAATGACAAATATGTTCAAATCCAAATAATCCAACTGATTATCATTATATCATGTAGGTGGAACCATTTAAAAGCATAGTAATTAAGGAACCAATGCGCCACCTGTTACTTCTTTCAAACAGATCATGAGCATAAGCCATGATGGTATCGAAATTCCAAACACTCATATCCCTGATTATAAAATTGATTGCAGTCATGTAAAGGAAAGAAAAAGTTCAACAGGTTCAAATTATCTTCATGGTTTCATGTCTATTAACATCATATAATTGATAGGTCAGCTGAGTAAAAATATGTTTGACAGTTTTCCAGTATGATACAACTGGCCGCAGCATAATCTTTTCCAGCAGTCACTTTCACGGTTTGTAATTGGACGAATCGGTTGGTAACAAGTTCCAGAAGATATTGGGCATGAAGACAACAAGAACCACATCTCAATATGAAAGATTCCACCAACTAAATTTTCAACCAGGCTTGAATAGATCGGTATTGGATATTCATCATATGTGCACAAAATCAGAAAACCTTTCACCAGCTGAACATGAAAGATTGATAACTTATTATTCTCCATATCTTGGAGGAAAAATGATGTCATAAGAAGTAAAAATCATTGTCTAACAAATGTATAACCCTTAAAAAGTGGTACAAATTTCATTCGCCAAGACACCGTCCTGTATTCAAGTGATGTGATCTTTCCCTCATGCTCCAAATAAAATTAATTATTCAAAAATCTAGTTAGATTTTATTGAAGAACAGGTCCTTCAATGACTCTTAAAAGATTTGAAAAGAAATCATTTTGATTAGATTGCTTGACCTGAAATGAGCGAATAAGCCAAACTTTACATTTGCTTTAACTTAACTTAATATCATAAACGAGTCTATTTTTTTTTTAATCTTCATTCATATAGTGTTCAACTAAAGCTTTAACAAGCTTTTGACAAGTCCAATTTTAACCGAACATGAGCAATTAAGTTAATTTACATAGTTGGTACTAAAAGCAGTGTCGTTAGCAAGACAGAGTGATTGTTTTACACAGGCAATTGAATTAAAGAAAAGGTTAGTTTGATGGCGAGTTTGAAGGAAATTGTTGTGTATATAATCATTTTTATTCCTGTATAGATTTGATCTTCAATTAGAGATTAAGTGTTGGATTTACTGTACAAGAAGACATTTGGAGTGTATTTAGTAACTTCCTATATAAAGCCTAAAAGAGAAAAGGTAAATGACCTTAATTATGACAAGCATTGACAAAATTCAACCTTACTTGGTAGGTAGAATTTAATACTAATGACTACATATAGCTTTACTTTAAAAAGGGAAAAAAATTATTTTAGTCACATTAGATCCTCCTTGTGGAGTAGAATTTTCCTTACTTGACAACTCACTCTGGACCACTCAGTAGAAAAAGCCCAATAAGTGAACTTCGTGTTCATGTGGCAGGTCAGCTCATGACCCCTTTCCTAGGATGGGACATGCAATAAAAATTTGGATACATTAGTAAGCGAGAAGAGATTTAATTCTGTTTCTATATAGTACAGTGTTGATAAAAGAAATTAACATACGTTTTTTTCTTAGAACTTGGCATCAACGTATGCCCAATGTAATGTTATTTGGATAAAGAATAAATCACAATTCCAAATGTCAGTAAAACTTAATTATTTAATCAAAATAGGTTCGTGTTGTATCCTTGATGTTTTCTTAAATTTTAATGGAAAATATTAATACTTTGGCAAAGGATGGCAAAGGTCCAAAAACTAGGGAAGAAATATTGGAGGGAAGATGAGGAGTAAATCCCATCTGACTAAGTGTATAGTAAAACTTGAACTCGTGCATGATAAGTAAACCTCCTATTGGTCATTGGGAGTTGTGGCTTTCTGAAATGCTACATAGCATGCATTAATACTGGAAATTATGTTCCTTCTGCCCTTATCTTTGGTTGAGTAATGAGTAATTTAAGATCATTAATATTTAAAAGTAAGCAGTAAACATGCACACTTACAAACGGTATACATGGGGATCTAAATCATCGGAGATGAGAAAACCATAAGCTTATATCATAGTCTAAGGTTGAAACCTATATGTTACACTCACAACAATAGACATTATGTACAAATATCCTTCATAAGATAGGAGATACCACAAAATGAACAGAACAAAATACCTTACCCCAATTGCACAATGTATTGCGGAAAAGTCTACTATCCATAAAGTGAATCTGAATACAGCAGATAAATAGTTGAAGTTAAAAAGATTTCAGATGAACAGTTTTGAAACTCATTTTGCATTATGTGCAAATATCACCGTCTATAATTTAATTTTAAAAGTTCAAGGTCTGAACTTACATGCACATTTCAAGTCGTGATCATGGACTTCCTTGCGAACACATAGATATTATTCTTTCAGGCCACTCAAAGTATATTATTTGCACTGCTCACAGCATGGAACTGAAAATAATAGATGATCACTCACAAGTCTCTGCAGGAACACAATAGCTTAATATCAACAAACTCAAAACTACACAGGTCAATGTTCAAAGGAGTAGGTTGCCAGGATATATAAAGATAAAAAACAAGGATTCTCTAATTGAACCAGAAAAATAAAGAAATCAATGATTTAACAGAAGTTCTTCCTAATTTCCCAGTGTTATCTTCGATAAGAATAAAGAGGTGACCCAAAATATGTTGGGCCCACCTTTAGTTATGCCTTCCTGCTATATAGAACTATGCAATTTAATTAATCAGGTCAAACACGAAAGTAAAAGTAAGTAGATCAAAACTATCCCTGAAGAAGTAAACCTAGTGTTATTTTATATTTACACTATATATGTCAGTAAATCAACTTGCAGGTAATTGCAACAGATTACAGCCTTGGTCCATGTTGAATGCACATCAGCATACTCAATAGGTACTGTCCACGATGCGATGTAAACAGTGAGGATAGTACATAATCCCATCCTGGGACAGTTCTAGGTACAACCTATCAGTCATGACAAATCCATGAGAGTTATTCAAGATTTGTCCACAACGAAGACACCAAAAGTTGCTACCCAATTAGGTTCCTCATCATCATATCAGTTTCATTCTAGGGGCAAATACTTTGTTATGTGATCCTCCATCAGATTCCACTGAGTCGTGCTTTTATCCTTGCTCCATAATCTAAATTCGTTGTGACTCTAATATGTTTCGAGCCCAGCATGGCACAGTTACTATTATTCTGTCCCAATCAAGTGGGTAATATTTGACTAACAGAGGATGACAATTCATGCATAGTTGGATTAATTAATGAAGCTGTAATTATGAACAGATCATATAAGTAAAAATTATATGCTACAAGAAAAGAGTAACCAAAATTTAATATGATACCAAATAAGTAACATTGCAGTCAGGCGGATAACATTTGATTATGAGCTTGTTAGGAAAATAAAGCTATTGGAGCTTATAAGCCCCATAAGTATGCGTCCCCATACTTATTGGATCTTATAAGCCACATAATGTGTGTGGGACCCACAAGAAAGTAGGTGGGTCTCATACTATTTGGAGCTTATAAGCTCCAAATTAGCTCCCTGCAAACATGCTGTAATATTGAAGGATGATAATAATTCATGCATAGCTGGCTTATTTAATATAACTATAATTATAAACAAGCCAAATAAGTAAGAATTGGCGGTTGTAAGAAATAGTAACCGAAACCTAAAATGACAACACAGTGATCTTAATCTTGTCATTTCGGTGGTGTTTCTTCTAAAAAATAAAAAATAAAAAAATTGTCATTTCGAAAGACGTCCCATGGGTATGATGTATATGGCTTCACTCCACTGAAGACACAATATAATAGTTTATTACCTAGCATAAGCCCTTGAGAAAGAGGACATTCCATTAAATAGTGTGACTTAGTCCTCTAAAATATGATCTATCTCCTGTACCCCACCCCTCACCCCCAGCCACAGTGTAGGTCCATCACTTCCTTCTTTGAGGAGGAAAAATGTTCATTCAGCTACTGATAATTAAACCAATATAACATGACAGGTCTGACTAGTAAGTTCATGCAGTCATTATATTAGACATAGGATTGGATCTACATCTTTGAGGTTTGTCTATTAATTGAGAACAAGAAGAGCTCTCCTTGATGTGGCATAATAATGAGCTGTTGAAGATAAAAAAAAAACCTTAAGTTCAAGATAGAACAGTGCTGTCATCTATTTTTGTACCGGTTAAACTGAAACAATCGCCTAAAACTCATTTTCCTCATTTATGAAGCATGATTTAACCTATAAGTCAAATACAAAGTAGCATCCGGCCTAGAGTCAAGCGATTGATAAATAACTTACTTAGGCCTTTTGAGTGAAAAAGCACTTGTAAGTACCTCTAATGATGACATGACCAAATGAAGACATGATTTCACAGAACGAACCTAGTTGTCATGCATATAGGAATGCATATTACTTGTGATTGGTGGCATATGGGGAAAGATCTTTGTGTATAAATCAAGAACTACAATTATTGCAATTCAGTTTTTTGTAGAAACTATATATATTGGCCATAAGATAGTTTAGATTTGTATACAAGTGGCCAAATATAATATTTTGAGCTCATAGATAGTACTAGGAAGAAAAAGCTATTGCCAAAAGATCCTAATGATGTTTCTATGATAATGTCTCCACAAGTACATTCTGTGCACATGTTCTCAGACGTCAATCCAAGTGTGCTCGAGTTTATATAAACGGGTTTGAGTGGTAAAAAGTATAAACGTGCAAACTTGATGTACATGTGCCATACATACATATAGAAGATACCAGAATTTCAGAGCAGTTCTGATTGAAAAAGTAAATAATTGAATACCTAAAACTTTATATACCACCATGTTCATCCATGAAACGAGTCATTAAGACAATCATGAATTATTGATAAATCATAATTATTGCACCAATAAATAGGACATTCCTTCACAGATGTGTTAATTAATGTTTTGTTGTTATCTTCCAGCTACTCACGCAGGAGCCTTTGCCTGGCAGCCGTTGACCTTAAAGGACATGTTCTGTGGAAGAAATGTCCAAATAAGATAATTAATGATTATCCCTAAACACAAGATGTTTTTAGAACGTAGTCTTGGGAAGATGAAGAACTAATATCGAGTAACATGATAGTCAGCCAATATCCATCAATAATGCGACAACCTACATTTTTAAGGAAAAAAATTGATACAATAATTTAAAGATTAGAATGATTATGACCTAATATAACTCAGGCAAGATTAGACACAACTAGTTGCAGTAGCTTCTATGATCATCCAGATTAATATATATGCAACATGGATAACCGTTAGAAATGAGATAAAATCTCAAAAGGATGTGTAACAGAGTCTAAAGGTATTGCTAAACTGATGTATAGCATCATTTTGTTCCAATCATGTGATACAAGGCAGAAAAAGAAATCGCGCCAAACCAATTTCTATTGAGGAGTTCAAAAGGTCACATTTAAGCGCAGAACTCATGTGTCTTGCTTATCTTCATAATCAAGGATCTTCCTCTCCATCTGCACCTCACAGTTCCTCAAAGAAAGAATTGTGAGAAAAACAGAACAGTTTTAAATAACTTTTGGGTCTTGCTAATCTTCCAGGTCAATGATCTTCCTCTCCATCTGGCTCACAGTGCCCCAAATAAAGAATTATAAGAAACCAGGAAATTGTGCACTAGAGCTGTTATGTAACAATATTTTAATGCTGCCAGAAACAGAGAGGCTAATGCAGACAAGCACATGATTTAAACCTTGACACTATTGAAATAGGCCTGGTTAAGTATGTTTTCTAAGTTTTACATTGTCAGGAACACATTTGCTAATCTATTAATCTTCTAAAATGCTCAAAGGTGTTTAGAGCCCACTAAGGCCTTGAATAAATATAAGCAAACTGCCAATGTCAATGCGATCACAAGAAAAGTACTCCAGTAACTCGTGCATCTTGTCTAAGGCTAATGATATGAATATAGTAAAGAGAATCAAGAGAGCTCAAATCTATGTCAATAGTAGTTAGGACAGTCCTTGGGTAATCAAGTGTTTGTGATTGCAGATGTTAATCAACATGGAGTTCTATATATCTAAATGGTAACTACCAGAACTTATTGCAGATGTTTATCCCAATAAATAAACTCATGGCAAAAATGGAGAAAAAGAAACTAATACCACCTATACGAGCTTCTACAAAACTTCCCCAAGAGAAAAAATAATAGAAGAGCCTCGCTCTTTTTCCTTTTAGAAAAGGATAACTAATTCCGGGAGAACAAGCTACTAGTACTTTGTTATGTGCCATTGAGTGGATTATAATTGTTTACAACATAGAAAATTGTATCTAAATGTCAGAATTAAGTAAAAAAATAACATTGGTGTATTTATAAATATGCTAATACATGCAATTAAACTTAGATTGGTGTACAAAAATATGCATGCCTGATAGCTTATAGATTTCATATAAAATCATGAAAAATTGCTAACTTGGGTCAATGATCAAGCTATTAAACTTAGATTAAGCTGTTCTTTCACTAAAATTGTATGTTTAGTTGTCTTCAATTCCTGATAGTTTTAGTTGTTTGATATAAGATGAAACATTATCACTCTACATCTTATACACGTTAGTTTCAGATGTCCAAAGTGAATCTCAACAATTAGATTAAAATTTTTGGGAATGTTTTACATGTGTTAACGCCGATGTGTAACAAACAAGTGAAGCAGTGTTTGTACTGATAACAAAGACTGCATCTTTGGTTAATGTAATTCTTATTTACCAGAGAAAGTAACCAAAGTTACTTTGATTACAACTAATTTAGATCTGGAAACAGAGATATGCTCGAGGGTTGTAGATTTTACAGGTACATGGATAAAACTGTTCTTTAGCACAGAAATATTTCTATCTATAAATCACAACACAGATGTTCAAAGTCAAAAGAAACTCAGCATTCTAGTCAACTTTTCCAACTAATAAGAACTAAAGTGTATTTTATTTGAAAACTGAGATGATTAAACAAAAGTTCAGGAGGGTTCAACCCCATGACATACCTCGACAATGGTCTCCAGCTTTATTTGCAGCCTTGTGAATTCCATCTTTGCCCAAACTAAAGAAATGATGCAACTGGAGAATTCACATTATAAAATTAGAATAAGTTAGTGGTCAACAACTTGATGCAAAAATCAACAAGAGGCACAAAAAAAAGCTCCGTGAAAGAGAAATTTTTAGTAACAACAAAATGAAGGGAATCAAATTGTTTTATATGAAAAAATTCTACGTACTGACACCTAAAAAGAATTAAGAAAATTCAGTCAGGGAATTTTTAAACTTTCAGACTGTATGCTTAGCTTCTGCCAATACTGCTGAAAACGTTATAGAAAGTGGGACAAGCCAAAATGATTCACACAAGATGGTGCAAATGAATTTGATTCTATATACTGACAGATTCTGGAATTGTAGAAAGTTCAGATGTAGGCGAAACACGAAAAGGGTTAAGAAGTAACAAAGACTACCATTAGTTTTAGCGACAGAAACAGGAATGCATTTGATGGTTCTCAACTACATGAGAAAAAATAAGTAAATGGCATCGATCGACATCTCATGCTCAATCTCCTCATTGGTTCCTTATTTGTTTACTTGCATGCATTCTGTTTTCATGCAAAGAGGATCAACACATAAGGAGTTAAGCTTAGATATTGTTTGACAATATTTATCAGCTTATAAATATTTGAATCGAGGTTGACAAGCATAGATGAGGAAACATAATTAACATATCCCAAGTCAAACCATAATGTGCTTAGAGGAGATTCATCAGCCTCAGGGCCCTCAACTGCAAAGGTAATAAATTAATATTTAAGATCCTAGTATATCATATGCTCAAACTCATCGTTGGTCCCTTATATGTTTCTGCCTGCACTGTGTATTGCAATTTCACTCTCTATTGGAGAGGGTTTAATTTATGAGCGAGCAAAAGCTTAGATATTGTTTAACAATAATTATCAGCTTATGAAATTCTGAATTGATGTTGAGAAGCATAAATGAGAGAGCATAAAGTATCATTACTTCTCACAGAGGGTAGTAACTATGAAGCACCGACACGGACACGAGTGTCCGACACGATACGTGTCCGACACGTGATTTTTGAAAAAAATTGCGACACGACACGATCATTAATTTTTTATTTTTTTAATTTTTTTGTGTAACCAAATGAAATTTTGTATAATTGTTGCATAAAAAACTAATAGCTATATATATATAAATCAAAGTTGACATAATTAACTTTATACATATTTTCTCGTAGCATGAGTTCAACAAAAAAATATGAAATAAATTTAATCATTCATCTTCAACATTTTCATCTCCATCATCGGTAATCACCATAGCCTCCAACTCAGGTTCATCAAGAGATAAATTGGCAACTTCAAGTGCACCACCATCTTCAAAAAAATCAAATGCATCACCACCGATATCCCACATCTTAGTTTCTCCTTGTAAATATTGTGGGCTCTTCCTTGACAAGAGGCGAAGATTGCTATGAACGAACACTAAATCTTCGGCACGTTTTGGAGTTAACTTGTTCCGTTTAAGAGAGTGCAAAAAAGAATAAGTACTCCAATTTCGTTCACAACAAGATGAAGAAGATGGTTGCGCCAACAACTTCAAGGCAAAAGCTTGAAGATTGGGTGCACACGCTCCATGAAGACCCACCAAGTCTTTGGATCCAAGTTGTAACGATCATGGATAGAATCAATATCACCAAAGTCTTCTTCCATTGTCGAGAATTTTGAATACTCCATATTCACTCTAGTGCGTTCCTCATTTGACAACAAGTATCTTTTGAAATATTTTATTCTTTCTCGAGAAACTTCGGAATCTCTATGTGGAGGAACACGAGTAGGATCTTCATTAAGCCATTCCGCACTATAGTACCTTCAAAAAAACACACAAATAATAATTAGTAACTTTCTAGAAATATAATGAATAGAAAACTGTAAATAGATAATAAACATATAAATTAAAATTACCTCGGATTTAGAGAATGAGACAAGTAATGAAGAGGAGTGTTATTCTTGTTCCAACGATCAACAAGTATTTTGTGGATGACATTATAAAATGATGATACATCTTCTTGACGCTTTCCTTTATGCCTATAAATCACCCCTTTCACTTTCTCTATCATTGTATCCCACATGTCATAGATCAAGTGAAGACAAAGTTTATCCGTATCACAAAATCTAATCATGTCATATATAGGCGAAGTGAAGGAAAGAACATAATCTATAGAGTCTCATCAAAGATCATCAAGTAATTTCAATTCCCGATAAATTGACCATTTTTCATCAATAACCATATTTTGAAGCCAGCTTGATAAGCTTAAATCTTTTCATCATAACAATAATAGAAGCAAATCGGCGTATCGGCCACGCGGATAACAACTTCAAAGGCACAAATTCATTAAACATTGCCCTTCTCATAGAATGGTTCATGATAAAAATTTTAATGACCATTACTTCTTCATAAAGATGAGTGATCCAACTACATTCTTCATAAGTAATCAAGTTATCCTCAACATTCTTTGCCGCACAAATATTTTTCAAAACAAGGTTAAGAGTGTGTACAACATATGGTGTCCAAAAAATGTGAGGATAGTCCGATTCAATTATTTGTCCCGTGCTTTTTTACAATTTGCGGCATTATCGGTAATAACTTGAACAACTTTTTCCCGACCAACTTCTTCTATAACCTTCTTTATCAAGTTAGATATAAAATATTTATCTTTGATCTCACCCGAGCAATCAACCGCCCTTAAAAACATAGGTCTACTTTCGATCACCGCCATGAAATTAATTAGTGGCCTTCTTTGTGGGTCACTCCAACCATCACTCACAATAGTCACTCCTTTCTCTGCCCATGTGCTCTTAATAGGTTGTAGTAATCTCTCAACATTTCTTCTCTCTTTTTGAAGAAGGGTAGTTCTCAACCTATTGTAATCGGGAGGCTTATATCCCGACAATCGACTATTCGAGGCTAAAGTATAAGAACTAATATAATAGGGATTTCTTACGAGTAAAGGGCAAACCACTTGAATAATACATTCTTGCAATTTCGAATCTAATTGATCGCGGGATGTCATGTTAAAGGCTTTTTCAATTGCACTACCATTTTTTTTTTTTCCGCTAATATATAACAATCCGTTGAAGTCATTATAACCGTCCGATGGCAATGGTACTTTTTTCTGGTTCTTTTGTTTCATTCTCAACGTAGCCTCGTCTTCTAATTTTGCATTTCATTCATATCTCTTTGTGTCACATTAGAATGACCCAATACCATAACCCGACATTTTAAACAAATGTGACATAACTTAGAATATATGAACTATTCTTGGTTGTATTACAAAATTACATTGCCCAAGTACATTACCACCCCTTCATTCAATTTATCAAGTTTTGTTACAAATTTCTAAAGAGGTTTGGATAAATCATCTATGGTAGAAGTGTTACTCATAATTTCAACAGATAAAAAAAAATCCAAAAGCTCAAATAAAGAGTAATATTACCCGATATTTATGAAGAGTAGTACAAGAAATGAAGAAAAATGTATTGATTTGGAATGGGGTGTGATCAATGCTCAGCCGATGTTTCCACTTTCCAGAATGTGATGAAAATGATATGAAATGGTTTTTGTTTGGCTTAGTTATATTTATGTACACTTCTTTCTTGGAGAAGATAAGTGGGTATTTGACTTTTAATCATTTGACCACTTTATATATATAATATATATATAAACAAAAGCATTTCAGTTTCCACTTTCCAAATAAAGAGCGTGTGGGCCATTCAAACAAACATTACAAAAGCTGGCCCAATAAAATCTCATTTGATCACTTTATATATATAATATATATATAAACAAAAGCATTTCAGTTTCCACTTTCCAAATAAAAAGCATGTGGGCCATTCAAACAAACATTACAAAAGCTGGCCCAATAAATGAAAACGTCTTGGTCTTCACAATCCCAAATTTAGGGGCAAACCATTTCGCGAGCCACCTCAGGTTCGCATAACTTCCTTTGACAAAAACGATGGCTGCCGGAAATCGTTGATAAGTTGTGATAAATTACAAGTTGAATCAAGAGAGTCCATATTAATTTGCAGCCAAACATTGAAAAGAAGGTTAGTTTTTTTTTGTTTTAGTAATTTCTTCCCCTTCTCTAAGTCCGGCGTGTCGGGAGGGTGTTGGAAGGCGTGTCTCCGAGTGTCCAATGGCTGAAATGGTCTGGGAATATGAAGACACGCCACGTTGCAACTCCGGGCCGTATCCATGGCGTGTCGGTGTCGTGTCGGTGTCCGACACGCGTCGGACACCGACTCGCCGGCGTCAAGAACGTGTCGGTGCTTCATAGGGTAGTAAAGGACAACTCAACATTTGATGGAACAAATTCAGCAATAGCAAAACGGGGTGAAAACAGGTTTTGTATCACATTTGTTGAGAATCTTTTGAATCACAGAATCTTTAGTTAGGATTGGTCCCATATTTGCCTGACTGTAATTAGAATCAATTATAGATCTGACAGGTTGTGATTAGTCCAGCCTTTCCTTATTTGTTATTTTGCTTATTAGCCCTTTCAGCTGTTTATAAAGCTGTATGTATTATTAAAATTAAGGAAGAAATCTACACAATCTTCTTCGTGGTATCAAAGCCATGCTTGGGGATTGAGTTTTATTCTTCTGGCACCTCCATTGCTGCCATACTTGTTTCTTTTTGTGTCAGCCTACATTGCTACCCGACTTAAAATCAAAGGAGCAATACAACAAGATCACTGTTTTTGTTTGGGTCACCTAATATGTCTAATATATTTGAAGTAACATCTGAAAATTATAGACTGCATTTGGGAAATTCCAAGCCCTAACGGCAGCCTTACAATCCAGACTACCAGTCACAAAGTCGGTGAAGGCAACTATATTTGATGGTCACAGTGTGATAAAATTCTACTAGTGTTAGAGGGAAAATGGAATTGTTAGATAGCTCTTGGAAGGCACCGGATCCGTGAGACCGAGTTTTAAGAACTGGGATGCTCAGAACTCATTGGCCATGATTTGAAGAATAGAGTATGTAAGACTAAATGAGGAAGATCTGTGATTGCTTTTTACAATGACCTCAGCAGTCGTTGGCAGGGATGAAATATTTATCAAGAATATTATTGGAAGTGTCCAGAGGATAGTATGAAGTTCAAACCTATGAAGCACCGATACGTTCTTGACGCCGGCGAGTCGGCGTCGGACACCGACACGACACCGACACGCCATGGATACGGCCCGGAGTTGCAACGTGGCGTGTCTTCATATGCCCAGACCATTTCAGCCGTTGGACACTCGGAGACACGCCTTCCAACACTCCTTCCGACACTCCTTCCGACACGCCGGACTTAGAGAAGGGGAAGAAATTACTAAAACAAAAAAAAAACTAACCTTTTTTTCAATGTTTTACTGCAAATTAATATAGACTCTCTTGATTCAACTTGTAATTTATCACAACTTATCAACGATTTTCGACAGCCATCGTTTTTGTCAAAAGGAAGCTGCGGACTGGAGGTGCTCACAGAAATAGTTTGCCCTAATTTTGGGATTGTGAAGACGTTTTCATTTATTGGGCCAGCTTTTGTAATGTTTTGTTTGAATGGCCCACACGCTTTTTATTTGGAAACTGAAATGCTTTTGTTTATTTATATAAAGTGGTCAAATGAGATTTTAAAAGTCAACTACCCACTTATCTTCTTGGAGAAGGAAGTCTATATAAATATAAGTCAGCCAAACAAAATCCATTTCATTTCATTTTCATCACATTCTAGAAAGTGGAAACGTCCGGCTGAGCATTGATCACAACCCATTCCAAATCAATACATTTTTCTTCAAAATTCAAAGTGACACTACTCTTCATAAATATCGGGTAATATTACTCTTTATTTGAGCTTTTTGGATTTTTTTTATCTTTTAAAATTATGAGTAACACTTCTACTATAGATGATTTATCCAAACCTCTTTGAAAATTTGTAACAAAATTTGATAAATTGAATGAAGGGGTGGTAATGTACTTTGGCAATATAATTTTTGTAATACAACTAAGAATAGTTCATATACTCGGGTTAGGTCGCATTTGTTAAAAATGCCGGGTTATGGTATTGGGACTTGTCCTAATGTGACACAAAGAGATATGAATGAAATGCAAAAATTAGAAGATGAGGCTACGTTGAGAATGAAACAAAAAGAACCGAAAAAAGTACCATTGCCATCGGAGGGTTATACTACTTCAACGGATTGTTATGTATTGGGGGAAAAGAAAAAAAAAGGTAGTGCAATTGAAAAAGCTTTTAACATGACATCCCGTGATCAATTAGATTCTAAAATTGCAAGAATGTATTATTCAAGTGGTTTGCCATTTACTCTTGCAAGAAATCCCTATTATATTAGTTCTTATACTTTAGCCTTGAATAGTCGATTGTCGGGGTATAAGCCTCCCGGTTACAATAGGTTGAAAACTACCCTTCTTCAAAAAGAGAGAAGAAATGTTGAGAAATTACTACAACCTATTAAGAGCACATTGGCGGAGAAAGGAGTGACTATTGTGAGTGATGGTTGGAGTGACCTACAAAGAAAGTCACTAATTAATTTCATGGCGGTGACCGAAAGTGGACCTATGTTTTTAAGGGCGGTTGATTGCTCGGGTGAGATCAAGGATAAATATTTTATAACTAACTTGATGAAGGAGGTTATAGAAAAGTTGGTCGGGAAAAAGTTGTTCAAGTTATAATCGATAATGCTGCAAATTGTAAATGTGCGGGACAAATAATTGAATCGGACTATCCTCACATTTTTGGACACCATGTGTTGTACACACTCTTAACCTTGTTTTGAAAAATATTTGTGCGGCAAAAAATGTTGAAGATAACTTGATTACTTATGAAGAATGTAGTTGGATCACTCATCTTTATGAAGAAGTAATGGCCATTAAAAATTTTATCATGAACCATTCTATGAGAAGGCAATGTTTAATGAATTTGTGTCCTCGAAGTTGTTATCCGCGTGGCCGATCGCCGATTTGCTTCTATTATTGTTATGATGAAAAGATTTAAGCTTATCAAGCGTGGACTTCAAAATATGGTTATTGATGAAAAATAGTCAATTTATCGGAAGATGATGTGCAAAGGACAAGTTTTGTGAAGTTGAAATTACTTAATAATCTTTGGTGGGACTCTATAGATTATGTTATTTCCTTTACTTACTATATATATGATATGATTAGATTTTGTGATACGGATAAATCTTGTTTTCACTTGATCTATAACATGTGGGAGATACAATGATAGAGAAAGTGAAATGGGTAATTTATAAGCATGAAGGAAAGCGTCGAGAAGATGTATCATCATTTTATAATGTCATCCACAAAATACTTGTTGATCGTTGGAACAAGATTAACACTCCTCTTCATTCTTGTTTCATTCTCTAAATCCAAGTAATTTTAATTTATGTATTTATTATCTATTTACGCTTTTCTATTCATTATATTTCTAGAAAATTACTAATTATTATTTGTATGTTTTTTGAAGGTACTATAGTGCGGAATGGCTTAATGAAGATCCTACTCGTGTTCCTCCACATAGAGATTCCGAAATTTCTCGAGAAAGAATAAAATGTTTCAAAAGATACTTATTGTCAAATGAGGAACGCACTAGAGTGAATATGGAGTATTCAAAATTCTCGACAATGGAAGAAGACTTTGGTGATATTGATTCTATCCATGATCGTTACAACTTGGATCCAAAGACTTGGGGTCATTCACGGCGCGCGTGTGCACCCAATCTTCAAGCTTTTGCCTTAAAGTTGTTGGCGAACCATCTTCTTCATCTTGTTGTGAACGAAATTAGAGTACTTATTCTTTTTGCACTCTCTTAAACGGAACAAGTTAACTCCAAAACGTGCCGAAGATTTAGTGTTCGTTCATAGCAATCTTCGCCTCTTGTCAAGGAAGAACCCACAATATTTACAAAGAGAAACTAAGATGTGGGATATCGGTGGTGATGCATTTGATTCTTTTGAAGATGTTGATGCACTTGAAGTCGCCAATTTATCTCTTGATGAACCTGAGTTGGAGGCTATGGTGATTACCGATGATGGAGATGAAAATGTTGAAGATGAATGATTAAATTTATTTCATATTTTTTTGTTGAACTCATGCTACGAGAAAACATGTATAAAGTTAATTATGTCAACTTTGATATATATATATATATATATATATATATGGTGTATTAGTTTTTATGCAACAATTATACAAAATTTCATTTGGTTACACAAAAAATTTAAAAAAAAAATAAAATAAATAATTAATGATCATGTCGTATCGCAATTTTTTCAAAAATCACGTGTCGGCGTGTCGGACACGTATCGTGTCGGACACTCGTGTCCGTGTCGGTGCTTCATAGGTTCAAACAAATAAATGAAAAGGAGAGAGTGTGGATAACAGATAGAATGTCAGTGATGTTCAACAAAAGGGAGAAAAAAAAAAAAAAAGTAAGTACAGGAGGACCCTAATCAGACAAGCACAAAACTGGAACTTTATTTTTATTGATTGGCTTACCGGTTTTTGTCACCTGCATGGCAACCTTCAATAATATCTTGGCATGCAAAGCTGACATAGAGAGCGCCAACACTGTATCAAAAGATTTGGAAATTCCTTCAGAAATGAGCAAAAAAAGAGGAAGAAAATAATAAGCTCAAATCAAAAGATGGGATATCAAGCACAAAATAATATGGATAGGTGACTTGGAGACATTAGTTGAACTATAAATAATTGTTTGATATCATGAGGAAACAAGTGAGCAAACAAAGTGTAGGTCAAAATAATCCTCAGGTTATTATGGTTCAAAGTTCTTCAATCAGAATACCTCTTTAATCTATTGTTACAATTTCAAAAAACCCTTGGACCATATGGAATTTAGTCAAAAAGCAATTTGAACTTGGAAATACCTATCAGTACTTCCGAGGATCTGTGTGCATTTTTGTGGAGAACAAGTACTCACACAAATGGGTAAAAATAACAAGGCGGGATTAAGAATGCGCCAGTGGCATTTTGGTACATGCTACTTGGAATGTGTTAGCCATTAGTGCACAAAGTTAGGCCTGCCCAGTATTCTCTTAAAGAGAAAATTATGATGGTTTCCAAATATAAACAATTTTAAAATTAAAATAGTCCAACATGTCGAGTGCCATTAAAAAACATAGTAATAAATGAATCAATATGCTACCAGTTACTCCTTTCAAACAGATCACGAGCACAAGCCATGATGATATCAAATTCCCAAACATTCATATCCCTGAATATAAAATTGATTAGAGTAATGTAAACAAGGCAAACAGTTCAACAGAATGAATTGTCATCATAGTTTATCGTCTAATAACATTTTTGATTGGTCAGTTGAGTAAAAAGATATTTGACAGCTTTCCAGTATGAGATGACAGACCGCAGCAAAAAATCTTTTCCAGCAGTCACTTTCATGGTTTGCAGCTGGACGAATTGGTTGTTAACAACTCCCTGCAGATTTTGAGCATGAAGCCATCAACCACACGTCAATATGAAAGATTCCACCAACTAAAAATTTCCAATGCAGTTAGATTAGATCTATGTGGGATATCCATAATTTTGGTATAAAATCTGAAAACTACCCAGCCAAACATGAAAGATAGTTATCTTTATTAGTCTACAGATCTTTTGGGAAGAAAAGTGGTGTCAGAAGATTCAAAATCATTAGCAAACAAATGAATATCCCCAAACCAGCGACTCAAATTTCAGTCGTCAAGAAAACTGTATTATTTGAGTGTTGTATGACACCCGTTTCCTAAACCCAAACCGCATGACCAAAATATTTAAATAACTAAGTTATTAAAAGCTGATCGTTCAGTCACTCATAAATGACCCAAAAACAGATCATACTGTTTAGATTATTAGCATGTTTGGCCCTGATTTTAAGCTGCTTTCTTGCCGTCTTATTTCAGTAGTAAGCGAAATGAGCCAAGAAACAGCTACTTAAAAGCGGGCTAAACATGCTTTATATGAACTGAAATAAGCCACTCCAAGCCAAACTTTCCATTTCCTATGACTCAATTTAGTGTCATAATGAGCGCAGCAAAATATTCAATCTTGCTTTGTTTATTGCAGGACTCAAGCTTAAACGAGCTTTTTAAGTCCAATGTTTACTGAGACAAGCTTAGCTTGAATATTTACAAGCTAAAACAATTCTTTAACCCCAGATTATTTTTATTTTGACTCCATTTTGATTTTTTGAACGTGGGTGCGAAGACACTAGCATGTACACATTAGATCCTATCAGAACTCCAAAGCTAAGGGCCTTTTGGAAGGGTATTACTAGGATGGGTGATCCCCTAGGGAATCTTCGTGTTGAGTTCCTTTTGTCTCTTTAACTCCACCTATGTTTCTCGTAGTCAGCTCCAAGCCCGATAAAGGAGGGCGGTTGCTATAGGTTGAGAGCCAGCTTATAACTTTATCAGATCTTATGACATTATCCATTTTGAACGAGCTTTAAATGAGTCCAAGCCAACCAGCTCCTAAGCTATTGGAGCCTGTTTACGAGCTCTAAACCTAATTGTGTTTGTTTAAATTCAAATTTCCAAATCGAGCTTTAAACAAAATAAGAGAAAAATAAAACATTGGAGAATATCTTTCATTGAATTGGAATTTCATTAAATTTGCGACTTTCTTTCAAAATAAAAGGTAAATGAAATATATTACTCATAGATTTTGATTTTCATCACTATTTAAAAAAAATAAAAAATTAGGCTAATCTTTGCTGTTTTGAAGCCGTTTTTAGTTTTTAATTTTTCAAACACTCAAAACATGTTTACTTATCCATTTTCAAAAATGAATTTTAGAAAACACCCAAAAATTTTACAAAAGAAATGGAAAATGATATTTGGGTCGTTTTCATCATTTTCTTTACAAAACAAGTTTACATCCAAAACGGCTAAAAACGAAGAAAACGCACAAATGGACATCATTTCGATTCCTCCCCACATCATTTTTGAACAGGCTATATTTATTTTTTAGGTCTCTCCAACCAATTTCAGCACGACGCCTTCTTCTTCTTCTTCTTCTTCTTTTCAGATTTGGGATTTATAATTATGGTTAACTTTTTGGAAAATGAGTTCAATTTAATGGTATAATTTTCGTGAACCATTGGCCAATCTATTAGTTAATCCGCATCTCCGTACAAGTAGAGAGCAACTCTCCAACACCCAGGCATGAGAATGATGAAAGAGACCTTTTTCTGTTTACTATATGTTCTCCCTTTAAAGTAGAATATACAACATTCACTCTTGAGGCATATCATTTAACGTACATTTAATTTTGTGGCATAGAATCCTGGACTTCAAACACGATTCGAGGAGGAAAAACCAACCGTAAATTGATATTATTTATATGCAATTTATAATATGAGATATATAGTCAGTCAAACAAGAAGTTGATCTCGTTAAATATAAATTTGAATTATTATGTCTCCTCAAATGAACTTTTGGGATGTGGTAGAGAAGGTGATGGCTTAGAGGCTGCAGCAATGGCGTTGGTGAGGGAGCAATTGGATGAAATTTTGGTTTCTGTTGATTGATGTAAACAAAAATAAACTACGATTGGACAGTTATTTTGGTACAATTTTTCTCATCTTTCCTTCTCTATCAAAAGTCGTCATGGTTAAATTATGGAGTAAGATAGCATCATTGCCTGTTAATATGGTGGAATTTAAGAGTGAATGAAAATAAGTTGTAACTATAAAATTTGTTGTATTTTGACATTGTGTTGAATGTGAAACTATTGGCGTAGCTCACATTTACATCAATGGTTTTGCTTTTCTTGATAGTTACAACTATGCCATTCTTTAAACAATTGCTTCCTTGTGACTTTTATTTATATATTATAATTGGGATTTTGATTGTACACACAAAATACACGCAATGGTATTTATGAGTAAGATTATGAGTTCTTGTCGATTGAAGAGTTGGGATTTGATTATAGAGAGTTTATTTTGAATTTTTATTCTGGAACATGAAAGTTATATAGAAAGCTACAATTTTTGATTGGAGAGTTGGGATTTAATTATAGAGTGCTTTGTTTTGATTTTTTGTTCAGGAGCATGTCGTTTAAGTAGAAAGCTACAGTTTTTTATTGAAGAGTTGGGATTTGATTCTATTGAGTTTTGTTTTGAATTTTTGTTGAGGAACATGTTGTTTAAGTAGAAAGTTACAATCTTCTTCGTGCTACTCATCTTCTGGCATATGGGTCTCAGTATATGAGCATCATCCCGTCAATTCCAATAGAAAAATTTCGACTTTCCCTCCTCTAACGTTCCTGCAAAATTGCCGGAAGAAAGGACTACATGGCACAAATGTTGAATGCAACTTAATATTACTTTTTTTGGAGCAATTTTTGTTATCAAGTTATTTGATTTAAAATGAGGTTTAAAGGAGCTACAAACTGTGTGGAAGTTGGAAATATATATTTGAAAAGAAGTTTTTAGATAAAAGCATTGAAAAATGTTGCTTTTCACAATATATTAGTGGGCATTTAGTTTGGTAGGATCGAAGTATGTATGTTTCTATGGTTTGTGTTTGTGATATTAGGATTATCGGAAGAGCTCTGCTCTTGTTGATCTGTCTGTTTTAAATGCAATGTTGATGAATGACAACGTATATTTTTAAGGATTTTTTAAGAGCATTTCGGTGAATGATGTAGCAGGATTGGTATCACAATTTTCCATGCTAAATTTTATTTATTTTTATAAATTAATTTGATCAGACTGACTATTGTAGACTGATTGTTGTAGTCTCCTTTAAATTTAGCCTTGTTTAAGTAAAGATAACATCAAATTGATAGGCATCTTATTGGGTAGATCTGGCAACTGTATATCATATTCTATTGTGTAATCCTTGTTTGGTATCTCTATGTTTAATCTGTTGGTCCAAAGAGACAAGTTATAGAAATGTTGAGTTTAGTCCCTCAATTACATGTTCTATCTTTAATATTTACTTCTATATTTTCTAATTTTTGCCAAATTTAATTTAGGTTTTGTTTTTTGTAATGGAAAAAATATATTTCAAGATTCACCAACTTCAAAATTTGTATGTTATTTAATACTATATTAACATGAAGCCATTACAATTTATTGAATAATCAAATTTTTTGAATAAAATATTATTTAAAAAAAATCTCAAATTTTAAAAGTAAAAGCGTTTCCCAGTTTTTTGTTTTGAGAAACAGTTTTTTAAAATGACAAAAAGAAGTATTTTCAACCATTTCAAAAGAGACACTCAAACACAATACTGAAAATGAATTTAAAAACTCAAAACTGAAAATTTAATAACAAAGAGAACACCCTAGGGTTTTTATCGGTCTCAACAAAATTAATAAAAATCGTATAAAAGAGGCATTAGAGCATCTCCAATGCAACAATGTCAAGACAATGTCTAGTCTTTTTTTACAAATGCCAAAAAGTACTTATGTGGCACAATTAATGCTAGAAAGTGTCTAGAACAATGTCCACTATTAATTTAATAATCTCTATCCAATCAATACATTTCTATCTCTTTCTTTTTTTCTAAAAAGCTAATAATAATTTACCATATTTTCACATTAAACATGGTTGCATTGGAGAAATTTTTTGATATAATGTCAATGTCTTTTGCCACGTATACATATTAGACGTTGTTGCATTGAAGATGCTAGTACATCAACATTCAAAATTTAACGGAGAATAAAAACAACAACAACAAAAAACGAGATAAAAAAAAAAATTGAAAAGAAAAATGAAACCCTAATTAAAAGTTGCCGTCAAGCAAGCTTCAACAAACACAAGTTGTGCACGTGCATGCCCAATAAAGCACCGGATCTGCACATCCGCAAGGACGTTTCATGGAACAAATCAATGTGTTTTTACGGCTTTATGCAAAAAAACCAAGAAAAATAGAGCAAATTTCGAGCAAAATTAAACAAAAAAATTCACCGAAATAGAAGATTGAATTAAGTGAGAGTTGAGTTTGTTCACCTCAGCAACCATCGATTGGATGATTGTGTTCAGCTGCGCACGCTTTCGATCCGCCAGACCCATTTCGCTTTGAGGGTGTAGTTGAGAGAGAGCGCGACAGTGAAAGAGAGTAAGACCGAGAGAGAGCAATGCAGAGAGAGAGAGAGAGATGGGGGGCGAGCGAGAGTGAGAAATGCATGACGAGTAGGGTGGCCGGTGGCGACTGGCGATGGGTCTACTGGGGTTTTCGAAGGTTGAACTGACAACACATGGCGGGCATCTGTAAGCATTTTATACCACTGGTTTCTGCATTGGGGAAATTAAAATATTTATTTTTAAATCAAGTTGAGTTTTAAAAAAAAAAAACAATTCATTTATTTATAAAATTAAATAAATAAATAAAATATTTATTTTTAAGCACTTGTTTGGAGTTGTTTAAATTATAATTTCAACTGGCTTAAACTGGTCAAACATATTTTTATCCACACATTTCGTAGGAACCACATCTTATAACCTATTTTTTATTCACACATTCACCAAAAACTTATAATTTCATTATTTAAAAAATAATTTCAACACTACCAAACATGCACAAGTAAAGAATTTTTTTATTCAATTAAGAATAAAGGTGGAATATTTATTCATACAAAAAAATGAAAATTAAATATATGTTATTGTACGTCTTCTTGTATATTTTATTGACTCATTGTCTTGTTCGAAATAGGTTAATATAGGTCTAAAGCTAGTACTAGAAAAATCGCATTTCTCATGTCCATATATGTAACCAATTAAATACATCATCTACATACTATCGCGCCAAAGAAACAAAAAAAGTTAAAAGGCACGCATTTAGTGTAATGGACTTGGTCGTAGTGGAAATGGTTGGGAAGCACCTTCCTAATTTATTATTTAAAAATTCTTAAATCTCATTTTGCTTACGTCTTTGTGAATTCTTTGCTTAATTGCGTCACTCACTTCTTGTCAATCAATTACCTAGCCAATAATCATCAAACTAGTAAACTCTATCTCATTTTACTATAGCTTGAAAAAACTTCATGCACTAACTCCACGTAAATTGCAATTGACAATTGATATTGACATTTCGATCTAGAGTATCTTCGACAGCTTTTTTTCACTTCCAAAATCTATTTTGCACACTAATAATAATTCTTCTTGCACACTTTTTAACTGAAATTGAAATTTGACAAAATTGTCCTCAAGGTCATAAAATGGCATTTGAATGTTAAAAGGACAATTTGATCATTTTATCTCAAATTCTTTTGAAAAGTCAGCAAACTCATGCTCAAAAAATAGTGTTTTTGGTTGAAAATACATACCGAACATGCTCTTAATCAGATTTTAATTTCAACTCTCCAAGATCATCGAACGGTCCACTAATAGATTCATTAGCATCTACCAAATTATATATCCATTGAGAATATTGCCAATATGTTCACGTGATTAAGAGTGCGTTTGAGAATGCTTGTAAGTACCTAAAATTTTATCAAAATTTTATCAAACATTATTTTTATCTATACATCATGTAGAATCTATTACTTATAATCTATAAAATAAAATTATCTAACACAGTCAATATGCCAATATTTTTATGAATTTGCTATTTTTACATTCTGAAAAGGTGAAAATTTTATTTTCAATTATTTTAAAGCTTGGTTAAACATGCTCAAGATGCCAATATTTTTATGGAATTGATATTTTCTCATTCACAAAAATGATAATTCATGAGAAATTGGGCGCATGGATAGAATTGTTAGATTTTTTGTTAAAATGGCACGTGCCTTACACAATGGCCCTTTTTTTTTTTTTTTTTTTTTTTGTCCTTTAAGGTTATTTTGTTGTCAAGATTGACTAGTATGGAACAATTGAGAAAAACAGAAAAAAAAAATGTAAAAATAAAATGAAGCGAGATGTGCCATAGCAAATTTCCTTAAAAATACTTCGTCCCCTACAAAAGTGTTAAATAAACGTCTGTCTCCCAAGATACAGCGCTTATTCTAAAATTTGTACTGTACTATACCAATATTGTCGATCAAATCAATAAATGACTACACTCTTATCGAAAGAAAGGAAAAAAAAAAGATATTTCGAAAAAGTTTTAGAAATTATTTTTCCATAATTTTCTAAAATATATTTAAGCAAAATTTTGGAGAGATAGGAAATTTCAAATCAATTGGTGTGAAAAAATTGAATTTAAGTATCCCTATTTATAGAATTTGAAATGTCTATTTGAATTTGTGTGTGCCTCTTTATGAATAAGTGCATCATTTGATCTAAGATCGCATCATTTCATATTTTTATGTAATCTGATTATTCAGCTTAAATATTGAATGAATGTGTCCATTTATCATACACATTCACCAATTATGAATGAATATGTTCATTCATCATATTCATTCACTAATTACGTGTTTTTTTATTGAAGACTTTTTCAATTCAACTAAAATTAATTATAGATCCACATAGTTAAATATATTTAATGATTTAACTTGATAAAATTCAATTAATTCCAACGACTTTCGCTAATCCATCTCAATTTTATTTAAAACCAACTGAAAAATAAAAAGAGAAGAAAAGGAAAGAGAAGAAGAAAAAAGAAAATGAATCTCAGACAATGTTCATTATCGCACAATTAATGTACTTTTAAGAAAATCGAGTTTTTCTTGTGTTGCGAGAAAAAAATCATATGGAAACAATCAAATAAATGTTTAGCAAACTCTTGTTTCATAATTGTTGTATGGTTCAAAATTAATATTTAAGCATTTGGTAATAAAAGTGATTTATTGCTATAATTGTATAAAATTACTAAAAGACATTGATAATAATAATATTATTTTGTATTATTATTATTATTATCATGAGTAGTATCGTAAATATTACTTCTATAACAATATGTAATATTATCAAATATTTTTCAAAACAATGCATTTACCTTAATTATTTTATAATAAAAATAATATATATCTATTAAATCTTAAAATTTTAAAACATTAAAATATAAAAGCATACTAATATTGTACAAAAATTAATTAAATTTGTATTTAAATTATTAGTGAAAATGTATTATAATTAGTATACTAATAAATATGTGACATAAAAGAAATTACTTTTATTAATTAAGGTCAAAATTGATATTTTAATAATTGATAAATAGAAAAGCTATAAGAAGAATCTGAAAAGCTATCATTTTGCTGTTTATCAAAATCTGCTTCCTAGGATAATATAGATTATTTAAGAATCACTTTTTAAAAATTTACCAAACGCTTGAAATAACTTCTGATTGTTTGAGAATTAGAAGTTGGGCTCCAAAATCAATCACAAACGGATCATTAGGCTTGGTTTTAAGAGAATCATTTTTTGTTGTGTTGTGGAAAGAATCAGATTAGTGTTTGATAACTCTTGTTTCATAATTGATGTATGTTTCAAAATCAGTATTTAAACGTTTAGTAAACAAAATTGATTTATTGTTATGACTGTATAAAATTACTAAAATGAACATTGATTATATAATGTTATTTTGTATTATTATTATCATGATTAATATTATAAAATTTATTTATACTTCTATAACAATATATAATATTATTAAATATTTTTTCAAGACAATGTATTTACTATAATTATTTTAAAATAAAAATAATATATATTTATTAAATCTCAAAATTTATAAAAAGTAAAAAGTAATTTTGCATAGTAATATTATACAAAAATTAATTAAATTTAAATTTAAATTATTTTGTGGAGATGCATTATAATTAGAATACTAATAAATTTGTGACATAAAAGAAATTACTTTAATTAATTAAGATCAAAATTGATATTTTAATAATAAATATATAGAAAAGCTAAAAACAGAATCTGAAAAACTACTCTTTTCTTCGCTTCTCAAAATATGTTGCCGAGATAATACAAATTCTTTTATAATCATTTTTTAAAAATTTATCAAATGCTTAGAGCATCTCCAATGCATTCAATGGATTGGATTAAAATACGTGCCACGTCATCAAATAAACAATGTGTATTATGTGGAGCACAATGTTAGGGTGATGTGGCAAAAAAAAAAAAAGAAGTTGTGAGGTGCTCATTCTATATCTAGATGTTCTGTGAGATGTGATGAGTCATTAATTATTTTAATTTATGATTTAATTTAACTATCAAAACAGGGACGTGGGAAATGAAAATTTGGTGGGAAAAGAGAGAAAGAAGAGGGAACTTCATATCTTTTTCAAAGGTGAGGGAACTTCATATCTTAACCAAATTAACATCACAATTGACCGATTTCATTGGATTTCGAAGCAATTTTTTGCGAAGTGGTGAAGATTGAGCAGAGAATGAGAAATTAAACGACAACAATGAGCTTTGCTGCGATTTCAAATTCTTCAGTGAAAGAGTACAAATTGAATAATATTTCAGAGGTAAGTTTATCAAGAATCTTCTTTACTCCATCATTTGATCTTCAAGGTTGTTGATTGGGTTTTTTTTTTAAAGTTTTTATAAATGCCCCAGTATTAGAAAATGCGATTGATAAAATGATGAATTTCTAATGATTTTTCGGTGGGCTTGCAAGATTTGTTGGGAACCCATGTTTTTATTTGCCCATTTTGTGATGACTATTAATTGTTTCCCCATTATTATCATCAAGAAAATCTTACGGGTTTGGTGGGTCTAGGCTAAACCGCACTAAAGACTTTACCACAGCTATTAACTCATAATGAAACTAGAATAAGTGGAGAAAATTAACACAAAGTTCACCCTTTGTGCGGACTTTTAATCCGTAATAGTTCTCTTACTTGCAACAACTCAATCCTGCTATTTAGTCTCAATTCGATGATTTGCACAGAATGCTTTAAGCTCTTTGCAACTTCTACAAGATTCGAAATCAATTTACCAATAGGTAAATAAAATGAATATTCGGGAAACCCGAAATAGCAATCCAAACCAAACCATATTGCGGACTAGCACATGAATGTCGGATCGGTGGGTTTAGCAATTATTCGATTACACTGTTACTAATATACCATCGGATCGGTTTTTTAGCACATGAATATCGGATCGGTACCTTTACGGCATATGTTTGGCTTAGAGTTGGATATGGATTTATAGTCAAATCTGCCTATTTCCCTATACACAAGTATTATAGAATAAACGATAAACTTACCTCCCTTTCCCTCAATTTAAAACTATTTGAAATGAAGCGAAACACAAAAACATAACCAAATTGTATCCAAATAAATTCTCTGTCGGAAAGAAGAACTAGTTCAAAAGATACAAGTGACCAAGTTGCTTTATTTCATTCTTGCTAAATGACTAAGCTTTCTTTTTCTTGTTTATTTGAATATTGACTGTTTGGTTATGAAGGGTCATTTGTAAATATAATTCCAAGGTCCCAATTGGGCCAATCTCATGTTGTCAAAGGCTGTGATTGAGATCAACTATTCGAATACGAATTTTGGATTCTCTTTTCGTAGTAAGAACTTGATATAGTTTTGAGTGCTCATGATGCTTGATTAATAAATTTTGTGAATTTTAAACTCAAGAGAAAGTAGAGAGTTTCCACATATCACTACTTATTGCTTTCGATTATGACCTTGTGCGAGCGCATCTTTAAATGGATTCACAACACTCACATTTTTCACCTTCGCAACAACATTCAAATGACACCATTCCAACTGAATTTCCAAACCCAGTTGATTCATTCAACATACCATTTCACCAAACTCTTCCTACTTTTCACATTAGCCACCCATTCGGTTCAAGATTTTCTTACCAAGCTCTATTGAACAATCCTAATAGTCCATTCGATTATTCTCAAACTTGTACTCCATCCAAAGGACGAAAAAATAAAGTGAGTAATACCCAAAAGTCAAACTCTCAAACTTTTTGTGCCAACCCAAATTGGTCGAAAGCAGAAGATATTGCACTTACAAAGGCATGGGTATACATCTCGGTTGACGCTGATGTTGGCAACGGTCAAAAAAATATAGCAATGTGGAATCGTATTTTTGAAACTTGGAAGGACAATATGGGGCCAGAATGTAACAATGTTCGAAATACCAACAGCTTAGGATGTCGCTGGCAAAAAATACAACAAGATGTTAGCAAATTTCATAGATTTTATGAACGGCTAGAAAGACATCCAAGAAGTGGAACAACTCCAGATGATATGGTAAGCCTTTCTTTTTACTATTATATTCTAGCACGCTTTATTTTGATTACGCATAACACACTAGACGATTCGAAAAATAGATTTAACTATATGCTTGAATTAAAATTTTAATTTAAATTTTTTTTTTTTGTAGAAAATAGAAGCAATGAGAATGTTTGAGAATTGTAACGACAACAAACCATTTAAATTTGAACATTGCTGGAAGATCCTAAAAAGCAATGCGAAATAGTGTACAACTCAGCTTACCAAGATGAATGAATCTAACAAGCACCGATCCAACAATGGTAATACACCAGGAACTCATGAGAATATTGTCAATCTAGGTGATGAATTTATGACATCAACTGGTATCAACTCGATGAGGTTGTACGCCCCAAGGAAGAAAATGTTGTAAAGATAAAAAGAAAAGTTAAATGATGAGAACGGTGTAGTGGATGTGTTGAAGAAGTTACAATGCACTCTAGAAAAGCAGTTGAAGTTAATCAAAAGAGTTGGAGCCGAAAAGAGAAAGATATGAAACAATTTGAAATGCGAGAACAAACACCGAGAAAAAAGATTTAGAACTCAAAGATACCGCACAAAAATTGAAAATCAAAGATCAAGAATTGAGAGAGAGCTCAAAAGAGGAAAGAGCAACACCGCATTATAAACCAAGATATCGGCAAACTTACACCAAAGATGCGAAAGACACGTGAAATCTACCAGGCTAAAATATTGAAGGATTTGGGAGAACGATGACCTTTTGGAAATGATATTGTAAGTAATTAGTTTTCATTTTGCATTATGTATTAATATTGCCTTCAACCTCTCTTATAAATTGACTTTTTCTTCATTGGTCATCTTTTTTTTTTTTGGTTCAGGAATTGTAGCCAAGTTCAAGTACATTTGTGTGGCTTCTCTCATTCTAACGAGCAACTAAAGAGTAGCATAGTTAAGAGCATTAGCATAACAAATCATAGACTTGCTCCCATTATTTTTTTAACTGACTATCATGTTTAATTTTCATTGAAAAATTAATGTTAATTTCTTTTCTATTATAGTCGTGATTCGATATTACATGTAGCTTTCAGTTTCATTCTATATTCAAATTTCATAATATCAGAAATTTCTTGATAAATCCTAGTAAATTGTGATTCTGATATTTAATTTTTTATATTTCAAGAAAATGAAAATCCCATTTTGAGATACTAAACAGATTGATCATTTGGTGATGGGCATGGCAAGATTATTAATGGGAATGATCTTCATTAGTGCTATTGTGTTTCCGGGTGGTTATGAAGATAGCTGTAATTTATCAATATCCTAGTCAGGTTATCGTGCTCTGAACAGTCAAAGCCTGTCTTCATTATCAAGTACGGAGGTGCCATGGTCAGCTCGAAGGGGGACTCTTTCTGAGAACGAGCGTGTCCTGAAAACAGTGAAGGGGTAATTTTCTATGTACTGCTTTTAATGTGAATAAATGCTGTTCTTCGAAATCTGATTAACTTCTTTTGTGGCTAATGTATTGAACTCAAACATATTTGAATGTTCAATTGATACTTCATTTACTAGTTCAAGTCTTGAACTGTCAACAACCTGTATGTTTCTTTTATGCCGGCTGGGCACTGCTATTATTGTGATTGAGGACCCCCAATAACCATTTTTGTTGTACCAAATTCTTTTCGATGACAATAAGTTCATGATCTGCGTCTATTACTATATATTTGTGAAACTCTAGCTTTTGCTAATACAATGAAGATAATTATTTCCTGTTAAGATGACTAAGCTAGGATCCAATAGTGGAGATGGTATAGATGGCTGTTTGTTTTGTATCTGTAATTCTAGTTTCAGCATTACTACATGATATACTTCTTAAGTAAAACATTTAATGCCGACCAATTCATTCTTGTTGCAGTATACTGAACAAGCTGACTCCTGAGATGGAACACAAATTATTTATGCCTGATTCATCGGTTTTCACTTCATTGATTATCAATCTCTGCCAGTCTGGGAGATTAGAAGAAGCGGACAAGTATCTGACGACAATGAAAGCTCGATCATTTGTTCCAAGCTCATATGTTTACAAGATACTGATTGCTGGCCACTTGCATAAGGGTGACAAAATGAGGGCTCATAAACTTTACAGTGAAATGGTTGGAGAATCATTAAAGACTATTGCCTGATATGAGGGATCCCATGTTTAATGATTTATTAAAGTGTTTAATGATTACATAACTTCTACATTTTTTCTGTTATCAAAGTGTTTCATTAACAAGCCGTGTTGTGACTTTATGGTATCGGCCACCAGAACTTTTATTTGGAGCAACTCAATACGGTGTTGCGGTGGATTTATGGAGTGCTGGTTGCATCCTTGGGGAATTATATCTTTGGGAAGCCTATCATGCACAGTAGAACCGAGGTATTATAGAAACATGTCTTTCACTATCTCAAAAATATTAATGTCCTCATCTGGTTGTGTTTTTTTTTTCCTCTTTCCAATAAATATCACTCACTTGTATATCCCCAAGTTGTTGACATGTCCTCTTTTCTTTCTTTCCCTGCACGTGAGTATGTATGTCTTTTTATTTATTTATTTATTCTCGAAAGTATGACAACAAGATGCATGACATCAATTTTACAGCGATTGTGATTGTGGTTAAAAGATATAAAAAGTGGTGGTTGTCTTCGCTCATGGGCTGAATAGTGTTAGTGCTTAAAATGAGCGATTACATCTATCTCTAACAAATGGTAGTCATGGGTGCTTATGACATTGCAAATTTGTCTGAGTGCGATATTTTCTTAATCGTCTGTTATCCACGCTGATGTCTTAATGTCATCTGGAAGTGCCATCACTATATAGGCCTCTGACCTGACCATTGTTCATCATATGATCTTCAAAGTAGCACATTCATTAGCGATGAGTATTGTTAGTGATGATGTTTAAAAGAAATATAAAGAGTTGATTATTTTCACTCATAGGTTGGAAACTGCTTTTAGTTCCATAAGTGATCCATGATTATATCCATACTAGCTTTTATTGCATGTTGGTCTTGGGTGCTTATGACTGTGGCAAAATTATGAGTGTGATATTTCCTTAGTCCATTATTTTCATAAATTTCATTTTGTAACTTGTAGGTTGAGCAATTGCACAAGATTTTCAAGCTTTGTGGTTCTCCATCGAAGATTATTGGAGAAAATCAAAATTACCTCATTCAATCATATTTAAACCCATTCAACCTTACTGACGGACGGAATTCTTTGAAATGTTTAAGGATATTTCTTTTGATTTGTTTTTCACAATAGCACATAGAGTACATATTGCGGTTTGGAGTAATTAGCATTCCTTCAAAATAAAGAAAATAGCTGAACTGAATGTATTGTAAACTTGTAAATTCTCTACATACGATTAGCGAATGGTTAGCAAGTGAAAGATAGAAGCATATAGTGACACCCACTTCCACGAACAACGCATACCGATCTTAAAATATCGGCAAAAGTGGAAGGCTAAGCCCGTAAATGAACCAAAAACTTGACTAGATACACATGCACTTTTTCCGAATCTTGAACATACACTCGAAAGCGGTCTTAAGCTAACAAATTAAAAATCCAAATTTGGTTCACTACATTGAGAACTTTTATTTGTCCCTATCTAATGACATTAAACTATGAAATCAAAGAAGCATACATTAACATTAACATCAAATTGCTTGATTATCACCATATATTTCCCATAAGTGATTGATAAGATCACTCTTTAATTCTTTATGTGAACCCTTTTGTCTTGGACTTGTTTCGATTCGATTAATCATCTTTGACACGAGAAAGGTATAATCATGTTCTCGTTGATATCTTCCACCGTTTCTCGTCGTGAGGTTGCCAATTTTCGGGATCGATGCCTTGACTAAGCTCACTCTCAATGATCATATTGTGCAAGATGATGCATGTCTTCATTATCTTTCCTAAATCCTTTGCATTCCACATACGTGTTTGGCCTTTAACAATATGCCACCGACTTTGTAACACTCCAAATGCTCGTTCTACGTCCTTTCTCACAGCTTCTTAGTGCTTAGAAAATAATTTCTCCTTAATAGAAGACGGTTGAGATATTGTTTGAATTAAAGTGGCATACTGTGGGTAAATTCCATCCGAGAGGTAATATCCCATTTCATACTGATGACCTTGTACAACGAAGTTGTATTGGGGTGCAATATCATTAATAAGATCATCAAATAAGGGAGATCTATCTAAAACATTAATGTCATTATTAGTGCCAGCCATGCCAAAGAATGCGTGCCAAATCTATAAATTTTTTGAAGCCACAATCTCTAAAATGAGAGTAGGAACTCTTTTAAAACCGTTAGTATACGTTCCATGCCAAGCTGTAGGACAGTTTTTCCAATGCCAATGCATACAATCTAGACTACCGAGCATACCTGGAAATCCTCGACCATCACCTTCTTTTAGCAACCTTGCAATATCATCTTTATTTGGTTTTCTTAAATATTGTTCTTCAAACAATCCTATGACAGCATCACAAAAACGCTTTAAGCTTTCAATTGCAGTGCTCTCTCCAATTTGAACATATTCATCGAGTAGATCTGCAGGACAACCGTATGCAAGCATGCGTACTGCTGCTATCATTTTCTGTAAAGGACTCAACCCCTCCTTGCCAACTGCATCAACCTTTTGGGTAAAATAATAATCATAATTTTCAATTGCTTGTAAAATGCGTTTGAATAATTCCAGATCCATTCGAAATCGATGTCGGAAATGCTCTGGCGTATACTTTGAGTTCTCACCTTTGAAGTAGTCATTAACAATTAAATCATGACGTTTTTTCCTATCACGGCGAATATAGCGCCTACCAGGCATTGAGCCACCATGAGGACGATTTGGGTTGTTCATTGTTGTAGAAAGTATCATAGGAACATGAATTGCGATGGTTTGAATCACGTTATAAGACATTTCAACACATGATCTTTCCTCCATTAATTCCTCTTCTAATAGTTGTTTGGTCGGTGAAGGCGAGTCATTGCTTGACGATGAACTGTTGAGTCGATTCATAATTTGGTGACGACATGGTTTATAATCACACCTATTAAATCAAAAATATATAAATATTAACATCTCATTGGCATATAGATGCCATATAAAATTTCTTGCATTAGTTTCCATCCAAATTAACATAGATGCTATAAAAAAAAATTGTTAACAATGGAAGTGAATTCAAGAGAAAATTCATGAAATTGCGATATTAAATCCATCTTATGGATAGTATTCAAGATCTAAAGCAGGCACATACCGTTAATCAAGAGGGTCCTATAAATTCACTTTAATGCTATGAAATCCATTAGAATTTTATCTACGAAAGACAGCAGAAAATGCTATGAGCGTTTTCACGAAAATTCCATAGCTTATCCGATATCTCGAGCATTAGAAGTTCAAAGAAAGCTTATGCATCTAGTGTCTTGACTTATCAAAATTAGAATTCATTAGCGGGACTTATTCTAAGCAAACATTTCCAAGCTACGATTAAAAGCGACAACTAACTCTCACCAATAAAATAAATAAAAATAGGAAACATTTAGAAACATGAACTCAAAGATACTCATTTATTTGTTCGAGATAATGAACAAGAATATCCAACGGCTAAAATATGCGAAAATAAGTCAATTTTCAAGAGACATATAAATCAAAATATATCATCACAAAAAGAGTTTAAGATGGAATCCATGACAAAATTCATTATTCGGTAATTGTGGAATCCATAACAAAAATTGATTAAATAAGAAATATCAAATGATAATATTGATCAGTTGAATCCAAAAAAAAAAAAAAAAAAATTTAATCTAATTATCCAATATTCATCAATTACATAAGGAAAATTGTGGGTCTCAACATATTACGGTAATAACAATTATTGTCTTTGTAATGATTTCCATTCATTCAAAAACCATATTAATTTATTTCACAAAAATTCTTTCAAACTGGTAAAATTGATGTCGAAGCTTGCACGCCACAAAATGCAAATGTGGTGAATTCAAGGAGTAAATAACCTATTGTGTGGATTATATACAATTTTGGTAAATTAGATTTTTCATTGGGAAGAAGGAGATATAAAGACGATAGTTTGAGAAAAGAAATAGAGTTGAGATTTAAATTACATTAAGTGGTTAGTTTTATTATTTTTAATTTAAAAAATAAATGCCACATAATCACCATTATTAATATGTAGAAGAAACCCATGGGAGAACTTTTGAAACTTGCCTATTCATTCCACATTTATCTGTGTCATTCTATTTAATTCTTGCGTCGTACATTATCCATGGTGAGCATTGGAGATGCTCTAAAATTACTTTCGATTGTGCTTTAGTTGTGAGAGTAGTGGGGGTGCGTGTGCAGGTGGGGGGAGGGAGATGGGGATGCTACTTTTTTTTTTTTTCTTGATTTTGGAGTGAAATAGATGTGGATAAAATAAAGTACCCTTCAAAAAATCAGTCCACGCGCTAAGCATGTGCCACTATGACAAAAACTTTTATCCCGTGAAAACCCATATGTTAAGTAACTAACTTTAATTTTAATTATTGTATGATATTATTGGGATTCGATGGTTGATCTTGAAACTTTTCTATATATATAGAAGTCCATCCATTTTCTCCGACGAGCTTAAGTAACAGACATAATTATTTTTAGTCCGGAAGCATGTTCTTCAATCACTCATAAATGATTCAAAATGATCCATTTTACTGGTAAACTCAAATAATAGGTATAATTGTTTCGAGCTTGAAAGCATGTCATTCAATCACTCATAAATTATCCGAAAAAAGATAATTTTGTTTAAATTATGTGAATTAAAATTAGCGACTCAAAATCAATCTTTTAATTGCTCAGCCTCATATATATAACATCATAACGAGAGCAGGAAAATATTCAATCTTATTTTTTTATTGCTCAAGTCAACCTTAAATGAGTTTTTTAAGTCCAATTCGAGAGACATTTAATATTATAAGAGTCGAGTAAAGCTTGATTCTTTGCGAATTACCAAAAAAAAAAAAATGATTAAGCTCACACTATATTCGAACGATGGTTTACGTCTTTTTTAGCCGATTCAAAATATAGGAGGCTGGTTCCTACAGGTTGTGAGTCAACTTATGACATTATCCTACAACTTTAACTTGTCTCTGTTTATATAATTAATTTTGAAAACGATTAATAGTAATATTGAACTCAGTGCAATGATTCGACAATGTAATACTAATCAAATATATAGCTCATATGATTTATACATTGATTGAATCGACAGTCCTAATTAAATCAATGAAGCTAATTCGAACTAAACAGAATTGCATTAAAACTTAGTTCATTAATTTGATTAACTTGAACGAACACGTTAAAAATAAAATGGTAAGAATAAGTGACCAAGTGTCACTAAACATAACTTCAATTAATGCGGAAACATGACATAACGGCTTATCATAGTCTAATATAGTTAATTCATGTTATAAAAATTGAAAAATAGTTTAAATACGATTTAAATTTAAAAATTTAAAATAAAAATAAAATAAAAAAATTCGGGATGAGTTGGAAACCATATTCCCCCTCTTCGGGCGTGATGGGGGTATGGTATTTTGTCTAGCCTATAATGTCCCAAATCCATCCAAAATTTAAACTAGGCCCTAATAAATATTCCTAGCCCAAAATTTAAAATTATTAAATTATATACTTTTAATATCTTTACTTAAGTTCCTAAAGAATGAGTTTTTTTTAGCTCCTCAAACTTTCCAATCCTTTCAACAAGGTCCTCAACGGAAAAATTGTGTAACATTCAGGGTGTTTATAATACTATTCTAAAGTAAATTGAAAAATAGACCTAAAGACTTGAGTCATTACATTTTTGAATACGAACTTTGTAATCCATTCATCTCCCATCTGCGCACATCCCTTGCACAAAAGAAGTGCATGTATAAATTGAAAAATGCCAAATCCAACTTAAAAGAAACTAGAGGAAAAAAGTCAACAAATAAATGAATTAAATTTGTGGCTTAGGATAATAATATATTAATGATAAATTTTATGAAATAAAATAAATTGATTAATGATAATTTGATTTTCATCGTCATTTCAAACAATGCTAGGATTTTTATCGATTTGAAACAAAATTATTAAGATTCGCATAAGAAAGACGTTCATATTTCACCATTAAAAATAAAACATAAATAAAGAAAAGGAGACGGTAGTTTAAATGCAATAATTTTCAAGAATATGAGCAATATAGCACTGGATCTGCACATGTTTCATGGAACAAATCAAGTGGTTTTTTTGGCTTGCATCTAACAAAACCAAGAAAATTAGAAAAAGAAAAAAGAAAACTTGGGAAATTTTCAAGCAAACTAAAAGAAATTCTGAAAATTGAAAAGTCAAGTGGAAGTTGTGTTTGTTTACCTCAGTAACATGATACGTGTTCATTTGTCTTATACACTACATTCTCATTTGCAATTCAAGAGAGAGAAAAGTGAGAGTGCTGACAATGAGAGAGAGAGAGAGAGAGAGTGACCAAGCGACGATAAAAAAGCTAGACACTTTCTAACATTAATTGTATCATATAAATATTTTTTGATTATTTGTCAAAAAAATATTGAGCGTTATGTCTCGATATTATTCGTTGGAGATCTTTCTGTGAACGAAACAATAATGTGAGAGCATCTCTAATATATTCTATGAATTGCTATTTAAGTGGCATAAATATTAAAAGATTTTCGATCTACGTAGTATTGATGTCCAATAAATAGATATTCAAGTTCAAATTTAGTCTTCAATGCATTCTATTGATTGATTGTTATGTGTGTGGATTTTATTTTATTAAAATAAATACTAGATTACATTTAAATATGCATATAAAATTTAAATATACATAGAAAATTTAAATATTACTGAGTCATCATATCTAATGGAGCGTTTGAAACTAGTCAAAATGTTAATTAAAACATTGTCTTTTTTTTTTCCTGCTACGTCAGTTTAGCATATTGCTAGATAACTTGCAATGAAGAGAATTTTTTTTTAAACATTGTCTATTTTTCTTACGTGGCATAATTTTTTTTACAAATATGTACGGTTGCATTAGAGTTATTCTAAACCTAGCATTTCTCAATTCTTTTTAAGTACTAGGGAGTGAGTTAAAAAATATAACAGCTTGAGAATTGCAAGTTGTTATCAACATTCTCTAATTCCACATTTTCTGTAATTTATTCGTCCCGTCTCCTATGACCTTGCCTATAACAACTCGTTTGATCCTTTAAAAAATTTCAAAGTATATTCCAAAAATCACGCTTTAATGAAATATGTTCATTAAATTATATAATCAACACGATTATACTTGGAAAAAGATACTAACAACATTTATGACTCTAATAATCAATTGTCGTGGTCTAATTTAGCATAGTGATTGGTACAATTACAAACAAAATGTATTGCATGCATGAAGGAATTGGATTATGAATTAATAGAATCGTAACATTACACATTAATATAATAATAATTTCAAGAATCAAGAGACATCGAGATCCAAACTTAGCAAAATAAATCTACAAACATTAATTAGAGAATTGCAGAATGGTGTGGTCCTATACCTACCACCTTATCCACTTCTAATTAACACTATCTCAAATCTAAACAATGATTTTCAAGATGGGTTCATTGCATCTAATATCCGACATTCTTTTTCCAAAATGCAAATTGATCGTTGGACTAGAATTGACAACTCTAATCAATTTGTATATCATTGTATGTACAATATCATTTGTCATGAGATGGTAGAATTTGACAAAAAATGTACGTCGAAAAATGTCTTATGGATAATTTTTAGACGGATGTGATAAATATGCGATTGCTAGTTTTTGATTGCACGACTGCAAGTACTATTGATTCCTTTCTTGTACCAGCACAGGCAAACCATTTTTGACTGTAGCAGTCAGTCCCGGCGTGAACTGAAGAGTCTGATTCGGGCTAACCATCTGGATATCAAACTGCCTAATCAAAGACAAAGCAACAGTTTTCATTTCCACCAATCCCATTTCTTTGCCCAAACAAACCCTAGGACCGGCCTGAAACACAGGGTAATTGAAAGGATTCACTTGCTTGAAAACACCATCTTGTAACCACCTTTCGGGCTTGAATTCAAGGCAATTAGGGCCCCAAATTCTTTCCATTCTGCCCATTGCATAGGGATGGTATGTAACCCTAGTTCCTTTTGCTACAAATGTACCATCAGGAAGAATATCATCCTCCTGACAGAACTTTGAATCAAATTGCACAGGTGGAAATAGTCTCATGCTCTCATGCACTGCTGCTTGCAAATAATGCATTTCCCTCAATTGCTCAAAACTAGCAAGATCTCGATTTTTGGACCCCATTACGCGGTCCGATTCTTCGCGAATAGCCAGAATGACATCGGGATGATTTGACAATAGCCAGAAGAAAGTCGTTAAGGCTGAGGCAATGGTATCTCGCCCTGCAAGGACAAAGCTTATGACAATGTCCCGGAGGTATTTGTCATCATCAATTGTGGCCATGAATCTCGACAAAAGGTCTTCATGAGAGGAGACATCTGTGTTTCTTTTGTGCTTGATCAGCTCCTCAGCTAGGACGTTAACCAATTTAATGGCTTCTCTCAGCTTCTTCTCACTGCCTAAATTGAAAAATCTTTTGATTTTCCAGATCAATGGCGATACTGTCAGTGCTCGTCCTGCTGATAAATTTGATGCAAGATCAAAGGCCACCGCAAATTCTGAAACAGGCAGTGATAATTTTAGGCAGCCGGGGTCTAGTCCGAAAGAAAATTTGCAAATGCTATCGAATGAAAATCTTCGAAACACATCTTGTAAATCAAGAACACCGTTTTCTTTACCAGCAACAGACGACAACAGAGGAATGAGCCTGGAACGGATTTCAGAGACGGCAATCTCAAATGCATATGATTTTACAGAAAGATTGCTGAGTTCTAGGCTTGCCATTTTCCTCTGGAACTTCCATAAATGGCAATCCACATTGAAAATCCCTTTCCCCAAAAGATCACCCAGAATGGCAGAAAATGGCTTCCCTTTTGGGTAATTATCAAACCTCGTTTTGAGCATGTACTCAACATTTTCTGGATTGGCAGTGATAATATTACCATGAACATGAACACGAATAGTTCCGCTTTCTGATCTCCGCAGAAGATGAGAGTACCAATCACACAAACTACTGAACTCCAACGACCACGTCAAACTGACAAAACTTTGGCATATTTCACAGCTACACCATGGCATCAATCTCAGAACAAAAACAAAAAAGAAAGAGGCTACAGAAACGAAGAACAATAATATACGTAAACATGCGAAAGCTTCAAAAGCCATTGTTATAACAATACTTTTAGATAGAGAAGAAGAGGAGAGAGAGAGAGGAAGGATCTGAGAATGAGGCAGGAAAGAATGAGCTTGATGGACAACAATGCTTGGCTATGATTTTATATTGTTGGAATGTAGCCTACTGTCATTTTCGGTATTAAAATAAATAAATAAATATATATATTTCCTGCACCGCTATGAAATTGGTTTCAGAATTTTGACACCTAGTTTGTGCACGAGGCGAACGGGTAAAAAGGCATGAATAACGTGTGCGTTAAATAAAGTAAAAAGGCATATAGCAGCTTATGTACGTCATGTCTTATTTCATAGTTCATACAACACTTGGGTTCACGTGCAATAATTATGACTATCAATTAATTAAGTATTAATTATTCATTACATAAATAGATTGGTTAAGTAGAATGTGTGACACGACTCACGAGTGCTACAAATCTATATTAGTAAATTCTGATTGAGCTTGTGAGCATTTTTATTTTGGGCCAAAAATGAGTTTTTTTTTTTTTTTTTTTTTTTTTTTTTTTTTGTGTAGGACAATTTTGACTTTTTAAAGTGAAATGACTATTTTATTCTTAGTCAACACAATTTTATTTTAAAATAGTAAAGACAATATAGTCATTTCACTTTCAAAAACTTTGAAAAGTCAAAGTTGTCAAGTCAAAAGAAACTTATTTTCTTTCCAAAAATAAGAACGGAACAAGCTCTAATTTGATTACAATTTATTAAGGATTAATTATGGAAATAACATTTGTTAAATTGAGATTAATGGGGTGTATTCAATTAAGACTTCCAAAGATTTTTATAGACTTTTACAAGTGCGTGACTTTTGTATATTCGTAGATTTTTAATTGACTTTTATGGATTTGTTGAGAATCAATAAAAGTTTTTCTAAACTTTGTAGACTTTGATTAAAGATTTCTGTAGATTTTTATAGACACTATTAAAGATTTTTTTTTTCTTAAAAAAAATATTAAGCACATATAAATCATCAACAACATATATAATATAATATTATTTTGAATAATTTTTTGTACGTCCAAATCATCTACATCACATATAATTAAGAACTCAAAGTAATAAGTCACATTTCTTATGTCAATTATAATATACATTAAAAAATATATAAAAATTTAAGTCACATCAATTAAATTAAAAAATTACATAAATCCTAAAAAGAATTAATAACATTTTAATAATATTCGATAAAAAATATCAAATATTCACAGCATCTAAAAGTAGATGAGAGATATACAAAAAAACTATAGAAGTGAAAGAAAATAAACGTTTTTTATTTTGAGGCTTTGAAGTCTTCACAAATCTCATAATAGACGGGAGATTTTTTTTTTTTTAGATTTTCTATTTGTACTTTCCACCAAAAAATGTCCAGAAGTCTCTAAAAATCCAGTAAGTAGAGAATCCCTAAAATTCATTCTCTTAAAAAGTTTTAATTGAATACCCCATATCTTTTAAAGACTTTTTGAAAGTCTTTTTTATTGAATATACCAATGGCTAAATATATTAACACTACATTTTTTTTATAAGTGCACCACATTTAAATTGTATAAAAGGTCTATAATCTTTACTTATTATTACATTTATGTCCCTAATATTTTTTCTATTGCATTCTTATTATCAACCTTTATTTAATTAGCACATATTATCACTAATAACGTCTATCGTCCAAAAAATTCATTAAGAAAGAACAAAAAAGCTCATTTTTTCCTCGTATTTTTAAATAAGTAAAAAAATAAATAAGTACAAAATTTTGATTAAATATTTGTCCTTCATTTTAAAACACTAGAATTTTTAGAGGAAAATTGTTAGTATGAACATGATGTGTTAATTAATAATGTTAAATATAATAATCTAATTTTTTTAAAAACAAAGTTAAAGACATAAATGTGAAAACAAATAAAAGTTAAGGACTTTTTGTGTAATTAAAATGTAATGTATTTATAATAAGTGCCCGTTTGACAGAGATTATAAACTGGTTTATTTGACCAGTATTAATTTTTTTGAGTTGAAATTGTTGACTTTTCATGTTAAAAGTGGGTTGAAAAGTCAAAAATTACGGCTGAAAAAAATCAAAATTGGTTTATAATCCCAATCAAACAAAGCCTAAAATGTGGTGTAAATATAACCATCATATACCAATAGTTTTAAAGAGTAATAAAAAGTTTACATTGAATTCTCCTAAATTTTTAAATTTTTAAAATTTTTTAAAAGTCTCAATTTAAATACACCCCTAAGATTTTAATAAATTTTTTAATTTTCATAATTATGAAAATTTAAAGATGGCTTGTGGATTATAATCCAATTTAGATTTTATTAAAGATTATTTTGAATAATTTGTTTTTTTTGGGTAAAATTCTATATCGCTAATTAAAATATAAGAGTTTAAGCTATCCATCTTAACAATTTAAGATGAAAACTTAAATCTTGATATAGTATGAAAGTCCATAACGTTCAAATAAGTTATTTCATTTGTTTTTAGAAATTTAAACGAGTCATTGATTCCAATATTGATTTTTTAGAAAAGAACAACTATCTTACAAGGAGTGTGTTAAGTATAAAATCGCACATTGATTAGATATAAAAACCTAATCAATATATAATGACTTAAGTTACTTATTTTAGCAAGATTGACATTTTAAGAGCTCTTAAAAAATGTCAGAATTCTCATTTGATGTTTGATTATAATTTATTAACTGTTGACATCTTTGATTATGACCAATACAATAAGAATGATGTTTAATTACACTTAAAATATAAAATAAATAAACCGTTCTAATTACATTTGATGGAAAACTTATTGTTGGAGAGTTTTTCGTATCTTCCAGAAAAGAAAAGAAAATATAAATTTATTATAAAACTAAACTTTAGCATATTTAATTTTATATCTATGAAGAAAAAATGTGTGAGAGGTTAATCTTATTTTAAAGGGATTTTGGAGCAATTGGTCCCCAATGTATGTTCTTAATGCGTTTTTTTATCCACAATCTTTTATTTTTGGCTAGAATGTCTCTAACCTATGCTATTAGGTACGAAAGTGGTCCTTGTAGATAGATTCGGTCCAAATGCGCTGTTAGTTACTCACATGGAGTGGACTCTCATTTAATTTATTTTTACTTGTAGGGGTAAAGTAGTCAATTCTCTTTTCTTCGCCTTTGTTGATGATTGCTGCAAATATAATGTGAAATATACTTGCCACTTAAATGCTCTTAGGTAAAACTACCAAAATTAGAAGAAAACATGCACCTTAAGAGTTAGGAAAAAATTTTCCTTGAAAGATTTGGATTTTTTATTTTATTTCCGGAATTGCTTTAATATGGATTAAGTATTAAGATTTTGTAATGAATTGCATTGGAGTTCTTGGCTTAATGAATGAAAAATAAAATAAATGTTTTGGGTTTAATATTATGATAATAACTGAGATAGACATCTTTGTTTCATGATGTGAAATGTTTGGAGATGGTGCATAAACCATCCGTAACTTTTGATAGTGGTACAAAAATGGTCCTAAACATTTGTAGGAAGGTGCGTTTTGGTCCCATTAATATACATTTAATATACACCAACATTGAATATTTACATTGATACAACCAACAAAAATCCATGATTTACATTAACTTTCATACACCAGCAACATATAACACATGTGCAACAAAATATACAATATCAGTCATCAAGAAAACCAGTTACATTTCTGGAAGTTGCCGTCGAAAAAGGTAAGCAAAGAAAACATTTTAGTGAGGAATGTGGATTAGCTGAAGAAAAAAATTGTAGCAGTTAGAGTTTATGGAAGTGATTAACAAATCCCAATCCAATCCAACTCAACCCAATCCAACTCAACAATGAAGAATCTACACATATAACTAATTGTAGTTGTGATACTTTCGTGTCAATGCAAGTTTGAGAAGTAAGAGTTTTCTTTCTTTTTTTTTCAGTCTTTTGTGGAGTTGTTTTTTGTTCAAAAATGGGAAGATTGAACTAAAATGATAGTCACCAACAAAGGCAAAAAAAAAAAAAAAAGAAATTGACAATTTTGCCATTAGTAGTAAAAACAAATTAAAGGAGAGTCCACTCTACGTAAGTAACTAACGGCGCATTTGAATGGAATCCGTCCATAGGAACCTCTTTCGCACCCAATGATATAAGTTAGAAACTTCCTAGCAAAAAATGAAAGATTAGAGACCAAAAACACACTAAGAACATATATTATGGACCATTTGTGCTAAAATCCATATTTTAAATGACTTTTGTAATGCGCTCCTCAACGACAACAACCTAATTATGATTTCACAATATTCTTTTGACAAATGGAACCGGCCATATCTTTGACCGAATTAGAGTTAATTAAAGAGGAGTTAAAAAGCAAAGAATGTATATTAAACAAAAGTTGATCTTTAAGTTGGTAATTAAGACCAAAACCACTTCAAAGTTTCATGCACTAATAAACTGATTCAAAATCTAGGTCTGCTATCCCACTAAATACATGTTTCCCTTAACAGTCTTTTCAATAAATTTTTATATATCATCAATAACAACCAATGTAAATAAATTAAATATTGTCCATAATGATTCCTTCATTTTCAACGAAAAAAAAAGCTATATTACTTAAGTATTTAGCTTCACGATTACTCTTTAAAACAAAGCGGTTTAGAGTGTGTTTGGGAGGTTTTTGCAACAGCCAATGTGAATGAATCAAATATTGTCCATAATGATCCCTTCATTTTCAAAGAAAAAAAAAGCTATATTACTTAAGTATTTAGCTTCACGATTACTCTTTAAAACAAAGCGGTTTAGAGTGTGTTTGGGAGGTTTTTGCAACACTTTTTGAAAGACAATCAATTTTAGTTAAAATAATAGATGTTTTTTTTAAAGTTCAAAATTACTTATTGACTAATAAAGAAAACAGTTTTTAAGTCTTATATGGAAAATTGAAATATGTATTTATTGAAATTTTAAATATATCTAAATTATCATAAATATCAATAAATCAATGAAAAATTACATTAATTTGTATAATTTAAAGATTCATTTGAAAGGTTTATAACATGATTTTATTTTAATTTTTAAATGTCATCTATATGTCATAACTCATATGTTGACGTATTAAAATATATTATAGAAAAAATAATATGATATACAGTAACAATAATAGTACGCTAATTTAATTAAAATTAATTGTATTATATTTTATAGGATGAGAATAAATATCATTTTATAAATATATTATTAAAATTTAGTCAAATAAATAAGTAGTATTTGTATAAGTAATAAAATAAAAGTGTTTTTGTAGTTATGCTATCAAATAATTAATCTAATATTTACAATAATTTTGAAATTGACAATTAAATAGTCAAAACTCTAATAACAAAAATTCTAGTCATGACAGCCGTGTCAAATTAACCCTTAGTATGATATTGAAATAGACAAAAAAAAAGAATTCAATTAAAGTTCTAATGTCATTAATTTGTCAAATAAATAGAATTGTATTATGCATGAGAAGACGTGTTAAACATATATTGCAATTGAAGCTTTAATTTCATATTGGACATGCCTTAATGCTTGTGATAAACCAGTAAAATATCATATAATTTGGGTTTCCATTATTCCATATTGGACTTTCCTTAACGCTTTAATTGTACTGAGAGGACTTTAATCTTTCATAGTGTTAAATGTCAAATTCTTCACAATGACCAACCTAATCTTTATAATGCTCGTATTTTTAAAATTTAAATAAGCTAATTAATATTAGCCTGAAATTCATTATTCCAATGTCACATTCAGAAAAAAAAATTATTCATTATAAAAGAAGTTCTACAAAAATGTGTATATATTCTCATTTAAATCACTCGAAGAAAACACTTTTTTTTAGTCTAAACGATAAAGTGTGCCACCACTAATCGTACTTGTCGTCATATTAAAATTTGCTTTGGTTAACTTTAATGACGTGTTTATATCCTCCAAACACTTTTTGGAAGTGGGTTAGCCAATTTTTCTGCTGGGGTGGGCAAGCAGAAAAACATGTTAAAATATAAGTTATTCACAACCACAATTCTAATTTCCACCAATTGGTGTACATATTTAATTTGTTTTATCCAATTGTTGTCCACGGTCGACCTACGCACACTTTCCACGTTTTAAATAAGACAGTAGAAGACACCTCATGTCTATACGTTGAGTAATAATTTCATTTGTTGGCTATTTAAATTTGGACCGCGCTTGCTGTACAGAATTGCTGTACGGAATAGGTTACAAAATTTTATTTACCGTGAGTTATTGAAATCAATTTATCACGAGAAAATGAAACAATAACCAAATGAAAAAAACACCTTTTTCAGCCAAACTAGCGAGAAAAAGAAATTGGGTCTTCTTTCTCATTAACACCACCACAAATCTCAACAAAAATTGGTCTTCTTTCTCATTGAACACCACCACACTTTTCAATCCATTGACCTGCAACATCTTATTCTCCTCTGTTGCTTCCATCTCCGACGAAGATATGGACACGTGTAATTTCTTGGTTCGAGTTGTAATTTTTTTTTTTTTTATTTTTTATCTCCAGTTAGTTCCATCTCCGATTAGCTTCCATCTCCTGTTAGGAGTTGTTGTGGGTTTCAGTTTCGATTTGCAATTAGAGAGTCATTAGTTATATATGATAATTTTAAAAGTAGCTTGTTGGGAAAAGAAGATGGAACTAAATCTGAATTTTTTGTATGTTTGAGCAAATTTTCTATTTTCTTTCAGGAAATCAGAATATATATGTCGATGATGACACAGTTAATGTGAATTTGAACACTTGTGAAGAATCAAATGATGACACAATGAATGTGAATGTCGGAGTTATGGATGACAACACTTGTGAAGAATTTGAGAAAGATATAGTTGGAAAGAATTTGAACATATTGGATGATGAAATTTTAGGAAAAGATAGTGCAATTGTGTCTACAGTTGGGATGAAGTTTAAAGACGAGAATGACATATTTGAATTTTACAAAAGTTATCTGCGTATCATGTAAGTTTTCCTGTTAGAAAAAGAAATTGAAAAAAGGGTGATGACGGGATAGTAAGATATGTGACTATTACATGTAGTGAGAAGGTCCACAGTAGTATTACAAGCACTTCATTGAAGCCTCAACCCACTATTCAAACAGGGTGCAAAGCTAGACTTACAGCATGTTCAGATATTAGTAGATCTTGGCGAATTAACATTGTCAGACTTGAACATAACCATAAAGCTAGGCTTACAGTATATTGATTCTCATTTAAATCACGCCAAGAAAACACTTTTTTTTTAGTCTAAACGACAAAGTGTGCCACCACTAATCGTACTTGTTGTCATATTAAAATTTGCTTTGAGTAACTTTAATGACGTGTTTATATCCTCCAAACACTTTTTGGAAGAGGGTTAGCCAATTTTTCTGCTGGGGTGGGCAAGCAGAAAAACATGTTAAAATATAACTTATTCACAACCACAATTCTAATTTCCACCAAATGATGTACATATTTAATTTGTTTTGTCCTATTGTTGTCCACGGTCGACCTAAGCACACTTTTCACGTTTTAAATAAGACAGTAGAAGACACCTCATGCCTGTACGTTGAGTAATAATTTCATTTGTTGGCTATTTAAATTTTGTGGTTCCAAGCTGCGGATTGGGCCTCGTACGTTAAACGGCGGCGCAAGACAACTTAGGATTTATAGTCTCCATGTCGGCAATGACTTTTTTACTTTTCATCTTCTTCTTTTGTCTTGCAAAAAAACAATATTTGAATCTATTTTGTGTGTGCTTTTCTTGACTTCGAACCTCGTCCGGTATTAGAATTATGCTAATATTAGAGTTATATTAATAGTATATTATATATGGTAAAGTTACATTAGTAATATATTAGCATTAATAATAAAATGTTTTATTTTATATAGGTTAGAGTTTGTATTAATATAAATACGAGTTGTATCTATTATTTGATTATGCCGTTTGCTTAATAAGATTGTTTCTTTTTTGTTCTTCTCTAGTTTAATTTATATTATCGTTAGAACTTTCACATGGTATCAGATCACGTTTCATCGAACTTTGTTTAAACTTGAAATCGCTTTCATTCTTTGACGAGTGGCCTTGTGCCCAGGGGCAGAGCTAGAAATTTTATCCAGTGCGGGCGAAATTCCTCCCCCGACGCCTTTCCGATCCAACCACTGTAGACTCTATTTTTTCACCACTTAAATTTACCCCAAAATAAATCTAGCGCTCCTAGGGTTTCTCTTCCTTGGATGGTTTTATTTATCGATGTGAGTAATTTCCTTCATCGCACCTGTTTGATGGAGATTAACACAAATTCCGGGACCTTCTCGAGATACACATCACAGTAAAATAACAAATATTGAAAAGCGTTAGTGATTCCACAAAAAAAAAAAAGGATAAATGCAAACTTTGCAAACACTCAGTCTTGTATTCAAAGTTTCAATTGGGCCAAATAACATGCAACCAATTTGCAGACACTTTAAAAAATTATTTTCCAGTGCAGGCTTTGTCTATTTTTTAATGGGCTTCTTAAAGTCCATGCATGCATTTGCACCTTTGGACTTCACATGGCTCCATCCATGCTTGTACCACTCGTCCAAGCTAAGTCTTTTTTTTTTGTTTGTTTCTTTTAGATATTATCATCCTATTAAATTTTATTTTTTAGTCTTTTTGTAGGTTCATCGGATTGTTTTGGTCTTGATTGATTAGATTACTTGGACCATTTAGTTTGTTTGGGGTATTATATCCAAGTCAGTTTAGAATTTATCCAGTTGTTATGTTCTGAAATTTGGTTGGTTTTGCATCTAAGTGATATGAAATTTGTTTGGTTTTGTTGATCTGTGATTCGATATTTAGTATTTGCATTTAGTGATTTGGAATTTGGAATTTGCTTCAAAGTAATCTAGATTTGCAATTTGGTATTTGCATCCAATAATTTGGATATGGAATTTGGTCTATTAACCAGGAATTTGGTTGGTTATGTTTCCGGTTAATCTAGAATTTGGAATTTGATTACTTTGATTATTGAATAGAGACTATTTTCTCTTTTTCTCTCTCTCACGGTCCATCTCTCTCTCTTCCTATCCCCTTCCTATCCACCTCTTCTTCTTTCTTCTTTTCCATTCTTTCTATAATTTTGGTTCTTGTACGATCGTCCGTCATCAATTGGTATGAAGTTAATTTGAAATTTTTGTTTTCGAAGTTTACATTCTTTTGATTTGATTACTTTGATATATTCGAATTGATGTTATGTCGTTTTACTTAATGATAGTTTCTTCCTTGTTCTTTTTTCGTTCTTCTCTTCTCAATTTGATTTGTCACATTAGAACTTCATGCATACTCTGATGATGATTGGGCCAGTAAGAAGCAGACTGTTGTTTTCCATTCTTCTACTGAAGCAGAGTATCATGCTATGTCGTCCACTACCACTGAGATTGTATGCTTGCGTTGGTTACTTGTAGACATGTGGGTTCCTCTTTTCTCTATAACTCCTATGTATTGTGATAATAAGAGTACTATTTAGATATTACACAGCTCTGTGTTCCATGAGCGAATAGAGCATATTGAGATTGATTGTCATCTCAAAAGTCACTATCTTTGTCATGGCACTATTTTATTATTTTTGTGCCTCTTTATCGTTGTAGCTTGTTGAATTTTTCATGAAGTTCCATCTGGTCCATCGTTTTCTTTTCTTGCTTGTCAAACTCTCGCATGCTTCTTGTTGTAGCATCATAAGTTTGAGTGAATATGTTAGAATTATACTAATAGTATATTATATATGGTAGAGTTATATTAATAATATATTAGTGTTGCACTTTTTAAGACTTCGTTGACAACTTATAATTGCAGACAAAGAAATAAACCAAGAACTTAAGCAAGAAATAACACCAAGATTGGTAACCCATTTCGGTCAACAACTGACCTACATCTGGGGGGCTCAGTGAGGCAGCCCAGGTACAAAAGATCCACTAATAACCAAGAAGATAACAACAGAGTTACACCGGTGTGTTAATCGTGTCCAATCCAACACACAATAAACCGAATAAGAACTTCTCCTATCTACAGTAAACTAGAGATTTCAAATCAACCTTGAATCCCACTTTGATACCGTAAATACAATGATCTATTGTTTAGATATTGTATTCATGTTCAAAGAACAACATTTCTCCTTTCTCCGAAAGATAAAGAAAAAATCAGAAGTAGAAGAAGAAGAAATGGCTGAGGTTTCTTGGAACCCTTATTCAGAGAGTAAGAAAGAAAATGAAGAATGAATCGTCTCTATCTCTCTGTACTGTTCATGCCCTTTTATACATGTGTTGAGTGGATTCCGCGCGTCAGTCAATGTGCCATCCAACAGAATACACAATGCAGTTATCTGTAGTTGCACAAAGAGTTGCATGTTTTTATATCTGAAGGAAACCACGCTTTATTCCAACAATCTTCACCTTCGTTCACTTCTGATGCTTCCTTAAACTTGGTTATAGTTCATTAATCTCTTGTGCCATTAGACCTCTCCTCATTCTTCATTGCCCAGTTCCTGCAAAAGATTTCAACCATTGTCAATATATAGAAACTTTAAACAACTTGAAAATTTGCTTACACTTATGGGTTTAGTACTCATATCAGCAGGATTATGTTTTGTAGAAATTTTCTTCAAGATAATTTCCTTCTTTAAAAGTTTTTCTCTAACAAAATGGAACTTAACATCTATATGTTTAGTTCTTTCATGATAAATGGGATTCTTACTTAAATACAAAAAGTACTTTGACTATCGAAAAATATGCATACATTGTCCTTTAACAAATTTAATTCAAATAGCGATTTTGAAGCCAAATGCTTTCTTTGTGACAAATTCAATTAAGGCAATGTATTCAGCTTCAGTACTAGATAAGGCAACTATAAACTGAAGCTGAGATTTCCAACTTATACAATTTTCACCTAACATGAAATAATAAGCAGTAATTGACTTCCTATTGTCTTTGTTAGCAGCAAAACCATAGTCCACAAACCTAACTAGTTTTAACTCTGATTCAGATCTTTTATAGCATAATCTAGTATTTAAAGATTCTTTTATGTATCTCAGCAGCCACTTAAGAGCTGCCCAATGTGGTTTACTAGGATTTGACATAAATCTACTAAGTAAACTTATTGCAAAAGATAAGTCAGGTCTTGTACTTACCATTGAATACATGATGGATCCAATTACATTTGGATATGGAATTTTATCCATTTCATCTCTTTCCTCATCACTTTTAGGTGACTGCTCATTGGACAAAATAAAATGTGAAGCAAGAGGCACATTAGCTGGTTTAGAATCTTTCATACCAAACTTACTTATCAATTTTTCCAAGTAATGAGATTGAGATAGATTTAGCTTTGAATTTGATCTATCTCTAGAAATGATCATACCTAACATTCTTTTTGTTCTACCTAAATATTTCATATCAAATTTAGATTTAAGAACTTGTTTTATTGAATTTATTTCAATTAGATTTGGTCCAATAAGAAGCATATCATCAACATAAAGAATCAAATAAATTTCAGAACTCTTTGGGTTATCTTTATTGTAAAGGCAGCTATCATAACTACTTCTCTTAAAACCAGTTTTCATAATAAAAGCGTCAAACCTGATATATCATTGCTTGAGGGCTTGTTTGAGACCATAAAGAGATTTTTTTAGGTGACAGACTTGTTCATGTTTACCTTTTTCTTCAAAGCCTGGTGGTTAAGCCATGTAAATCTCCCCTTCTAAGTCTCCATCTAAGAAAGCAGTTCTCACATCCATCTGTTCAAGTTCCCAATCAAACTGAACATCAAGAGCAATCATTAATCTCATAGTTTTATAGTTAACTACAGGAGAGAATATTTCATTATAATCCACCCATTCTCTTTGATTGAATCCTTTGGCACTTTTAAGTCTCCATCTAAGAAAGCAGTTCTTACATCCATCTGTTCAAGTTCCCAATCAAACTGAACATCAAGAGCAATCATTAATCTCATAGTTTTATAGTTAACTACAGGAGAGACTATTTCATTATAATCCACCCATTCTCTTTGATTGAATCCCTTGGCAATTAATCTAGCTTTGTACCTTATTGGTTCACTAAGGTTTGATCCTTCTTTGATTTTAAACACCTACTTGCAATTTATCACTTTAAGCCTTTTGTCTCTATCAACAAGGACCCAAGTCTTATTTTTATGAAGATAAGATATTTCTTCTTTCATAGCTTCTATCCAAGCAGCTGAGTCTTTAGAAGAGACAACTTCTTCATAAAAGACAGGTTCCATAGTTTCTATTTCTCTTCTAGCATGAAGAAGAAGACTCATTAATCCTTCAGCAGTATACTTAGGATTAGGTTTCACAGTTTTTTTAGCTCTGTCTCTTATGAGCTGATAATTCTGTAAGTTGGTTCTATCAATTTTTTTCTCAGAATCAGAATCATCAAATTCAGTAACATTAGGAAGATTAGAAGTGATGTTTTCTAAATCTAAAGTAAGGTTAGGATCATCTGAACTTGAATGATCTATATCAGGGATTGGTTCACTATCGGTATAGTTCTTTCCAGGGACTTCACCTCAATTTGAACTTTCTCATTTTCTAAATTTGACACAGATTCATGTTTTTCAGTACCTGACTCATCTACATTCACAACACAAGACATTTCATTTTCATTGAAAACAACATCTCTACTAATAATCACTTCAACCCATTTTCTCCTTCTACCCAAAGCCTAAACCCTTTAACTCATTCAAGATAGCCTAAGAAGACACATTTCTGGACTCTAGGGTCAAGTTTTCCCTCTCTTTGGTGTGCATATGCAGCACACCCAAATATTTTTAGGTGAGTAAGATCAGAAGGTTTCCCTTTCCACATCTCTTCAAGAGTTTTGGGTGAATGGTACTATAAGGACATCTGCTTATCAAGTAAAATGCATTAGTAACCGCTTCTTCCCAAAATCCCTTTGGAACCCCAGAACTGATAAGAAGACATCGACTTTATTCATGATAGTCCTATTCATTCTCTCAGCATCACCATTTTGCTGAGGGGTGAATCTAACTGACCTATGTCTGTCAATACTTTTATCTTTGCAAAAATTATCAAATTCCTGATTACAGAATTCCAGGCCATTGTCAGTTCTAAGAATTTTTACTCGTCTATCAGTTTGATTTTCAGTCAACTTAACCCAATCTCTAAATTTCTTAAAGGCTTCATTTTTTGCTTTTAAGAAATACACCCAAGTTTTTCTAGTATAATCATCAACTATAGAGAGAAAATATCTATTCCCCCATATGTAGGGTGACTTTCAGGTCCCTACAAATCAGAATGGATATATTCTAAAGGAGCTTTAGAGGTATGAGTTCCAATTTTGAAACTTAGTCTAGTTTGTTTTCCTAGAATGCAAGTTTAATAAAAGGCAATTTTAGACACTCTGTCTTTGCCTAAAAGATTTTGTTTACTGAGTAAGGAAAGACCAATTTCACTAATGTGACCTAACCTTTTGTGCCACAGGATAGAATGATCAGCCTCAGTGTTATACAAAAGATCAATATCTCTAGAGATAGTATGACCAAGGAGAGTATATAACCTACCCTTCTTGACCCCTTTAAAGACAACTAAGGATCCAAAGATTAATTTCATAATCCCATCCTTAATTTTGCACTCACATCCCTCATCATCTAAGGCACCCAAAGAAATAAGATTTCTTCTAAGACCAGTAACATGTCTGACTTCTTTTATAGTTTTGATGGTTCCATCATACAATTTTAATTGAATAGAACCTATGCCAACTATAGGGTAAGATTGATTGTTTCCCATGTACACATCCCCACCATTAATTTTTTTATAGCAATTAAAGGCATTTATATCATGACACATATGATATGAGCAACCAGAATCAAGAATCCAATCAATGTCATGTTCAACATCAGAAACATCATAAACTTGCACATTTTCAGAAACATTTGCTTGATTTTCAGAATTGTTATCTGTTTCTTTATTCTTTCTTTTCCAATCATAACAATCTCTCTTAAAATGGTCTAACTTTCCACAATGATAACATTTTTTGCCACTTCTTGATTTTGACCTAGATTTTTCCTTCCTTTTACCTTTATTACTGTAATTCTGGTTATCCCTTTTTTCAGATCTTTCTCTCACAAATAAGTTTTCCTCTTTGTTAGAGGATCTAAAATCTTATTTAAATTCCAGTTCTCTAGATCTCAAAGCATCAACAATAATAGTGATAGACAAGTCATCTCTACCATATTTTATCACATTTTTTACTTCATTAAAATGATCAGACAAAGAGTTTAACAAAATAACAGATAAATCTTCATCATCAAACTTTTTATCAATATTGGACGAATTTTGCACAAGTTTGTTGAAATCATCAAGATTCACATCAAGATCCTTTGAGGGATCTGTTCGCTAAAAATGTACCGCAAGTGCACGGGTCGCGTTCAAGTAATAAAGTGATGAGAAAGTGTCGAACCCACGAGGATAGATAATTTTGCTAACATCCAAATCAATCTAGCCCTATTTTAAACACACAATAAAACATTTTGTTTTGATGATTAAACCTAGAATTCAAAGATGATGGAAAATAAACTAATAAGAAAAATATTAAAAGAGAAATTTGTAAGAAATAAAATCAATTAGAAGAAAATACTAGGAATTCGACTTCACCAACTATTCCACTTTAAAGTTACCTTTTCCATTATCAATTCCAAAATGATGTTACTATGGCAATCCATGCTCCTAAAATGTCTAGCAATCTCTCCCGAGTAGAGTCAAACCTAATTTTACACAAGACCCCCAAGCATTCCTACCGAGAGAACGTATATGTAAAATTGCATTAAAACTCAAGAACATTCAAAATTGATTGCACAAAGTATGAAAGAGTATTCCTACATCCCATAAACCTTGTGTTGTTAATTAAATGTGCTAAACCTAGTTTCAACCTCCCGGTAGCAACTAAGTCACAAAAGCATTTCAATGGTGATCAATCATCTCAATACACAATAAAGCCCAATAATCAACAACCATAAAACCAAGCCTAAGAAATCAATAACAAGAACAATACACTTTAAAGTTTCATAAGTGGATTCATCTCATTCCTAGTAAATAAAATTAGCCCATAGTATTTACAAAGACAAAATGGAAAATAGATACAAAATACATCACCGGGTTTGATAAAGTCAAGAGAAATGCAAGATTTAGCTTGAGTCCATGGTTGTCTTCATTTGCCCACTATAAACCTCCATCCATCTTCCTCTATTTACAAAATACACACAATGATGTACAAAAAGTCAAGAAAAACTCATTTCCATGGAGTTTTTCAAGAGCCCTAACCCTCTTCTTCTTCCTTGGAGAGCTTTCTAATGTGTGGAAAAAGTGTAAGTCCCTTCAAAATGCAAAAAAACGGCTACTTAAACCCTAAAATTCGTGAAAAGTTAAATTCCCAAAATGTCCCTGAAAAACTGAAAAAAAATTCGCGGAGGATCAAAAAATGAACCATGTCCATGCGATCGCATGGAAGAGCCACAAAGCTCTCTGCTGGAAAAAATGCAATCTTGCGATCGCACACCAATAGGCCCATGCGATCGCATGGGCCAAATTCTCAAATGCCAGGTTTTAAATTTTGATTAATTGCACTTTCAGTCCCTGAACTATCTGAGATGTTGACTTTAGTCCTTGAAGTTTTGGTTGTCTTTCATATAGTTCCTCCATTAATTGCAACATTGGTCCTCCATCTTTAAACATAGTTATCTTTTGGTCCCCAAGATTCTTGATTTGCACAAATTTAGTCCTTTTTGCTCATTTTTCGCGTGGATCTCTTCCAATCACCATCCAAACTCGAGTTTTTACCTAAATAAACAAAAGAACAAAAATAAGCGGTAAACAACTCTAAAGAATTCACAATTATCCATTTTAAAGGCTAAAATAAGTGCGAAAACCACACTTATCGGGATCCACTTTGAAGCTAAAGAGTTTTTCAAGAAGATAAATCTTATTTGGCAATGTTTTAATCATAAACGGATCATCTAATCTTTTTCATAATTCCACAACTGTTTTTTGTTCAGTAACTTGTCTCAACACATTATCATTCAAATGCAGAAAAATTGACTATAGGCTATTTCATTCATTTCAAGTATAGTATCTGGTTTTGCTTTAAGGGCTTCTGAGTACCCTTCAGGGTGCTCTAAAGCTTTAGAGACCATTTATTGTACTAGAATGACTTTCATTTTTTGTTTCCATCAAGAAAAGTCCTCATTTCCATTGAACTTTTCAAGTTTGACCTTGAACCCACAACATATTCTTACAGCAAAGGGTGGATTTCAAGAAACAAAGGTCTA